>CM056995.1:168171677-169371677 GCA_029891345.1 Dryococelus australis
AATTTGTTGTTCTATATTGAATTTTCTCACCAAACAAAAACAATTCTTATAGTCTTCGAATGTGAGTCTCTTATTAACAACACATTTTTTCACACCTTTAGATTTTTTGGTTTCTTTATCACCAACTATATATGCATACATTTTTTGCTCGCAAACCGACAAATTCTTTCATCGTTTTCCCATTACATTTTCTTTCAGTTATCCTAAAACTTTTTTATTTATTTGTGGCCTGTTATAGATATTGACTTTTGGATACTCATTTGTATCAAATTTTCGTATCATCGACTTCATATCTTTGTAAAAATCTTTTGTTTTTGTTTTATAAATGTATGAATCGGTAACTTGATAACACAACTCAATTTAATATCGTATTTTGGATTCATCACTTTATAATGGAAAATACACATAAATTATTTCGATATATCCAAAATTTACATACGCACATAAATAAGCTTATTAAATTTTACATTTGTTTTATTCATATGTATAGCTGCAAGATTTTCATTAAATATAGCACTTATTTTGAAATTTGGTTTTCACATTTTTCTGCATCTGATACTAGTTTTATATCAACTCTGTTTATAATATTTTCCAAAGTTTTACCAAACACTTAATTATTCGTGAGCTTATAAAAATCTTTTTCAAGATCATTATTATCATTAGCTCTCATTGCTGTGATTAAATCTATATACTTTTTTTAACCAATCAGACTGATCAAACGTTAATATTCTATGTATTTTAAAATTTTTAATCCATTAATTAGACATCATTTTAAATTACTTTATTTTTTATCTAAAGTTGTTAATAATTTAGAGTGATTTGTTTTTGGTACTAGTTTATTTTCAGGACAAAAAGGTAGATCTTTATGTAAATTATGTAGTTCTTATGAATATTCTAAATAAACTTCTAATATAAAAGCATGTTGTGATTCATCTTTCAAATTTAATATTTTTTTATTCCTTACTCTAAATCATTTAATGTATAATAAATCCATTCAAAACCACCATATAGTAAATATTGTGACATTGCCCAACAATACAAATCATTTGCATCGAGATATGATAAATAATTTGATTCTTGATTAGAGTTAAAATCATCTAAATATTTGTTATTAGCTTTAACGTATCGCTTACAACATTGTGATATTCCACCTCTAATTCATTTTTCAATCATTAAAATCATATCATAGTTATGTAATAAATCTAGTGGTTGTTTAGTCCTTTTTAACATTACGTCCCACGATAATCCTTGTGCTGTAAAATACCAACCAGGGTCTAAGTCATATGAATTTATTCACGTGTTTCTAAAATTTCGAATATATCTGCTAACAATAATATATTACTTTTAAAGTATAAATCATGATATTCACCAAGATTTTTTACATTAAATTGGTTGCATATATTTTTTGCATGATCGTATTTATCATCAGATATATCAGATTCGTTTAATTTGTTATATAATTCACTCTTTGGTGGAAGTTCGATTTCACCAAATTTCTTCCAACTATCTATTTAATCATATGGGTAAACACCCTTTCTTATAACAAAATCAACTTGATCTTCTGGAAAATGTTTTTGTGTATGTTTCATTTGATCTTTACTTATATTAGATGATAATTATTGTAAACTACTGGCCATAAATTTAAATTGGTGTATAAATCTCATTTTAAAATTTTCTGTTTTTCCCAAAAGTTATAAATTTCTCTTCATTGTTTGCAGTTAATTCTATATTTTTATCATCATATCTTAGCTCTTTAATGAATAAGTGTGCATCATATCCAGCTAAATTATGAACATAAATTGGTACAAAATTTGGTAATTTTTTTTTTAAATTACAATTTTTGCATGTTGGATTAACGAATTTTCCACTTATGTGATCATGTTGATGTACTTTTCTATTTTCCTCCATTTATTCATATTCGCATACAGTACATTTTTTTTATTTCCTATATAATAAATAGTCTTCCTTCGTTTGTTAATGAGTGCATTGTTTCAATTTGCGTTTATATTTCACCAATTTCTTTTACTTCGCTTTTTATTGATTGTATAGATATTTTATGAGCATCTCGGACACGATATACAACTGGTGGCTTATACTCACTATAATTAGAAACAATATAATAGCAAAAACCAGAAGCTTCATGTAAGTGACATTTCATTGCATACGATTCGTCATTCAGTTTTAAATCAATGTTATTTATTTCTTCATTAGTAAGTTTATATCTTTCTTTAAGTGTTTCTTTATAAAAACCATTAACAATATCATCTTCTGTTAAAATTGGATATTTTTTGATTAGTTTAAATTGGTAAATTTATTTTGGATTTGGTTTTGTTGTTAATATTTTATTTAGAATTTATTCAAAATCTGCATATATAGCGGAATGAACTTACATTGAATGTTTAATATTTTTAAAATTTATTTGTTCGCCTTTAAAAGGTAAAGTTATTCATACCGATTCATTTTTAGAAAAGTCTTCTGTATGTTTACTTAATTTCTCTTGAGAATAAAATAATTGCAGACACATATCACATATTTTAGTTTTATATTGTTTATTATTCTTTGTGCTGAAACTAACCTCGATAGATCTTTAATCCAATAGTAATGAGAGTTATCACCTTCTCTGAAATAAAGTAAATTTATGTGATTATTCTTTTTACTTTTTGCAAGTTTTAGTGGATATACCATGGATTTCTTACCTTCATCTTCAATAGAGTATACATTTATAGATATGTCAATTTGATTTTCTATTTTTGGTATATCATCAATTTTAATTGGACATTCAAAATGATATATAACTTTATGGATATTAAACCCCGCATTTTTATATTGAGATACTCTTTGCGGATATTTTTATACTGGAAACAATACCGACTTTATTGCCCCAAGAAAGCATTTTTTGTCGTTTTTAACAAATATGCATGCTTTCTTAATCTTTATAATTGATAGTAGTTCAATATATGATGACCCTTTTAACAGATTATACTTATTTATTGCTAATTTTATTCCATTAACTCTATCTAAAGTGCATCCTGAATATCTTCATTGAAATTCAGATAATTGTGTAAGTAATTCCTGTTTTATAATTTTTTAAATCTTTATAATTTCTCCTTCTTTTAATATTGTGTGATTATATGACTGAAATGTTAATAATTCTACTTGATTATTTTCCTGCTTGCGACAATTGGTATATAATTTAATGCTGGTTTTCACCCCTCTACAGTTCCTAAGATGATCACATATTGTCTCAAAAACCTTAATTTTTACTGAAGTTAAAAACTGGTAAGGCTGTACTAAATTAAAGGAATTTTCAATGTTATATGTTGATATCCTACTTTAGAAGCTGTATTAACTGAGTATTTTTCATTGGTTTAACTAACACATTAGTAGAATAGGGGAATATTTCTTTTAATTCATTTTTATCTTGTTTATATAACTCATTGATATTGGCATCTGATAATGATAAATTTGTGAAATCGTTTTTTGTTATCCATTCTGTAACTCGTTTACTTTTATCTCTAGGCTGTATGAAAACATTAGTAGAAAATGAGAAAATTTCTTTTAATTGTTTTTTAGTTTTTCTATATTTTATAGTATAATTTAAAAAGGGTAAATATTTAAAGTTTCGTTTTCTTAGTTGATTTATAATAAATTGTATAATAAATGAAATTAGATCAGCTTTCCGTAGCCTGTACCAATACTTAAAAATTAAATCTCTCCTATATTTCTCAACTATCTCAATCTCTTTTCACCCAAATCAACTGCGATATTGCGCGATGTCATTTTTATTGTCTATTTATAAAAAAGACGTATGATGACTCCAAAAATGGAGCTGTAAAATCGAAATAGGAGCTAAATTATTGATAAGAATGAAATCGTTTTTAAGTATTTAACTTATTCTTATGAAGATATCTCTCATGATAGCATTTTTTATATATTGTTGTATGTTTGTTCTTAGTAGTTTTATGACAAAACAATTATTTTATAGATTTATTCTTTTTACTTACTGCACATGTTTCTGTTGAATAATTATCACACTGAATTTCATTTAGAATATCTACTATTGCATTGTGTAATCTAATATTTATATGCTTTTCGAGATATTCATTACAAACATATTTTCCACATTCGCATAGTATTTTCTCATTTTTTATACTGATATTGATTTTGTCATATTCAGCACAACGTTTTTTACAAGTGTTAATGTGCTTGTCTTTTGTGTATTTACAAGTGTGAAAACTTTCTATATTTAATACCTCCCACACTTTTTACATTGCTTTTCTTGATTTTCCATTTGTTATTTAATAGAAAAAATAATTTATTGAGAGAATGAAGACATATTTTTCTTTAATAATTTGTTTCTTTGTAATTAACACAAAAAAATAGGATCTCTGCCCAACAACCTGGACAATACGCTTGAATTCACCAAACTACAAGATCTAGACACAAATTAATGTTTTACTGCTACAGATTTTGAAATTCATGAATCTAATATTGGTAAAAAAATTAATTGTATTCTAAATGGTAAATTTAAATTTTCATTGCCAGAGCACTATGTCAAGATACTTGATAAACATTCATAGAAACTAATAAATTAGAAGTGGGTTTTATCACGTATAAAGTCTTAAAATAAATGAACTCTCTTTAAAAATATACAAATTCTATCAATTATATTTCTTAATATTTTGATTTGATTTTTGCTTATTTCTCTTGATTTTGTATTAAACTTGCTTGGTCGCTTGCAAAATTGCTATTTCTAAAAAAATTTGAAACATTGCTTGAAAAGCGAGATATTTGCTTGATTTTAGCTTAAAATTTAATGTTTTTAAGGTGGCAAAAATCCAGCAGAGGCATTGATTTTGGAGGCAAATCTGCTTGTTTTTAGAATGCTTAATTTCTTAAATTTCAAACCATGATTTTGGAGCAAAAAACCTCGATTTTTTGATGAAAATTTTGTTGCGCTAGAACCGGTATTTTATATCTATTACGACCCTAGAATATGTTTTACTATATTGAATGCACTGCAAATTATCAGTTTTAGTGGTTTTGTTTGATTGTAAATCTATGCACACACTTTATTCGTTATTTTTAATACCAAAGTTATTGTAGATGGTAGCGTACGTAGAACTAGACGTGCGAAGTTTTATCTGTATTGAGTGTATTATTGTTCTATGAATTTTACTGGATAATATTCCAGTGCGTATAATGTTGTTTAAATTCCCCAAGAAAACAATTGTAGCTAACTTAGTTCTATCTATTGGAGTATTTTCAAACTACATTTGCCGGCAAAGACTGTTCGATAGTTAGCTAGTGCGGAAAATTAGCAGAGTTTATGATATTCTGAATGGATTTTCCAGTTTAACGTTGTGTTTGCTCGGAGGGATAAGCTTGAATTTCGTTCTATCTTTACAAAACATTACTACATCTTCAAATAAATAAATGCATTTGATCTTAAGCATTTGTAGAATGTCTCAATTTATATTTTGCAACAGTAAACAACAAACGAATCAATTTTTAAACGATGTAAATAATTCTAAGTTTATTCCTAGTACATAAATATCTTTAAAAATGTGTTTAAATTCACATAACCTATATTCAACAGACTTGTATTATTCTCTGGTCGCCGATAGAGATTTTAAGTTCAAAAATAGGCAATTCGAAATGAAGGACATCTCGATCTCCAGTCAAACTCTGAACTCGAATGGTACAATAGTTTTCGGTGTTGATCTTAGATCCGATCTCGGATCGAGTTTCGATCCACGATGGCGCAACTGACCATAAGAAGCTTAATGACACATAACATGTGTAATGTCTGCAACTGCTACTAAATATGCTGCTTTCAACAAAAAAAATTAAAAATAATCCTCGCTACCACCAAGTCACACACAAAGTGTGAGACGCAGAGGAGAAGACTATTTAATGACAAATATTTTACGTGCTCCTGTCGCAGAACTCTCTGTTTTAATTCAAATTGTGTTAAAATTTCGAAGATTCATAATTACAACACGTAGTGCACAGGCAACATGTGAAATATTGAAACTGATGCGAATACTGCGCTCGAAAGGCCTCAGTAGCTCAGCGGTTATACTGCTCGCCTCCCACCAAGATGAACCGGGATCTGTCCCGGCTGGGTCACTCTCGGATTCTTGCAAGCGGGAGTCATGCGGGAAGATACCGCTGGTTGGGGGGTTTTCTCGGGGATATCCCATTCCATCCGCCCTTGAATTCCGGTGTTGCTCCATTGTAACCTCATTTCACCTCGTCGGCTCTCAAGACCTCGTTGGTAAGAATCGCTCAAATCTCTCTACTAGACTCAACAACCCAGCTCTAGGGGCGTAGATTCCAAGTGGAGGTACGCTGGCGTGAAATTGTGCCTGCCAAAACACGTAGCCTAATTCAAAATAAAAAATGTACATAAGAAGCTTTGAATGTCTGCTATCAGATTTTATTCCAGGAGGTACTACACGAGTGTTGAACAACTTGCGACCAGCACATCAAAACTTGCCGTATGCAAATCAAAACGTTTATGCATTTATTTTGGCTAAAAATGGTTTCACATCTTAAAAGTCATCTACACAGTAATGAAATTATAAGAGTAATCATAAGAGTAGTTAATCACATTATACTTAACACGATATTCAATATAGCTTGAAAACCTTAGCTGCCTATGAAATTACCTGGAAAATAATTTAATTTACTATTTTCGGGTGCATTTGGTACCTGGCTATAAAGCAAAACTATGAGAATACACTTCGAAAGAGGTAGGCATCGTTTGTGATATGATCCGTTTTTTAGGGCAATGCACGTGTTATGGCAATGGTTAGCATTGACCAGCTGTGTTCATGTGTGTACATGTTGAGTGTGGAACTAAACACCGAGAATGGATTATGATGGCAATACATTTTAGAAATGCATAAAGTTTGTGTAGCGGTTGAAGAAAACATGCCTTTTTTTTTCAATTAAATGTTATGACCAACCTTATAACTATCTACTCTGTTATATTTTGTTTAATAATAAAAAACCGATACAGACATATAAATTTCCATCTGCACTTTTTTAAAGTTTTTGTGTTAAAACATTTTATAGCAATTCCATATCGCTGCAGCTTCCTGAGGTAAGAGTGGCTGCTTATCTTTTAGAATGCTGACCTGGCCATATTATACGTTTATCAGGTACTGCAGTACTTTGTCTTTAAAGTATAGAGAATTCCTCAAATATACCTTGGTTTAAGGCAATAGGACACAGATAACTATTGTTTTTAAATTTGATATCCTGGCACACAAGAAGTCATTTGAAATGTTATTTTCAATCCTCATCACGAAGATTGCAGCAAAATAACTGTACATATTCTGCTTGATTACTGCCATGAAATATTGCGATAACAGCATGTCTGGCATGTAAACTTACGTTTGTCTAGTTACACATTATCTGACAATTACATGTTCTTAATTTAATGTTTTCATTAGAATTTTCCACAAAATAGGAAATCCTGTATTTTGTTAAAATGCGTGAACTTAAGTCATGTACGTCGTAAACATTTTTTGCCGTAAATATTATGCTACTCAATTTATCAGTGATTTTTTTTACATTCTAGTGTACATAGCTGTTTAATTAAAAACTACTAAAAGCTGTTTGAAGCAAAGTGAGCAATTTGAAATCGACCTTAAAGAAAAGTCACTGCTCCTACCTGCATACATTTTAACGGGCGCACTGAGTGACATGCGGACAGTAAAGTCGGCAACGAGGAAGAGGAAGTAATTCCTTGTCTTAACATCGCATTAAAACTGTTAAATAAACATATGCGTAAAGGGCATGGGTATGTTCTGTACCACTTTCGCCCTTATGTATGAGGAATTTAAGAGCTAGATGCACTTTTTGGAGGAGCATAGGGTACTGCGTCCTGCACTCCGAGGTGAGCTGTTGATTTATTGCTCTTAATATTTAGTATCCTGATCGAGAATCCCACTCAGAAATCGAAAAATTTCACAAGACCAATAATAACATATTGCACTTATCAGGAAGCGAACCGGAAGAGTAACATAAGTGCATCTGGAAAGTGCATCTTAAAATGCTGCTGGCGGTATTGTCACGCTATAGCTTGAAGACGGACAGGAGGGTTGGGAGGGGGGCGGAAGGGAGTACAGAAATAAATAAACTACAGGAGTTGGGCGGAGAATACATCAAAGTAAACTATCTCAAGGGGTGGAGAGAAGGTAAAAGCAATAAATCAAGTCCGAGGGTTAGGTGGGAGAATGCCTCAAAAGAAATTAGCTCAGAGAGAGGTGGAGAGGGAGAAATGACTCAGAGAGTGAGGTAGAGAGGGAGAAATCACTCAGAAAATTCCTGGGTGGCAGGGCGGCACAACTATGTCAAACGAAAAAAATGAGATGGTGTTGGTCTGCGTAGAGAGTGGGGAGCGTGTAATCAATAAATCAACAGCACACCTCATTGGAGGGTGGTTGGAGGGGTTTGTGGGATGCGGCACCCTGTGATCCTTCAAAAAGTGCATCTATACCTTATGTCCCATATCCATAAGGGCGAAAGTGGCCCAGAACATACCCATGCCCCCTTCTCATATGCAATGATTTGAATTATTTCTCTCACTTTCTATTTATTTTAATGAATCATCATGCTCTCAGTCGAGTTGAATTTTAACAACTAGGTCTTGAGAGCCAATGATGGTGAAATTAGTTTAGAATTGAGCAGAACCGGATGCAAGGGCGGGGAAAATGGGAGATCCCCGAGAAAACCCAGTGGTTTAACCCGACACGATGCCCACTTGCGAAAATCCGGGAGCGACCCGACCGGGGATTGAACCCAGTCCACCTTGGTGGGAGGCGAGCAGTTTAACCGCTCAGAAACTGTGGCCCCATCACTGGCACAGATAATATAAAATATGTTATACATAAAATTATTATTGGAAACAAGTAATTTAATCAAAGTAATATGGCACTACAAATGCAATGTGCACATTTAAGGTTTTGGGAAGCGATATCGAATGCTGAACCTGTGATTCATAACTACCCATTTGTTATGTCAGCGCAATGACCGAAAGTTGAATAAATATCAATATAAAGGAAATAAATCTGGCTGACACATATTTATGAAGACAATCTATATTTTCATTACTGCATTTCCACCTTTATAAATGCATCGTACCATGGTTGGGTACAAACTACTTGTTAGCTGAAATAATATGACTAACATATATATAATTATTTGTTCAAGCATCTTACAGAATTTATAGCGCTGTTGTTATTTCACAGCATACTGACAATAACAGCTATACTTTTATGAAAGTTTTAGGAAATCGTTATTAATTTATAAAGAATATAAATCACTTGAGGTTTCTAAACCACTGAATTTAATAATGACAAGTAATTGATAACAGTAACTTACACAGTAAACACTTAAACCAGATAATTTTTTGGGTATGAAAAATTTTCTGCCGCTATTACAACGAACGTCACACTGATAAGTATGACACACCTGTTGTGGCCTAAATATTATTAAAGTCTACATTTGGAAAAAAGTATTGCTGTATTGTAGCTCTTCAAAACTAATAACAAAAGACGTCTGTTAAAAAAAAACTTTTATACTGGTACTTCATCAAACTTCATCAAAATCCTATTATTTATATCTGCTGTTTCTGGCTCACACCATTCATATCTTTCACCTGGTAAAATTGTTATTTGCAAATTATCAACATAGTAAATAAAACTGACAATATTTATTAAAATGCTTTAAAATACCTTCATGAAATTGCGGCAGTGTGTATTACATTGTAACTGCTTACTAAGCTTTAGTAGAAACACAAAAGTGTTTGTTACGATTTCGTTTTAAACATGTAATGTTGCAAAACTAAATTACTTTTAACACATACCACACTTCAAATTTGACAAACTGTGTACACACACATTTCTAAACACTTTCATTCAGCAATTTACTTGAACCAATGTGGGGACCAGTGTATTTAATAGTCATAGAAAAGCAAGTCTGCTGGTGCAGGAGATCCTTACTTAATCAGATGAAAACTCGCCATCTGAAGTAAATATGTCAGTGCAGCTTGATATTAGTTTCATTTATTGGGTATTAGAGCATTTATATTCTTGTGCTAATGCATCATTACCATTGGAAGCATTAACATGTTACAAACAAAAAACTTGCGTGTATACTCAAGGAAATCAATGTGTAAAAATAAGTCTTGTCTGATGTAAAAGTTAAATAATGTACATTGAAAAAGTTATACAGACATCTATGAAATGTTACAGACTAAATTCAACTATGCTATAAAATCTGAAATTTGCGTATCTACATCTATTGATTTTATGACAAGTGTCTCCATCAATATTTCAATAAGTAGGTCTATGTATACCATTACACATTTTGCAGAATTCCTTACAATTATTTTAGTGATCATATTTTGGTAATTTTTTCAAGAGAGTAACTACACTTTAGCAAATTACTCTAGCGATTTTTATGGATCTGCACGTAGTTTAAAAATTGAAATTAGTCTCATTCTACAGTTAGTTACACAATAAAAACTTAAAGCACATGGAATCAGTGGCAATGATTATGTAAAAAAATTTAATTGATTCACTTAAATTAATACATTAATTTTAGTGTGTGCTATTTTTTTTAAGTTAGCTCATTCTCAAGTTTGAACAATTTTACATTGCGAAATTTAAAATTTGTAATGCTACACAAATGATATGAGGAGAATACCTAAGTATCTCATTAATTTTTACTAAGGAGCATGCGAGAAACTAGTTTTCAATTCCATACACCCAAATGAGATAATTGTTTGTGTATAATGTCAAGAGACATTCATAATTATTTGTTTTGACAACATATAAAGTTGATGTGCTTCTTGCACACTAATAATTCACAATACAAAATCAACTTGCCCACTGCAAAATTATATTTCTTGAATATTACAGATATGTTACAATTAATAAACAACACTTTGCTTATTCCTGAGTAAATAAAATATTTTGTTGCAGTGATAACTTTACCTTAACACCTCCGCATTGAATCTTTGAAACATTTTCTAGTTTAACTATGTATACGACCAGGTTAGTAATTTAACACTGCAATATAATAAGGTGTTGAATAATTTACATTTCACTTGGTTCAACTTATGGATGGCAGAGATGTGCACACAGCAAACTTGTGAATAATTGCTGGCCTTAGTGTAACACCCAGATCTTTATCCTAATCTACGTAATATTAAGTTCTAGATAGTGAACGATATATTACTCCAATGTTTCATGTATTTGCTATTCTATGTTGAACACAACGCGTCTAACACAAATATTCGAAAGCACAGAATACATAAGGACAACAGAAGTGTTGCGATCAGCTCTCTTACCAATTGGCAAGCTCAATTCCAAGTTTGTGAGTGAGAAACACTCCAGTCGTATTCATTACAGACATAACACCTGGCTCACCTTCTTGATTGTACACAAATGCAGATTATTTTACATGTTGCATATTATCGCAGCAGCACGAAACCCAATGCATCCCCCGATAATATTACTATATACGCTGTCTTATTACACCAAATAAATATACTCTATCCCATTGACTACAGTAAACCATATAAATTTTTTTCTTAGTACGGCAAGGGAAATAAATAGTAACTCTGTGCAACTGTAATAACAAATCCATGTTTTGCGCCAAAATTCAATCTAAACCATCATGGCTACGCAAACACCAACAATCATTTATCTCACTCTAACACAGCAACATCAGATAAATGTTGGCTGTCGCGTGAACTATAGCTCTGTTCCCGGCTTGGTGCGATGTAGTTGACGCGGCTTGACATAAAAGTAATAAGGCCACCGGCTCCCAGAGTATATGCTTGAAGACTTAGTGAGGGTAACCGCTGAGTACCTTCGTGTACCTCCGGAAATCCTAAATCTAGCCAAAGTAGGGGCCACAAATCCACCGAAGAAACGATCCTCAACATGTGAATCTCAGCCATAACCGCACATTCGTATTGGCTCCGTTTAAAGTATATTAGACTCAAATAGCAATATATACACTTTTGAAGTTATTTCAATAATTCTCTTATGTGCCTATCTTGCAGAAATACTTATATAGTTGGAAAGTATTTAAATTAGAGACTTGGTGAACTACGCAAATAATCATATTATGTGATATCTAGTCTGAATATTGCTGTCTCTTCGTACCGATTAAATTAATTATTTTTTGAGCTGAAAATTGTACTTTGAAGATCTGGCATCACCAGTAATTCAAACTAATGCCTTATAAAACACATGGTGAAATTAGCATTACTGAAGCCACTATGTTCGTACAACCAGCATTATCGATAAAGCATGTTTTTTTTTTCAATAGCGTAATGTATACAATTTCAGTTTTAATAAATGTTGTAAAACGTACGTTGGTCTTTAGACAGCGGATACAAGTCATGATACACAATAGCACGTATATTGACGAGAACTACAGCAATTTCGTGTTCACTTACATGTTTATATTTAAAATATATTTATTGGTTGCCACCACAAATATTTAACTGACAGCAAGAGCATTTGTGTCGTTCACAGTAAAAAAAATTTCCGCGACTGCAAAACTACACACATCAGTTATACAATATGTTTCAGAAAAATGTTACCAAAATGGATTGCTGAGGTGAAAAGAAGAAATTTTAAATATGACACCCCTGCCCAATCTAAAGTATTGAGGGCTGTAGATGCCCTTAAATGCGGAGTCCGAAAAGCATATTATGTCAGATATAATGAAAAGTAATTATACTAAAGGAACAAAATTTGGTAAATTAATAAAATAAACCTAGAGCTTGGATAACAAAATAAGGTGTAGTACGTAATACACACCCCCATCATGTAAACAATACAGCTGTTTTCAACCTGTTATTTTATACAATTATTTTAACTTGAGGGATAATTGATGTTTGATGCCATCGTATTTAGCCGTAAATCATAATTATGTAACCAAAAAGTCTATCTTGTTGAAACTCTCTAGGACCCACGGTTTGCGTGTAACAAGCACATGAAATACTAAGACCTGGTGGGTAGGCTACACTTCCTGCGCCCAGAGGTTAATACATTCTAGCTGTAATACGGTGTCACACGCTGAATAATTATCGCAAGGAACTAACAGGCAGCAAACAAATAATAATTAGTAAATATGCTACACCGACGTTTAGTTGTGTTTGGTGGCACATTATGAAGCAAGAGGAGTAGAAATTAAGAATAAATATTCCTGAGCAACAGCCTATCTCTGGCCGTTCTGCAGATACTGTAACCACATGAGTTAGAAGGTAGTAGAAATGAGTTACTGAATTTGTCTTAAATTGCTATGACAAGAAGAGAGTAGGGATACTAAATTATGGTGTGATCTGTGTGATACAGTGGTAATGCTTTAATAAATTTTGTTAGTCACAGTATGTTAAACAATGTTGCATATGTGGTGGTTTCTGGGGCACAGATAGCATTATTTGACAGCCCAACAAAACAGATTTTTCTGCCATTGCAGCTTCTTATTGGAAAACACTGTCATGTATGCTACTGTTTGAAATGTCCACACCCAAGCTCATTGCAGTAGGTGTAGCGGTGCTTTAGAGACTGGCGTACACGCCTGGTGTGTCCCGCATCTTATCGCAGGCAGCGATGGCCCTCGCTAACACATCCTCCTCGGATTCAATGGGTGTCACGTGTACCAACGTCTTGATGAATCCCCACAGCCAAAAGTATAATGGGGTAAGGCCCAGCGAGTGTGGTATTCATGCAACAGGCCCGCCCCGTCCTATCCAGTGAACCGGATTTGGTGCGTTCACGTGGTCACACACAATTCTTGTGACACGGGGTGATGTTGTAGTCACATCTGTCGTCTGGAAACAAGCGGAACATCCTCCAGGAGGTCTAGCCACGTAAACTGCACAAAATACCAATACTGAAATCCTGTCAAAAGGGTTGACAGTAAGTACAGCCCGAAAACAATGTTGAGTAGTATTCCACCCCAAATGTTGATCGAATGTCGGTGCTGCAGTTTTATGTGGGTTTGAGTCATCCCACATGTGGCTATAATATCTATTAAAATGTACTTTCTGTGTGAATGTGGTTTCGTCTGTGAACAAGAAATCAGGAACCATTTCACACTGATGCAGCAACCACTGGAAAAAATCTCGACGAGGAGCATAATCAGCTGGGTATAATACTTGCACCTTTCACACTCTGTATAATCGCAGCAACTTCTCATGTATTGCACGCCATATAGTCGCATTCGACGCATCCATTGAAGGTGCGGTAGCACGGGTGCTAGTAGAAGGGTTTTTCTCTGCACTCTCCACGACTGCCTCTTCAATACATGGGGTTCGAACGCTTCTCTGTTCACCTGGTACATATTTTTATGATTTAACTGTGATAAGATAAGTTATAATTATAGTCATAAATTAATGTGTTTAGGGGTAGAAGCTTATAAATGAATGATATATGGTAGAGCTTACTTTAAATGAGGGGTTTTAATCAAGTTTTATGAAAAGGTTAAAAAATTCAGAGCAAAATAAGCACAACTACGCAAACCATGACATATAAAATTGACCATAAGGGTACCTGTATCAAACACAAGGGCAATACAACAGGCATCCACCAACCCTTGGGGACAGATATACTAGCAATTCAATACTCAACATGAGGCAGCCAATTTGTATAGTGAAAGAATAAAGACAAGCATAACCCCATCAAAACTATAGTCAGGGTAGACCTTACTATAAAAACTGTGTAAATTCATCACAGAAATAAAGAATTACACAAAATAGATACAACAGAGTTCAAAACTGGCAAGGGAACATACAAAGTCAGAATAATACAGAAAGGCTCAATAATCTGTCTGAAAATCAGGTCGAAACAAAATTGAAGTAAAAAACTTGGTAAAGAGGGGTATCGAGTTTCCCCCGAAGAGGGATATAACAGAAACATGTGTAAATGTATTTTCAGCAAGAGAGTTCATGTGAAAACATACACGGACATAGAGTGCATAAAATCAAACACTAAAACAGATGCAAAAAATGTGGGAGTTAGAAGTAAAGTTCCACGAAATCAGAGTAAAGTAAGTCATGATATAGGAAACCATGGCAATATCTACAAAGTAGAAACAAACATTAAGACCACAAGGAAAGAAATGAGCACAGGAAAACAGTCAACAGACTGCAGTAATCGAAAATTCAATAGCAAAGTCAAGGTAGTACGCAGTGAGGCGGAAGTCAAAACACCACAACCACGTGTTCACAGGCGAGACTGCAAAACTGTAGAATGGCCAGAAAGTGTAACAGCTGTACAAAACCAATCACATAAAGTGGTAAGCCACTGTCTTGGTCTGCGTAACAAAGCCCAAAATACATGTGCACTATGTTTCTATGCGGGGCATTTAGCAAAACACTGCGACCTCTTTCCAAACCACGACATTGAGTTCCACACTGGCATTGCAGTGCATTTCAAAAAGTTCAAAAACAAATTAACTTTAGGTCATGTCACATTACGTTATCAAGGACGACACTGTCACAAAAACACAAACAGCAACACAGCAACGGCAGTCGGTAATGATGACAGCTGCAACACAAACAAACTGATCCTGCCAAAGTTTCGCAAAAAACATGCCACAATGCCAACAGGCTATTGTCTGTATTGTGACACCATGCACTAAAGTAAAAATCCACTGTAAACAATAGCACACACTAATATACATAGACTGTTTGCGGAGTCGCATTGCAAGCACGCTAATTTCGAACCAACACATAGAACCAGTGACAGAACAAATATAACTTGTAGGAGTGACACATGAAATAGAACCGCCTAAGTTCAAAGCAAATATAAAGTTGAGCATATTGGGACACACATTCCCTCAAGATTTCTTTCTTATAGGTAATCTTAAAATGGACATAATACTTGGAGTTGACTTCATTAAGAAATGCAATATTATACATTTTCTGAAGCATGATATTTTATTCATTAATGGATAAGGTTCTGAAAAAATTTTGCACGTACCAATCTATACTTCAGTCATAGATAATAACAACATATAGACAATCCAATACAGTTTTAACAGGATTTAAAAAATAGATAACATGCAGAAAGAAATATCGTACAGCTAAAGTTAATACAAAATTGGAGGATTACCAGAAACAAGATATTTATAAATTAGTTGAAAAATACAAGGATAGGTTTGCGCACAGAATACTAGAACTAACAGAGGTAAGGAATTTTCAAATTAAGCTCAAACTAGACTTAGAAAAAGCGATATCAACTAGACTGTATTGCATTAGTCCCAAAGTCAGAGAGGAACTGTTACAACAAATTAAGGATATGTAAAAGATCTGAATTATCGAGGAATTTGACTCACCTTATTTTGCACCTAGCCTTACTATATGAAAAAGAAGGAGGAATGTGATTTCTTACGGACTTCAGAAAACTAAATCATAATTTAAAAAAGAGTCAAGTATCCTCTTCTGAGAACGGAAGACACTCTCAACACAATGCATTATTCTAAATACATTACATATCTTGATTTATTTTCAGGGTTTTACTCAATTCCAGTTAGAAAGTAAGACCGCCACAAATCAGCATTTATATTCGATGGCGTAGGATTATTCCAATATTGCAGAATGCATATGAGCTTAAGCACAACTCCACAATACCTTCAGCAGTTCATTGACATATTTTTAGGACTGCTCCAATTGAACAAAGCTACATAGATGATATTTTCATAATTGGGAACATGTTTAGAGAACACGTCGACAACATCAGAAAAGGTTTACAAAGGCCGTGACAGTTTGATGTTAAGGTAAATGCCAAGAAATGTAGCTTTGCCAAAAATGAGATTAAAATCTTAGGTCACTATATTACGCCATAAGGTACAGTCACCGACCCGGAAAAAGTGAACGGTATAGCATAAATGTCACCTCCCTCAAATATTAAAGAATTACGTACATTTTTGGGCATGATGTCGTACTTATGACGCTACCTACAGAGTTACGCCAGTAAGGCTGCACCTTTTATTGAATTAACTAAGGAAAGAACACTTTATATATGGGAGCAAAAACAACAAGCTTTCTTAAAATTTGAAAATTATATTCAGAATGTGTCTATAGTAAAGTGCTTCGACAAAAACAATACCACCATTTTAGCTTGCGATGCTTCTGTAACCGCAATTGACACAGTTTTAATGTAGGAAAATCCAACTGGCAAAATATAAATAAGATATTCGCTTCTAAGAAACTGCCAGACAATGAATCGCATTTGAGTGCTATGGAACGAGAACTGTACTCTATTAAATATTGTTTCACCTATTTTCAACATTATTTATATGGCAGACATTTCATTATAGAAACATACCATGCGATCCTTCGGTATTTAAAATCCATGCCGAATACAATTTAGATGCACACATTGACAAGGTTAAACTCAACACACTTGAAGATGCTATGAGTCGCATACCGACAAAGAGACAAGCCAAAATTGATGTAATAAAGGTAAATAATAGCAAATACAGAATGAAACAAGAAATGCTAGGCTGTCAGTCAACATATAAAGTGTTAGCAGAAGGCCTTTACCAAAACCCAGACAAAGAAGTAGAAATTCATAAATTAATTAGTTAATATTTCGTAAATAACCGGCTTGACAAGAAAAACTACATTAAAAGGAGATGCATACAGTATACAAGTCCATAATTAACAAAAATCGTCACGGATATTCCAATTACACATAGAAATCATAATGGACAATTGCCCCAAACAAATTAAATGAACATGTATCGAACATGCGTTGAATTGTCAAATACTTGTAACCACCACCATCATATCCTATATTTTTCATCGCCAACGTTGAATGTGAATGATTGATTATGCATATTTATATTTCGCATGGTGATTCAAGTTATGAATTTAATTAAACTTATTTGCCACTCACCATACAACTTTAAAGCTGGAAAGTAAGCCAAATACTATTGCGATGCTTCCAATTAATATCAACATAACTGGCATGATACTATTAGGTTTTAAGGAATGCATATCTTATTTATAATCATAAATCTTAAGCATAAATGTCCACAATTGAATGTATTTGATAATTGTTCTGTTTATTAATTGTATTTGATTTGCATATTCTTTAAATACTTGCATAGGTATTTCAATTGGCGTGGCTTACATAAATCACCAAATATATTGTAGTGCAATGATTGGTTTATATTTTTTATAATCTAAATTAACAATCATACTTTCACAAACATACGGTTTTTTTTCGGTAAATCATCTCATGTGCACACTCGGAAATATGGAATATTCAGTTCCTTCACAAATACAATAATGTCTTCATTTGTGAGTGCATGATTTGGAAGAATCACCTTTTATGCTTCTTTCCACATTTGGAGTTTTTTTATTTCCTTGTCCAACTTTTTGTGGGTGGAGATACATTTATTTCCCACTCGACGTGAGTGCTCTACTCAATGCTAAAGTTCCAACCATTAGAGCTCCAAGGGCTGATAATGCTGGAAACATGAAAGCAATATCCCACCTTTCTTGGTGTTTCATTTTGTTCTGCATTTTACTCCTATAAATCTGCTTACTTTTGCTCATTTTACTTTGTCTACAACCCACGCACTGAGCTTTTCAACAGTTAAACAAGAGGAACTCTTCTTTACAGTAACTGCTTTATTGGATAAAACCTATCTGCTAAATGTCTTTGTTTTGAATCATTTATTTGAGCATACATTAATATGTGCGCTTTACAAGCATTATCTGATTAATTCATTCCTAGATTGTTATGTGCTAAATGTTTTGCAAATTTTGTTCCTGGACCACAGTAATTGCAATTTGGTAAATGCAAGTAAAACTGTAATTTATTAATCAATATGTTTTGTTCTCTACTTTCTTCTTTGATGCATTAATTACGAGACATTGTGAATTATGAATGCAATCCTATATAATACATTTCATTTATAATTTTTATGTCAGTATATGCCAGAGAATAAAAGTAGTAAAAAAAAGTGTGCATCTTCCGGTAAATGTATCTACAAATGGAAATGTATTTGGACAAATGCAGAAAAATGGAATTATTTTCCTATCGAATATACGTATTATAATAGTGGTTCTTCTTCATGTGGAAAAACTTGTGTAATTATGTTACTGTTGGAACATCCGAATGGACTGAAATTTGAAAATGTATATGGTTTACAAAGACACTATATCAATAGAAATATCTATGTTTAGCAAACATTTAATCATCAATTGAAGGAATGTAATATTGCCCTTATGTTATAAAGATGAAATTTTATTTCCATATGAAGCATTACCCAATTCAGTATTTATGTTTGATGATGTTTGGAGTGAAAATAAAGGAGAAATACAAAAGTATTTTAGTTTTGGGAGACATTGTTTGTTTTTATTTTTTACAAAGTTACTTTTGTATACTAAAATATAATTTGCACGTTAACGCAATCATGTTAATTATTTTTAAAATTGCAATTTGACTCTACACCATATGCACAATTATCATATAATAGGCTATATGCCATTTAAAAAGTTTAAAGGAATGTGTTTTTATTGCTGGAAAGACATTTAAAGTTTTCTGGTAATTATTCTTACACTTCCCCTATAATAAGGGCAGGTATTGCTGTTTATTGATAGTTTTGTACTTCTAGATGCAGAATAATAAGTATTTCAAGGTTTGGACGTAGCAATATTAGATGTAGTCATTACAATACATGTTTAACCAGAAATCACGATGGGAATTGTAATTTTATTGGACATATATTATGTAATGCAGGTATGGCAGTGAAAGATAATGATGCAGCAAATAAAAGTTTGTGGAAGACTTAAACACTTTTATATTAGACATATTTGAATCAGAAACGACTGAAAAAAGAGAAATTAATAAAGTTAAATTAAGGTAATGCAAAAGTGATTTTGAATATTAGTTACATTTCAAAAATTTTAGCAAATACTCTAGGTGCATTGCAGAATATTGAAAGTAAATTACACGAACATTTAGATAACTTAAAGACAGACATTAATGATTTGGTAAACACTAGTATTGCAGAACAACTTACAACCAGAATGAAAGAGATGTCATAACATATAAGAGTTGAAATTATTAATAAAACATCGGGTTTAGTTCTGCAGACAGAAATTAAAAAGCAAAATGATGTTTAGCAAACATGAAAAATTCTTGTTATAATGAATTGATCATTCGAATTGGTAGTAAATTAGATGCTATTTTAGATAAATTACGGAAACCTCAGAGTAGTCTTAGTTGTATTGCATCTACTAACAAGAGGGTTTCGGATATTAAACCTAATGATCTGAATATTAGATCACCTAGTAGCATTGCTATTGCACCAAAGAACAAGTTGAATAAGATTATATATAAATACACAATCTAGAATTAAAATAATCCAAATGGTCTGCCTCTGCTTTGGAGTTACATAATTATATCTGCTGTAAAGGAGAAATATTTACAAGCTAAACACACATGAATGGAATGTGATGTTTTAAATGAACAAATATAAACATGCTACAAGTAGATTGGATATATTTCATACTGCATTTACTGCAACTAATGATAAACCAGCGAAAATTAAGTAAGAAGAACCTTTAAAGAAGAGGAAAAGAGCAAGTACATTCTTAATTAATTTGTAAATATATAAGTATGGCAACATGGAAATTCAGTAATTGTGTTTTTGCATGAAAATAAGATTCAAGTAGGCGATTTATATTAGATTCGAATGATGGATTGTTTGAATTATTGTTCAAAAATTTCCTAATGGATACTTATTTAGTGATTTGGAAAATATAAGGAACTCATTACATGCACAAATGCAAATAATCATCTAGGAGATGAAGATTGCCTAAAACTATATTTATTAGATGATATCATTGGAAGTAGAATAAATAAAGATGAATTGGGCGATCGATTTTCTCCTGTATATTGGAATAATCCTAACAAGTTGATGAACAGATTAAAACTTCTCATCGGATCAAAACAGTCTGGTAATAATACACATACAAACAAAATTGTGTTTATTATAGAATAATAAAATTGATGGAGGATTGTTATATTAATCATGAAGTTTAGTAAGATTGCTCTTGCTCAAGAATTACATGCTCCTGCAAGAATAAAGGTTACTATAAGAAATGTTATTACTCTGGGAATGAATGATTTATTTGAAGTTGACTTGTGTGACATGACATTACTTTCAAAATACAATAACGGATACAGTTATATTTTAACTATTATAGATGTCTATTCAAAACATGCATGGTGCATACCTGTGAAGAACAAGACTGGAAAACTGCATTGAAACAGGTATTAGAAGAAAGAAGCCTTAAACATCTCCACATCGATAAAGGGACAGAATTTTTCAATACTGATTTCCAGAAATTAATGACAGAGTATGGGATTTATCAATATGTAATGTACTCTTAAAGAAAAGCTTCTGTCGTCAAACATTTCAACAATAGTTTAAAGCAGCTAATGTATAAACATTTCGCTTTGCATGGAACTTAAAGTGGATTACTGTGCTGCCTGAAGTACAGAAATTGTATAAATCAAGATACTACAGAACTATCCAAAATGGCACCTGAAAAAGTTAGCAGATTATTGAAAACTGTATACAATAATGCTAAAGTGATAGATGAGAGAAAATAGAACTATAAATTGAGAGAACATGTACATATCTCCAAAAGTCAAAGGTGTCTTTGAGAAGGGTGGTAGTCTAAAATATTTAAAATTATTTCAGTTAGACAGTTATTTCCTAGAGAATACCACTTGGACAGGTATGATAGTGATCCGATAAAAGGGGGCTTTTGTGAATTTTAATTACAGAAAGTTAATTCACCAAAGGAATATTTAGTTGTCAGATTTATTAGAGGAGAAAATACAGATCACTGGTTCATTGGATAGGATTCACAAAAGCTTATGATTTGTGGATGAGAAATCAAGATCTTAAGAGATTGAGGTAATGTTTGGAATGTGTTACTCAATACATTAATAAAATAGGAAACAAATTGGATGTGTTTCATTTATTAAAACTATAAATACTTATATATTTTATTCGTATACATACATTTATTAAAACATTTGCAACTATTACATATATACAATCTTTTTACAAGATGAATATACAAACATTAAGAATACACATATAACATATTCTTTTTTTTCACATTTGACACATCATGATTGACGTACAATCAAACATTATACACTTACATAAAGAAAACACTATTTTCACAACATGACATTAAGTATAATCTAACATATGGTGGGTTTTGATATATTTATTACCGTAAAGCCTCACTTTTGCAGTAGGTGTAAAAAAATTGTTTTAAACATTGATGGCTATTATATTGCTTTAGTAATGAATTACAGTTCGGACATGCATAGTACATTCTAACATTTACAACTTTAGTTTTAGTTAAAGACTTGATAATTTTATTTTTCATGTTTCCCAAGACATAGATGGGATGTTCTTGAAATAAATAAATCATTGAGGTATTGAAATCTGTCTTCTTATGCTATGAGGCCAGATTTCCATTTTCAAGTCATGGGATTTGTATATCTGATAATGGTGCTTAATTTGAATTTCTGGAATTAAATAAGGCAATGTTTGAGGTGGTTTAAATCTTAGGACTTCAGTGTCTTCGTCATCATTAAAATAAAACTATGTAAGTTATTTTATAATAAAAGAATAATCATAATGATTTTCAAATCCTTGGATGCAACAGATCGTGGTTAACGGTTTTAGCTATAATGAAGACCTAACTTTTTTAACACATCCAACTATACTTTGGATTACATAGTTACAAGAATAGAAATATTAACATTTTCCCCTGAACAAATCATTTAGCACTTATTGTAAATTACAACATCTCCCTGAGAGAATTACTAACTGTTTTACACACACACACCCACACTTCTTATTATTTATAAAATCTCCCTGAGGGGATCTTTAAACACACACACTACTTGATATTTACAACATTTCTGCTGAGTTCACTTCATCCATACCTGAGTCAGCTTCTTCAATGTTAGCAGGAGCATTGTTAACATGTTGAGGGATCTGTTGCATTCTTTGTATTTCACAGTCTCCTCTGAAGTGTTGTTGGTTAACATCATCGTTGAAGACTGGTGTGCTATATAGAGAGTCTTCGCACAGAAATTATGAGACTATATATTTATAAACTTTTAAATGATCCGGCAGAAATTCATGTACATATTGGAATTTCTGTGGTGCATATAAAATTATAAATTTCTTCAGTAGGATTGCCAGCTGGTCTTTAATGTCGAGGCTTGAAAGCATTTTCGATCTTTCGAATGCCAAGATTACATTATATAACCCTGTGCACTCTTCGACACAATTGTCCCAGCAGTGACCATTATGCTTCTAACCTTGATATTCTGTTCCTGCTATGTCGGAGTTCCTTGCTAACCACTGCTGATGATCTTGGTGAGGGTGAAGATCACACTTTCAAAGTATTGAATGGACAGGGCCTTTTAACATGGCCCGGCTTTATGCTTTAAAGCTTAGCAGGGGATGGTTTACACACTAACTTATAACCTAACTTAAATTGACCCCATACCTTATCTGAAATTCGAACCCAGATATTTGCGCACCCCAGATTGGTGGTGCAGTGCACCAACTGTCTGTGCCACAGGAGGTCGGTTCTTTCGAAGTATAATGATGATGATGGGAAACTTATTATTGGTGGCTGATGCCTTGCATGAAGTGAACCCAATAACTCCTAAACGAACTGAAAAATATTAAATTTATCACCACCTTATCTAGTAACCCAATCCAAAATGGTGGCTGCACCACATTGAGTTTTCTCTATATTTCGACCACTTCACAGAACCTCAGTTGAATTTTCCCTATATTTGGAAGATCCTAAGCACTACAGAGTTAAACTCCTAGTAGAAAACACTAAGCAACATATAAAAGAGTCAGTACTAGCACATATAATATGTATACAATAGTACGAATAACGTCAGACAGGCAACAGAGATAGTGTTGGAAACATTGACAGGTTGAGAGGCAGCCAAGCATGTATGTGAATGCACTAGAGTGGAACGGAGTGATACATGTTTTAGTGGAATAGCTTGGTCAGTGTGCATGGCCAACAGATGGTTTATAGCAACAATTATACATGAACTGAGTTCAGGCAGCAGATTTACAATCTCCTCATGGAGAAACCACTTTCTACTAGCAGCATGCATTGCTCTGTGCTGGGTAGGGGCGCTAAGAATTGCTATATCATAGCTAATGTAATATATGTTTTAGTGTAATTTTAACAACTGGGAATAGAGTTTCCAAACACAAGGTGGAAAAAAACAGTATTATGAATCAGAGTTCCAAACACTGTGTGGGACAACATGATTAAATAGTCTTTATTCATACTTAACTGAAACAGACTTTCTGAAAACTTATAATTTATTGAAAATTCATGCACTTCATTTAATAATATAACATGTGTTGAGGCTCTTGGACAGCCGGTGGCGTTTGACCTTCCAATGACAGTTGGGATAGGGATATACCTGTTATGCACAATCTGAGTTCAGTTTGCAGTGTCAAGCAGCAGGGTGCAGACGTGCAATTAGGGTCCAGGTACTTGTGTAATTGGTAATTGTATTTGGTAAATAAATTTATTCTCTTGATACTTATTAATTGTAAGATTACTTTATTAATATCTGCTTCAGTAGTTATTAAATGCATACTTGCTCATTAAGAATTGCTAGAACTTAGTAAATACTCATTGCTCGATGTGTAATGGTCGTTATTCATTTGCTACAATTGTAACAGACACTTGGCAGATTTGTAATGGTCAAAATTAAGTATCTCAGGTTTGTAACTGTCCTTTCTTTAATTCCACAATTCCGACCTTAGTCGTTCGTCGACCTCCGAACAAGTAGGAGGTACTCTGCACCAGAGCTCAATCTTCTGCCAGTCTCCGACCAGAGCAGGCTTCTGCTGCTCCCGATCCCCTGACCCCCTCCAATCCATCAACCATCAGATCTCAGCCATCGGCCAGACACCAAAGAAGCAACATCTAAAGTATATCTTGTACCATTTTTGCTCCAATAACCAATCACTGCACACCTCCAGGGGGAAGGAGGGGTAGCTCTATCCACCAGCAGGATGGGGTAACAGCCAATCCCAGAACATCTCAATAGGTGGTACAGCTAATCACAGCACACCTTGGGGAGGGAGTACAGACAATCACAACACACCTCAAATGGAAGGGGGTGGAAGGGGACAAGTCATAACCTCGGATTTTTGATGTGGCACTTAGGCATCCTTGCACGAGTGGTCTCGGAGCTCGTTGCTCCCACTACTTCTGGTACTGCAGTTTTTCTGAGCGAATATGTCCTACAGTTCACATGCGGGATTATAATGAAGGGATCTAGAAGTAAACATTTATTACGAGGATTCAATCCCCATCATGTACCAAATGCTGCTACAACCACCTAAACCAGCCGAAGATGATGATATGTGGTAACACATAGCATGTGGCCTATATTTTACATCTGATTGCACGAAACAAAACAATTATACGAATATATGCAGCCACTGTGGGATAATTTAATTACATGTTTAGGATAAAATTGTTCATCCCCGCATGCAGTAGAAGACAATTTTATATCTCAGGCTATATTGGGTTCTCATGTTAAAATTTCCTGAATTGAAAATTTCAAATGAACAATATTTCTCATCTGAGTTCATTACACTACACAACAGGTAACTACTTCAATCAGTGCTGCCAATGTCACAATAGCATATATTATTGAGACAAAAGTCAAGCACAAAATAGAATAAATAAACTATCTCAGGTCCCATGGTTCCTAAAAATTTAAATCTGTAAAATAAGGCAGCACTAATGGTGAACCAACAATGATTTTGCAGCAATTTGACCGCCATGCTTCATATCGTAAATACTATTATTAGTAGTATTATTATGTGATATCTGGGGCAACCACACCCAGCACCGAAGCTCACTAGCTGTCATGCTAGGACATCACCCGGTGGCCATATTTAACCATGATGACCTTGACCTTGACTCCATCACCTTGACCAAGTTTCACATTAACATGACCTTGAACCCGAAACCAATTATAATGATAAATATAACCCAAAAAAATTACAATTTTTTCCCAAAAACAAAATATTATTAATAAATATATAATATTTTAAAACAAATTTTGGCAGTATTTTCTTACATTGTGATCCACTACTACCATCTTGGAATTCCATTACCTTGACTTAGGGTACCTTTGAGAGCTTGACCCCAGGCGAACTTGGATGCAATATTCCATAAAAATGCAATAAATCCGTAAGTATGTATTACATAAGAGGGGAGAAATCATATTAATGACAAATGCCATACCGCGTATCCAAGACCTTAATCTCGACAATGGGATAACTTTGAAGTACACAAATTTATAAAAATTAGAAAAACAATTTTAAACATAGTAAAAATCAGGGGAAAATTATATTAATAAACAAAAATTCCTTTTTCGATATCCATAACCTTGGCCATACAATGACTTTAAAGTGAAAAAAATAGCTGTAAAATCGAAAAGATTCGTACAAATGTACTAAAAATCAGAGGTGAAATAACACTATTGATGTCCAGCTTCGGTGCCAAATGTCATTGCCTCAGATTACTCATTTTCATTCTACTAACATCAAGAAAAAGAAATTCTCACTTATAGTACTGTCAAACAAATGATTTGCCATTTCATATAATTGGCTTGATCACATATATGCGGATCTCAGAAAGCTTGAATATGAAATAAAATTATCTGTATTATCATTAAGCAACCCACTTACTCAGACTGCAGAAAAATATTCTAATTTTATCATGCAATGAACATTCTCACGTTATCAATTTACTTTGTAACACAGGCTACTTTTAAATCAAGAAATAACGGTTTGAAAATATTTTGAATTATAAACAGCACTTATAATTATGGGAATTTCATATGTGCTATGAAGTCCATAAGATCCAAAATTATATTGCAAATTAACTCAAATAATTTTTATGAATTAACAAAAGCAGCATATAACTAACATATTACCTATATTATTCACAATAAAATCGCTAACACTAGAGTTCAAGATTGTATTAGAGCGACTACAAGGCTTGATAATTTTCAACACTTAGTAAATATGTGCAAATTTACGAGTAAACATGAGAGAAGGCTAATAATTAAATTAATTTCCCTCATCAATATATGCTATAAGTTAATAGAAAACGTAGCAGACAACTTTAAAATCATGTGTTACAACAGCTCCCTGGAAAAATATTTCGCAGGCAACTACAACTTCTATGATGCTGCAAATACTCGTCAGGTAAAAATTTGGCAATCGACGCCGCACATTTATGCGATGTACTATCAACTATAATCATACACATTCGAACTGCTTTCCCTATACACTAGATAAATGATAAATGAAATTGCACAGCTACTCATGGGCATATTATAATTAATGAAGCAGTAGACACAAAATGGTATCCTAAACACGTCTCATACTTGATGTTATCCACGTGGTAATCATCTTTATATGCCTTGTATATAATAAGGTGTGAAAAATATCAAATCGATCATTATTAAAAATTTACTTAGATGAACAGTTGAAGAATAAGAAGATATATATTTATAGATTTCTACTGCAACATAAAATTATATTCATGAATTATTACTTACCCTTTCCTGTTTATCTTGTAGCTCTGTTTCCAGATGTTTGTTTTCTTGTGTGAGAGATTCCTCCTGAAATGTTGAACAATGTATTATCTTTACAGGAAAAAAACATTTATTTTGGGAGTGACACTCATGCAAAAAACTGACAGTAAAATTAATGTAAAAACAAGAATTTATATCAAAATACATTCACTGTAGTAAATCGAACTTGTAACTAAAATAAGTAACATACTTCAAACTTTCCTTAAATATGTGTTATCAAATTATATTTTTAATACTAGTCATTATTCACAAATTTTGTTAATGTAATAGTATACGCACTCTTCTAAAATGTTAATTGAATATTTTCCACATTAAGAAATATTACAATGATATAAGATGTACTATGTATTTCGAAATCGTTCTCTAGTTCTAAATAATTCCACTACTCATATAATATTTAAATATGCTGGGGGAAATAAATAACATATTCTAGATAATGTAATGAAGTGAGGTGAATATTTCTAAAGTTCTTGTTCAGAAAATCGATGCAAAATAATAAGAATTTACAAACGATATTTTATAGCATAGAATGCTGATTCTGGAAATAATCGCTCCTGTGTAATCGCACCTGAATTAATTACCTTGATTAATTACAGGTAATTGACAGGTGAGGTATTAGTTACAGGTAAATGGTAAAATTTATTGAGAATTTTAATTCTTTTATTGTAATTACAGGTAACAGGTTAATTGTATTTGGTGCTGATTTTGATGTTTGAAAGGGTTAAATGTAATAAGGGTGATTGTGGAAGAGCATGGTAGGTGTTGGCAGTCGGGCGTTTGGCAGGTGGATGAGCTCTGAGGCTTGGGGGCAAGTGTATATATGTATTGACCTTGGTGCAAGAGTTACAAGAGCCATTTCAGGGCAAGAGTGGCATAAGGGTAATTTTTTATGTATTTTGGCATTGAAAACTGTGCATGTACTGACTTCAGTGACTGGGCGAGGGGAAGGAGGGGTTGTCGGGAGGAGCACCAAGCCAGGTCCGTACGGTTGGGATGTTGGTGTAGGACTGAGGTGGGAAGCTGTGTGAGGGGAGTGAAGGGAATGTCGGGAGCGGGCAATCGTCCACCTTGTTCACTGTCTATATGAACACTTAGGTGTACTTATGTGAAATGCATAATTCGAGAGTTGTATTAAATCATTGTTTCTTTTAATAACGAAATATGTCTAGCACTGAATTTATCCCGCACCATCGAAAAGTACCAAACACACAACATTAAATGTTTACGTTTTATGTAGATGAGAGAAACTAAGTAGCAATTGAATAAATTAAAACACATCACACTTCAATTGCCAAAATAAGATATAGTATGTTCCCAATCGATTAAATTCAAAGAGAAATTAATACTATTTACTTACGACTCACATGAAATATAACACTATGCAGAATATGAGTATACCACCCCACCCCAGCAAGAGACGAAACTAATTGAGCACATGCAACATTAAATAATTGCAATCTACGCGACATTAAATTACTGAGAAATATGCACAAAAACATATTTACGAAGGAAACATAAAAACCACTTGTTTAAATACAATTACCTAAAAAACTAGGAACCACACACATAAACAATCAGAAACCACTACGACTCACACGTAACAAATGAATTATATACATACCGAAATATTAATCACACACCTACAACCATTGCTGATTGAATTACAAACACAGTCACATGTACCAACCTCACGCAAAGAGACGAAGTCCATTAAACCCTAGCAATGTACAACGTAACCCCAACTACACGAATCACATTTCACACTAAACGAATGCGAACCACATGAAATAAAATACTAACCATTCATAAAAATCTGTTTACAACCCCAACCAAGAATATAAGTATATTTTATAACAATTTACTCATCACACCCAACTCACGTTTAAACATATTGTGCCTCATTTCAACCTCATCGGCTCTGAGTAACCCGCAGCGATCCTGTCCGCAATACCCGAGCCGCTTCACCCTCGTCGACTCTCACTTCAGTGGTATGTCTGCAACATCTGTTGCATATGCATCCTGATATCCAAACTGTTATATGGTTACACACATTTTGTTGTATAAAAACTGAAATTTAATACAATTAATTACAAGTTATTAAAATTTATTAAAAAATAAAAGCATGAACATAATTTCTGATCATAAATGTTGTACGAGCAAATATGAATGTGTTCCCTATCCAAATGTATGTTACGAAGGAAATGTCAGTAGGCTAGAGATGTTTGCTCTCTGCACCAACCAACCACCACTGATCGCATCCAAGCTGTATCTGAACATTTCTCCTGCCGCGGCAGAGTGAGCTCCACCTCTCCCTCTCTTTCTCCCTCTCTCTCTCCCTCTCTTCCTCACGCCGTCCGCTTTAGGGAGGCGACCGTCAACGAGCAAACCATTTGAAAAAATTCAAATCTCACGTCCCAAGTATAGTATAAATGGAATTTATGTTACAATAATTTCCAAATCACACAATGTTAAAAGTGCAATACTAACCAAATCATATTGTATTATTTCCGGATTTGAACTATGTTGCCATTATAATGAAGCATAACCTACACATTGTGTTGTAAAATTAATAAAATCATTAAGTATCGTTCCTATTTATTATAGCATGTAAGTCCTATGTGTTAAAATATTGTAACCATTAAATATTACTTTCATATAATGTAATATATGTTGCATATATTAAAGAAGTAGGTCTTCTAACAGCCATAGCGTGCTGACACTTATAGCCCAAGTCTCAGTTAGTAAAACTCATGTTAGGGAGAGCTCAGAAGATTTGATAAACATTTAATATAAGGTACCCAACTGACATTACTAAAACTTGTATTCACGTCAGTTTCAAAGTATGTTACACAAGTGTGTTTATAAGTCCAGAGTCGTATGTGTCAAACGAAAACCCACAGGTTTTACCATAGTATCTCATCACCTTACACGTAAATATTACATTAGAAAAAGTAAATGTTTCCATATAAGTCTAAAATGTGTTTGGAGGTTCCGAACGATCACTCGTATGTACAGCATTGGCCCGCTCATTCAATATAAAATACCAGAATGTGTATACATAGACAAATATACACCCAATACAATAGGAGCCCCTACACATTTTAAAAGAAAGACCGTACATACTGTTTCCAACCTGAAACTAACTCGGAAGGGTATGTCATATGACTAATAAAATTATATTTCAACAAAAGTTCCGAAAAGCATGAATCTTAGGTGAAATCCAAGGGAGACGGACGCCATTTAGAATTGATAACTATATAAGGAGGGGATAAATTAATTTTTCCTTAGTGTAAAGTCAGCAGCTGTCAAGGTCCATCGTAAAGCAATATAAACAGTATCAGGAGTGCATCACCAAGAGATAAAAAACTGTTTGTCAGTATCACTGCGAAGCACATTAATGTTGAACTACATCATTCTTCGACATCATCGCCGAGAGAAACGCTACAACAGTGAACAGTGCCTTCATTCCAATTATGAAAGTATCAAGTACAGCTGTGCTCAACACACCAACTTTAGCAGCGGTGGAGAAACCATCACCAGAAGTGAAACAAGCCAGCGCCGAAAGGATCAACTATAGCAGAGGGTTAAGGTACAATGCATAACAGTCACTGTTGCGACCACCGCGATGAAGAGTGTGTGCGCACGTATAGCATAATTATAGCATATGGTCGTACGAAAATTTTGTTGAGTTTAGACGTGCAGTCGCAATTATGGTTACTGCCAAAATAATTGGTAATATAATTTGCAACTCATTAAATCCAATATGTATACCTGTTTCTCCAAGAGCACTTAAGAGTGGACAAATATATTATGCCATACCTTCCATGCGAAGGTTTCCCGTACGGCATACCAGCGTATATCGATGCCTATTGTAAATACATTTAAAAGTCCTATAAATAGTGTGTTTAAATGTTCTGTCGTAAATATGTAACCTTAACTGTAGCATGTATATCAAAAACTGTTAAAAAAAAAAAAAAAAGGCTAACGCCTAACCTTGATGTATTACATGCAAGGATTTGAAATTCATTACTGTAAGTGTTTTACTGTGAAAGAACTTGCTATATCCTATTACAAACTATGACAATGAAACGAAAGTTTTAAGTTTTAAACCACCTCAACCATGGCCGGTTTTAAGTCCTGAAATTCAAACTATGTATCGGTATCAAACCTACGAAGTGCATGATTTTAAATAGGAATCCACTGTTAGAAAATACGAAGACAGATTCAAACATGTAAATAATGTGCTCCTCAAAGACTATCCTGTGTGTGTATTGAAAAAATCACAAAATGAAATTATCAAAACTTTAACTAATGTCAAAGTTGTAAACATTAGAAGATGTTAAGAATGTCCAAATATTAATTCACTTGTCCAATGCTCTAATATTCATCAATGTTCGAATAAAATGTTTTTTCACAGTGTAAAAGTGAAGCGTTGAGAGAGTATATAAACCCAAGCCCTTAGTATGTTTAACTGTATTAATTTTAATAAATATATAAAATGGCGTATTACAACCATGTAGTAAGAATGGTATAAATACAGGAACACTTACACCTCCTATGTCAGATTACTTATGCCGTTTAAATGGAGAGGTTCAATCCAGCTACGTCTGACAAGATCGTGATATACGGATCCAGAAAAATTTGGTTCAAGTCAAACACAAATAGACACTGGCAAGTACAGCTCTGCATGGGAAAGAACACTAAAACTTCTCTCAAACTAGTGCAGAATATACATATGAAGCAAGAGACTTGTGCGATGATGAAAACTGTCCCGCATTTAACATGCGATCTGATAGCAAATTGCCATTTTCTCCAAATGAACTAAGGTTTATTACCAGAGGTGAATAAATAACTAAGCATCCGGGATATAAACAAATCGATTACAAATTAAGGAGGGAATTCTATGATAGTCCTACAATGTGGGCAGAAACATATAATAACAAGGAACATGTCCCTCAATTCCAAGGGAACAACCAACGCCTAGTGTCATCTTGTGGAATGTGGAAGTGCAAGGAATGGCTAAGCAAGACTTGTTCCTACAAATTTGACTTAACCAAGATGTCATTGAGAAATTAGTATGTTAACAACATGGTGGAACGCATGTGACTAATGTTTAAATAAAGGAAGTGGCAGATGATGGTATATCAGTTACGATTGAGAAGTTCATTCCATTAGTCAGTCAAGAATGCAAGTGTCACCCCGGGATACAGGACAGTATGGTTTTGAAAAGAAGATATTTCTCCATTACATATTCAAATGTGTAATGAGGAAAAGGATTAGCGTTTATCCATAATTAGTCCAGCATATAATTTGAAATTATTGGATGTTTGTTATGGTCGACACTGTGTTTTGTATAATATACATCCAGACAGTGTGCTGCTCTGCAATGTGTATCAACTAGCATGTGTAGCTCAAGATAAATACATCATGTAATGTACTTAAAATAAATAAATAAAATACATAATGCAAAAGTACTATTGCTCTATTCCTATAGTGTGGAGTGAAAAATGTTACAACAAGGAACACATTACTCACATAGGGAACCAAAACTTTGTCCGCCTGTGGTATGTGGGATTGCAAGATTTTTCAAAGCAAGATTGTCTAATCAGTCAATGAGGAGCCTATATAAATGATGGTGTATTGTAATCAATGGTCAATCATGGTTAGTGTGTTCAAACTTATGGAAGCATACGAGATTCTGCAAGTAGGATACAGGAGAGTGTTCTTTAAACCTTACGACGGAGTTTTACCAGTTCAAGTGTGCAACAATATTGAACATTAGTGCTACACCTTCGATGCTAGTCTCGGCACTCGACTTGGTCAAGGTTTGAAATGCAAGTATTGTGCTGTGTGGTATCTCCGCCCCAACAGTGAGCTACCATGTACACTGGAAAACCTGATGATATCCAGCCTTAGCAAAGAGATAGAAGAAGAACGGGGAAACAAAGTAATAGCCTATCAACTCACCAGACCTCATTCTGGAACCACAGTCCACTGGAAGGAGTCCTGCAGTGGTGACATTCACAACTTTATTTTTGAACAAGGGAGTTTAGCATTTCCATCTATGTGTAATATTTATGCATGTGAAATGGCTAGTTAAGAATGATGTTTCAACTGAATGGCAAATACTCAGTTATTGAACTTGGTTTGTATTCTCTAAGGTATGAAATGCCGTATTCGCATTTCATGTATAAGGTAATGTGTAACTCCCATATCCATTTTTAATGTTCATATTGACATGGACACATGTTAAAACATACTAAACCATGTATTTTTAATCTAGTCTAACTGAATGTGACAGTTCAAATTGTTCAAATCAGTGTAGATCATACATGACAGAGAAACAACTTAAATCTAAAACTGAGGGTGAACATATCGTGACAACTTATTGCAGGGAAAGTCAGAATTTGAAATATATTTTGCAGTGTAGAAAATACTGTGTCATGTCTGTATGTTGAAGAATGTAACAAAGGTACACATACGCTTATACACAATAATGAGTTTGAATTCTTATTAGTTACTGGGTGTGTATCGTCAAAATGTTACATGCATCGGTCTGTGGAGTTTAGTCAAACAAAGTTTAACCCACAGTTATTGTTCAATCTAAAATGGTAGAAGGGGCAGTAAACACCAATACTCTAAGTTGTTCTTTTAAGGAATGATCTCAGTTAAGTGCTGGATCGCATACTATCAACATGTCGTTATTCCATCCTGGAAATCATTACATTAACACAAAGCAGGGAAGTCTAATATGTCGTACTTGTTTTGGTCTAATAGTCATTTAAGGGAGCTTACTAAGAGCTGTGACTCTGCATTCCATTTTAGAGTCATACATTTCCCATTGGGTGAAGAAAAAACCTATGAATTGATTCAATGCATTGGCATGATAAAGGTTCCTGTGTTCTACATGGCTGCAACTATGCCTCTGCCCACTAGTTTGAAGCTGTCCACTCACACTATATTGAGACATACACAGACCTAGTGGAAAGCATTGTTCTACATTCGCCCAACTGTAAAGATGTCTGTATTCAAACTGATCCAAAGCAAAATAAGCCAGGATGTAAAAAACTTTCCATCCTTGAAAGTAGTCTTCATGGACAGGACATAGATCTAATAATAACAAAATGTATGAAACAAGTGTTTTAAGAAATTTGCAAACAGCCTATTATAAATATATTGCTTGAGTGTAATACATGGTACGTAATTTTCGAGACTTACTGTATATGTAAATTTTATTCTAGTATATGCTGGTATGTGTATGATGTTTAGAAATAAATTCAACATATGTTGGGCATGTTTCTTATGAAATTAATAAATATGTTTGAAAATTAACTGGTTTGTGTCTCATTGAGTCTTTACCAAAGCCATTTAAATCTACTTGACAGTGTGGAAAAAAATGCATTTATAACATTGGTTAACTAAATGTTTTAATAAAAGAAATAGTGCGAAAGTTAAATATATTGTAATCCCCGAAGTTATGAGTTATAATTTGCATGTTAAATTAATTAATGGTTTCTATAAAAACAAGTGGTAATTTATAAGGACAATAGTCTCAAGCTTGTAAATGTAACATCAGACATGTTGGAAATAAACTATGTTTCAAAAATACCAACTTCAAAGTATGCACCGGAATGAAAAGTTCTGGGAAGCGAGCAGTCTAACTGCTCGACTCCCTTATGTTTTAACAACAAAGTGAATGTATTCATCTCAAACTAACACGCAATGACCTCGCTCTATTTATGCACTCCAAAGTTAAAAAAAGGCAGTTACACATTAAACACTACTGTCTGTGTTTTTTTTAAAATAAATTAAGTGTCTTCATAACTCTTTTACAAACATAATTTATACCTCACTCCATAAAATTTACATAGTATTAGTAAGTGAAAGTTTATTAATTTGATTCATTTCGAGAAGTGAAATGCAATTATTGGGATATATACTTATAAAAACAGTCTTGAATCTATTATTTTAAAGATATATTTAGACTTGTCAAAGATAATATACCATTTGCTTAGTATGTGTGTGTTTAAATCAGTAAATGTTGTATGTTAATCATTTGAATTGTTTCATTCAGAAATGTGGATGGTACGTAAATCACTTGTGAGATATATGATTTTAAATTGGAAAAAAATCTTATATATACAGAAATAATGAAATCACAGGTTGTAGTAATGTTAAATGTGTTACGTTTGTATCCATTACCCAAAATAAAGTAGGTATAATATATATATATATATATATATATATATATATATATATATATATATATATTTTGTAAGAACATTCCAGTACACTTTTGTACTGGGCTTGTGGATACAGAAAGCCAACACTTTAGAGAGTAGAATGGACATGAACAGCTTGCAGGCTGCAGACTTAATATCTCCCTCATTTCTGCCACCCTATGGTTGACCCTACAGTGACCCCCGAGGAGAAAGACTGCCTCCTAGTGACCACACACTGCCAGCATCCAACATCTATCTCACAGTAAACGTGAGCGATAGTCATTCAAGCAAAAACACTGAATATGTATTGAAATTTATTACGACCAATTGGTAATAATGTTTGTTGATGCAATAATATTTCAATACTGGTTCCATGATAAAATTAATAACAGAAAATGGTTCATTCATGAAACCGAACTGCGTTGCGCTGGTGGTTGCATGTCTTCTTACGACACGGGGATCCCACGTTCGAATCCAGAGTAAGCCATGGATGTTAAATTAAGTTGGTCTGTATGCCATCCCCTTCTTAGCTTTCAAACATAAAACCGGGAAACGTTACAAAGCCCTATACAATTCATTCACAGACTATTTATATGAAAGCATACAGTAATTACACATAACGATTGATACTGAATGATTAATAAAGATTTTTATTGATAATCACTAATACATGTTCCATAGCAAAACTAAGAACAGAAAATATTCCCTAACGTTCAAGCACACACTCGTTACGGAAAAAACGTAATAAAACTTTACTACAACTAAATGTTTGGTACTAAATGAATAATAACTATTTCGATACATGTAACATTAAAAGAAAATATTGTGAAAACAGTTTCCATGCTATAATTCGGAACATAAAATCGGAACAGAAAATTTTTAAATCACAAATTCGGCAAATAAAAATGTATTTAAATTAAATACATATAATTGTTATTGATGAATAATAATTTAATATACATATTTTAAACTACATCATATTAGGTATCAAATTTAATTAAAAAGCCATATTAGATTATGCACCCTTGCCCTGCATATGTACAAAACTGCTTCCTTATTTGTTGTTAAATTAAAACTTCAAAATAGCTTTTAAGATTAAACATGCTGGAACTGACAATAACCACAGTTAAATTAAAATAAATAGTGGCTAAGGAAGTTATATTATGCCAGGTATCTTCAAATAAAATAAACATGTCAGTTAAGGGATTGTTGACTAATTATATATTTATTTATTAGTCAATTAATACATATCTATGTAATTGAAAGAAGGTGATATACTAATAAACGGGGCCCCTCACATGTATAATTTGTTTAAGACTTTGACATCATTTTGTACTATTATTTGAAAATTTTCATGTCTTCGCCATATAATATTGCAACATATTTTTTTAATTGCGACATCATTAAATGTTTTATGAACAAACAGGCTTCATCTGAAAAAAAAAATTGAACTTTATCTGTTTTGTCAACTCATATTTGCCGAGTTGGAAATAGTCCTGTGGGTCCAGTCCCCAAACATGCCCAACATAGCGTCGCGCCGCTGCCATACTTGGTGAGGACTGAAGTAGAAATCACTGATTCCAAGTAAAGGATAATGTGGAAACCAGGGCCGGAACAAGGTAGAACATTGTAAATGTTCCCATTAGTACGTGCAAAGGTGAGTCGAAAGAAATAGTGACTTGAAAATTCGGAAACTCAGAAGGAAAAAGAAAATCCTTTGCAACAAGCATAAATGAGCACGAACATTATTACAGGTTCTAGGTGTGAGAGACGTGAAAATTTAAATTCAAATTGTCATCAAAACCAAAACAGAAAATCAATAAATAATATGTTCACTACAGTTGCTAGTCTACATTTTCCACTACTGATTACATCTGCTGGCCATCTCTTCTGAAGCGACAACATCCCTTCGTTACACTGGGGGAAGAAGCAGTAGTTGAAGTTTTGTGCACCTCTCATCTGAAGCAAATTCCTGAATGCCGCGGATGCACGGCATCGCACGTTACGAAGTCTGTGAGCGCTAGCACTCCGGCTGCGATAAAACGCACCACCTTATTTCTGTGCGTACTGCTAGATGGCACAGGAGAGTCCGAAATGCTGTTTCAAGCGGGAGTTAGGCCACTTTACTATGACAACGGCAGCGATAAATTCTGAAGTCAGCATGAGTTTACAGATTGGGAGGGTGAATGTTGCAGAGAGCAGGCCGTCTGAAATAACACGCGGAGACATGGCTGAAAGCATTGAGCGCAGCAATTGTAATCTGATAACGTACGTGACGAAAGTCGCCTGCAAACCTGGTGTGACAGCCACCTTACCCTGGCTGGGCAGGCTGGGTTGGTGCAACTGCAGCTAGGGACGGCCAACTCGACTGACAAAGCCTCAGTGAAAAGTACTTTTGAAAGTCACCGAGCAAAAATTACATGTCATATGTCACCAAATCTATAATAAAAATAACCGAAATGAAACTAATTAAATTACTCGACTTTAACTTAAAACAAATTATAAAAAAATTTGGAATTTCCCCCTAAAAATATTTTTATTAGTTACTTCATAAAACAACACAAACTCTCCCCTTTTAAGTGAACGCTACGTTTATTGCTTTAAAAAAACTCATTATATAGGTATACCCCAATCTACATCTACATAGTATCTACATGCATTTGGCCTAGGCTAGGAGGAACTAAGATAATAACTAGGACTATAATCGTTACCCCCATAAATTATCCAACAACAATAGAGTAAAATAACAATACCTACAATGAAACATCATCACGCAATGACCATTGAAATACAGGAAAAGTATCTTACACTGTACAGACAATGAAACATCCTGCTATGAAGATTGAATTCTTGTGCAAATGAAAATCATTTTCGCTTTACAACATGGGTACCCTTACAACAACAAAAATAATGTGCGCATTAACTTATAAGTAACCACTTACAATTAACATCATGTAATGGTACCATGGATTTATCATACAAGCATGTGCCACCATATTACTTTCCCAAAAGGGGGATTAGTCCTTTTTATTTTTATATATAGGTTAACCTCGGAAATTTACCCTTGCGCCAAGCAGCAATACCGCCCAGGGAGTGATCAATCTGCCTGAACCATGCTGACACTAAATGCCTTTAACTAGGATACCAACCACTAAACAATATGAGGCTAGGAACATTCTTCTTGAGTTGTAAAACGTGGGCTCTTTTAACAAATTTACCGTTCGCTGGTTCACTAAGTGCCACAGTCGAAGGAGTCGAAAATCTTTGCACCTGGTAAGGACCTTTCCACCTATAACTGAGTTTGGCTGCCTGTTTGTCTATAGCCTTGCTCAGGGTGTGTTCTTAGTATAGAACAAAATCTCCCACTTGGAATGGGTGAACTGTACGATCTTTATAATCTCTCCTTTGACTTGCGATGTGTCAAGTTTAGATTTTCCTTAGCCTTTTCCCAAATCTCCCTAATGTCCTTAGGATCATCAGGTAAGAGATCGGCAAGCGGCCAGAGATTGGAGAGTGGGGTGTTGGGTTTGTAGACGAACATGAGTTCAAAGGGAGTGGACTTATGTCCCTCATGGCGCGCATAATTGAATGCAATCTGGAGCCATTCAATGATCTGATCCCATCTATCGGGATTGTTTCCATGAAAAGCAATTAAAGCTGAGTGTAGAATCCTATTAAGCTTCTTCGCATGGGAAGGTTGTGGATAGTATGATGTGGTGGTAACATGTTGGGTACCATGACTGAAACACACGTTCCTAATGACTTGGACTTAAACTGTGGATCATTATCAGCCACAATGACACAAGGAACCCCTGACATTTTGAACATGTATTTTTTCAAAGCTGCTATTGTGGTATCTGAAGTAGCCTAGTGTAAGAGAATTAACCGCGAATTTCGTGAAGGTATACATACCAATAGCATGGTATTACCTCATTTAGAATGAGGAAAAGGTATAACTGTAAAGGACGTTCAGAAATGTCAGAAGAAAGTAATCCTAACTGAGTGTATTGTGGTGGCTTGCTTTACGCACAAATTTTACAAATTCTTACTCTGCATGAAATCTCTTGGTACATACCTTTCCAAATAAATGAACTCCTGATTGCATTAATTGTTTAATAAATTATTAAATGGGCTCCTAGTGGTGATTAATAAAAATATTGGAATACCATGTCATGCATATTCTTAGGCAAAACTATCTTATGCTGGTTGGATGAACGAGACTTGCAATGCAAAAATCCTTAAACAGTCCATACTGTTTCGGTGCAGTACCCTTCTGAACTTCATCTATAATTTCCTTAATACACAGGTCTGCTTTTTGAGGGGTCTCAAAACCCTGAAATGCTTTCAGAAATTCTGTTAGCCAGGCATTACAAATGTTCGTTACCTGGTTGGATGTTTCCTCAGGGTAGTTCTCGAACATACAAGACAAAGCATCCTCCACAATATGTTATATTCCTCGGATGTGTTGAATTCTGAATTGAAGTGAAAAAAATCTTCACTATCCAACGACCTAATTTTCCTAACTGCTTGGGATGAGCTAATAACCATGAGAGTGCCTGATTATATAATTCAAGAAGGAATTCCTGATGTTCTAAAAACTGCCTAAATTTATCAATCCCAAAAACAACAGCCAAACACTCTAATTCGTATACCAATGAAGCGTTCTCTCCCATCTATTTCCTTCGAGAACACAGCATCTAGTGCTGTACTGGAGGCGTCAGTCTGCAATATAAAGGTCTTCGAAAAGTCTGCTGATCTGTGTATTGGGGAGACTTGTAACTACTTGCTTTAAGAACTCAAATTTTTTTACCCCAGCTAAATTTTACCCCCTTCTTTCTGAGAGAATTCAATGGTGCAGCATGTTCTTCAAATTTAGGGATAAATTTTAATTAAACATTTACCAGACTTATGAAATGGTAAATAACTGTGCATCTTTGGGTGGTGAGAGATTTCTAATTGACTTAGTTCTGTCTAGATTTACGGAGACACGCTTCTCTGAAACTAAATCCCACAAAACTAAATTTCTTTGACTGCAAATTTTACATATTTGAGATTGACTGCGAGACCTGCCTTCCACAGTCTTACAAAGACTTCCTTCAAATGAGTGACTTGCTAATCAAAACTTCCAGAATACACGACTAAATCATATAAATAATTAAAAACATATTTAAACTGGACATCTCCGAAAAGCTGGACAAGGAGACGTGTGAGTACTTGGGCTCCTCTAGCTAAACCCAATTTCACAACCTTGTAAGGAAACAAATTCCACTGCACACAAAATCCGGTGACGTATTTTGAATTTTTGGTTTTGAGAAATCTGGTGGTAAGTAGATTTTTGATCAAACACACTGAAATAGTTCGCTTTACTGAACCAATGGAATGGAGAATTTATATTAGGCAAAGGAACACTTTCTATGTTTATTTTTTGCTAAGGAGACGATAATCCACTACCAAAAAAAGCTGGAGAACTGAAAGAAGATTTGGATGGTTCAATTACTTCATTGTCTAATAAATCCTAAATTTTGTTTCTCATTATTTCCATTTTTTGGAGGTGCCAAAACGTACGTATGACGCTTTACAAGTTTGGGGTCTAGTAGCTTGATATTATATTCAATTAAATAAGTTCAACCCAATTAAGAGGTCATTAGATATGGGAAATCAGCAAACAATTCTCTGATTTTTTTTTGTTTAGCTTCGTCTAGATGAATCAACATAAGAGGATTCTTATTATTATTAATTTCAGATACTTGCCCTTTCTCCTTGGGTTGACTATAATTAACAAATGAAATTATGACTTGCCTATTAAAATTGAACATATTGCATCTGGCTTGTATGTCAATTACCATGCCTGTTTTTGAGATGAAATCTGATCCCAGAGGGAGGCCAGTACCAATAGTCACATACTAAAAATGGAAAAACCCATGAAAACTAATTAATTTTAATTTTTACCATGGCAGCAATATTCACTGCTAAAAGTTGATCTGAAGCAGTGACACATTTAATACTTACTGGTTGTGTACATTTAACGCAACCCTTGAATATTGAGGCTGAAATAAAGCTACATGCTGGTCCTGTATCGGCAAAACCTTCAATTTCAAGCGCACCTAATTGTGTGACATGAAAAGGTAAAAACTGTTTAGTGAGTGGGCAAATGTTGCGACACTTTCTCTTTTTTAGATACCCATTTCTCTTACATTGTTTATCATTTTTATAACTAAAACAACACTATTTACTTCCTAAATTATCCTCAACATGATTTTTTTACAATTCACGCAGGTTGTACGTTGGTATTCAAGTTCCTTTGATTTTGTGCCCTTACTTTCTTTTAAATTTTATTTTTTTTTTATTTTTTTATTTTTATTTTTTTTTTTTTTTTTTTTTTTGGGTGGCCTAGACCTTTTTTGCTGTGGTGTAGACCACAGCCCTACGTGTTTTTGATTCCTTTTCCTGTTTCTTCTTTTCAATAAATTCCTTAAATTTGCTACAGTTTTGCTTGAAATGACTCGGGTGCTGACAAAAGAAACAGTCTATCTGGTTGTTTGCTAGTGCCTACCCTCTTTTTAGATTTATCTTCGATGCTCGCGATAGTGGAATCCTTTTCTTATCCTCTATCTATCTAGTCTTGTTTTCTTTTCTGAAACAACAAATGCCACATTTTTGGAATTAATGCAGAATCTGTCCAGCTCTGCTTAAGTATATGGCCTGTAAGTGAATATAGCGTGTGAGAGCTCAATGGGGTTCAGTCCGTCAACAATGGTCGATATTACTTCTGCCTCTGATACTGACAAGCGTAACACCATATCTGCCTCTTTAATATCTGCTACATAGTTAGCCAAGGGCGCAGAAGGTAACTGCAACCAGATTGACCACTCCAGCCGGATGTTGAGTAACATCCTGGCTGGGATAAAATAATCTAAAATGTCCTGGTGATACTGTTCAAAAGTATAGCCATTCCTAATGGCTAGAGTTGTCCTATCGCTTAAAGGAGAGCGAATAAAAGGAAAAACAATTTCTAACAACTGGTTGTCAGGTATATTACCCTTCTGTTTGAATATAATTAATACTGTAGAAAACTTAAGCAACTTATGTATATTTAAACCGTCTGTTTCAGGAAAAACAGCCAAAAATGTTTCCAGTGGGTGTGAAAGTTTTCCACAGGCGTAAAAGGAGGATGACATGTGCTGGGTGGAAGTAGGGTGTGTTTGTGCCTGTTGGAGGGGCAAGGGGTGGAATGTGGTGAGATGGGGTGAGTGGTGTAGGCCTGCTGTAGTTTGGATGCCAAAAGTTTTCAGTGTGTGATTATGCCGATTCAGGTGCAATGTATTTTAAATAGAAGCCACAGCAGCTTGTGAGGCTTGTGCGGCTGGTGGTCTTCACGTCAACGCGGGCGAGCTCGGCAATCTTCGGCTCGACTCAAGGGGTGCTCGGAAGCCTTCGACTCAGGTTTGTCGAACGTATCCGAAGGTGCTCGACAGTTACGTCCACTAATTTTCTTCAAGTATATATGTATGTATATGTTAGCCATATTGGTTTTATAGGCATATAGTATGTCAAATCGTAAATCTGTATTTTTCTTCGAGTTTAAAATTTATTCCTTAATTTTCATATTTTTTCTTATATTATGTCGAAATAGTACACAGAGTATAGCAAAACGTTCTCTCAAATACATTTTGAGACCCTCTCTTTCGTTTCTCTCTCTTGCCTCCCTCATTCAATATCTTTATTTTATTCCAGCTATTTCTCTCCTTCTCTCTCATTCCATTTCGTTCTCTCCCTTCGCTTTCATTCCATCTCTTTCGTTTCTCTCTCTTGCCTCCTCATACAATATCATTCTCTTTCATTCCACCTCTTGTCTCACTCTCTTTCCTTTGTCTTTCTTCCTATCTTTCATTCTCTCATTCCATCACCTTATCTCCCTCTCACTCGTCTTTCATTCCATCTCTTTATCTCTTTCGCTTCTCTCTTTATCTATATCAGTGCATAGGTTTTCTCCGAGTCCTCCCATTTTTGTTGTTTTGTTTCTCTCTTTCGTTCCATTTTGCCTTTCACTCTACATCTCTTTCTAACTTTCTACCTATCATTTTTCATTCCATCTCTTCCTCTCTTTTGTTTCTCTTTTACTCTACATCCGACCATAGGTTTTCTCCGAACCCTCCCATTTTTATTGCTTCATGTCTCTCTTTCATTCTCTCATTCCATCTCTTTCTCTCTTTCGCTTCTCTCTTTCTCAATGTCAGTATATATGTTTTCTCCGAGTCCTCCCATTACTTGTTTCGTTTCTCTCTTACATTCTATAATTCCACATCTCTTTATATACATCTCTCTCATCTCTCATTCCATCTCTTTCTCTCTTTATCTTCTCTTGTTCTCTATATCAGTTCATAGGTTTTCTCTGAGACCTCCTAATTTTTGTCGTTAAGTTTCTATCTTTCATTCCATCTTGTCTTTCACTCTACATCTTTGTTTACATTTATATCTCAGCAATTATCACTAATAATCACCAAAGCACTGCAGGCACTGCACTTCGCACTGAGGTATAATATTTAGGTAGAATTATTTTAATATAGTGGAAATGTGTACCTGTGGAGCTATGGAGCTATGAAACTATGGATCTATTGAGCTATGGAGTCATTTGGGTGCATTTGGAGTCATATAGCATACATTTGGAGTCATTTAGGATGCATTTGAAGACATTTAGGTGTAATTTATAGTCATTTTGAGTAATTTGGGCATCATTCGGGAGTTATTTAGGTGTCATTTGGAGTCATTTAGGAGTCAATTGTGAGTCATTTAGGAGTCACTTGGAGTCATTTGAGAGTCATTTGGAGTTATATGGGGTCATTTAAGAATTATATGGCAGTAATTTAGGAGTAAATTGGAGTCATTTTGAGTCATTTGGGAGTCATTTAGAAATTATTTTGAGTCATTTAGGAGTCATTATGAGTTATTTAAAGTCATTTGGGTCATTAGGGGTCATTTATGAGTCAATGGGACCATTTAGTGGTAATAAGGGGTCATGCCAGGATGATTAGGTGTCATTTAGGGGTAATTAGATGTCATTTAGGAGTCATTAGAGGTTATTTAGGGGTCATTTTGGGGTCATTAGGTGTCATTAAGGGGTCATTAGGGGTCATGGGGAAGTCATTTAATGGTCAGTCTAGTGAGAAGTCTTTCCGACAACAGGAGTCAGTCAGAAACTTGAAATATTTCGAGCTCTTTGTGTAGATGTGAAGATGTGTGTACGTGTGTGTGTAGGTGCGTGTAGGTGTATACGTGCGTGTGTAGGTATCGTATCTTGGTTATTTTGTGAGTTTATGAAAACAATTAAATAACAATCACAACACAACCCAAGGGTGTATTGTCCCTACACATCACCTTACAAGTGAACGGGTGTTGCAGTCGTTGGTCCCAGTATGTATGCATATAACATGTTTTAAGTATGTGTCACATGGCGCTCACATGCCATTGCTCATTCGTTGTATATCTTTTTAGGTGTGTCACATAGTGGACACGTGACATTGTTCGTTCATGATTGGCTGTTGCTCACATGACATCTTAAGCTCTGGGAGTATATTAGGCAGACAATTTCGCACACCATCTCAGTTCTTCGTCTGATGCGACAGGTGAGGGATCGTCTTCTCTCTACTGACCTTCTTAGCATTCTGACTGGTAAGCATTTATTTTACCTTCCATGAAATTATGCAGGGAATTATCATTCATGCTCGTAAATATGCCTAAGTATATTCCAGTTTGTATGATACAGATCCCTTATACATTTCGATTATCAGATGTATTAATTCTATTCGTTTTTCCTGTCGAGATCAAGATAAAGAGTACATTTAGTGGCGTGGCTGCAAGCGACGTCTCGACTTCGTCTTTGGCTGTATAGTCAGTGGCCCCAGATGAGCTGCATATATCGCCATCAATGTAGTTCGTGATACTATCGTCAGCATATTCAATTACATCGGTGCCATCTACTCAACCATTACATCGCCACTCATGTAGCTTCTGCGATAAACTGTTCGAGTTCAACCACGATGCACGAATGCATGAGAAGTATGGCTGTGCGATGAATACAGATCGAGTGGTACACAAGTGCACAGATTGTGGACAGTCATTAGCTTGGCACGGTAACTTGTAGATATGTGCTGAAAGCTGCAAAGCTATGGGACCTTCACCTACCAAAATCACTCGTGTACAGTGTCCTTCACTACAATGTATGAGTGTGCATCTTGCAAAAACAAGGTTTCAAGATGGATATCTACCATCGTACCAGATACCATCGCATCCAAGAATCGTTGTTGGGCCTGGAGCTGTTAATTACAATGGTTTCGTGGCAGCTGAAACTAATATCCGACGTAATTTAAATACATACGGGGCTGAAAACGTAAGTGGTTCGACGAAAGACATTTGTAATTTTTTGGCCCACATAAAGAAAAATATCATTGGCTAGCTCACCGACAAAGTACAAGAGCAGGGTCAAATTAAACTAAATGTTAAACTTGAGTGTTACAATATATAGCCAGAACAGTTCGTCGTAGTTACCGACGAGAGGGCCGTTAAAACAAAAAAATGTAGCAGTATTCGGAGCTAGCGATATTGAAAATGCGGTCCGTAACAGCATAGGAATAATATGTGAAGAGGAGGAAACATACAAAGAGCATGGTTCGGGGTGGACACTGTCGTCAGTCAATCACGTGCAGCTCCGCATAAACAAGCTGGACCCCCTTCGTGTCTCGTCTTACATTGACTTGCCAGAATCTATCAATAATAAGAAGGTTGTGATTATCCTACAAAACACAAACGACCACATGTGCATTAAATGGGCAGTTCTAGCAGGTTTTGTAGAAGGTCGGGAACCTGAACAAGTAGACAAGCAATATAAAGCCCTGGAAACCAAACTTGTTTTTACAGGCCTCGAGTTCTGTACAGAACTACAACATATTACAGTTTTCGAGAAAAACAATGTATCAGTGTCTGTGAACATTAAGGGCACGGGCAAGAATCAGAAAATTAATGCCATACGAGTAGCGGAAAAAGAAAAGGATAAGCACATCGGCCTCCTTCTCCTCACCACCGAAGATGGGAACGCTCCCTACTGTTGCATAAAGAATTTCGAAAGATTGGTATGTTCACAGTTCACAGCCCATATGTAAGCTTTGCTTCACTTTCTAACATGGCCTGCCATGAATATCTGGGCTGAGAGGGCAGCAGTGTGTAGATGAACACAAAAAATACTGCAAGGAAAATGCTCCACTGAATGCTGAAATGCCACAGTGTCTGTGAACATTTTTGGTATAGGCGAGAATCAGAAAATATATCCAATATGAGTAGCCGAAGATGAAAAGGATCAGTACATGGACCTCCTTCTCCTCACCACCGAAGTTGGGAACGCTCACTACTGTTGCGTAAATAATTTTGAACGTTTGGTAAGATCGCAGTTGACAGCCCATTGTCACAAGATCCACATATGTAAGCGCTGCTTCACTTTCTACCATAACCTGCCATGAGTATCTGGGCTTACAGTGCAGCAGTGTCTAGATGGACACAAAAATACTGCAAGGAAAATGTTCCACTGCATGCTGCAATGCCACAGCCAGGGAAGGATGGTTGTCTGCCCGTTTTGAAAATCAAAAATTACCACCACATGAATAAATTGCCGATAGTCATATATGCGGATTTTCGAGTCCATACTCTAGTCGATTCAGACCTGCGAACTGGACCCCAGCGATTCTTACACATATGACTATCAGAAGCATGAGACCTACAGTTTTTGTAGTTATGTGCAATGCGACAATAGTGTAATTCCAGCAGCACTAACATCCACACTGAGACAGGAGACCATTATATAAACGGGTGAAGAAGCTGAGAAGAAATGTATGGATGCCATAGTGGATACTGGCACGAAAGTAAAAGATATTTACACCACTTCGAAGAAAATGATATTGCTCACCCGCACAGAAGAGTCAAGACACTCACAGGCGACAAGATGCTACTACTGTGAATCATCGTTCACACACAAAAATTATAAAGTAAGAGACCATGACCACTTCACTGGATGCTACATAAGGTCTGCATGCACCAGCTGCAATTTGCTGCATCGCCGACCTAAAAAGGTACCTTTATTGTTCCACAACCTCAGCTACTCAAGAATACTTTATTATCAAACATCTTGACTACAATGAAAATAAATCTTCATCATCCCACATACTGAGGAAAAATTAATCACGTCCTTGAAATAACTTGGAAATAAGTTTTCTATGCAGTTTATCGACACCTTCCGCTTCATGGCCCGCAGTCTGGCATCCCTGACTGAGTACCTAAAACCTTCAGATTTTATCAAAACTGCAAAATTTTTCACCCACAGCCAACTACCTCTCGTCGTACAGAATGGCGTTTCCCCTACGATTACGTCGACTCGTGGGAGAAGCTGAACGAGTCACAGCTACCTCCTAAAGACGAATTAAGTGAAGAATACTTTACTCACGCCTAAACAGCATGACAAGAATTTAATTGTAATAGTCTTAACCCATATTCAGATTTGTATTTGAAGAGTAACGTCCTCCTCCTGTCCGATGTTCTTGAGAACTTTAGAGACCTCTGCATTTCCATAAGGTCGATTGTGTTCACTACATCAGTGCTCCAGCGTTCGCTTTCGATGCTATGTTGTGTATGACGGTGGTCGAGCTGGAACTGCTTTAGCCTTAAAGTTGTACACCACCTACCTCCCTGCCCATGTTAAAAATGAACTTTCATAATTATTATATTACGAATTAATTTAATTATTTATAATAACGACGAAGGTCAAGACTGACGGTACAACATGGCGACTAAACCAGTTACTCAACTCCTGTCGCTGATGCCCTTGCCCTCAACTCACATTATCCCAATACTGGTCTACATGCAAGAACCACCTAATTGCCACTTTAGTAAAAAATGCAGGAATAAATACCATATAAATACATTGTGTATGCAGCTTATAATTCAAGCTATTGCACACATATTGTACGAAGAATAGCTATCTTACAGTGAGATAAATGGACCACAGTTCGATTACCGACCCGAGTTCTGAGCCTATTTTGCAGAACTTCGTAAGCGATTTTCGATCTGTTTACATACTAATACGTACGTGATATAAACATTTCATCAATATCCATTTGTTTGGAGTAGCTTAGGGTCTCCAGTTCGAAGCCCGAATCCATAGAAATTTTAATTTTTTCTATCGGACTTGGAAAAAATGCGACAATTTTTCCCATTGTTCGCTGAATATTATATGAATTTATATTAGAGGCGAAACGGAAGTTTAAGGCATCGGATATAGGATTCAGGGTAAGATCAGAGGTTTACATTTCGATTAAAGACCCGTGTTTTGGAAACCTTTTTTTAAGTGATGTTCATACAATAAGTTCTCACTGTTTAGTATTCATGTGCACCTGATATAAATCTGTAACTGTTAGGCACGACGTAAGGACCTTTATTCGAGACCCGAAACTACTAAAACAATATGCATTTTCTGTATCAAACTTAGAAAATATCAGACGACGTTTTTCCGTGTGATGGGGGAAATTTTTTTAAAAATATGTTTAATAATATAAGACACATAAAAAACTCGATAAAACAGTAAACGAAAATGTGAACCGATAGGTTAGCGTGATAATTGTAACATACCTGACGCGAGAATTTAATATTTATGTCGACCCATCCAATTATGAACATTGTAACAGACATTTTTGCGAATTTGAGTTTTTTGGCTCATTATGAGAAAAATAAATATTTATATTTTGTGGTATAATATGATAATTGTGAGTCTCAATAATTTATTTTTACAGCTCAGATAATGCAAATCGTAACTACTATCCATATGTTTGCTCCATGTAAGAACATCGTAACTCATGATACGATAGTATTAAATGGACCTTAGTAGTACAATAACATCATAAGTTCTGATACGATCTTATTGCAGGGAAACAGCGTGAGAGTTCTGATATGAACACCTATACTTATGCTAACTATGCTGCAGTCTCGCAGGCGTATTGTAAACGCTCGATATAGTAGTCATAATTTAACCCGTAAGACGGCGTCAATGTCCGGAACTTTGTAGTTAAGGTAGAATGGGAGTTGATTTGCTGGTAACTCCGCAACCAGCGTACAAGAAAACACCCCACTGACTTGAAATGAATGTAGCATGAAGTGTAATTACACAATTTCAACGATTCAAATTCCATAGCAAAGAGAAAAGACTAATCATTAATAGTTGCAAATATCACTTATTAAGGACACATTCTTCATGTCAATATTAAATAACAAATTGGAAAATAATACTTTTAACTCACTAATTTGCAAAGCATTTCGTCGATTACATTTTTTCTAACAAACGTTAAGGAACAAAATTTGCTTATAGTGTAAGAGCTCACTGTAATCTATGGTTTTTAAGTATTTCATGTTATGTGTGGTTAAAATACCGCTAAAATTTAATATTTCCATTAATGATGTAGTTTTGACAAAACCTTATATTTGGCCATATAAAATAAAGTGTTATACTTTAATGCGTAAAACTCTCAAGAACCATATAAATAAACACGAATGTTAATTTGCCTCTTGTTTCATGCAGATATCACAAGTAGTTTCCTGTGATCTTGGAAGTACGAAAAAAATCACTGATTTCCCTCTGGAAGTGCTGCTCTCAATGGATGATAGTGTATTTTGTAACTACTAGATGTGGCCATCTGCTGTGACTGGGAATGATTCATGTATGTACACAAAGTGGTGTTTAGACATTCTCTATTCATTCAGTCCTAAGCAGGCGCTTCAACCTATGCTGCCGGGAGTCCGACCCATGCGATCGACAGTGACAAAACGCCGGGAGAACGGAATAGTTTGCAGAGTAGCCATTTTTTTTCGCATTGGCTACTGTATTGACACAAATGCTATATACGAACCTCATACTTACTCATAAATGTATAAATCTTAATGTGAGAGTTGAGTATTCAACTTTTTCTGACAAAATGAATTACGAATTAAGGTTGTCATTTCCACCATCTCATAATCCTGGGCCTTCTGTATCACAAGCTGACGACCAACAAACTATACAACAGAGGTTGAATGCATCATGATAACACGGGTGCAGCTTAGGAGCTAACTAATAGTTGTCTTACATGTGCTTAGGTCCTGCAGATCATGTGAACATATGTTAGCTCTCCATTTAGCTAATCTGCCATAATAAATATTCAGTAATATAAATATTTAAAAGTTATTTTGGGTTGGCTTTACTTGGTACATGCACTTGTCCCAGTAAAATGCTCAGAATTCATAAAGTGCCACAACTCTTACTGTCGACTTTTCCGCGGGCCGCAAGTGTAAAAATCTTAATTAACTCAAATGCATTTATTGAAAAATAATATGTGATATAGTTTCGTTAATAATTAAATTGTATGTACACACCAATTGCCTCATAAAAGAATAATTCCTGTTACATTACACTTAATTTAGAAACACAGACTATTGTGTACATTTATTTCAGACAAAAATTACCCCGCTGGCCGAATGATATAACACGCAGGGTCACATATGTACCACGGGGATCACTGCCTCCAACTTGGCGTAGTCTGCAAGCGACGCACAGCCACAGCAAGCCTGGTGAAGAAAATACTGTATGTTCAACCACCACCTTCTGCTGTCATACAACACGGAATAGCAAATGAAGAAGTTACCCTCAAAGAGTACGAGACCACACACGAAGTTCGTGTGTCGAAGTGTGGCCTTTTCGTAGGTTTAAAAAGAGGCTGGCTTGCTGGTTCACCAGACGGTCTTGTTGGGGTCGACGAAATTGTACAGGTGAAATGTCCGTTCAAGGCAAGGGATCTTACTCCGAGCCGTGTTGCCAAGAACCTCAAGAATTCATAATTTTACTGTAACTTGAATAACGAAGGGAACCTCAAACTTAAAAAAAAAAAAAAAAAAATCATTATTATTATTACCAGGTCCAGGGACAATTGGCGATTGGAGATAGAACGTTCTATGACTTCGTGGTATGGACACGTCGTGGAATGTCTGTAGAGCGAATTGAAAGAAATGAAAACGTTTTCCGGTTAATGTTTGAAAAGCTTGACAGATTTTATGATAATTCTTTAGCCTCTGAGATACTAAACTCGAGGAAACAACGTAATATGCCAATCAAAACTACCCCACCATGCTAAAATGGCGTTTCTCTTTGCCAATGTAATTATAGGATTTGATTTTCTATTTTTTGCAGTCTGAAACACAGGCATGGCTTTAGGTTCTCAGATTTTACACACAAGCAAGGGTGGTTAGTTGATGTTCAATTAGAAAAATGAACCAGAAACTCAAGAACATGCGAACGTGTGAACTAAGACCAGTGACATCAGAGGGCCTGGTGCAACAATGGTCGCTCTGTATTTTTGTTTTGAGTCTGCGGACCAAAATTATTGTTGACCAGGCCTAACTATGTGCTCTTTTTTACGGGCTTTGAACAAAAGATCACAGTAACTTTCACACTAATTAAATACTCCTGGTTGAATAAGACATTGTTTGGCACATTTAAATACTATTGTAAACTCAGAATTCCTAAAAATTAATATTTTTTTCAATGAATAAAAAACCATCTGAAAATGCCACTTTTATGGTAGACAGCCTATATGCCTACCAGTGTTAATTATTGTTGTAATTCGTATTACTTTAGTACGCCCTTCTGTTGTAATGTCATTCTATGTGATAGATGTTATAGCACTCATTCCATGGAATTCTTTTTAGTGAATTGGAACAAATTATTTTAGCTGTTATAATATATTATACTGACCCGAAATGTGCCTTTTTTAGTTTCACGCGTAATACTTTGTGTTTTATTGAAAAATGTTTTCTGTGCTATTAATAATAATGTTTTATCAATCTCGCAAATTTACATTATTAATTTGTTTTGGCACTTGTTAACAACTGAATTACAACAAAAACGAATTGTGTAGCCATATATCATTGAAGAATACTTTTATCAGAGTAATCTCTATAAAATTCTGTTAATATTATCATTTATTTCAGATGAAATATTTGAATAAAGTAATTTAAGCACTGGCGATACAGAATTTCAGTGTTCGTCGCCTCTTTCTTCAGAACAATGTGCTATAAGTGATATTATTACTAAGGATATCTGGGACCAATCACAGAATCTTGGAGTAGACATTTCAGAATGATGGTTGGAAATATGATAGTATAGAAGAGATCAATGAGTTATAGCATACAGTAGGCAGTAAAGAAATAAGTGAAGAGCCACCGACCGAAGAAGGAGGGTGAGAAATTGCGGGATGGAGAAAAATACACAGAATATGGCAAAGAAGTGCAGAACACAGAAGGAAGCATAGAATAGAGTGAAACATTGCAATATGGGGATAATGAGAGCAGGCAGAGAAAGAACAAGGTTATTGTTGAAACAAAGCATAGGAAGTTCGGCTAATTTAGGAGACTTAGTACCATCAAATTTCACAACATCCAGAAATACAAGTGACAATTCGTCCCCGTATGAAGATAGTGGAGACGAGTTTTGGAATGACACAGACTGGGAACCCGACAGCAAAGAAGAGAGTGAAAAATCATGTGATGAAGAAAAGCGAAATACAAAGAAGAGTAGGAAGAGAAAGCATGCTAAAAACCACGCTAAGAAATACAATGTAACCAAAGAAGTAAATTTGACCACTGAAACTTCACAAAAATCTAATGTTGAAGGAAGCTTACGAGTAACTCAAGATAAAATTCCCGAAAGTTGTCCTGTACAGACCATAAGTCCTGGTAGCTCAGAAAAAAACCAAAGATAATGCACAAAGACAGTTAAAGCAAAAACAAACTAACAAACTTACGACAAGAATATGTTAGCACAACTACAAAACAAGTAGTACCTGCAAAAAACATGCAACCAGGATGTGAATCAAATTGTAGATTTAAATGTCATGAGAAACTATCGGGGAAAGATAGGCTTCACTTTTTTAACAGATTTTGGAAACTTGGAGACCATACAAGACATTAGGATTTCATAGTTAGGAATACTTTCAAGGGAAAGACAAAGCGTGTCACTGTAATGGGAAAATCTAGGAGGGGTTCTTCTGTGTTCTATACACTAAGTAAAGGTGATGCCCGTATTAATGTTTGCAAGAAAATGTTCCTAGCCACTCTTGACATAACTGATATGAGGGCAGGAACAGCGTTAAAAAAACTAACTGATTCTGAAAATGCCATACTTCCGCCTGATAAGAGGGGCAAACATTTGGACCGTGGACACCAAGTCATACCTGAGGCAGTGAAAGAGAATATGAAGGAACACATAAATTAATTTCCTGTTGTTGATTTACAAATATTCAATGTACGAGAACACTAAGAAAAAAGAAGATATGGCTAAAGAGATAAAGGTGCATATGAAAAATAAATATTTAGTCCATGAAATTAAAAGTGACGATAAAACAAGAGCCACACATGCAGGTTCATTGCATGTGGCTACGTTCGACCTTTGGAAAACGTTAACAACCCCACAGTCCGAAGTGATCCTCTTATATTACAAGAGAAAATATGCTTGCTACATCTTTACTGTATTAGATATTGGAAAGTCACGAGGCTACAGCTACTTTCGGCATGAACAAATTGGGAAGAGAGGTGCTAGTGAAACTGCAAGCTTTATCATGGACTTCTTTAAGTTTAAAGTTGAAGAAGGCATTACCGATTTCATATTCTACTCAGACAACTATGCCGGACAAAACCGCAATATAATTTTGTATGCAGCAAACTCATTCATGTCTGAAACTCAACACATTTCTATCATTCACAGATTTTTGGAGAAAGGGCACACGCAAAATGAATGGGATTCGATGCATGCCCTCATTAAAAGGAGGAGAAGAGGACAAGCTATTTACGTATGGCAAAAACAAAGGGCAAACCATACATGTTGAAAGAAATTTCTGAGAAGGACATCAAGTATTGCAAATAACTTTAGGGGTTTCGACAACCGCAACTGGACATTAAGCCAAAATAAAGAGCACATACATTGGAACAAAGTGAAACAGATTCGTATGGAGAGAGATAATCACACCACACTTTACATCAAGTATGACCACGAAGGTGAAGAGATATCTCTTATTCTATACCAGAAAGGCCGAGGAAAGCCAAAACCAATACACAATTTGGAACTTAGCTACGCATGCAAAGAACTGCTGCCAGTAACTGCAGAAAAGAAAAGGGATCTCCTGTCTTTGTGCACGCATGGGTTAATCCCAGAAGTGTACGCACGTTTTTATGAGACTGTGAAGGCAGGTGTAGCCAAACCAAAAAATAGGTCAAGGGAAATAAGCAGTGATATGGACATGTAATACTAAAACTGTTCAATATTTTGGGGAAAACTAATTAAAACGTGTTAGCGATGTGCGAAAATCAGAGACCCTTCAATAAAAACAGTCTCAAGCAAACTGTATGTTTTGAAAATAACTTTTAAATTTTTGGGGAAAAACCAATTAAATAGGTGTCAGTGATGTGCAAAAATTAGAGACTAATTTATAAAAATATTATCATGCAAATAATGTAACATGTTTGAAAATACTGTTCGCAAATAATGATATACTTGAAAATATGGTGTGTCTGTAAATTTAAAAAAACTCCAAAAGAAGAAAGTCAACATACTAAATAAACAATGTGTCTATATCCGTCTAGCCACAACTGAGTTTCTCCTGTTGCAATGCATACAGCTTTAGTGATACATTGGTACATTTTTATAACTGTAAATATTATTAGCGCATTATTAGTGACAGTAACTTAATACTTACTACACTATACCATATTACTATGCGATTCAAATTGCCCATCAATGTCAAATTAACATGAGTTAAGATGATATATATTTATATAATTCCCATTAAGAACATCGTAACATGAAATAGCATGTAAACAACCCTTTGCCAGAGATGTTATGCTGTAGCTTGTAAATGCAGATGTCGAAAATCAATCCGATTTACAGCAATTTTTCAAAACTTTAAACTGCTCTCCCGAACATTTTCCATTTTGCAGTTACGATGTTCTTAGTTGGATGGGTCGATATAACATGAGGTCGAACTTTGGAAGAGCATTCATTAAAGAAAGCAAGTAAAATGTAAATAATAACTTTCAAACGGGGTATGTCTTATACCTTGCAGAGGTGACGAGGTGGTTGGTCTTCCACGCCCCCTTGCATGATAATGATGGTGTTATAAATAAATTCAAATAAAGTTCACAGCTTGAATAATTACATTAGTTTTTTGTAGATATATGCACGTGGATTTCAGAATATGTAACTGTACATACATACATACCCGCTGACTGATATTTTGTCTAGCAAGTTCTTAGATTCTTGATCCCATCTAGCGAGAAAAGTGATAGGAAGGGTGACTAGTACCCTACTTATCAGCGCTATATAGAGTGCACTGCCAATTTACTGTAAATTTGTTAACAGATTCCTCCATACCCGATTAAGTTTACTGTGTCCATACTGTCAGAATTTTTGTAATGATATAAATAATACAGTGGTGAGCACCCTACTCACTCCAAAGCATTTGTAGAGGTGTTAAGTGATTACATTGTAATTTCTTCGATGGTTGGTCCTGCATTTACCTGATGTCTGCACTGATTAATAATTAATGGAAGCATGACTGATACGCTTTCTTAGTTAGTTAGCCCGATTTGAGATTCTGTGGGATGATGTATATCGTGGTTTACACAGATTACTTTTTTGCAATTGTTTATTCGTGGGCGGGAGAGGGTCTAAGTTAATGGCTCTAATTTTTGTTAATTGATAGCATGTATAAAGAAAACCGCCTACAATCATAAGCAAAGGTGTGTTTTTAGCACAAGGTGTAAGAAGACTAAGCGTTCTTACCTCGTCTCCGGATGTGATTGCTTCCTTAATGAACATGACATTCCCTTTCCCCTCAAAATTACCGTGTACCTCTCGTAACCATTCACATGGCTGCACGACTTAGGATGGCTTGCGCATACAACTCTTGTAACGGGGAAGAATATTATATTTTTTCTAATAATTTTCTCATATTAAAAAAAATATTATTTTGCACCAGGGCCACAAGTATATGATACACTGGTGTTTTATAAACCAGGTCATAATATTCGAAAACAGAAATTCTTGCATAACCAAAAATTTACTGCAGCTAGACAGTCATATTCAATCGTTATATTTAGATTTTTTTTTCATTTCCTTTCTCCTCTTACCCCCCAGCAAGCTACCAATGTTAACTTCCCTGGAATGGTCATTTGGATCATTGGGTACTACTAAAACATATCACAACAAGATGAGAGCTCATCACAAGTTGAAAGTTTTTTTAACCATTGTAACCATGTGGGAGTGTGTGCATGCTATCTTCACTAATACATCGCTTGAGATTCATAAATGCCAGTGCCAATTTATTACTGCATTCAGAATACATCTGGTTTTTGTGTCATCATATAGTGCGGACATTAACTCGCATCATACCGTGTTGCTCCAGAACAGATATAAAATCTTCAAAATTAATTTTACTTCGTACCACACATGACGGAAAACCTTTTGCTCATTTGGAGATTTTTCCTCCGCATTTGTACATGTACAGTTTTGCACATCACCCCACGAATTCTGACATAATGTTACCACCGCACTCGTCCTTAAACTTGCCAACCACTTTCTTGTTTGTGCCAGACTAGCAGGGGTGTGAGGTAGGGTAGGTGCAGGTGTCAAATTCGTTTTTAAATTTGTGATCGCTGGCCAAATCTTGGTAAAAGTCTGGGGTTCGATTCTGTAACAGCTACGAGTCAGTGTCGGTATACAGGAGCTCAATATCATCTCTGTGCCGAGCCTTTATTACATAGTAATAGAAATTATACATTTAAGTTTTTGACAGTTGGAGGACAGTGCACCGTGCATAGATAGACTTATCAAAGAGAATGAAGTCATTCTGTAGAAGGAGGAGAGAAAATTTTTTTTGTATACTGTCCTGTCTAAGAATGTTGGTTTTGCTACCAGTTTTTAAAGTCGCTTTTCACTGCACACTAGCTCCACTTTTAGGTGTCGTCTTTTATTTTCCATAAGTTTTCCAAATGTTTAATTTTTCGGCAATTTGAAGAATTCCTTCTCAAATCGTTGGTGGTCGTCTGTCGTTTCACAGTGTTGAGCTCGATGTAGAGTTTTATCCAGGGACTTTGTTCAAATGCAAGTACACAATGTATTTTCCTAAGCTTCAAGCCATGGGTGATGGCTTGTTTTAGGTAGCAGTTATGAACAATGTAATTTTTGTTGTCTTCCACAGTTGTCTTCTGTTTCGAATGATTGAATCCAGGCGGACACTGGTTGATGGGAAGAATTGGTAAATCACAAGGTTCTTCATGCAGGGGTGTGGCCTACTCGACATCCACCTTCGGGAATATAATCTTTTGCCCTGTCGTCAGGAATGGACATGATGTCGATGTTGGTGTTGACCCATCTGAAATTACGTATTGGGAGCAGAAAATTCAGCAAATTCTTAGCCCAGCCGTATTGGTTGTTTGCATCGATGTACTGCAGGTATGTTGTCGGCTGGTTGGGGTCGTAAGATTCCGGTTCATAGATATTATTTGCTACCACATTATGTTTAACGCACTGACCACTCCACCACGAATTCCATTTTCAATAAATATGTGCATGTCATAGACAGTTAGTTGTTTTGGCTCGACCACCATCATACACAACATAGTATCGAAAGCGAACCCAGGAGTGCTGATGTAGTGAACGCAATCAAGCTTGTGCATGGAAATGCAGAGGTCTCTAAAGTTCTCAAGAACATTGGGCAGGAGGAGCTCTTCAAATACAATTCTGAATATGGGTTAAGACTGTCACAATCAAACTCTTGCCATGCTGTTTAGGCGTGAGTAAAGTCTTCTTCACTGATTCCAGAGTCTGTCAGCTTGTTAAAGAAATCATCTTTAGGAGGTTGCTGTGTCTCGTTCAGCTTCTCCCATGAGTCGATATAACCGTAGGGGAAAACGCCTTTGTGTGTGACGAGAGGGTTTGCAGGGTTGATAAAATCTGAAGGTTTTAGGTACTCAGTCAGGGATGCCAGACTGCGGGCCATGAAGCGGAAGGTGTCGATAAACTGCATAGAAAACTTATTTCCAAGTTATTTCAAGGACGTGATTAATTTTTCCTCAGTATGTGGGATGATGAAGATTTATTTTCATTGTAGTCAAGATGTTTGATAATAAAGTATTCTTGAGTAGCTGAGGTTGTGGAACAATAAAGGTACCTTTTTAGGTCGGCGATGCAGCAAATTGCAGCTGGTGCATGCAGACCTTATGTAGCATCCAGTGAAGTGGTCATGGTCTCTTACTTTATAATTTTTGTGTGTGAACGATGATTCACAGTAGTAGCATCTTGTCGCCTGTGAGTGTCTTGACTCTTCTGTGCGGGTGAGCAATATCATTTTCTTCGAAGTGGTGTAAATATCTTTTACTTTCGTGCCAGTATCCACTATGGCATCCATACATTTCTTCTCAGCTTCTTCACCCGTTTATATAATGGTCTCCTGTCTCAGTGTGGATGTTAGTGCTGCTGGAATTACACTATTGTCGCATTGCACATAACTACAAAAACTGTAGGTCTCATGCTTCTGATAGTCATATGTGTAAGAATCGCTGGGGTCCAGTTCGCAGGTCTGAATCGACTAGAGTATGGACTCGAAAATCCGCATATATGACTATCGGCAATTTATTCATGTGGTGGTAATTTTTGATTTTCAAAACGGGCAGACAACCATCCTTCCCTGGCTGTGGCATTGCAGCATGCAGTGGAACATTTTCCTTGCAGTATTTTTGTGTCCATCTAGACACTGCTGCACTGTAAGCCCAGATACTCATGGCAGGTTATGGTAGAAAGTGAAGCAGCGCTTACATATGTGGATCTTGTGACAATGGGCTGTCAACTGCGATCTTACCAAACGTTCAAAATTATTTACGCAACAGTAGTGAGCGTTCCCAACTTCGGTGGTGAGGAGAAGGAGGTCCATGTACTGATCCTTTTCATCTTCGGCTACTCATATTGGATATATTTTCTGATTCTCGCCTATACCAAAAATGTTCACAGACACTGTGGCATTTCAGCATTCAGTGGAGCATTTTCCTTGCAGTATTTTTTGTGTTCATCTACACACTGCTGCCCTCTCAGCCCAGATATTCATGGCAGGCCATGTTAGAAAGTGAAGCAAAGCTTACATATGGGCTGTGAACTGTGAACATACCAATCTTTCGAAATTCTTTATGCAACAGTAGGGAGCGTTCCCATCTTCGGTGGTGAGGAGAAGGAGGCCGATGTGCTTATCCTTTTCTTTTTCCGCTACTCGTATGGCATTAATTTTCTGATTCTTGCCCGTGCCCTTAATGTTCACAGACACTGATACATTGTTTTTCTCGAAAACTGTAATATGTTGTAGTTCTGTACAGAACTCGAGGCCTGTAAAAACAAGTTTGGTTTCCAGGGCTTTATATTGCTTGTCTACTTGTTCAGGTTCCCGACCTTCTACAAAACCTGCTAGAACTGCCCATTTAATGCACATGTGGTCGTTTGTGTTTTGTAGGATAATCACAACCTTCTTATTATTGATAGATTCTGGCAAGTCAATGTAAGACGAGACACGAAGGGGGTCCAGCTTGTTTATGCGGAGCTGCACGTGATTGACTGACGACAGTGTCCACCCCGAACCATGCTCTTTGTATGTTTCCTCCTCTTCACATATTATTCCTATGCTGTTACGGACCGCATTTTCAATATCGCTAGCTCCGAATACTGCTACATTTTTTTGTTTTAACGGCCCTCTCGTCGGTAACTACGACGAACTGTTCTGGCTATATATTGTAACACTCAAGTTTAACATTTAGTTTAATTTGACCCTGCTCTTGTACTTTGTCAGTGAGCTAGCCAATGATATTTTTCTTTATGTGGGCCAAAAAATTACAAATGTCTTTCGTCGAACCACTTATGTTTTCAGCCCCGTATGTATTTAAATTACGTCGGATATTAGTTTCAGCTGCCACGAAACCATTGTAATTAACAGCTCCAGGCCCAACAACGATTCTTGGATGCGATGGTATCTGGTACGATGGTAGATATCCATCTTGAAACCTTGTTTTTGCAAGATGCACACTCATACATTGTAGTGAAGGACACTGTACACGAGTGATTTTGGTAGGTGAAGGTCCCATAGCTTTGCAGCTTTCAGCACATATCTACAAGTTACCGTGCCAAGCTAATGACTTTCCACAATCTGTGCACTTGTGTACCACTCGATCTGTATTCATCGCACAGCCATACTTCTCATGCATTCGTGCATCGTGGTTGAACTCGAACAGTTTATCGCAGAAGCTACATGAGTGGCGATGTAATGGTTGAGTAGATGGCACCGATGTAATTGAATATGCTGACGATAGTATCACGAACGACATTGATGGCGATATATGCAGCTCATCTGGGGCCACTGACTATACAGCCAAAGACGAAGTCGAGACGTCGCTTGCAGCCACGCCACTAAATGTACTCTTTATCTTGATCTCGACAGGAAAAACGAATAGAATTAATACATCTGATAATCGAAATGTATAAGGGATCTGTATCATACAAACTGGAATATACTTAGGCATATTTACGAGCATGAATGATAATTCCCTGCATAATTTCATGGAAGGTAAAATAAATGCTTACCAGTCAGAATGCTAAGAAGGTCAGTAGAGAGAAGACGATCCCTCACCTGTCGCATCAGACGAAGAACTGAGATGGTGTGCGAAATTGTCTGCCTAATATACTCCCAGAGCTTAAGATGTCATGTGAGCAACAGCCAATCATGAACGAACAATGTCACGTGTCCACTATGTGACACACCTAAAAAGATATACAACGAATGAGCAATGGCATGTGAGCGCCATGTGACACACACTTAAAACATGTTATACACATACATACTTGGAGCAATGACATCAAAACCAGTTCACCTGTAATGGAAAATACACCCTTGTGGTGTGTTGAGATTGTAACTTAATTGTTTGTTTTCAGACACTCCAAAAAAACGAAGATTCGACACCTACACATGCATTACACACACACACCTACACTCACACACACCTACACACACATGCTCCTACACACACCCTATACATCTACACAAAGAGCTCGGAATATTTCAAGTTGCAGACTGACTCCTGTTATCGGAAAGACCCCTCAAAAGTTTGACCCCTAAATGATTCCTAAACGACCGTAACATGGCCCCTAATGACTCCTAATGACCCCTAATGAACCCAAAAGACTCATAATTACACCTATAGTACCCATAAATGACCCCTAATGACCCCAATTGAACCCTAATGACTCCTTAATGACCCCTAATGATTCTTCCATGACCCCTAATTCCCCCTAAATAACTACTAATGACTCCTTAATGTCCCTAAGGCCCCTAAATGACCCCTAGTGACTTCAACATGACACCATATCACTCCTAAATGACCCCTAATGACTCCTAAATGACTTCTAATGACCACAACTTGTCCCCTAATGACTACAAATAACTCCTGAATGACTCCTAAGGGACTTTCAAATGGCCTCTAATGACCTCAAATGACTCCCTAATGACTACATTTGACTACACATGATTCAAAATAGCTACTAAATGAGTCCCAAATGACTCCAGATGATTCCAAATGACTCCTAAATGAGTCCAAATGATTCCTAAATTACTCCAAATCACTCCGAATGACTCCAAATGACTCTATTGCTCCATAGCTCTGTAGCTCCATAATTACATATTTCAATAATATTTATAATATATACTAAAAAATTATTCCAATCAGTACGAAGTGCGATGCCTGCAGTGCTTTAGTGATGATTGATGATCATTGGTGACATTAATGTAAACAAAGATGTAGAGTGAAATACAAGATGGAATGAAAAATAACGAAACAACGAACATGGGAGGACTCGGAGAAAACCTATGGACTGATATAGAGAAAGAGAGCGGCGAAAGAGAGAAAAATATGGACCGAGAGAAGAGAGATTGAGATAAAGTTATGGAATGAGAGAATAAAAGAGAGGAACAGAGACAAACGAAAGAGAGAGAGAGAGAGAGAGACAAGATATGGAATGAATGAGATACATATTGACTGAGGAGGCAAGAGAGAGAAACGAAAGAGATGGAATGAAAGCGAAAGGAGAGAACGAAATGGAATGAGAGAGAGGGAGAGAAATAGCTGGAATAAAATAAAGATATTGAATGAGGGAGGCAAGAGAGAGAAACGAAAGAGATGGTTTGGAAATGTATTTGAGAGAACGTTTTGCTATACTCTGTGTACTATTTCGACACAATATAACAAAAAATATGAAAATTAAGAAATAAATTTTTAAATCGAAGAAAAATACAGATTTACGATTTGACATACCCTATGCCTATAAAACCAATATGGCCCTCATAAACATACATATATACTCGAAGAAAATTAGAGGACGTAAGTGCCGAGCAACTTCGGATACGTTCGACAAACCCGAGTCGAAGGCTTCCGAGCACCACCTGAGTCGAGCTGAAGATTGCCTAGGTCGCCTGAGTTGAGCCGAATACCACCAGCCTCTCAAGTCGCACAAGCTGCTGCGGCTTCCATTTAAAATACATTGCACCTGAATCGGCATAATCACACTACTGTTTTCTTTCGTGGATTCGATGGGAGTTGAGGTTTTGATTGGGTTGGAAAGGGGGTGGAATGATTTTGGGATACGCCGGTAGGAGTGCATGAGGTTAGGACTGGTATAAAATGTGTGCCAATGTGTCCGGATGTTATTACAGACTGTGGTTGAGTATTTATTTGGGATGTATAAGTCATATGAAAGGGAAGGGGTTGATATTGTGTACTGAAGAGTTGGAAGGGGGTTAGGGGTGGTTGGTTGGTTGTTAGAATCTGGTCAGTTTGTAAAACGTTTGAAACGTGACTTTGGGTTTGCTGACTGTCTACCAAAATATCTGTTGAGGGCTGAGTGGAATGCCAAAATATCAACGATTTAAATGTGGTGAGAGGTGGGGGTGGTATCATAGGAGTGACATACAGTGTATTTGTGTTGGATGGTACTACCACCACAGAGGTTATGTTCTTTACACCAGGTTGTTCTGTTTGCAAGTTGTGACACACATATGAGGTGGGAATGGGGTCGAGTGGAATGATAGAGCATGATGTGGGGACGGCGGGACTGGATAGTGAAATGAGTGTGGTGGGTGTTAGTGGAGATGGAGATGCAGAGGTGTCTGTTTCCGCACCCGTAATGCAGACCCTCAGGCCTTTATCTGGCCGCCCTGGAATTGATGAACCGAACAGCTCCTTCCTTGCATTACTACTGCCCGGATTACTATCTGTGGTTAATAACACTGCTCCTATCAGTAATTGTATCTGCTGGGAGATACTCTGATAATCGGTGCTAACCGACTCCAAAAATGTGCTTATTTGAGTTAAGTATGCAATATGCGACTGGCTATTCGTAACTTCTTTCGCAACTGCTGCACGTCACCAGAATGGTCTAGGTTACGATATTTTAACTCGTATTCAAGTTCATCTTTAAATGTATTGTGGTATTACAGCGCTTTCCATGATTGCAAAAAATTACGTAACTCTTAACATATAAATAAGGATACTATATCATAACTGTTAACTAAATCAGCACATACTTCCCATTTTCTCTATTAACGTAGAACACGGGACCTACATTCCCTTCCAGGCCAAGTGCATGTGGTTTAGGGAAAATATTAAAATTATATAAAACTTGGGAAAAAAACAATTTTACACATGTCCCCTTATTATACACAAACACTCCCAGAGTATTTTAAAGCATTGTGAATTAAACCAAATTCCCCTAGGATGATTGGTAAACAATCTACTAGTGTCGAGTGTAAAATGTCTCCACGCCATTGGCAGCACTGCGCCAACAAAAGAGCATTGCCATGATGGCCGAAGACGCAAATTACGAATGTAGACAAGTCATTGCGGTAAAATAAACGGACTAACAAATTCTGTTCAAGCTACATAAACAAGAAATAAATTATTACCTAAGAAAGAAATGACTTTAAACAGTAAATAACCACAAGTCGTGGAACACGAATACCGCGATTTAAACAAACCTTGGATATGTTCTAACTTTTTACGAGAGTTTTACAAGATATTAAAAATAATCTCACATGAAATGCAGCATGTAAACAACACTTAAATTAGACCAATGCCAATACTACTGCAAAAGAAACTTCAGCATTCACTACCAAAATTACTTCAAAATTCGAGCTACAAAACCATTTCCAAAGTGCTTGCTTAGATATTTTCGTGTAGGGTTGAAAGTACCTGACAAACAAATTGGGACCTCATTTAACTGTTATTTTTTGCACGCAGTCACAACATAAAAAAAAAAAAAAGCTCGTCCAGGCCAATTTGTTGTCACACTCCGGGCAAATAAAAACGCGTGGAAAACATCGGCGCCACCGTGCCAAGTCGTCGAGTGCGTACTTAATTTAAGCAATTAATCAATTATACACAGGCAAAAAACTGCAAAAAATCTCATAGTAGGTTACCTTGTTTGTTGCAAGATGAGAACAGGACCGGGACCAATTATTACAGATATGAGTGTAACAAAAGTCGCACAAAAATAACCAGATGCATTACTTGTGTGGTTCAATTGACAGCTCCGTCACCAATCCATTAACCTTGTTGTGACAAATCAAAACAATGTTTGAAAATCACGTACGAAAACTTTCCAAACTACGCAGTCTGCGTTGATTCAGACTTAACCATGCGGATTATACCATTATATACCCTTGCCCCTGCATAAATACAAAACTGCTACCTTATTTCGTGTTAAATTAAAACTTCAAAATATCTTTTAAGATGAAGCATGCTGGAACATGGGCAAGGTACAAAGAATACTGACAATAACTGCAGTTAAATTAAAATAAATAGTAGCTGAGGAAGTTATATTATGCCAAGAATCTTGAATCAAAGAAAATAAAGACGTCAGTTAAAGGATTAGTGACTCGTTATATATTCATTCTTTTCCATATAACACTTTTATGACATTTGAACATGTATTTTTGATTAAATCGTCTTTATACCCATAGTAAAATTAATCAATTAATACATAGCCACATAATTGAAAGAAGGCGATATACTTATAAACATGGTCCTTACATTGCTGTGACCTCTCCTGAGGGAGCAGACCACGCATTAACAAGGGGAACAAGGGTAGCTCAGAGGAAAAGCACTCAGATACAAAAGACTACTTTTATTAAATACTAATTTACAATCACGCCTCAAGTAGGCGTCTCAAGCAATCAATCAGCTACAATTAGCAAAATATTTCGACGGTTAACATCTCGAAAAGGGCGCTGATGGCCGTAATCGAGCTCAAGGTAGCATAACGTTATTAATGCAAAATATGCTCAGAGGGAGCTTAAAGCCATCACAAGTCCCAGGCCCTAACATGCCTTAAGTGACCCTACCAGGGATTAGATAATTACCCTTTCGCCATCGCAGACTCTTAGCAGCTCTCTCTACGGCGGGCTCGGAGGGTGTCGAAAGTGAACTACGGGCTGTGGTCCTTTCGTCTCGTTGTCCTCGGGCAGAGCCTCCGGCAGTGGCCGGCAGTATGGCGCCCAGAGCCTCCATCGCTCTGAGCTTTCATACTCCTTTCCAGACCTCGTGCTCAATTGCCCGGTAAATGTAATTTAAAACAAGGCTCAACTGGCCTAGGTCGCTCTGCGCCTTGCCTCAGCACGCTGCTAAGCAACCCTCGCAGGAGCCAGCCACAGCAACATGCATAATTAGTTGAAGACTTTGACATTCTTTTGTATTACTATTATTAGAAATTTTTCATGCCTTCACCATATAATATTGCAAAATATTTTTTAAGTGCGACATCATTAAATGTTTTATAAACAATCAGGCTTCATCTGAAAATAAAAAAAAAATTGAACTCTATATGTTTTGTCAACTCATATTTGCCGAGTTGGAATTAATCCTGCAGGTCCGGTCTCCAAACATCCCCAACACAGTGTCGCGCCGCTGCCATACTCAGTGAGGACTGAGGTATTAATCACTGCTTCCAAGTAAAGGATGATGTGGAAACCAGGGCTGGATCAAGGGTGAACATTGTAAATGTTCCCAGTAGTACGCTCAAAGACAGGCCAAAATAAATAATGACTTGAAAATTCGGAAACTCAAAAGGAAAAAGAAAACCCTCTGCAACAAGCAAAAATGAACACATACATTATTACCGGTTCTAGGCGCAAGAGACGTGAAAAGTTAAAGACAAATTGTAGAAAAAATTCTCACGAGGAGGGTTATAGATGTTACAAGGTGAACATCGTTGCGCTGATGGACTGTGCGTGCATCAATAACACAAAAACAGAAAATCAATAAATACTATGTTTACTACGGCAGCTAGTCTACATTTTCCACTACTGATTACATCTGCTGGGCAACACTTCTGAAGCGACTACATCCATTCATTACACTGAAGGAAGAAGCAATAGTTGAAGTTTTGTGCACCTCTCATCTGAAGCAAATTTCAGAATGTTGCGGACCCACGCATCGCACGTTATGAAGCCTGTGAGTGCTAGCACTCCAGCTGTGATAAAACGCACTACCTTAGTTCTGTGTGCACCGCTAGATTGCACAGAAGAGTCCGAAATGCTGTTTCAAGCGGGAGTTATGCCACTTTACAATGACAATGGCAGCGATAAATTCTCAAGTCAGCAAAAGTTTACCTTGTGGGAGGGCGAATGTTGCAGAGTGCAGGCCATCTGAAATGACTCGTGGAAATGGGGCTGAAAGCATTAAGCGCAGAAACTATACTCTGATAATGCACATGACGAAATTCGCCTACGCACCTCGTGTGCGAGGCACCTTACCCTGGCCGGGAAGGCTGGGCTGGTGCAGCTGCAGCTAGGGACGGCCTACTCGACTGACAAAGCCTCCGTACTTTTAAAAGTCACCGAACAAAACTAACATATCATATGTCACCAAATCAATAATAAAGATAACCGAAATGAAAATAATTAAATGACTCGACTTTAACTTAAAACAAATAAAAGAAAATTATTAATTGCCCCCTAAAAACATTTTTTTATGCGTTACTCCATAAAACGGCAGAATTACAGTTTCCATGGTAAAATTCTAAAAATGTATTCATTTGTCAAGTAAAGTCTTCATACTGTTTTAGTTTGTTAAAATTTTATTAAATTATGAAAAAAAAAAAAAACATATCTGGCACTTTATTTCAGCGTTAAAAATACATTAAATGTCATTTAGGCTAACTTTTCATGTATATGTGGTTATGTGAGGGGAGTGAGGGGGAGGAGGTGAGGTGTAGATATATGTCTGCGCACCAGGAGAAGACAAACCATTCTTTCGTCTTCCGCCATGGAAGATGGACCTCTCTGCAAGTATCCCGGTCTAAAGTGTCTTCGCGGATCCACATCCACGCTCTGGACACCGCTGATCGGATCACTGCTTGCTCTGGGTATGGGCTTTCACAGCCCTCTGGTCACCAGCCAGCATCAACGTCCACCATGCTACCACTGGGGTCTGGGTTCCGAGCTTGCACAGTGCTCAGGGCTCGCACAGCGCTCTGGTCACCAGCCAGCATCCACGCCCGCCATGCTACCGCCAGAGTCCGGGTTCCGAGTTTGCAGAATGCTTAGGGCTTGCACAGCGCTCCAGCTTCCGCCACTGTTAGATCCAAGTCTGCTTCAGTTATCACTATTGGAATTGTTGTAGCAGACATAATGTAAGTAAATAAGAATAACAAATTATGGCTTTTTAATTAATACTTTTCTCGGTATTATTATAAATCTTTTAACCTGAAGTGATTATTATAATATTTAAAACCTAGTGTTATTAGAGTTTGTGTCGGTATTTAACATTTTCGATAACCGGATTTTTATTATAAAATTTGTTGCACTTTTCCATTATTATAAGTTATTTATTCGTTGCTTAATACTTTTTTAATTTTTCTAGGGGCTTTTCTGACAACTTCTAAATTTTAGTTGAGGATTTTATAATAAACCAAGAAGAAGGAGGAAATTTAACTAATATTTTTTTTGCCTATATTTAACCAGTAATGTTATTTGTATTGGACTGAGTTATGAATCTAGTATAGTATGAATTTAGTGTTTAGCAATTTTTTTTATTTTTTATTTTTTTAAGTGTTGGGGTGGGGTGAGTTTGTCAGTGTAAATGGCTAAAGGGGGTTCGATATGAGGCCATGTTACATGGATCAAAGGAAGAGAGCATATCCCTAACTAACCCTTGGAACCAATATTTTAAATATTGAAGGATGTATGGAGTTGACTGGTTTTTGTGTACATGGAGTTTTTTTATGATTGTGTGGGATGGCTAGTTAGTATTTAACATTTAAAGTTGAGTTTGTAATTTAGTATTTAAGGTATTTTTTAATTATTTTAAATTATTTTCTAAAGAATTTTTTAAGTGTCTTTGTCGGGGCGGGGAAATTATTGAGTGCGTTTGTATGGACTAAAGAATAAAATGAATATTACCGCAATTTGTTATGGAAAGAGGGGGGCAGCGTATACCCTAGCTTCCAATCTTTAGCCAGTGAATTGTTTTGAATGAATATGTGTGTTTTAGCGAGAATGGATGTGTGTATGATGTCTGAGTGTGTATGTGAGGGGTGATTTGGATACTTAGTACAGTAATTCTTAGTTTTTAAGGAGTTTTTAAACATTATTTCTTAACAATTTTTTATAAATTTTTTTAATGTGCGTGTTGGGTGGGGGTGAGTTTGAGAGTGCGAATGGGTAAAGGGGTTTAGAAGTTTTATTTGTAATTTAATGTATAAGGTATTTTTAAAAATATACATATATAAAAATACAGTGTATATGTCAGGGCGGGTGTGCGTTTGTGAGTGTGGATGAGCAAAAAAGGACACGATTGCCACTATTTTTAAATGGAGATAGGGAGTGACAATATACCTATGCTTGTTTCTTTCTAGCCAATGAATGAATGAATGCTGTTTTATGATTATAATGAATTAATGTGTAAATTGTGTTTTTGATGTTCGAGTGTATATGTGATGGGTGGGATGGCCAGTTAGTATTTAACTTTTAAAGTTTAGTTTATTATTTAATATAAAAATTATTTTTTAATATATTTAATTTTTTTACAGTGTACATGTCGGGCAAGGGGTGCGTTTTTGAGTGTGTATGGGCTAAAAAGACAGGATTATCGCCATTTTCAAATGGGGAGAGGTAGGTAAAATATACACTATCGACCAAAAAGTAATTGGGCACCCGTGAAGGTAGGTAATTCACTACGTCACTTGACTTGTGTGGCCGCCATACGTTGCAGGCCGGTGTAGAACCAGTTGACAAGGAGATGGCACGAGGGACAGAGCTATCGGACTTCGATAAGGGCGTGATTGTGGGCTGCAATCTCAGTGGGCTGTCTAGCAGGGCGATTGCAAGGAAGGTAAGCAGGCCCAAATCAACTGTCGCATTCGTCCTACGTATGTGGAACGTCGATGAACATTGTGCCAATGCTGGACGTTCTGGGCGACCTCCAATCTTGATCAACATAAATCGCAGAACCCTGAAATGTGAAATTGTCATAAATAGGGCACAACCCATGGCTACTATTTGACAGGAGTTTCGTGCAGCAACAGCAGTATCGGTTTCCATTGGAACATTGCGTACATAGGCCCAACGAGTTGTATATTTCGGAAGAGAAGCTGCACATAAGCCCCATATCACGACAAGCAATAAAGCTCGGCGACTCATGTGGTGTTTGGACCGTCGCAACTGGACACTGGAGCAGTGGAAATCGGTTCTGTGGAGTGATGAGTAGACGTATACTTTATTCCGGTCCAATGGACGTGTATGGGTGTGGCGTCTACCCGGGGAACGGCTTCTGCCGGAGTGTATAGTGCCAACTAGGAAATTCGATGTTGGTTGAGTGATGGTGTGGGGCTGTTTCACGCCTTCGGCGTAAGACTGCTGGTGTTTGTCAGTGGTAACATGAACACAAAAGCCTATTGTAACATTCTGGATAGTGAAATGCTCCAACATTGTGGCATTTATACGGAATGGACCCATGTTACTTCCAGGATGACAATGCCTGGTGTCATTTTTCATGAGCTGCTATGCAGTGGTACGCCGACAACAATATTCGCCGATTGGACTGGCCCGCCCAGAGCCCCGACCTCACCTAGAACATCTTTGGGACGTATTGGATCTCCGGGTGAGGGCTCGTCAGGCGTGGCCAAAATCCATTGCTCAACTCATGAAATGGTTGCAAGAGGAATGGCGATGAATCCCCGTGGATATCCTGCAAACATTCGTTGAGAGCATGCCAGACAAGGTGGCTGCTGTTATAACTGCAAGAGGTGGCCCTACGAGATTATAATGGGGTGACAATCACCGAGAAAACATTGTGGACAGGTGCCCAATTACGTTTTTGGTCGATAGTGTACCTGTGTTTGTTTCTTTTTAGAAAATGATTTAATTAATGAATGCTGTTGTATTATGAGAATAAATTGATCTGTTAATTGTGTTTTTCATGTTTGAGTGTATATGTGATGAGGTGGGATGGCTAGTTAGTATTTAACTTTTAATGTTTAGTTTGTAATTTATTATGTAAGGCAATTCAAAAGTTTTTCATTTTTATTTTTTATTTTGTACAATTTGTGTGTTTGATGTGTGATTTTGTGGACCAAAAAAATATAAAAGGAGAAGTACCCTCATTCCTAGAGTGGCGAGGAAGGCAAAATATGCCTCGCACCAAGCTTTTGGTCAGCGAATGATTTTGAATGGTGATGGATGTATGGAGTTGAGTGGCTTTGTGTCCACAGAGAATTTTATGTTTCAGTGTGCGTATCTGAGGGGTGGCCTGGGTACTTAGTATATTATGTAAATATTAGTTTTAAGGTGTTTTAAAAAATCATTTCTAATATTTTTTAAAAGTATTTTTGAAATATTTTTTGTGTGTGTAAGTTGGGGTGGGGGAGTGATTGAGTTCGTTGTATATAGGCTAAAGGAAAAAAAGAGATTACTGCCATTTTCAATGGTGAGAGGGGGCAGAGTATGCCCTAGCTTCCAATCTTCAGCCAGTGAATTGTTTTGAATGGATTGGTGCGTTTTTGCGAGAATGGATGTGTTTATAATATCTGAGTGTGTATTTGAGGGGTGGCTTGGGTACTTAGTATAGTATGTAACTATTCATTTTTAAGGTCTTATTATTATTGTTATTATTATTTGTCATACTAATAATTGGTTTTCTTTCAGATACAAGTTTAATCATGATAAGTGTGTTTATAATTGTGTGTTATTTCTGTGTTGTTTTCAGAATGCCACATCACCTTGTTTGTGTGTTAGTGAATGTATTTTTGGGGGTAAATTTATTTTAAAATAATGAGTGATAAAAAATGACAGAGTCCTGGCAGTTTGCTGGAAGATATTTTTGTTAACGATACAGAAAATGAATTCGGATCACACAAAGAAATATCGCCTATCGCTAGCTGTCAGAGTGCTGTCATTTTCCCTAAGTGACTGTGTTTCAATATTTGTTTGGATGACCTTCTCTTGAGTGATTCAGATTCCGAGTCTGAATCACGCAAGGAAAAACCTTCTACTGTAAAAGTTCGGAACACATTCGCTTCTGCTAGAATATCTCTATTTATTTGTCTGGAACGAAAAGCTCGTATGGGTCGGATGAGTAAGGGAGTGATTCTGTTTCACGAGCTAGTACTGTGTCAGGTAGAGAGAGCTCGCCTAAGGAGTTAGAAAATATTTTGTTTTCCGGCTCCTCCACCTCAGTGGAGACTTCATTGCCTGAATTGTGGTATGAGCTATTGGCTATTGCGTTCGCTGTTAGGCTAAGTGATACGTGGGTAGTTAAAAACCAAACTAGTAGTGATCCAGATTTTTCTCGTTTGTTATGAGGCGCACGGTCCCTCTTTTAAAATTAACAGTGGCATCGCCCCATCTCAGTGTTAACATGGCGTGCAAGTATTTAAAGGCCTTCCTGGTGGAGGAAGATGCTACTGAGACTTTCTACTTTCAACGTAAAGCTCTTCCAATCCTGCATTCATCTGATATTGGCAAAATGTACGATGAGACAACTAAGCCTTATCTTACTAGTAGACTTAAGGAGTTTAGGGCGCATAGTAGCGGTTGAGTAATGTAGCTTATATTGCATATGGATGTTCATGTATAGCAATATAGGCAATTTACAAGTGGTGCCATGCACACTAAGTTGTCCAAGTTTATTGCCAAGAGTAAAGCCTGTATCAATGTGCAGTGACCTGAGGGATTATGTTTCCATTACGCCATTATATCAGTTTTATTTCCTGCCACAATAAATATCAGTCATTCCACTTCGTATCCAAAACCTCACGAGGTTTTGGTTACTGAAGTAGTGTTACAGGACATTCGTAAGTTTGGGGAGAATAGTTCTATTTCTATAAATGTGTATTGTGTAGTGAACAAAGAGAGCAATACAATTGACGAAACTTTCGATAAGGAACGAGATTATTTTAACAATGCATATTTCTCATGTACGACATGCACACCATGTAAATGTATTGGCCGTTGGTGCTATCGGCAAAACCTCACATTTGCATTTTGTTTCAATAAAAAGTTTCTCTTGGCTGGTTGGTAGTCAGCTGATTAAAATGTAGTGTAAACCATTTATTTGCGATATTGTATCCAATAATTCAAAAACTATGGACAAGCTCGTAAACCATACTATTCTCTGTCAGTAACAAAAGGCTGTTAGCAATACTTTCCCTAATGGAAACGACAAGTACTTGGAATTTAAAGATTATAGCAAACAGTAAAGTTTGGGTTTCGTCACCTATTGCGACATGCATATATGTTTGAAACCCTTGTTCTCTTGCCTGCCCAATAATGAGACGAGTAATACAACTACCATAAACAACCATGTTCCTTATGCTTATAGCAATTTGTTGGTCTGTTAATACAATCCAGCATTATCTAACTACTTTGAGTTAGTGGGTGTGGATTATATGTAGAAATTAGTAGATAAATTAGTTGAATTGACAAAGTGGATTGCAGAAATATACAACTTGACTGTTCCGATGGAACCAGAATTAGCAGCTGATGAAGTTAGGTTGGCAGCTCAAAAAAGTTGCCATATCTATAAAAAAGTGCTCAGTACAGATTTTGTGGTCAATCATGACCATCTGGTAAGTGACATTAGAGGCCACACACATAAGAAAGGCAACTTGAATTTCAGGCTGCCCAAAAATCAACTTGTAGTTGTATTTACTAACCTGCAAGATTATGATGCTCACGTCCTCATAAAGCCTTTGGCTAAATGTCATGTAACACAACCCGACGAAACCGTGGTAATAGAAAACTCGGGTAACATCCGGGTGATTGGAATGATCCTAGAAAAATATAAATCTATCACCAAACAAATTCCCAATGCGATTGATTTAAAAGGAAAGGCACAATATTTAAAATTACGTTGCATTGAGTCATCCCAGTTCATGAGCGCCTCTCTGGAAGCTTTAGCAGGTAGTTTTAAACCTGTGGAATTAAGTATCACTCGTTCGATGTTTCCAGACAATACCCGATTTGAATAGGCAAAAATGGAAGGGAGTTTTTCCTTACGACTTTGTTAAGCCGACAGACAGTCTGATGTGTACGTCACTCCCACCAAAGTATGCATTTCATAATGTTATGAAAGCCGAAAACATTAGCGATGAAGGTTACGCCCATGCCCAAGATACATAGGATTTGTTCAACTGCGTGAAGTTGTTACATTATGCCATTTATTATTTTACGTGTGGACACATGTTTGCTGGCAGAATTTTGAGAACTTCAGCTCCGTATGTTTGGCTAATTATGGTCTTGACCCTGCCGTGTACGTACTAGCTCCGTCTCTTGTGCATGGGACACTTTGTGGCTAGAGCTGTTGACTGACCCCGAGATGTATCTGTTTGTAGAACATGGGTGTTAAGGGCGGTATTACCCAGGTTTCCAGAAGGCGTGCAGAAGCCAATAATATTATCATGGGTGAAGAGTATGACCCCAGCTTGGCATCGTAATATATTTGTTATTTTGACGTAAAAAGATTGTGCAGCCACACTATGAACTGCAAGTTTCCCATTGGAACTTTGAGTGGGTTGAGTCTGACATGTTTTCACTGTGGGATTTTGCGAACACGGTGAATGACCGTGACACTTTTTTTTTTTTTGCAGAAGTGAATTTGTCTTTTCCGGACAAATGCCATGATGCTGTACCAGATTTGCCTCTGGCCCCAGTAACTGGCATATCTCCGAATGGCTTGCATGAAAAACTACTTTTGATACTCGTGCCATGGAAAAATTATGTTTTATAAAGTGAAACACTGAGGCAGTAATTAATTTATGAAGTAAAACTTGACTCTGTTCATCGCATTCTGCGCTTTTAACAGAAGGCATCGAATTTAACATTGACAAATGTGCCCAGACTGCGAACAAATTTGAGAAATAATTTTTTTATTAAATGAATAATTACGTACATATGGAAAAACTTTGCAGAATGTCCGTCGGGAAAGGGACATAAGAGTCGTCTCGCAGTATGACACGATTTATGGGGCTGCAGAATCTATAGCGCATTCTGCATACATGATGCGACAAATTATTGATGAGAATCTTGTTATCGAAATGTCAAAGAGCTGTGTTACATCTAACAAGCCTTTGTCCACTGGTGTCGCCTTTCTCCATTTGTCCAAATTGACCTCATATGAATTCCACTACAACTACATGATTCCCATATTTCCTCCGCAAGTCTTGCACCTTTTATATTGTGATACTGATAGACTGATATAGTCAATTGATTGCCACAATTTTTAAAATGTAATTGCACGGTTTGATACATCCAACTATGCGTTCGATAATCCGCAAGGACTCTCACGGGAGAACAAAGGCGTGACTGCAGTGATGAAGAATGAATATGGCGGCCACATCATCACACACTTTGAGGGATTATGTCCCAAGTTTTATGCATACATTGTTGGGAATGAACAGTGTACACATAAGGTGAAGGGTATAAAATCTAACATGTTGCAATCACTCTGTTACGAGGTTTATCGGGATTGCCTCGATCATAGTAATAGGATTCTGGGAACCAATATCAATTCTGTTCACGTAGTCATGCCTACACCGAACGCATGACCAAAGTGGTGTTATCGGGTTTAGACGATAAGTGCTTCATTGAGCCGGATGGAGTACCGACTTTACCATGGGGGCACTACCATATCCGAAACTACATTTTCCTATCACTACACTCATTACCACAACTTTCTGCCACCTAAACCTGACACAACTGCCTCACCAACAACTCCTGCAAGCCGCACCACAGCTGTCTGCAACATCTACACGATTCTTCATAACCACTCCTCATCAGCATCGAACCTTAGACCCCTCTCTGCTCGAGACGACATTTCTACCAGCTGAAATGATTGGCACGTTTGGCGTGTCTTTAAACATTGAACAATGAGCTGTTTGCCTAACTACAGGGCATGTTCACAACTTACAGCTTCCTATCTTCAAAAAGGTACTAGTGCTCTACATCATCTGTCTCAATTAACATCGAACTATCAAACTCCTTCTGTTCATGTTCACTACATTACCCCCTGTCGACCTACACGGCTCGTTATCTGTTTTTGCGACTATCTGTTAGAGGTAAGCAACTCTTTCCTACACAACAAGGGATCACATAACGTTTTTAAAGTTAAAATCTATGAATCAGTGTTAAAGTCATATGGCGATGTGCATGACCTGCAGAGTTATAGGGTCTTTGGCAGTAAAATGAAGATAATTACCCCAATATGACCTATGGACGCCCAATACCGTACCGAATTTTGTATGCAGATGGATAATATATTGCAAGAGACACCATCTACAGTGCTCTAATAGTTACTGTTACGGTGATGGAAAAAAAAATTTTTTTTGTAAATGTTTCTGGAAAATCAGATAAAATTTGTTTTTAAAAATGTTTTTGTAAATATGTTTGTCTCAATAGTAATAATTGTTTTAAATATATTTATTATAAATATGATTGTACCTATTAAATATTTGTTTTTAATATGTTTTATGTAAATATAATTGTGCTCAACTGAGTATAAAGTGGGTAATAAATTTAGATGTGAATTGAATTGGTGTATTGTTATTTATTTTTGTTTAATGCCTTATGTCATTTTTGTGCATTAGTGTTTTTTCACATAAGGCTTTGTTGTGTTTACACTCTTTAAATGTGAATGAATGGGGGATGAGGCTAATGGGTGATGAGGCGAATGGACTATGCAGCAAATATTTTCATTACTTTTACATAAAAAATCTGGAATGTGTTTCTTATATCATGACACACTTGTTTTCGTAGTTACTTTCATTGGTTAGGTAAATGTTTATTTCCGAGTACTTATATTTTACGAACTAACATTTATTTATCCTTTTAAGGAAACAGACTCGAAAGTATCACATGGTAAATCAGGAACTTTTGTTAACGTAATATCAATTTTTATTCAAATAATATCTTATTAATCAGTTCCCAAATACAAGATGGGAAATATGTGAGAACAATAAATATTTGGGAACACATCAGGGTTAATCACTTATTTTTAATTTACTCGGCCAAATGAGTGCTGACCATTAAATAACTGAACACATAAAATAAGTTTTGTAGTTTTAATGTTTCCTATAGCTGTGAGTCTACACGATAATGTCTGCTGCTAAACATGGAGTTTAGTGAAACTCTGTTTATCACACATGTTTAGGTCAAATCTAATTACGAGACTTCCTCAAATGTCATGGTGATTGCTCCGAATATCCAAACTCTTAACATATACGTTTGGTATGTTACAGAGCCGATGAGGATGAAAGGGGGCACGATATGTTTAACGTGAGTTGCATGTGACAAGTGAATAGTTTTAAAATACACTTATATTCATGGTTGGGGTTGTAAACTGCTTTTTGTGCGTGGTTAATACATAATTTCATATGTTTCGCATTTATTTCATCTCGAATGTGATTCGTGTAGTTTTGGTTACGTTGTACATTTCTAGGGTTTAATAGACTTTGTCTCTTTGCGCGAGGTTGGTACGTGTAATATAGCATATGCAACGAAGAGTAGTACAGAAACGCCAAGAAATAATGTGCAATGGTTATTTTAGTGGGCTGGTAGCATGGGGCAGTGGACCTGTGCACACAGTTGTAAGCAAGCTATACGTGCCGTGACTCACCCAGGCGGGACCGCTTCCTCTTATGATTGTAGCGCTTACCTAAATGGAGCAAGGGGCACAAAATGCGATATTGGATAAAGGAGAGCGTTGCAGCGGAAGGAAGACGGGCAATGGGAAAGCAATTCTGTTATCAATACATTACATTTTATTCATATATCAACGTAATAAAGGAGCTTTGTTTCATAGTACTTAACCTTACTGAGTAATTAGTGCGTACATATGCACAACAAAAATAGAACAAACCAGCCTAAGGAGAAATGCAATCGCATCCGCACACATAGTACAAAAGAGCACTGTTATGGTTGAATTGAAAAGTTTACCATTAAGTATTTTCGCAGCATGTGCTCGATGTGTTTACCATCAACAGCAATACACATCTGGAAACGCACATGTAGCGAGCGACGAGCGATCTGGAGTGTTTCTGACGTAATGCCTCTGCAAGCTGCCACAATGCATTTCCACATGTTTTCTGGCATCGTAGGAACCATGCAGTATTCCCTATCATTCAGTGTTCCCCACAGGAAATAATCGAGAGGTGTGAGGTCGGGAAAGAGAACTAGCCATCTTGCAACATCACCACGAAATAACCACCAGTTTGAAAAAGTTTCATTTAACACATGCATCGCCATCACTCGCCACCAAAGCAATATGCGCCGCAAAACCATCATGCTGCAACCACATATCACGACGTATGTCGAGTGGTATGTCTTCCAGAAGTGACGGTAGAGTCTCTCTGAGGAAATGGGCGTGTATACAGGCGGTTGTTGTCCCGTGACTGAAGTATGGCCCTATGACGTAGTCTCCTACGATTCAACACCACATGTTCGCTGGTGCTCCATGTGCCGAACCCAACTCGGATTCTCCGCCTCCCAGTAGTGTATATTTCGTAAATTTACGCGCTCATGGTTTGTGAAGGTCACCCTATCGGGAAATAGTATGTTCTTCGGTGAACTGTTGTCATCCCTTAGACGTGTTACAATAAACAAACCTACAAAACTGAACTCGCTGTTGGAAATCGCCTTCATTTAATCCCCAATGAAGAGTCACTTGTTAAAGATGGAATTTATGTTAGCGCAGTATCTGTAACACACTTGTTTTACATTTTTATAGGAATCTAGAAATCTTTCGCGTACCCATGATGGGATTTGCATCGGAAGGTGCGAACATATGTGTTGATGCATCTCGCCCGTAGGAGCTTTCGTCGCACTCGTGTTGTGGAGTTCCAATCACATCGTGACAAGAGACTTGTGAAAATTCTTCGTAGCATTTGCTGTGAGATGGGCGTCCGATTAGGATACCTTTCACCATACATTTGGACTGTTTGCTTGGCATTTCTGCCACACCCTCTTTAAATAAGTAGAACGTCCAGTTTACACTCACTCGAGAACTTTATTGCGTAAGTACAGCCACACACTGCAATATTACTTGCCATAACAGATTATGGGGAATGGTGTTGCTCTGCTATAAGGTAGCGGTCCCACCATGTTGAGTCACCGCACGTATAGCTTGCTTACAGCTGTGAGTACAGGTCCACTGCCACATGCAACTAGCCCACATAACTTAATTGTATTGCACATTATTTTTTGGCGATTCTGTGTTACTTTCCATATCCTATATCACTGAATTCCTCTTTGCACGTACTTTCAGAGGCCACTGAAATAAATGTTTGTTTCCAGGGAAAAATCATATGTGGTTTAATTATATTTGTCCATACACGTGTCGCGAATATTCACATTGCAGCAAATTACTTGCCCCCTGTAAGTAATTTCATTTAGCCAAAACCGCATTTCGTGATATACAACCGTTCCGGAAATTTTGGGGGTACCCACATTAGGTGGACCATTCTGTATATGTATTATTTACCAAATATTTAATGTTGGATGTATACGATATTGACGTTAGAGTTGAAGAAATCTGGAAAATTCGAGAATATTCTTAAATATGTACTAAAAATCAGAGGCTAAGAAAGATATTGATCTCCAGCTACGATGATAAATGCTGTTACCTCTGTTCTCTATAACTCATACCGCTATCATTAGAGAACAAAGGATTTTCACTTATAGCCTATATTTAATCTTCAAACTTATTATTGACATTTGATTTAAATATATCACGATAGCATATTTGGGGATCTCAGATAACTTGAAAATTATATAAAATTATCGAAGTTGGTATTAAGTACCCCACCCACTCAGATTGCAGTATACTATACTGATTCCATTATGGAATCAAATTACCACGGTATTGAATGACTTTATAAACACAGGCAATTATTTTACCAAAGACTACATTTTAAAATTCATTAAAAATTATAAATACACCTTATCACTATGGGAATTGTATATGCGCGCTATAGTCAACAAGCTCTAATTTATGTTGGAATTAAATGTAAGTAATTTAAATGTCGTAATAAATGAAGCAGAAACTAACATAGTGTTCACCACATTCTTAACGAAATAGCTTTCACTAGATTGCATGTTTATATTACACTGGCTATAAGTGTATATAATTTTCAACCCTTAATAAATAAGTGTAAATTACGTACAAACAAGGGAGAACGCTTATAAATGACTCCAATTGCTCCTCACAGTATTTGTACAGTAACAAAAAGCAGCGGTCACCCAAAACCACACACATTCAAACAGTTTTTCCTCTTAAACCGGCTAAATTATTAATCATTTAAAATTGCACAACTACTCATGGACACATACATATATTTCAATTGCATTTTAAGACGCTAGACAGAAATTGTAAGCTAAACAAGCATCATATTACATTATATACATGCGGTAAAAAATTTATATGCCTTGTAAATGATAAGCTGTTGAAAATAATTACATATATCATCCTTAAAAATATGCTTTAAATAATGGTTGAGTATAAGAAGTTATATATTTACAGATTTGTAAAGCTACATGAATTTATTTTTATGTATTAATATACATCCTCTGCTCTTTTTCTTGGAGCTCTGTTTCCAGATGTTTATTTTATTTTGCGAGAGATTCAACCTGGAATTCTGAACATTATATTATTATCATAGAAAACTTTTCTCTAATTTATGAATGACACTCAAAATAAAACTTGACAGATAAATAAATGTATAAACAGATTTTTATCAGAATACATTTACTGTTAAATATTGTCCTTGTAACTAAAATAAATAACAAATTAAGAAATTTTTTTAACATGTAGTAACAAACTAGATATTTTTAATTTTAACTTTATTCACAAATTTAATTGTTGTAATAGTTAACCCACTCTTGCAAAATTGTGACAGAATATTTTTTCCTTTAGAAATATTACAGTGATACAAGGTTTGCCATATTTTTCAAAATGATTCTTTACATCTAAAGGATTTCGGTACACATGTAATATATAAAATGTGCTGTGGGATATATATATATAGTGTATATTATATATGTGATGAAGAAAGGTGGACAATTCTTGAGTTCTTGTTCATGAAATTTAAGCAAAATATATCATTATAGAGAGAACATATTTCAATCAAAGAATGGCTACGGTTTTTTGAAACAAAAGAAATTAAATACGAAATATTTTCAATTAAAAAAAAAGAAGAAAAACAATATGCTATTATATAATTGCTGAGGCTGTAGGAATGAGAAAGGAATGTGAACATTACAGATTTTATATGCGTGAGAAAGGAATGTGATACAAAATATAAATCAATAACAGTTCATTATGCAGTGTCATTACAGCAGAGTAGCTCTCTACACCAAATTTAAGTCTCGCTATGATCGCCTGCCAAAACTGCAGTTAAGAAACGTTAAAACTACTTAATTCCTTGTCATGAGAACGGTCATAGGGCGAAGCTATATCTAGTAATTTCAATTCCTAATTTAGAAAATATTGTAAGGTATCATTCGTAATGGAATATCCCAGTAACAGTTCGATTATACATACACACCCGTATTCAACATGACACAAACCAAATGCAGTCCATACCAAGCAAATATATGTCTCTGGCCTGTGTAACCAACCTACTGCAGAAGTACTTTGCAGTCGCTGTAATGGCTGTCTGACGTGTAGTTCACACAACATGCTTCGGAGTCCGGTGCTCTTAGTTACTTTCTTAGTAATTGCAGAGCGATGTTTGGTACAAGTGTTGCCGTTATGTTCTGACTTCTCAGTAACTTCGTTAACAGTGGACTGAGTAGTGGGGTTATGTATGTTTTGGCCCAAGGACGGGGGCGCTCGGAGCCAGAGCCAGCTAGTCACAAATAACTGCAACTAGCAACATAATACTGTGTTATCTTATTACAGTTATGTTCACTACGGGTAAAATGCACATGTTGCTGAAGTTTGTTTAACCCTTTCGAACCCACTTTAATTTACGGTTTCATGAGTTGCAAACAAAAAATTGTATTATTCGTGCTGTAATTAAGTCTACACTACACTTGCTTCGTCGTCACAGCCAATGAGCTGTAATCTGTATGTTCGGCCACAGTAATAAGAACCAATTATGACCGAGGCCAGTCAGACGATTTGCGAATAAATTACTCACATGTAAGGTCATTGGTCATTGAGATTCACAGTGTGCAACACGGATGAAAAATTACCTACACGTGAATAATGCACACAATTGTGCACACTGGGTTTGAATGGGTTAAAGTACTTACAGTCGTATAGGAAGTATAATATTTAGCAACTATATTCACACTTGCCGATATCATAGACAAAACAACATACAGTTCTGTAGCAAACATCTACTTTTACTATATTTAGATGATATCAATAACAAATATAGTCTATATTTTTGTTAACAGTCTAGGAGTGTTATGGCTACAGGTACTTGATTCCTACAATAGGTGTTCTTTCTCAGTCTGCTTTGGTCATTACGTAAAAGAAAACCTTAACTTTTAGTCACATTTTCACAAAACCTGTTAAAAATCACTGTTCTTGAGAATACAATTTAACAGCAATTTTACAGTGTATAAAGTCCAATGAACAAAGCATGCGCACAGAAATGGCAGTGTTCACGCATTCATAGACTTAAGATATGTGATGCTCTATTGAGTTAAGGGCAGCTTGTGTTTCGCCCACTCACAACTATCTACACCAAAGATAGATATAAAATGTCGTTCAGGAAGAAAAATAAACAAAAAATTTATAAAAAAAAGTTAAATAAATGAAGAAAAAAACATCGAAATAAATTAATATTAATTTTAAAATAAGTCTAAACCGTCAACGATCATAATTGCGGGAAAATTCGTATGCTCTCTGTAATTTCATGTAAAATCACGGAAACTCCGATTCTGGATTAATGAACGTGATTGAAAAATACCTTTAGAATAAAAATATAAAAACGGCCTAAAAACACAAAACATAAATAAAATGCAAGTTATTATTAACGGAACAAACTTAAGTTTTTAAATTAAAACTACATCAAAATGCATAAATTTACAGTATTTGTTTTGTTTGTTGCATAAAACAAAAGTTTGTAGATTATTGCACTAACATTTTCCTTATGAAAAAAATACATCGGAAGTATATGCAACATATGTTCTACGACGCTTTGTGAGGGTGGTATGCGCCATTGAATGAGGAATTGAAATAAAAGATTATTATAACATTTATGGAAAGTGTTTGAAATGGAACAATGACATATAGGATAATGGTACTCGAATGCTTACCAACAACCACAGAAAAACTGGTCGCTGTCATAACATTATGATAAAGAGAAATTAAATGTTCAATTCACATTGTCGCATAGAATTATGTGATTCCTAATCCAAATCTGGTTTCTAATGACGAATTATTAAAGAGCATGCTAAAATTAATGAAACAAGTTCGTCTGGGTAACTCCACCATTTGTGAGGAATTGATGCATATAGGTCAAATATGTTGCATTAACGTACGTGGCACACGCATTAAACATTGTTTCGTTACGCATGCCGGGGACATAACTGGAATTACGGGCAGCTGTTACATACACTTGGTAAAGCCAAGGTCGTAAACCTGCTGATGTGCCCATTTGACTCTTACAGCACACACTCGCTTGGCACTCACACAGGAAGCAGTAAGCAGTATCACTGCACTGAGACAGCCAGCACCATCTAGCGGATGTACAGTTGACTATGTGTCGTAGTGGTAACATAAATCAGAACACGTGTTTATAACTGGAGGAGATGCACCTAGTGCACTGGGATTCGACACACAGCGTGTATGCAGCTATGGAATCCAGGAGGCAGCTACCACATCACCTCAGCATCTCTGCCATTGGCCAGCGCCTAAGGGATACAGGGCAGTCGCCAAAGTCAAGCATAACTATGGACGTGAACGACATGTGCGTACTACCATTTTGAAGAGGAGATCCTTGCTGCCATCGAAGAGGCACCATTGACCAGCCCTCGAGCCATATCCCACGCAATGGATGCCAGCCAAAGAAATGGTTCTTCGTGAGCAACTACTGCATCCTTTCACCTGCATGTGGTACAAGTGCAAGGTCTGGACGACTATCCTCGTCAGCTACAATTCGCTCGGTGGTACTTACAACAATGCAAGAACGGTCAGACGTGGGTGGAAGGTAACCCACACAGTACCCGTATACGAAGCCATCAGCAGCAGCTACTGTGCGACAAACTCTAAGGAAGCCCCGGGTGGAGGAGGTAAGGGAGCTCGTGTGGCATGGCGCCTAGTGAAAGTGAGGGAGGGGTATCAGTAGACTTCGTTCAAAATGCAAGAGACCACCAGTGTCAGCTGGGAATATACGTGGTTTACATTAACACTAAATATTACTTACAGGAACCATTTTATTTCTTGATTAATAACTAGTCATTTCCATTAAGAATAAATAACTTTTTTAATTTTTTCAACTAGAACCCCATTGCTTTGATTAATATTCGCACAATTTTCTTACTACCTCTAAAATTAATTTATTTTGCCAACATTGCACACAAGTTTTTTAGCATGGGGATTGCTATTTTCACTACCCAAAATCCTTTTACTTTTTCTTAGCACCACTCCAGCATCAAATAAATAGAACAGAATTATTCTTTCTGCAGCTTTGCTCTTCTTATCAAGATTTGACAATTTCGCCCCGCTGCTAGACACTATACCGCCGTCTTTACGAATATTTTAAATAAAAGCTTTTTATTTCCCACTTGCAGCAGAAGATTGTTTTTTGCACACTGAATAGGAATCGTCGCATTACAAACTTACTTTACGGCAAAACTGAATTCCACTTCTTACAATTTCTCAAGATTCGATATGTACAGGCATATTTTTTTTACGTTTTTCAGACATGGCCGATATTACAATAGGTAAATAAAACTCCCGGTGCACACAAACACACTTAATGACAAAAATCTGTCGATCTAGCAAAGACAACAAATATGTATTTGGCCACTGACACTACGACATACAACGGTGGTAATACTTATACCTTGTTGGTAAATGAGCGTTACACAAAACTGAATTTAAAATATCAAAACACATGTTTCCAAGCGGCTGTTTCGTCCGCGCGTTCCTTGTTTCACCGGATGGACTCTGCAACGTTGACAGTATTGTATTTCATATTGTATTTCACGTCCGTCGCAAACACCCCCCTCCCCCCCTCCCGAGTTCAGTTTCTGCAGTCGCTGTGTTCGCAATGTTCTCTTGTGATCACGCACCAAATGCGCGACTTCACATAAAAAAGGTCTTTCATCCACATGCTAACTTCCAGCCATGCTGCAGTTTGTTCACTTTCGTACCCCTAAAGCCATTTAGTGGCGAGCCTAGTAATAAACTTCTGGTCCCTTTCCCCTGCTTTCCTTTTGTGCACAACCGAACTGGTTTTTAACCCCACTCTTGATCTTGACTTGTTGCCGACATGGTGTGTTGGCGAAGTGAGGCAACTGGGATGATTTTCTTCGGGATCTAAGTCTGTAGTAAATAGTTTTATTTTATTTAAACATCCCGTAGAGTAGTATTTAAGATGTAGTTGTGGTGTGATCCATTTTATTTATTCATTTTCTTTTGGTGTTTCGTCTAGCCACTTCATCATGTAAGTATATTTATTCTAGCCTCCTCTGGTGAGTACCATTTTTGGTTCTTTTCCCTTCGTCGCGTGCTTTAATATTTTCTTTTTACTCACTATTGCGTACCTTCTGTATGTTCTAGTGAGGGTAGACGAGTTTCTGTGATTTCCGTCCGCACGGGCTTAACTTCAGTGGTGTGACTTGCACCAACTCCGTGCTCTTCTTGGCTCTACAGTTTGTTCGATTTTCAAGCAACTTTAATTCTTCAAGTTTTCCTGGTGTGCCTGCCACTTACTCTACAGGCCTTTTTATCAATGTTTTTTTTTCTACGCATTACGATGCTGTGAAGTTAAGTGATATAAATTCATATTTCTACGTTTTTGGTTACTGCATTTATAAAGATTTTAGAGACCATTCGCAAGAAGTTTTAAATTAATTTAGTTTTATTTTGTTCTTGCAAGTAATCTTTTGTAGTCGGCTTAATAATCTTTTTTTAATATGTAATGATGCATCCAGGTACCATTAAGTGATAGTGTTCATTTAATTCTTCTATCATATTTCATTATCCAGGTTAATGTATACATGAATTTTGAGTCTATTGCTGGAGTGATGATTGCTCCAGTTTGATGATTATTTCGGATGTTTCTAGTGAATGTTTTACGCTTTATAACCACATGAAAATAACTTTATAATCGAAATTTCTCGTTTGTTCAACGAGCTAAAACATTTTATAGTAAATCTTATGATTATGAAATTTGTGTCTTGATATTATCGTGTGTAATCACGTCTTTTTGAATAACTCATATTTCATGCCTTTATAATATGCTATTTCATGTAACTGAAAATATTAAATAAATTTCACAAAATATTTTATTTAGCACACCACCACAAATAACGAGTTTTTATTCACAATCTATTGATTTACCTCTGTGCCTATATTTATATTGATTTGACAAGCAATTAACAAGTCTTAGTTGATAATTTTTAAAGGATATTTATCCATTATTCTTTTGTGTCTTGTACGATTACCAGCATGACTTATGGTTTGTGATGCCACGTCATATATAATTAATTGTATGTGATTTTCAATCCATCCTTTTTTTATGTTGCTGTAACCACTTTATTAATATGTGATTTCTTTACTTGAAGGGCTGATATTTATTTACAAAGAGGGTATATATTATTTTATATTTTGCTTTTATCGTGCAGTGGCACAACTGAAGAACAAATTATTATCACGACATTGTATCAATTTGTATTTTATGGATAAAAATGTATATTAGTATCACTCAGTACATGTCTTTCGAATACATTTAGAGAACAGAAACATATATTTTGCCATTCTGCACCCCATCAAATTATGTGTGTACAGCATTTTGCAGGCATGCCAGATGCAGTAATGCAATGATTGCGACATTTAAGCATGGATTCCTCGCAAATGGTGAGGTTTAGCATGGTTACATTTAACAAGTGTTTTGGTAAGTTGTAATGCGTTCTTAATGATTTGTCATTGTAAACCCGATTATGTTTCGACATCACATTGTTTAATACGACAACATGGTTACAACCATTAATACCTCTATGACACAATTAAATGGCAGCGTCCGGTTTTGCTGTCGTAAAAATTTGTGCTGTTAAAGAATTCTGAAAAATTCTGCGGCACACTGTTTTTCAGTTTCTACATTTTGTGGTTTTGTGGTACAATTTTAAGGTATACATTTTTGTAAGGTTTAGAGCAAAACCTCAGTATTTTAATTGTGAGCCTGTTTTGGTATTTCCGAAAGTCCTGTATTTTTGTCTCTTTATGAGTATGCTAAAACTTTAGTTAATTTGCATAAAGGGGTAAATACGATTTCTAAGTATTGTATTTAAAAGGGCACATAATAAAAGATTTTGGTGTTGCGGATTTCGAATTTGTCAGTTTGATTTTATTTTTGAAAGCGAAGTTAGTAATTCAATATTATTCTTATATGTTGCTGTGATTAATAATTTATTAGGGTAAGTATGCTGATAAATTTTAGGCCAATGTGGAGTTATTCCTATATATGACAGTTATGATTGTGCTGAAAGTTTTGGATATCCGATTTGTATGCACACATTTTTAATTAATTCAGTTTAGTTCCGAGCTAATTTCGATTCTAACCTAGGTAGAAGGAACACAAAAAAAAATTTCATAAGGTTATATAAATTTTTTGGTGTAAAATATATAATTTTGAAAATGAAGTGAGGCAACTGATATCTTTTGTGGATTGTTGATACCTTGGATATATTTTGATAAGGTTTAGGGCATTTTCGTTTTATTTCTGTTTTATGTAGGCCTACACACTCGAACTATGGCCAGTTAAGTTAAAATGTAAATTTGATTTCCATCTAGGCAAGTGATTGCAAATAGAACACAGAAGCTTTTGTTATCTAAAATTGATAATTTTCTTTGGTAGGGTTTGTAGTCGTTTTTGAATCGGATTTAGTTAACTGGGTAAGCGGCTGCGAGCATGACGCAAAGCACCCGGCTAGGGTTAGCCGACTCCTTCAGGTCTGATAGCCGATGCGCTCGACACTGTCGCATCTATTTCAGTCGCGCAGCATTTGCGTGATTTCATTCGCCGCAGACATCGCCAAGAGCCGTTGCAGGCTGCAGTAAATTTTAGCTGATTCCGCTGTTTAGCGACAATAACTCTGACCTTTGGACCTGCGAAATCAACTTTGCTAGCCCCTAGCGCACTCTAGAAATGGCTACTGTAGCACGCAATTAGGGTTTACTGTGCCACCGCAAACCGATTTTGCGACACTCGTGGCTCTAACCTGAAGTCAACATGACGGGTATTGCATGTGCTCCCATGCGTGGAGAGGTTATGGCAGGAACATAATGTTCTGGCTCCTACTTACCGATTTAGTTGTTTTACATCATGTAGTATAGTCTTTTAAAAAAAGCCAGTTTTTTTGCTAGATTAAAAATGTGAGTCGAGTCTTCTCTTCCCTCCGAGATGGGTGAATACAGCATCAGTATTTTCTCCGTTAGCACACGACACCTTCGTTTAACTCATGAACGAGTATTAATCTCCGCAATTATTTTTTTAATGTGTTCCAAAGGGAAGATGTTTATCTTCAAATTTGAAAGAATTTTCGTATTGAAAGTTTAGAAGAAGTTTCAGTTCACAAGATGTTTTATTTGCAACGTTTCGAAGATGTTTTGCTGTTAAGTTTGAGAACTATTTTCCCTTGCTTCAAGAGCAAGGTTTTATCTTCGGCTGCTCAACTCGCCTGAATAAATAACAGCTAAGTCGTAATATAATGGAATATTTATTTTTTATTTAATGACGTCTGAATATCTTTTGGACCACGGTCATAATATCCCTGATTGAGGAACTAATTTTTTTTTTGTGATTACATTTGTAACGTAAAGTTTAGTACTTTGATTTTTGATTTTTTTAAAATGTGAATTAAGTGACAATTAAAGAGAAAGTACGTAGTTTGTATTGCAAATTAAAGTTAGCCAGTTTGTACGGGATGCACTCCAGGGTTTTAAGGTGTCAAGTGCCATAAGTTTTACAGGAGTTTATTTCTGTTCATCCCTAATTATTAGTTGAATTATTCATTAGTGTGGAATTATTGTTTGCACAGTAAAATGGATTTGTCAAAATGTTATTCTGGAAAATGCAAATTTTATATTATTTTCATTTATTATGGTTTCGCCTACTTCTGGATAGTAACTAATAAAATAATAAATTATTTATTCCAGAATAAGCCTCAAGGCCGAAATGTACGTGGTGTAACATTCGCCTACACATGTTTCCAGATATTTAAATAATAGTGGCCTAGTAGTGTCTGGCATAATGATAACAGAAGAATATTATAACATACAAGACGTCCAAGGTATATTGTTTTGTTGTTCACTAATTATAAATTTTTATAACATTATTTAAGGGATACTATATTGGTTTCCTGATTTGCCAGACACTACAGCTAATTTTCTGCCACTTGGAGTATGGTTGGATTTCGCCAGTCTATAACTCTGTACTGTTCTTAAAACACACACAGACACATATCTAGATATATAAATTAACAACAATGCTACACACCATGGTACAAATTTTCCTGTTCTTCTAAAATCACTTGTTTTTGTCTCAAAATCGTGCATTTGAGCCCAAAAATGCCTTAAAATTTCCTTTTTCCCCTCAAAATTTTCCGTTTTCCCAAAAAATGTTTCGATTTTCCAGCAAAAATCACCTAACCACTCTCAAACCTCCATTTCTGCAAAAACCAGCCAATTCAAATTATTTGTGGGTCTCGTTATTCCTTCTAAATCAAAACAATGAGGTACTGAGAAATCGTTATACTAAATATATTAAACATTTTTTTAATAAAATTAAATATTTGACTAACTAAAAATTTCAAATATGTAAGTATTAAGTGTCATATATAACCGGACTCGTCTTTTCAGGGCGAACATATTCGTGATGTCATACCATTATTCTGTCTTGTTTTTCACTATCTATCATTCCCTGATGTCTCTCTCTCTTTCTATCTTGTCTCTCTCATCCCATCTCTTTCTCTCATTTATATCTCTTTCTCTTTTTCTTTTATCTCGTGTATCTCTCATTTCATCTCTTTCTCTTTTTTCTTTCACTTCCTATCTTTCGTTTCTCTCTTGACTCTCTCATTCCATCTCTTTCTCTCTTTCTCTCTTGTCTCTGTCATTCAAACCCTTTCTCTCTTGTCTCTCTGATTTCATCACTTTCTCTCTTTCTCCATCTTTCTCTTATTCCTTTCTTTATTCCTTTTTTAGCAGTGCCAGAATGAAAGGGCAGGGTTGATGGGAGATCACAAGAATACCTGCCAACAAACAGCAATGTCCAGCTTACAAAATAAATATAGGAGTGACCTGATCAGGGAATTGAACCTGGTTCTCATAGGTAGGAGGTATACATGCTAACCTCTTAGGTTCTGTGGCCCTGAGTATGTGTGTGTGGGGGGGGGGAGTACAGAGAGAGAAAAAAGTGACATTTTCATTTCTACAAAAACGACATTTCTGGAGGGCTTTAGGCAAAGTAAAAGCATAATATGTTTTCGCAATACTGCTGCATGCTGAATCAGTATAACAGCTTCAGTGAAAGTCTCACTCATCAACATGGCTGGCAGAATTCCGAGTGTCAAGATCACATGGCTAACATGCCGTCGAGTATTACTGCTTATCACATGTTCGGCACATTACAAGTACTTACAGTCAGCTAGCATTCACGTTATATGCGGTCATACATCATGTTAAATGTGGTCATATATCGTAAGTACATCTTACATGTATCGAAACTGCTTGGCGAAAGTTGGAGGGGCCAGGGGCTGTGAGTGGATGACAGAAACAACCAAGATTCGCATATAAATACCATCTCATGTGGCATTTTATCTCATTCTTGTGGCGACTTCTGTCTTGTGCAAATTGATGAGCCCAGATGTCCACCATGCTCATCAGACTACATGTTAACCACTGCTGCTGTCTGCTGTTCAGTTGTATTGGTGAGTGATTAATTTTTTTTTAATTCTCTCCCGCACTAGTATATGTGCATATAGGCGGTTCATTATTTAAAAAACGAGAACTTTTCTTAATGCTCTGCCTTTCCTTCCCCTCACAAAGAATATTTATTTTTGCTAACATAGCCTGCTATCTGGTATTTTTGCCATCAGTGCTGCACTTGCTGGCAAAGCTTAGGGCACAATTTCCTTTTAGCATCAAACCTGTTTTTTCTTCATTCTTCTTTGCATCATCCTTGTGCAGAGCTGAAATGTACCCTTCGATGAGTCCAGAGAGGGAATAGAGAGAAGATATTTTTTTTTTGTTTTCGAAGATGACATCTTCTTGCTTCTTGCTCAGCATTCTCTTTCACTTCTTCATTTCATTAACCATCTACCTCTTCCTCTTCATCATTGCTTACCCCACTCATATGACTACCACTGCAGCAGCTTCCATATCAGAGCCCTTGCTTCAGTGCAGATTCTGCAAGAAGGCATTTCTTGTTCTCAAGAATGGTCATTGTTGTGTTCATAACTGTATCTTTAATCCTTTTGGGGGTTACAGTTATGTATTTGTAATCAGTGCTGGGAATCCTATAACTGTGTCGACATCTTTACCAGACATTGTGAGACATGCACAGGGCTCACCAAACATACTGCATCTACTCTTGCAAGTACTTTAATGCTAATTTTAAACATATTAGCAATGCTTGTCTGCATGAGCATGGCTGTTTGGTCAACCTGAACACAGAGTTGCTGGAGTGTGGGAACTGCAGATGTCAGTTTACTTGTCAATGTAACCTGAATGCTCACAGTGCATAATGTACTGGACCCACACAGTCATCAGCTAAACACACTCACCTGTCAGTGGCCCAACCTGGACCGCCCAATGCTCCACGACCCTTAGTACCTGCAGGACAGATCACCACCAAAGGAAGTCGTCACTGGCCAGCCATCATCACTGGGACCCATTTGGTCAATAAGGATGGCTTTGTGGAGGCATAGAGCACATTTTGGGGGTGTGATGAAGATTTCCATTTCCAGAAATATCATCAGTCAACTAGAGCAGGAGATATCTAACCAGGGCTCTGTGAAATTTAACATTTTCCAGGAATGTACATACAGTAAGTCCGAGATGCACAAGGAAGAGAAGGGACTGCGTGTTTTCAATATGAAGAATGTTCTGCTCTTGAACTTAGCCAATGTGGAAGATATTGTGATGACCACCATCTTGAATATATACCAGGAAGAGGGAGATTATGTAGGTAAGGGTAGTGGCTGGACCTTGGCCATTGTGAAAAGTCTCCAGCTGTGAATCAACAATCTTGACATGATATGTGCCTCTTCTTACTTCACCCTTCCTTCTAAAATTACTGCCAAGAAGGCTATCATCAATACACCAGATCAAAACAAGCAGTGATTTGAATGAGCGACCATGTCATGTTATGTATAGGAGGAACATCCAGAATGTGTGAACTAATGCTTCTGTGACCTGGAGGATAGGTTTGATTTCTCTGGCTTGGACTTTCCCACATCTCTACACCAGGTATCCCACTTCAAGAGGAAGAATCCTGGGGTTAGTGTGAATATCTATGCACATAAGGAAGAAGAAGACTGTAAGATCATCCCAATAAGAGTATCGAAGAAGGAATGAAAGACCCACTTCGATATATTCCTCATAGCACAGAAGATGGCAATTTATATTATTACTACATAGCTGACTTCTCCTTTCTCGTATGCTCACAGGTGACAACAAATAGCGGTGCTTTACAGTTTTGCTAGAGATCTCTGTGGGCATATGATGACCATCTTTGGGTGACATGGCTCAGTGGTGCTGAGACTTGCTGAGAAGAGATGGTACTGTAACAGCCGCAATGTCATCTGGGATGACATGCCGACAATAGAGAAGAACAAGCAGCTTCTTGTGCTCAAGTTTCAGTATTATTACAACATCGATAAGGTGCCCATAATTGTGTACACCAATTTTGAAGCACTGCCGGCTCCTGTGCAGATATGCCGGCCATACCCTTCACCATTGTTCTCCTATAGGTACCATCACCATATGCCCTAAGCTATGGCATTACAACAAATTGGAAAATGATTTCATACTGGCTACCAAGACCACCAGCCTTTCCATCAACAAATTGATGCTCTAGATAGGGGAGAATGCAGTAAAACTCATCATGGGAAAGGTTGTTAGGATTGGCAATCTGTTGAAGGAAATTTATAGCCTCTCCAAGACAATGCACCAACTGACCACAGGCAAATGGGCTGACTATTCAATGTCTTATGTATATCACCTTTATTCTAGCCCCTTCACCAAAACAAATAAGAAGGTCCAAGACCATGTCCACATCACCAGTTTGTTTCTTGGGGTGGCATTTAACTCCTGTAACATGCTCTGGCACCACCGAAAATGACTGCTAATCCTTTTCCACAATTTGCCATATGATGCATATTTCATCATCACTCAGCTTGATTATGACATAGATAAAATATATACCATTCCCAATACATAAGAGAAACTGATAACCTTCAGAAAAATGTTCAGTTACAAATTCACCATCCAATTTATCGACACCTAAAGCTTCATTTTTGCCAGTCACGCAGTGCTCGCCGAGAACCTGCAATCCAGTGAGTTTTGTACCACAGAGATGTTCTTCATGAATCTGTGGCAGCAAGAGTTGATGACTCATAAATGAGTGTTCCCCTATTATTATATCACATTGATGGGGACACTCGATGAGACACAGCTGCTGGGCATCGATGCATTCTACATGTGGCTCATTGGATGTGGTATTTTGAAGAGGAGTACTGTCATGCACAGGCAGCCTGGGCAATGTTTGGATGCAGCACACTGAAAGACTACTTGATGCTGTACCTCAAGACCAATGTGGTCCTCTTATGGGACATATTCGAGAACTTTTGGGGATTATGTCTGACCATGTACAGACTGGACTATGTCCAGTGTGTGAGTGCCCCCTGGGTACTCATTCGATGCCATGTAAAGGAAAACCAGTGTGGTTCTGGAACTATTAGTTGAGAACAACACCCACCTGCTTATCAAAGCTGGTATCCAGGGAGAGGTGGCCAAGTGCATCACATGTCATATAGTGTCTAATAAAAAAGACTTTCCCACCATGTTTAATGCCTGCCAGCCATTGACCTACCTGCAATCTGTCAATGCTAACAAATTGTATGGATGGGTAATGTCCTTGCTGCTGTTTTTAATGTAGCAACACAGATATTTTCATAATGTCCATGCCTGATGATGTACCAATGGCTACATTCAGGAGGTCGATGTTGGCTATGCTGCTGCCCTTCATGATGAACATACAGATCTACTCTTCCTGCCTGTCAGCAAGTGTCCCCTGGAGTCCAAACAGTCCAACCTACTGACCACACATGAGCGAAAGACAAACTGCATCATCAACTTTTCACACTCAAGCAGGCATTAGTGCATGGGAAATTGCCGAAGAATGTCCAATGTGTCTTGAAATTCTGCCAGAAGGCATGACTGAAGCCATTTGTCGAATTAAATATTGCCAAATGCCAGGTTCCTATGAGCACCTTCGAGCAGGACTTCTTCAAGCTGATGGATATTGCTACATATGGCAACCTGATGGAGAACAAAAGGAAACAACAGTGGACAGAGCTTATCTGCAAGGAGCTGTGGGTAAAAAAACTCATCTCCAACCCAGCATTCAGCTGTTGGACAATATACTGCAAGGCACTCTCCCTCATCAAGCTGGATCACAATAGAATTTTGTTCGACAAGCCAATTTATACTGGCTTTCCCATACTGGACCTGTCCAAGACATTAATGTACTGCTTCTACTATGACATTATGTGGGCATGGTATGGCCATGTTGTTAGATTGGTATATATGGATTCAAATTCCTTCATCATGGCCATATCGTGCTCCAAATTCTACAGCAACCTTGTCTCAGACCCAACACTCAAGTCAGAGTTTGATACCAGCAGATACCCTCTCACTCATCACTGCTACTCACCAATCAATGCCAAGGACATTGACAAGTTTAAGGATGTGTCTGGAGTAAATGACATGATAGAGTTTGTCAGGCTGAGGGCAAAGCTCTCTGCTTATATGTGTAGGGAAGACTACAGGCATGCTCTTCTGGACCACCAACTCATGAGGGTGCAGGTCCATAGCATTAGGTCACACTGCCATGACATCTTGCTCTGTTGTGGATAGATGACAAGCATCAGATCCTGGTAGATGGCATACATACTGTACCATATGGCTATGATGAGAAGATCAAGGCACACACAGCTCGAGGCAGGCACATATCATTATACATGTCTGTCCCCAGGAGGGAAACCTGGTTGGGCTGCATAGTAGGAGGCAGTTCCTCACCCTGGGATTGTTGCAAACTAATGTGCTTCCAATCCCCTTTCCTGCACGAAACATCTTGTGTGTTAATGGATTTACTCCCAGAATGCTGTAGCTTCTAACAGAAGATGTATATGAATCCTGCTAGGTATACTGGGGTTCTCCTGCTCCAGTTCCAACACACCACAATGCATGTAGGAGCCATATCCCTCTTACCATGTGTGTGGGCTGCCTGGATGGCACTCTGTAGCACATACAAGTGCTGTATAATATCCTTTTCACATATGCTGCCAGCATCTGTCTGCATTGCAAACATATTTTTCAGCATGGTTCAGAATATGTCGCAGACTGGTCAGGCATGCTGGCTGGCCATATGCTATGGTGCCAAGCATACAACCAGATTAATTGCCACTCCAATGCTTCCCCCTGGTATACTACACACGATCATCTTCAGCATGACTGGTATACTTGTGGCATGATTCTGGCATACCGAAGTGTATATTGGAGATAGAGCTACCCCAACAATATGCTGGCTAGCTATGCAATGGAGAACATCTGGGGAGCAGACCTAATCCCATACAGGCATACAAGTAGTATCCTGGTGCATGTTTGCTTTCGACAGCACACTTCAGTACATGTAGTAGTTGTATGATATTGCTGTCATGGGTTTTGCTATTTTTTTAATACGATTATGCTAGTAACAACCCAGCACCTACTGCAATGGAGAGATTGTCAACAATTGCTGAGGGTATGTTGCTGAACTCACAATGCATGTACTGTTTCAAATTCACTCACTATCTGAAAATAACTTCATTCTACATACATATTTTCTACATATTCAATATCTGCTAATATCCACACTGCTATTTCAGCTGTTTGGGATATGTCATCTATGTTATATCTCCAACCCAGGGAGCTCTGTTTATTTACCCTCCTTGGGGGCACAATGCATATCCTATTAGGGTGAAGTTAATCTGACAACTAGTATATAGATATCGTTTAACATTGAAGTAAGTGTGGTTTGCCATTTCGAAGCTGCTTTTCTTCTTCTTCTGTACTTTGTGCTATACCTCCTCTCTTCCTCTACCTATCCACCTGTAATCTTCTCTTTGCTGTCTACTTTATTGTTGGTCCAATCTCAATTCTTTATTTTTTAGTATGGGTCATTATATTTTTCGGTGTTGTAACTTCGCTGGTTCAGTTTGTCACCATCACTGCTAGCATTTTTTTTAATTCTTGGAAAAAAGTAAATTTGTTTGTGGTGGTGGTGGTTTATTGAATAGCTGGCCACAATCCTGGAAGCTGTTTACATGGCATGTATCAGTGTGTGTCATGTGGACAGTAAGAAGGAGTGAAATGCTTGTGGATGGGTAGGTAGGTCATCACAGAGGCTGCTGGGCAAGTCTGGTTGACAGATCACACATGCAGGGATGCTGGTGGTAAAATCCCCCATACCTCGTGGGTCAAAAAGGCCACAATGTGAGAAAATGGTTTGAATGCAAGAGCATGCAGTCTAGGTGTGTAAAACAAACATAATAGGAAACAGACTTATGGAGGGAGCAGTGTTATGGTCGGGTGGCTTCAAACTGGGGACACACAGCCACCATTTTATATGTCAGTGAGATAGTCTTTGGCATGGTCGACATTTTGGCTAGGATGGTAGTTGCCAATTTGCTGGTCAGTAAGGAACAGACTTATGGAGGGACAAGGATGCTAGTGCGGAAAGTAAAGATGTGTTGTAGGAAGCTTCCAGATGTTTCCAAAATGGTGGTCATCAGTGTACTGGCCACCATTTGGCTAGAGAGTGTAACTTACAAGATGGCAGACCAGAATGACACAGAAGGAAGTTCTGGTACATCCACATTCTCCTCCTCTTCATTGAATCAAATTACACAATGAGGAGTCTTCAGTTGAATGCAAGAGCATGAGAGAAAAAGCCACTATTTTGCAAGTTGGTGCCACTTCCAAGATGTCAAACCATATTGACAGAGCAGAAAGTTCTGCATTGGTTGCTATTTCGCTATGTAGTGCCACTTCCAATATGGTGGACCAGATTGCAATAGAAGAAATTGCCATATTGATAGAGCAGGAAGTTTTGCATTGACCACCATTTTGCTAGACAGTGAATTGGCAGACATTTTGATAGACAGTACAACTTACAAGATGGCAGACCAGATTTACAGAGCATGAAGTTCACATCCAAGACAGCAGCACATAAAATCGCGAATTCGGGAAATTCCAATATGGCTGCCATCTCCTCAGATTCTCAGCCAGAAGACAGTTATGATTTAAAAGATGGCAGACCGAATAGATAGAGCAGGAAGTTCTTCATGGCAGTCACTGTGCTAGATGTCATTTTGCTAGACAGTACAACTTCCAAGATGCCGGACCAGATTGCAGGAGATTCGCCATTTGGCAGCATGCGGAGGGTACACCTGCATTGTAATGAGAGAGTAGTAAGTTCTACTCCATGATATCCATCAGGATCATGACGGAAACCGTGAAAACATGACTTTTCCTTCATTATGTCATTCAAGATGGCGGCCATGGTTCTTCAGCCAGGAGCCAGTCAGCACTGGAATGACAGAGCAGGAAGTTCTGGTCCATGATGGTTACCATGTGAGTATTATAGCAGAGCATGATGTTCGTCATTTGGTTAGGAAGGAAGAGAACTGGAATGACAAAGCAGGATGTTCTCACTTTGGCATAATGCCGAGGGTACACCTTCACTGATAAGACAGGAAGTAAAGATCCAACATGGCTGCCAAGGGAGTAAAGTGGCAGAGTGTGACATTTGTCATTTGGTTAGGAAGGAGGCAGACGAGAATGACTGAGCAGGAGGTTCCCAATTTGGCAGCATGCTGGTCGCCGTGGCTTCTCACCTCCTCATCCATGAGCCAATAGTCCCAGAATGCCCTTTTTACTACTATTTATGTGACTTGGTCAGACTCAGACAAGTTGACAACATTTTGGAATTTCGAAGGTGGTTAGAGGAGCAATTTGAATAGTTACGAGCAGAAACTACCACAGAAAACATGTCCTTCAGAAAGGCAGACTCTTTAGTGGATACATTGGCTGTAAACAGAAATAAGATCGCCGGTCTGTGCCTGGGGGAAACAAGCACATGACCAATACTGATGGAAAGCATTCTCAGAACTTTTCAGTGTGTCATATTCTGGGTTGATTATATAGGCCTGCTGATAGGTCAGCAAACATATAGAATTAAGTTATATTCGAGACAAACAGTATACCGTAGACATCAATTTATGTTCCAGAAAATTACAAATATTACATATATCAATAATACATCAAAACTATTTTTCGCTATTCTCAAAATGTATTTAAACAACTCGGAAAGATACACACAGGAGAAAATTAAAAATTTATAACAATTAGTTACTGATGAAACTAATAAGCTGACTTTCCTCTGGAAATAGTTTTTAAATTAATCTCTTAAAAGCTCGGGTGGTAGGTAGTCCTTAACTTGACCTCAATATCAATAGCGATGGAACCAGAAACATGTGCGAAAGTAGTGAGCCAATTACAAACATACACATGCTTTATCTGGAACTCGAACACAGAAGACCTCGTACCATATGCTACCATGCTAACAACTACATTATGGAGGCAATAGGTATACGGAGTATCAACTGTGGATGTAATCATTATAAGGTTTATGCAGATAGCGTTTACTCACATGAATTATTTACTGGGCCATAATTTGAACATAAATTCCTGAGCCACTTAAATCATGTAATTTTATGAAGCTTACCGTAGCACCACTTTTGTGAAGAATTTGATGGAAATTAGTTGATTCTTTCCCAAGATATGGCAAAAAAACGATATTTTCTTATTTGATACTATTGTAAAAATGTGCCTTAAATATGGCCCTGTATAAGACGCTTCTAATAGAAACTGTCAACATACAAAGTTTGTTTGCATTTGGTTAAATTGTTAAGAAGATATGACAAAAATATATTTAGTGAGTTACATAGTAGCAATCTCAAAAATTAGTGTCTGGCCCATTTAAATAATGTAATTTGTATTACATAACCATCTATAAAACTACTGGTGTAAGACATTTTGCTGAAATTAGTTGAATTGTTATATAATTGTGGTACAAATATTCAATTTTATAACATGACACTATTTTAATAATTGATATTGATAATTGACAATGATAATTTATTCTTTGTACTTATAATTAATGTTATTAATGAATACTGTAAGCATAAAAAAACTCGGTGTAATTTGGTTGGTCAGTTTATTAGATATTACTTACACATCTGAATAATGTATACAAAAAATAATTTCAATAAGGCCTCCCTGCCTTAAACATGTCTAGTAGCAATACTTTAGTGTAAAATACAGTGGGAATAAGTTTATTGTTTCTGGAGTTATAGTATGAAACCTCGACTTATTTCATGAGGTGGACAAAAAGGTGATGTATTAGTATTTTATATTATTTTCATATATACTGATAGCATACAAAGTTCGGTTGAAATTGTTTGGAACATTTGGTAAACATAACAAAAACACTCATTTCGCTGTTATTTTTAAAATATGTTACCAGCCCCTACAGTCATATAAATATAGATAGACTACATAAGCATAACTTGTTGTATGACTTTGGTGGTAATTATATAATTGTTCCTCGAGATAGAACGTAACAGTATAATTTGGCATTTGGTACAATCTTCCAAAACGGAGGAGAGTAGTAAGGCATGGTATGATCTAGACAAGGAGCCCAGGAGAGGGATTAGGGATTTTGGCCACCATCTTGGAGTTTTTCGTACAAAATTGCGTGTTTTTACCCAATAATCACTTGTTTTTACACAAAAATCATTTCAGAAATCGATTATTTTACCCCAAAAAACACCCTAAAATTTCCTGTTTTGCCCAGCTGCAAAAAGAGGACTCCCCAGAAATTGCCTTCAAGGAGTTCTGTCCGCCATCGTGAATTTCCAATTTTTCATTTAAAATCACTTATTTTACCCAAAAATCTTTTCAGAAATGGATTATTTTCCTCAAACATCACCTAAAAATATCCCGTTTAGCCCAGCTGTAAAAAAGGGTCGCCCCAAAAATTCCATCAGGGGATTCTGCCGCCATCGTTAATTTCCCTTTTTTTTCTTAAAAATGGGTCATTTTCACATTGACATCAGTATTTTTCCCTAACCATTTACTTTTTCTCTTAACAACTTATAAAAAAAATACTATCAAAAATTATTAAAATTCCAAAAAAATTGTAAATAATTCTGAAAAATTCCCTAAAAATACTAAATAAAATCCCAAAAAAATGTAAAGAAAAAGATCGAAAAACATATGTCAACTTCACACTCGTACCAGAACCCTAAACGTGAACCCATACCATTACTTACCCACATTCCAATATTACAAAATATAGGAAAATCACAAAAATAAAAAAAATTGAGAAAAAATATACCAAAAATCTTAACTCCAGCATGTATATCATGGCATCATTACCATCAGAGATCAGTCAATTTTCATAACACCCATCAAATAAACCTCCTTATTATACCAATATTCAATCCCAATAAAATTGCTTACCACCACACCTCGTACATACGAAACCAAATATGAGTATCCCTGCAGACAAGGAATACTGGGTACTATACAAACCATATCCCCAGCATACTTCATTCATGCCACATAGATCACATTGTATATGCAACATAACAACTACTAATTTCATATCACCCCTATGCCATCCATCAACCCACCAACCAAAACATACTAGGTAGCAACCCTCCAGTACACCAAACATTCATATAATTATCACTATATCCACCAACAAACCAGTTAATTATGCCAGCCATCCGTACTAATAGCTGCTGTTAAAAACATACCAGGAAACAACATACCTCCAGCATTCTTTGATAATTTAGAATTTTGGAAAATTCTGTGACATATTGTTTTTTTTTTTAGTTTTGACCGATTTAAAGTTTGTGGTATAATTTCTTGTGTTTGTATTTTCGTTAGTATTAGAGCAAAACCTCTGTATTTTATGAGGAGCCTGTTATGATATTTCCGAAAGTCCCAAATTTGAGTTTTTTTATGCACATGTTGGAACTTTGGTTCATTTTAGTTCGTGAGTATATTTTAAATGCTTAATAATTAATAAGTGCTGTATTTCACATGACGGTTTAGGGCATTGGGGAGTTTTCCCTATTTTAAAGACATTTACTGTAATTTTTGAAAGTTTCTTTATTTCGGTACCATATGCACGCACACATGGGAAATCAATTCAGTTTGGTGATGATATAATTTTAATGTATAACTAAACTAGAAATTGTGGAGAGGACCCTGTAAAAGTGTTGTAGCAGATTTAAATGATTTGTCCCATTTTCCCTTTTGAGGCGAATTTTGTTATTTGCAATAATTATTGGTAATCAGCTAGATTTTTGTCCATGTACGGGTAACTGGAATTTTCGTGTAGTTCGTATTTATTTGGAACTGAGCTGTGATAATGGAAATCAGATTTAGGGAAAGTTTAACTTAGTGGTTGTGATCACTCGCCTTTATTAATTATTCTTATTAGAGATTCCCAAGTTAATTTCTTCTCGACACACAACAAGCCAGGGCGGCTATTTGGCCGAGCGCTTGGTCTCTTGCGTTGCATTCTCCGACTTACACAATATGCATTGTTTGTTTACATCGTGGTAATTACTGTTCTCACGACTCGTGATCACTCTTAGCAAACAAAACAAATAAACAAAAAAATTAAATAGGATAAATTAAAGCCACTCCATGAGCTTGAAGTGGGGATTCATTGGTGGCAAAGGGCCGATTATTTTAATAGAAAAACCGCATACGCAGCTAGAAATTTACTGCAGCCTACATTCGCTCTTGCTGTGGTGTGTGGCTTATGTAATATATTGCTGAAACGTGACATAAACTACAGTGGCAGTGCAGTGAGCGTTATGTAGTGGGTGATAGAGTGGCTTGTTGTGGGTCGAGACGAAACTAACTTAGGACTCTCAAATAAGAATAAGTAATAAAGGAGAGTGATCAGTAAACCACTAAGTTAAACATCTAGCAAGACATTAAAATAACATCAAAAGCAAACTGAATTGATTTCCCATGTGCGCATATGAAACCAACATAAATAAACTTTCAAAACTTCAATAAATGCCCTTAACATAGTAAAAAAAATCCCTAATGCCCTAAACCATTATCTGAAATACAGAGCATATTAAGTATTTGAAATTTCAAATATATTCATGAAATAAAACGACCCAAAGTTTCAACATGTGCATAAAAGATTGAAATAAGGGACTTCGAAACTACCAGAAAAGGTTCATTATTAAAAGACAGAGGAATTGCTCTAAACCTTACAAAAATGCAAACACTACATTAACCACAAGATTTAAATCGGTCAAAACTAAAAAAAAATGTGTCACAGAATTTTTTAAAATTCTACAATGGCACAATACTTAACAACCATATCGATAATCCAATGGTACTGAGTACTAGAACAGATAGATAATAACTTACACCAATACTTTAGCTTACCTCAGCTGTGTGACATCGAAAGAATAAAACCCAGCATACCAACATATTATACTATCTGAACATATAAAAGAACCATCACAGCAGATAACCATGCCAGCAAAACATACAGCAGAAATTATAGCATTCGCTCTAATACCAGCATACCTGTCATGCTATTAACAATACAGACCATATCAACCACCATACCTCAGACTTACGGATCAATCATAACGGTCAACTATATTGACTGCCATTTTAGCCCATCTAATTTCACTAACTCAAGCATACCTAAGCATTACATGCATACATAAATACTGTCCACACCATTCAACATAACACCAACAATCGCAAGACAGATATTCTGGAAAACATATAACCCAACACAATGTTCATGATAACCCAAGCGAGCCAACCATATTTATATTCCAGGCCAACATTTGACCTCACATCCTTGTACCACCATGAAAACAAAAACCAGAAAAAAATACATAAAAGTCAACAACCATATTACATTACAGACTACTGCCACCATATTAAATGCAGACAACCTCGAACTTGAACCTATGACCTTGAATGATCTTCAGAACAAAAAAATCGATAAAAAATTTAAAATGTCGGCAAGCATATTATGTTACTAACTACTGTGTTAGTATCTCGATTTTACTGCCAAGATAGCTATCGGTAGTTAGAATTATAGACATAAAAAACCTGGAATTTTCATCCAATTAAAAAAATCCAACCAGCGGTATACCTTCATGCATTATGTATATATATATATATATATATATATATCATAAAGCCAACAGAACGATACGACAGAAATAAAGAAAAACATATTATATAATAGTAATTTATTATTATTTTGTGATTACAACTACAGAAGAAAGCAGTTCATCACATAATGTGATATAACCCAGATCCTTAAGTTCTCCAATGATCAAAACTATCTCTTTAATTTTCGAGTAATCCCCCGGTTTTTGAAGCTCAAGCAAATATCTAAGTCTGTCTACAAGTTTATTCGGGTCTTCGCTGAATAGATAGTCAGTATAACCGATATCTTCTGCTTTCTTCGTTTCACTTGTCGAAGGAAACTCGTTGGGGAAATATGTGGAAGAGTCGAAGGAATCATCATCATCTTCAAAATTATCACCACCATCATATTCATCCTTAATGCTGTCTTCATGACCGCCTTCACTTCCTGCTTCACCCTCAATAACAAGTTTACTATTCTTTATAGGAGGAGTTGTATGATCATCAGAATTTTGAGCTGATGGTCGTATATTTGAAAGATTTTGTAGTTCATGCGAAAGTCTTGCATGTGTATCATCCGCGTAAACCATCTGTACTGCACTCATTCTGTCTTTAGCATTAACTGTCTCGTCATAATTATCTGCCGAAACAGTACTCATCGATGTAGCAGGAGGTATTGATGACATCACTTGCTGGCTCCCAGTAGACAAACCCTCTCGGTATACATCGTTGAACTAATTGAACCCACACCTGCACCTTCCCTTTTGTAGAAGACAGTCCTTAACGATCGTCAAAAATCCATATTTCTCTTTCTAGCACGAGGAACACATATCTTTGAAATCCGATAGTCATATCCGTATTATCATGATTATCGTAGATGTGACTTAAATACGTATTGTCCAAGTGAAACAGCACCAACACTTTAGTATTGTCACGAAGCATCTGTTTGTGTATGCGCGAAAAAGTCTGGCTGAGGTACACGCAGTGTCAACCCATGATAAAGTATGCTTGAATGCAAGCTTGTTTCTCACAGGCAATGTCATCGAAGTCAAATATCGAGTTTCGCAGTGCTCTGCTCGGAGGTACGGCGGCTTTGTTGCCACTGTATGGGAAATAACCCACAACTTCAATGGCCTGCAGTACTCGTGCCATTATCCTGTATTTCGGTTGCTAGAGAGGTTTGGAGTATAGGTATACATTCTCGAGCGTAAAATCATTCAGATCTTCCAGGAGGCTCAGTAGACCTACTGAGCCTGCTGGAATGTCTTGCCACAACCCCATGGTCCCGTGATGATGCACCTTACTGCATTCGGAAATAAGCTTCCATGTCGCGATTCGTGGGAGACAGCTTCATCCTCACCATGAGTGTGTATGGGTAAAATAACATTTTACATGATAATGCGTACACTACCACTACAATATTACTGTGAGTGTGGTGCTGATTGTGGTGCTGACTGCAGTGCTGATTGTGGCGATGATTGTTCTGCTGATTGTGGCGATTGTTGCGGTGCTGATTATGATATTTGTGATGATTGTGGTGCTGATTGTAGTTGCAGAGAACAAGTGCTACAAGTTTTAAAACGCCTCTTCAAAATTACATTCCATGAAAACTGTCTCTGGCAGACATCGCACTGAAATTATATTCTTGAAGTTTCCATCGGGCAGGCCATTATTTCTTGTCGACGCATGCTGCACAGAGCTATAAATGCTTTACTGCAGAAACGACCAAGCATATGCATCATTGACATTTGTGTCCATATTGTTCAAATTCTAGAATGATACTGAAACAAAAATGTATAAAAGGAGCGTATTTATCTCGATCTCAGAATCGGTACTGGCGGTAACCAGTTAGTTATGGTGTATATGGTGGCTTCATGGTCGTCATGGTCAAAATCAGGCCTTCGGACTTACAATCCATATATAAGATAGTTCTATACATATATTATATAGGAATGTACATATATAACATAGAGATGTACACATATATAAGATAGGAATATACATATTTATAATTGGATTAATTATAATATATTAATAGATATAATCATGTAAAGGATTATATACAGGTATTTATGTAAGGTATGATTATACATAAATCATACCTGTGTATGTTTTTCTGGGGCTAATAATTATTTAGGTTTTCTCAGAGTACTTCCATACCACGGAAATCAATTGAAAGTAATAAGGCCTGCCTTTGACCCCGACGACCATGGAGCCACGATATATACATCATCACTAATTGGTTGTCGCCAGTACCGATTCTGCGATTAAGTTTTCACCAAAGTACAAAGATGCTCCTTTTATACATTTGCATTTCAGAATCATTCCAGACTTGGAACAGTATGGATGTAAAATCTCAATGACGCATCTGCTTTCTCGCTTCTGCAGTACAGCATTTACAGCTCTGCACAGCGTCAATATCGTCATTTCAGTGCGATTTCTGCCAGAGACAATTCACAAGGAATGTTATTTTGAAGAGACGTTCTAAAACTTGTAGCACGGGTTCTCTGCAACTACAATCAGCACTGCAACCAGTACCACAATCAGCACTGCATTCACAATCAGCACCACAATAATCACTGCAACCAACATCACAATCAGCACTGCAATCACCAACACAATGAGCACCACATTTAGCACCGCAATCAGCACCGCAATCACTGCAAGATAGTAGTGGTAAAATTCATATTATCATGCAAGATGTTACTTTACCCATAATCATTGATGCTGAGGATGAAGCTATCTCGCACGAATCGCGATATAGAAACCTATTACCGAATACAGCGAGGAGCATCGTCACAGGACCATCGGGTTGTGCCAAGATGTTCCAGCAGGTACAGTAGGACAACTGAGCCTGCTGGAAGAACTGAACGGCCTTCGCTTCGAGAATGTGTACCTGTAATCCAATTCGCTCCAGCAACCGAAACACCAGCGATTGGCACGAGTTCTGCAGGGCGCGGAAGGTATGTGTTATTTCTCATGCCTTGACAACGAAGCAGTTGTACCTCCAAATGAAGCACTGCGAAACTCAATATTTGTCTTCAATGACCTTTCCTAAGAGAAAAAACTTTCATTCAAGAATTCTTTAGTATGGAACGACATGCATGTATTGACTGTGTGTACCTCGGCCAGACTTATTCACGCATACACAAACAGATGCTTCGCGACAATGAAATATGTTAGTGCTGTTTCACGTGGGCGATACGAATTTATGTCACATTTACAATGATCATATTAATATAAGAATTGCTATATGATTTCAAAGATATGTGTTCCTTGTACTGGAAACAGAAAAAAGGATTTTTGACGATTGTTAAGGACTGTCTTCTACATAAGTGAAACTACAAACGTGGGTTTGATCAGATCATAGCTGTCTGTCGAGAGGGTTCGTCTATTGGGAGCCTGCAAGTGATGTCATCAATACCTCCTGCTACATCGATGGGTACTGTTTCCGCAGACAATTATGTCGAGACAGTTAATGCTAAAGACATAATGAGTGCAGTACAGACAGTTTGCATGGAATGCACACTTGCAAAACATTCGGGTGAAGTAGAAAATCTTCAAAATAAACGATCAGCAGCTCTAAACACTGGTGAACATACAACTCCTCCTACATAGAATAGTAAACTTTTTATTGAGGGTGAAGCAGGAAGTGAAGGGAATTATGAAGACAGCATTGATGATTACTATGATGGCAGTGATAGTTTTGAGACGATGATGTTTCCCTCGACATTTCCACATACTTCCACGTTTCCACTATGGCGGCCAAAATCCTGAATCTCTCTCCTTGGCTCCTTGTCTAGAACATGCTTTGCCCTACTACTGCAGTGAAAATGCATATGTATTAGCTTATTAGACAGTTGCATAGATACTAAATAAGTGACTGACACACTTAAAACATATAAATAAACATGGCCTACCAGTGTAACTACCACTTATTTTCCCAATTTCGTAGGAAATGGTTGATAGTTTCGCGAGAGAAGATGTGTATTCTTTAACGTGATGCTCTATTACAAAATGGCGGACATATATGGCTGTGGTTTGTCATAATGATGAATGTAATATGCAGAGTACGGAAAATCTCGTTTCGTAAATGAAAGAAGTGTTAGAGAGCACAAAATCAAGTATTGTGAACATAGGAACAGTAGGTCTGAGGTTATTAGTTTCGGCGTTACACGACAATTGCTGAGGTGCTGTTTGCGTGACCATCCTTCTCTCTTCCTTGTGTCCGTCCGTCTGTTGGAGACTCAAGTACGGGTGTTTCCAACATGGAAACGGTGGGTCTGCGGTCATTGGTTTGGGCTCTACAGGCACTTACAGATGTAAGATCGGCTGCCAGCCACCTGGGCAATCGAGTGTAGATGTCCCACAATGTTTGCGTTTTGTTTACAGTTTAGCTGCAGACAATTACAATGGACAAACTTACAGTACCATAGAGCAGATGTTCAAAATGTATCCCTCCAACTTGGAGGCACAATTCACATCGACGCACCATTAAGTCGCATTTTCTCTAGAAAATACCCGGTATCTCACGGACACGATGTGCAGACTCAACGATCCTCGCGACTAGTCCTCCTCACTTTCAACTGATGCTTAATACACCAGCTCTTTCATGTGACCCCACAGAAAAAAATGAAGTGGAGTTTAGTCGGCCAAGGCACCAGACAACCCCTACATATCAACCTGTGGCCAAACACTGCTGTGATGTGGTTTCGCGGTGCTGTGGCAAAGTGGGCTGTGTCATCATCATGTAGAAATCACATCGTGCGTCGCACAGTAAATGGTACATCTTAAAAAATCTGGCAACACCTCTTGCAATAAAAAAATTAAGTACTTCTGCCCGTCTAGCCTGGGCGGAAGGATATAAGGCCTAATCAAATTGTCACCGATTATATCAACCACATAACGTTCGTAGGCCCCATGTTCGAACGTAGTATGTGGATTGTCATGTGCCCAAAAATGACTATTGTGGGCATTCAGCATACCCTCTCGTGTAAAAAATGCCTCTTCGGTAAACAATAAACTTCCAGGTAAAGCAGCATGTTGATATGTTTCTGCCAAAAATCAGTCACAAAATGCTACTCGCAATGGGTAATCGCCCAGGAAAGTGTCTGCGCCCTTTGCTCAAGAGGCGGATTAAGTTCGTTGTATTTGAATACATCCCAGACAATGCGGCGGTCAACACCCGTTTGACGGTTTACTTTCTGTGTGCTGCTAGTAGGGGACTCTTCAAACGCATGTAAAACTTCTTCCTCTAACTGTGGGGTCCGCACTTGTCTGGGTAGACCCGTGTCACGCATGTTAGCAGACAGTGATCCGGAATCACTCAGTCGTTGGTCAATATTTACAAACATTTAGCATGAAGCTATACTTCTGTTGCTCTAGACTTTCCATAATCCTACTACTAATGGTTTTAAGTATTAAGGAGAAGTTCCGTATTTTTCATATATGCAGCTCAGTTGCTTAAATGTACTTTGTAGATAACTTTTCATTATATTTACTGTGCATTTTCGTACAAATTTCCCTGAATTCAATGTTATTCTTAATAGTGTCGCCGCATGTATGCAGAATAATGGTTCAACCTCTCTTTGCGTAAATCATTCAAAAATCGGTGAGTAAATATACTTACAAAGTAGAACTGCGTAGTTTTTATTGTCATAAGTAAGAATCATCGAGGATATTTTATACTTTTCTATATATATAACAACGCACCCCAAGTTCTCTCATATATGTGTGTGTGTGTGTGTGTGTGTGTGTGTGTGTGTGTGTGTGTGTGTGTGTGTGTAGGTATGTATGTATAAATATCTGATTCTTGTAGCCCGTAATTAAATAAATCTGACGAAATGCAACTGATTGTCCACCATGTAAAACGGATTGGAGTAAAAATATTTGTAAGAACGTTATGAGTATTTAACGGTGAAATTGGAAAACTAGCTAAGCAGATATACTGATATATATAATATCAAACCGAGACTGTCTTTGCATTTAATTAATAAGTATGGGAGAACAGTACCTCTCGTAAAATAAAATCTTGCAAACCATCAAGACTTCCACCATAAGATGCACAAAAATTCGTACATAGATTAATATTTCTTCTGCCTCACCCACTAGACTGATATTTCCACAGGTCACATTAATTTTAACTGTTTGTTTTATGCACACCAAAATTTTAAAACTTAAAAATTATATGTGTAGATATAAGAAAAATTAGGAATTTTCATTTATTACATAACATATCAAAAACTAAAAATAATTCAGTATGATGTACTTAAAATTAGTATGTTTATTTATTTGATCGGGCTGATCACCTCGTAGTCCTTTTTACTTATGGAAAAAAAATGATTTTCAAATATGGAAGTTTACTTTCCGTTACCTCAAAAAGTGTAAAGATACCCGTTACTGTAGAAGCATGAAATAAATAATAGATTTGAATTATCCAACAACGTAAATGTTTTGACGAATACTGTTACAAACTTTGGACACTTAAACATACGTCGGGTTCACCTCTCCAAGAAATAACTAAGGTGACATTTTTTTCTCTGAATTAAATCTTGGGCTGTAGACGTGGGCACAGATAAGGGGGTGTTCCAGTGAACAGTTTTGGTAAGACACATGGTTACGTGACCAAATTTCGTGAATACATACGTTTAATCATTTTGTAAATCGCTGTTAAAAATTTTATATCCTACTTAATCTACAGAATTATTTTAAGTTAAATAAAATCTTTAAAGAACCATGCAATATTTTCACAATATAAAAATACACTTATGGTATGGAAATGAGCTTATCCTGAAGTAAATATATTTGGTTCTCATTATTAATAATCTCAAAAGAATATTTATTTTACAATTTTTTTTTTTAATTTAGGTTATTTAGTATTTAAAAAAGGTGTGAAATAAATAATGTGGTGCTGTCGTTTGAAATATATAATTAATTGTTGCTCAAAGTTTTGATATTAAAATAATTGTGCAAGCTACAATATTTTGACTTAAATATGTATTACTCAATTTCTATTCCTTTTCGAACAAATATAATTTTGTTTTACAGCGACTAAAATACTAATAACAAGACACTGTCGGAACAAAGTTTCTATTTAAACGAACAAGTTAATTGTAGTTTGAAATGTTGTATGTGAAAGTTTATAAATCGGCATGTTACTTAATTTTACGCAGATGTCCTAAGAGCTGAAAATAATGGCAGGTTTTTCTTAACAATAATTTAATGTATAGCTTTATTTATCTAGACGTTAAATTACACATTATAAACTTTATGTAAAAATACTCCAAAATAATGCGTTAGTTTTTAAAAACAAGGTAAGTATATTAACACTTAATAATGGCATGGTAATGTATACGTTTCAAGATGCAAATATACAACGACCATACATGTGTAATTTTATATATAAGTAAATAAGTAAAATCACGAACAGGAAATTGTAAATTTCCACGTATAAATGTTCGGTAGTTTCACATTTTTTAATTACTTTGAAATTGTGTAAATCTATATGCACAGTAAGGCTGTAAAATAACTGATTTGTACCATTTTTCAAAAAATTCAAAAATGGTATGTAAAGCTTGTTTTAAAGTGTAAACACCCAGGATATCCAGTGTGTTTACACCGAAAGTATGTGTATCCTTCTTAAAGCGAATATTATGTGTCAGTATACACCAGAAGGGATAAATTATTATTATTATTATTATTAAATAAAAACTAACACACTATGCCGATCGGTAAGTTGCAGAAACATACATGTTCATTGATTGCACAGCGGTTAGCAACAATTTTATTTTAAATCATTTTATCCGGCCAATATTATATGAAAAAACAAGTGCTATAAAACTCATGAATATATTGCGTTTATTTTAACCAATGCGATGTTTTTATTTTTAAAACTACGATTACACGTTTCTGGAATCAGCGAAGTTGGACATTGAACATCATTGCCTGAAATTAGCAATTGAATTTCGTCCGGTTAAAATAGAAACGTTGCTATATATAAAACGCAAAATAAGATTATTACCCAAAGAAAGTGGAGCAAGGTCTCTGGGAAGACGTACCACATATATTTTTTAACACGATAATGATTGCAAATTATCGCAGGTAATGTGTGTGGAAGTGAAAACGTTTCATAAGAGTACATAGCTCAGTTACCTAAGGTTTTTGGAGTCTGCTTCTACATTAATTGTATAATCTAGCAGAAACAAGTGTGGCGGGGAAACAAAAGTGATTTACGAACGATATATGAAATCAGGAATCATCGTGTAACGGTGTATCACAGTCACTCAAAATTACGATTTTTTGTAGCCATAAATTCGTTATGGTCGTGTGGTTGAGTTTTGTGACTGATCATCAAAGACCGTGAACTTGAACTCGGACAATCTCGAGGATTTTTTACATCAGTAAGATTTATTCCTCAAGGAGTGAAGTAATAAACGTTGAAGTTTTGAGAAAGGCAAACGTGATTGTTTGGACATTTGAAGTATTTTTATTATAACCACATTGCCATCTCCATCTTGCGACAGCTGCGAAACAAATTACTGCCGAACTGAAACTTACCAAAAAGCAAGTTACAAACACATACATTTAAAAATCAGACGTAGTTTAATAATTTTACTACCAGACGTATATAAAATTATCTTCAATTGCGATAAAAATGTTTCGCAATTCGGCAATTTATACCATAGTAAAGGGAGTGTGCTGGTTGTAAGCTGTTACTGCTGAAACTCCATTCGCTGTTCATGGTCACTCTGGCGATGAAAATAATCAAAACCTTGTTTAAACTATGGGAAATATGAGAACATTTGTGAAGAATAAATTCTTTTGGGACAGATATTTTATTAGATTTACGTGAATATCACTTCAATAAATAATAAATATACATAATTTAATAAATAATGGTGGTTTCTGAAAGTTCACGACATAATCATAACCAAGACTGTTACGCATAACACGTAATGCGCAAGAGATATTCATCTCATAAACAACGTATTATTAGAGTTTAATGCTTTCGTGACGTTTGCAGAAATGTCCTCCATATGAGTTTCGACTCCCGATAAACTTCTGCTGCTCCAGTGCGTGATCGGGTACCTTATCTTGTGCCTGGCGATCGACTTGAGGATTAGAGCTGTCACATAAATAATGAAATACACGCTGAAATATAATGGGATATACCACAGTTTTCTCCCCAGGTAATAGTAGCTGTAGGGTTGTTTGTTAAGACGATGGTCACTTTCGTGGTCTTCATGCTCGGGGTGGTATTGTTCATCGTCTTCTTTGTGGTCTTCTGGCTCGTGATCTAGGTACGAGTCGTAGTTGTGTAACGGCTTGTGAGGCCCGCTGTAGTATATTTCTGGTGGAGGTTTGGATTTGGGCTTCGTGGATTTCGCATCGTCTCCTTCATCCTCGGCCGAGGAGTACATGTGGAGGTCTGGCTTCATTTTCCCACTGCTTGGTTCCTCAGGCGGGCTCGGCACCTTGCCGTGGAATTTCGGGAAGTGGTAAATTAACTCATCTTCGTCCTCCACCTCATGACTTTTGGTCTCTTCAGAGCCCTTCGGTTTGGTTTTAACGGGAGGATGATAGCGGAGGTCGTCATTATCGTCGTTTTCATCAGACTCGGTAGTGTGCTGCGAGGAGTGACTAAACATATGCCCACCCAGTTCAGGATTGTACGATAGATAATGCTCCTCGTCGTCCAAGTTGTACGGTATGTAATCGTAGTCTTTGTCGGGCATCTTCATGCCAGTTGGTTTGCTGGGTAAGTAGTCGCTAGAGTGATGGGCGCTTGGGTATATTGGCAATTTACCCATCGGAACTTCCTTCATAGCAGGTTTGGGCTCCTTGGGCTTCATGGCAGGCATGATGTCGTCTGTGGCGGGCCTAGAGCTCTGGAAGGAAAACATATCGCCGAAGCTGGGCTTGGGCGCGCTATAGTAGGCCATGTCCTCAGGCTGCGGCAAGTAGCTCATGTCCACCTGCGTGTTGACGGAGGATATCTCCGCGCTCTCTGACTCTCCGAGCGGCGGATAGGCTGGTGGCTCAGCTTGGCTGTACTGCTGCTTGTACACGGGACCCCTGTCCGCCTCGTACGACGTGATCGTCTTGGTGGAGGTCTCTGCTTCCTGCATGTCTACCTTCTTGTACACAGGGCGCGGCAGAAGGGCGTACGGGTTCGGCTGCGAGTACACGGCCTTGCCATACGAGCGGGACGAGCTGACATCCGGGGACGTTCTCGAGTCAGAAGTCTTGTAGTTTCTGCCCTCTGGCTGGACATCTTAAACAAAGAAAAACACTTGTTTAAAACTTACACCAATTCATAAGACTCCACTTTACATGTCATTAAATATCACAACATTTTATTGTTGCAGGTACGGTTTCAGCAAATGATATCCAAGAATTAGTTTGTAAAAGATTGAGTAATGATTACATTAAATGTCTAACACTTGTAATACTTGTTTTTAAGGGCCTTTATAATAGGGTGGTAACTTATGTACTCTGTCGCGGGCGTATAAAACATCTTAAAGTAATATTTTCAATGAAACTTTTATAAATGCAGCATGTGCATGTGTCTGGAAACCTTGTAATAGTTGATCCACCGTATCTTCGGCCTTTTCTGAAGCCCTGCTAAAGTTCTACTTCCATAATATTCCTCCACCTCGTGTAAACTAAGCTTAACTAAGTCTAGAAGATTACACCAGAGGGAAAACACACCACATTCGTGCGCACTCTGTTGTAACAGTATTTTGTATAAGGATTATTTCCTACTAGGCTCTACCAACACAACATGTTTTCTCCCTGTTTTTATTCAGATTACTTATGAATAAAGCATTATAATTTATAGATAAAATATTAATAACATTTCAATTTAACAGAAAAAAAGTAACTTTAATAAAGAGAAGTATAAAACGTTTCTGATACATGACACATTTAGAAAACAATCAAGCACGTCATACATGGGGAGATTTTTCAAAAGTTCGAATTAAAAAGGCCGAAGAAAGCGCGAATATACTATATAGGCCATTCACTGTAAAGTGAGTACTTTTGAAGCTCAAGTTACTTCTTTCTTTCAACCAGTTCATATCCTTACATCACTTGTAAATGTAAACACTGCTATGCGAGTAATAAAAACAGTGTATACATTCACCATACCCAAAACCGAAAGCCTGAGGCCACAATGAAATGTATTCATTGATTATTATGTGTGATGAAACAGCATTAAAAAATGCTCACTTTACTATGAACCACCTATATACGGAATGAGCCAGGACGGAGTGTGTTAATATAAGGATGTGATTCTATACGAGAAAGTAAGGCGAAAATATAATTTCGTTTTTTATTCGATAAATACCAAATTGTGGCAGTTATGTGCCCCTGAAAATCGAATTTAAAATTACTGTCTCGGAAACTGCTTGTGATTACGCAACAAAAATCTGAAGAGTGTTAAGTAAAGAGAAATCTTTAATTTGTCTGAATGTGACAATACCTATATAGGGGTCGGCGCTTCTTTTTGCTTCTAATGTGAATTTTTTAATTTATGCATACTAATTAATGAGAAGAATGCAGTCTGACAAGCAGATTAACCTAACAACCAGGCCTAGTTTATTTGTATGTGCTTGTAGAGTCGAAACAGCCTTTTTAACTGTTTGGAAAGTTTGTCGACAGGTTACCACAGAGACGACGGAATTGCCATTTGACACAGAGGACGGCGGCGGTTAATCTGTATTGGAATACTACGTAAGCTGATACGTCTGTCTGCGCAATAATGCGTATAACATTAAATAGTTACTAGACATTCAAACTTCACATTATTTTTTGAGGACACATATAAACTTAAAACACCTGTACCTTGACTGTTCGTTTATAATTATGCCGAACGTTATTTGACACGCCCCGGATAACTGTGCGCTAATGAGTGATCACTTCACAATTGTGCGCCCGAATCATGTGTAGTACAATCAGAAGGGGAATGATTTCACGTGTCGGCAGTAGCCAATGAAGGAACGACGCCGGTTCCGGTATACAGAATACTGTGAAGTTTAGCGCAATTCCTAATAACAGGGAGAATTTTGAAGGTCCCTAGTATCAACATGCAGTCTTAACTTGTGAAATACTGTGTTGCAATACAGTTATTGTTATGAAAATGTTACAATAATCTGAAAACTAACAAAATAACATGTTACTGGGATCTTTTGAGGATGTCTATAGTCCAGATAACCGCGTTTGCCTGTTATGCAGTGAGTTTTATTTTTAATAGCTTTTTTTCGATGTGGGGAGAATGACATAAGGAGATAATTCAGTGCAATAAATGTGTTAATTATTCATATCGTATGTGTATAACATACTAATGTCAATAAACGTCTTAGCTCAGGAAATGTGACATATATGGTAAAGTTTTATCAATGAGTGCAGACTGATTTATTGGACAATGTTATTGTTAAAATAAAGTTTAAAGTTTGCTTGTCCCTCCATCCCCTTTTCACTGCAAAATTTTACCGATTGCATGATAGCGATTGTGAAGGAATTTAACAGCATGTTCCAGTGCGCCTGGATTTAGTTGTACATCCATAAATGCATCCTTAACATGTAGCCACAGGTTCTGTCCATTTGCCACATACAGCTATGGTTTTAAAAGTCCCCAAAAGGGTGCATAGGGGATTCAAGTCCGGTGGTCTATTTTGTCATGCCACTTGGCTTACTCTTTCAATCCAGGGTTCTGGGTATGTTACGTCGAGGTACTCCCTGACAGCAAGATTGAAGTGCGCTGGTGCTTAGTAATGCATGTACCATATTTTTCTACGTAGGTGCAGTGGTACATCTTCCAATAACCAAGGCAGTACATTCTCCAAGAAGGCTGAGTATGAGGCTCCGCTCAGCTATCCAGGAAAGATGTGGGCCATAATTAACATGTAATCTACAACGCCTACCCAAATGTTCAGTGAGAACTGATGTTGCAGTCGCGATTCACGAATGACGTGAGGATTAATGTGTGTACACACATGCTCATTCTGATATTCCTTCTATAGATTATCCACGTTAATGTGAGCACTTTTGAAAGCCCGCTAATTTGGAATAACAACCAATAAAAACATTTTATTTTAGCCGTAGGCTTTGACTTCTGAGTGCGGTGGAATATACACCCTTTGTTTATTACTTGCATTGCAAAATTTATTTAAAAATGTTATTAAAGGATAAAAATGGTTGAAAGAAGGTAGTAACTAGGGCCTCAAAAGTGCTCACTTTACCTTGAACAGCCTATATCATGAATGATTCATCATCAGTGGAGAGGACGGCTATTTAGCAACCACTTACAATACTGAACTCAAGCCAGCAGGTGATTTGGCAGGCCAAATGACTGTAATAGCTGGAAGTTAAATGCATGTAGTTTCTCCCAAAGAAGCATACGTCTCACCGTAGATTGAGATGTATACAGTCTGGCAACAATACGTCGCGTGCTAATACCTGGGTTGCCAACTATACAGTCCTCAATGCTACACCGAAGTCCACTGGCTGCGTGTCTTGTAATGCTCACACTTTCGGTTTCACGCAAGCGACGATCCACTGCCGTGAATGTTTTTGAATTTGGTAACCATCGCGCACACTTCAGAACAATGTCACTGAGTTCCACATTACTCCTCTCCATCATGAGTACTGTGTACTGCGGTGTACAGGTGTTAGCAGGACTTTAGAGGACTTGCCATCTACTAAGCTTCGTAACAAGCCAACAGGTCTGGTAGGGCTACATTAACGTGATTTGATATTTTTTTACAGTATGCTAATATTCCTATATCACCTTAATACATAACCTCAATTACAGTTAGTTATCAATAACAACGTTACATACTCATGGATTTAAGACGTAAATAACAATAAAATGAAAATTTTGTCTGAAGGAATTCCTATTGTGACTATGTCATTACTGTAATCCACGTGATACAAGAAGGCCTTCAAATCTGTGGCAACATGTTGACAAACTTTCCAAATCAAAAACAAGGCAGTTCCTGGCTTATATGCACATAAAAATGATAATTGCCTAGTTGTTAGACCACAATGCAGTACAGGTTGCATACCTCTCAAGCAGTACGCACAACTTTTAACGTACACATATTGATCTCTCGAAAAAGAGTAGTCTGAGCTATTGCGGACAAGACAACACTTTATTTCGATTTTCACATGCTGTCTACGCTATCGTTAAGGAAAATGATCTACAGCAAAGTACTTCAAAATTAGATGCCAAAATAGGTGCCGCCCTCCATTTCGGCATTGAAGATGGTAAGGTATTATGACGACATTCACACAACGTCAAGATTTCCCTTTTCGTTAGCACTGTTCATTTTTATTTTTGCATTATCACAGGCAGGTTCTGTGATTTGTATAGCAATGTAATTTTAAATTCGATTTTAACGAGCCCATAATTGCCACAACTATGATCATAGAGAAAAAAACATAATTCAATTGCGGTTTACTTTCTCATAAGGAATCACACTTCCATGAAGTTAACACTTTCCATTTCGACTCATCTTGTTCATTCTAAATATTTAAATATCAGCGTGTGATATTGAAGTAATTCCAGAAAATAGCACTTTATTGTTGCAAAAAATTCGGTTTTTTTTTACCGTTATTTTAATAGTTCAAATAATTTTTATTCACAGTATTGCAGTATACACAAGTAACACACTTTGAGATAAACTTACATCCGTAAAGAATTTGCAGACGTTGTAACATACATGCAAATCAATCAAGTAAATAGCTTAGAATTGGACGTTTCAAATTAAAATTAAACTATTGGCCATATTTGACTTAGTATATGAGTTTGGGATTCTTTCTATAGTGACATAGTCAAGGAGCTAGTCATAGCAGATTATCTCTGTTCTCCCAATGAAGCTTATAATTTGTAGCAAACAAGTAAAAATAATCACTTTTCTGCTGTAGAAATAAGTTTTAAAATTCACTTGTTCGTAGCTGAAGCAGCAATTCATTTACACGCATTGAAGTTAAACCTTTACTTGCAATGCATAATACAAGGTATCATAATAATTCTGAGTAAATTTGAAAATGGTGAACGAAATGTGGAGATCTCCGAATGAAGAATCATATTTATAATTTTCTTTTACTAGTAACAATTGTTTGGTTAAATCCGTTCATTCGGATGAACCGAATTAAGTTATTTATCATTTATTCCATTTGTTTAGTTTCAACCGAGATAACAACTTATTTTATTGTGAAGGGGGTTACAGACCAACGTTTTCATTGTAATTATTATACATCAGTTGTTAGTGTGATTATCAAACGAAATACCGACGGTACCTAATACTTATATAAATTATGCCGATACAAAAAAAAAGCATTATTAAAAAATTTAATTTTCTTTTGAAATTGATTAATACGAAGCCTACAAAACGCCTCAAAAAATTAAATTTGCTTAAACATCCATAAATGTAATAAGATATAATTAGTGGCAATTTGAGAAAATAATATTTGTTCTTAATTAAAATATATTCGATTTTGATATCAATGATCAATTTAAATATGTAAAATTTAACATGCCTCATTATATAGTTGTTGGATCTCAGGTTTAGAGAAAATATAATGTATTTGAATATTATCATGCTTCTAATTTTAATAAATTTATTATCTATAATTATCAATGCGATTACTAGTATAAACGAAATGTTTCCAAAAGAAAGCTTGAATTTGGATTTCGTTACAGGATTTTATCATAAAAATCAACTTGCCGACAATGAAATTTGAAATCTGAAATCAACTGATTATAAAACTTATGGAAACTACAAATTGTTTCATCAGCAGTATATGTAAAAGGTGAGTTCTAGCGCAACTCAATTTTCATCGAGAATCGTTGATTTTTGCTCCAAAATCAAGGTTTTTTTCTCCGAAATTATGGTTTGAAATGTAAGAAATTATGCATTCTAAAAAACAAGCAAATTAAATCCAAAATCAAGCATTTTTACCCCAAAATCAAGTAGATGTACTCCATTTTCAAAAATCTCCGAATAGGATTTGTGCCACTTTAAAAAACAAGCTATTTTGTTCCAAAATCAAGCAAATTTATAGCTTTTCCAAGCAATTTTGTAAGCTTTCTTGAAATAGCAATTTTGCAAGCGAGCAATCTAAATAAAGCAAAATAAGCAAAAATTGAGTGAAAATATTTAAAAATATAATTGATAGATTTATAGATTTTTTTCAACGAAAGTAAAACACCAATAATACTTTTTAAAGTGTAGAAATAAAGAAAAATTTTAAGCACAGCCATTACTGATTACATAATCCCAACCATCACAGCAATCCAAATCATCGTCTTTAAAATTAAAAAAATGATCTGATCTTATGTCATTGTTATCGATTTTTAAAACAATTTTGAAATTATCAAGGTCCAATTCTTTAACAATAAAAGTTTCTGTTTTTATAATTTCATATCCAATATCCCAAAGTTCTAAAAGTTCTATAATTTGATCAATTTATAATATTTAAAATATATGTATCTTATATAAAAATCTGATATTATGAGAAAATTTTAATTAGAATTATTATTTTGTACTTGATCAAAAATTCGCAAAACTTTAAATGCGACCACTCAACTATAAGTCTAAGAAATTGTATTAAAATATCGAAACAATTACTTATTTCTTTAAAAATGTTTACATTATTCATTTAATGAAAATAAAAATTTATATATCTTCAGTGACATTTTCTTTCAAATAATCATAAGTTAAATTGTGTTGTCAATTAAAAACAACATTACAAACTGTACCTGCCTCAGCAGCTTTTATAAAATCTACACTAATATTTACATTTGTTTTATCTTTAACGACAGCTGTTTTTCTATATAGGCAGTGGACAACATATATAAAGTTCTTCGTCCCCAAAATGAATAATAATTGATATCGTCATGATAATTTGCATGTGGCATATAATAAAGTTCATTATTCTATATATATATATGTATATATATTATTTTATTTATTATTTTGATCTAGAATTTCTAAAATCATTAAAAACGAGAAACATTTTAAGACAAAGATCATTTTCATTATCTAGATTCCAATTTTCTTTTGAAAAAATTTAATTTTTGCCATTTTTATCAAAAAAAGTCTTACATTAAAATAATCAAACATTAAAGCATGCACATATTGCTCAGCGCGATTTTTTCTCTTAGTTTGAAAACCCACAATTACAAATTCAGGCATGTTAAATTGCTAATTATTGAACTGATCTATTATATCAAACTTAAAAACAGTTGTCTCAGTAGGTACCTCTTTTTATAGAAATTCCCTATACTTAAATCCAATATGAATTTTACGATTCTTATATCTTTTTTCTCTAATTGCAATTGATGGGTTAGCTTCATATTGAACAATAGGCCACAAAATTTCTCATTTTTCAATAACAATTTTACCTGGATCAGCATAGCTTCCATCAACCGAACGATCTGTTTTTTTAGTTCCATAAGCAAATAAACAATTGTTATCATACCAATTTCTAAAAACAAAAAAGTGATTTTATAACCATCTTTCCAGTAAACTTCATTATTATAGCGAATAAAGCCAAACAAATATATTAATAGATACATTATTTCATTAATATTATAACTACAAACATATTTAACTCGAAATTTATTATCAACACCAGCAGACTCTAATTAATTTTGTTCACTTGACGATCTTAGCGAAATATTCATCATTGTTGAAGTTATTCCTGGATTATTAATAGTCACAATAATATGTCCATGTTTTGAAATTTCTACTCTAGAAAACTGAAATGGAAAAGAATTAGAACAAACATCAATATTATCTAATTTTTAGTATTTTGCCTCATCCCCAGTTTTATGTCTTTTTAGTAGGCGATATTCTTCCAAAACATAAGCAACATTTGGAAAAGAAAAGCCATCTCCTATGGGAATATCAATCTCGTTTCTATTATTGTAAATATTCAAATTCCCCCTGGTTTGATCAGTTGGGGAAAAGTATGCCTCTCAAAACTCTCAATGCTTTTAGAACTCATTTAGAGGTAAAAAATATATATAAATGAATTATTCAGAGGCAGTTCATTGAGTGAAACTACTCATCGAGAAGTATAGAAATTATAAAAAGAACCATGAGGTAGAATATAAAAGAAACACACGAAAAAATATCTACCATTAATTTGTGAATTACAAAATATTGAGAAAAAAGTAGGACAAGTAAGTGAAGAAAATAAACATTTAATAACAGCACTAGTACCTGTTGCTGCAAAAAAAATCTATATTATCCACCAACACCAGAAGGAACATCATTTGAAAAAGAGCTATTCCCAAAATCACCAATGGGTGTTACTCCATTAAAAATTTTGCTGCCTATAGCAGGAGTTTGTATTATAAATCTCGGAAAATATATTTCTAAAAATATTACTGATATTAATGATATATTTTGTTTAAGAGGAGATGGGCAAGGTTTTAAAATTGGAGATACAAATGTAAAAATAGATGGCGATTTTCAATTTGTCAAAGATGAAAAGATATGAATTAACAATAGGTCTTACTAATTTGTTTACAAATTTATCTTCACTGATGAGGACTATAAAAATTAAGCAGAAATTGTTTTATTAACTAATGCAGCATATTAAACTTATGATCCGACTATGAGCGTAGCTTCGAGTATAGATTGGAAGTATAATGAAATAATTAAACCAATTTATCACGAATATATTTAAAAAATTCTGCTAATTCTGGTGAAGGTATGAAAAAATATAATTGTTTGCCAAATAACCTATTTGGGTGGACGATGTTAGAAAATTAATCGATAGATTGTTAATAATTCATGGTGAAGAAAATGTTGGAAAAAACTATAATCACAAAGAAAAAGTAAGTATAATGCATATGTTAAACAATACCTTTTCTGATTTTGTTGTTAATAATCTGGAAGGAATTCCATATCTAATACGATATTGTAATAATTTTCACACACATTTTGGAATACTGAACACCATGGCAAAGCTGTGAAAAAATGGGCATTAAAGAATTTAAATTTGCCTGAAATGCATTTGCTGGATTATAAATATTGTGAACCAATTACAAAATTAGACGAAAGATTAGAAAGAGGAGACTCGGGAATAAATAAATTAGATGAAGCTTGTAAATTTCATGATATTGCATATAAATATCATAAAGATTTAGAATCCAGGCATCAAGCAGGCAAAATTATATATAAAAAGAATCAAAAGAAATCATGTTAGATTAAAATACTCCAATTGGTGAAAAAATTACTTCTGTAGCTGTTGCCTCAACTATGTTAACAAAAAGAAAATTAGGTTGAGGAATTAATTTTTTTTAAATATATATATGTTTACTCGCCTATTTATCAATCAAGAGATTCGGGTATAGATAATTATTTTACGAAAGATCAACTTGGGCCAAAAAAATATAAAAAATTAAGAAGACAAACATTTATTTCTAAACTTGCCATTGTCGATACTCAAAAAAATATTTTTTTTAAAGAGCACTGGTTTACATCATGGAGGAATTATTCCTCCCATAGTTGCTGCTTTAACTGGCCTTGGTGCTTTAGCAGGAGTAGCTACTTCAATATATAATTCTGTTGAACAAACTATCAAAAATAAAAAAGAATTAGAAGAACAAAAAAGTCATAATTTAGCAATGGAAAATAAATTTGGGAGTGGTGTAGTTGTGAAAGAAAGAGGAAGGTCGAAATAAAATCAGCTCCACTACCTGGTATTGATATTGAAAAATTTGTAAAAAAATTAAATATTAGAAATTTCAGAAATGTTTATATGATTGATGAGCTACCAAAAAACATGCACAAAAATGAGCGTGCTGTGGTTAATTTTGATATTTCAACAAATCCTGGCACTCATTGTGTTTGCTATTTTAAAGAAAATAATAATGTTTATTATTTTGATACATTTGGTGGGAAAATTCCTAGTAATTTAATTAATTATTTCAAAAACAGAAATGTTTGTTACAATGATGATCGAGTTCAGAATTTTAATTATATTATCTGTGGACATTTATGTTTAATTGTTTTACACCTTTTTTCGAAAGAATTTAAGTTTAGCTATATAATTTCTATGTTATAAAATGACAGATATATTTGGGAAACCATTAATCCAATATTGAAATAAAAACTTTGATAATATTGCTGAAGATTTAAAAACCTATGTAGATTCAAAATTCAATTGGAGTGTTTCTTCTTTACAAAGTGAGTTAAGCATTTGTTTTGTTTTATAAAATCGTATGTTTATTTTTTGGGGTGAAGAATTGTTAATAAAGGCAAACCTGTAGATAGAAAAGACTCGATCCATAAAAGATATTTCGATATATATATCAGATATGAATTTAAATAGATGTTGATTCGAAATATAAACCCATTGTTTCTGATTATGCTCTAAAAGAATATGTAAATTTAGAATTCAATAACACTATTGCTGATAATACAAAACGAATAAATAATGAAAAACAAACATTAAAAAAGATGTAGATTCAAAATATAAAACTAATATTTCTGACTATGTTTTAAAAAATTACCTAGATTCGAAATACCACACTAGTGTTTCTAATTTAAAAACACGTGTAGATTCAAAATATAAAACCATTGTTTCTGCTTTATGAGATCAAATAAGTAAAGTTTTTTTGTTTTTACAACAGACTATATTTCTATTCAAAATCGCAGAATTAATTATATGGCTGATCCTATTGTTGGAAAAGATGCAGTCAATAAAAGATATCTCGATAAAGAAATAACTGATAAATTGCAAGATTTCAACAAAGTAATTTTGAATTATTGCCATACACTTGTTGATTTGAAAATTGAAAAAATCAAAGAAGATTCTGATAACGAATTAGATGTTAAATTAAAAATGTATAAACCAATCTCATATATTTTATTTACATGCAGAGTGGAATAAAATGACTAATATTTTTCACTTAGATAATGATCAAATTTTCTTAGCTTTTTTGATGGATTGTACTGTTTATAGAATAATTACAGATATTCTCATGTTTGATAATAATTTGACCGTTTTCAAGAGCAATACAAAAATATATCACATCAAGCCCATTGATGTTAACAAAGGCGATAATTTAGCTTAAAAAAAAACATCTCTTTATGCTGATGGAGATGTGGTGGCAATGAAATATTCGTGAAATACAAAGATTATATATATAATTAAATGGAGACGACTATGTCTTGGCAGCTTCAATTACCTAACACATAGCGTTTGAAGTGAAAGAAAATCACTTGAAAGAAAATCACTAAAAATAATAATGAAAAAAATTAAGAATACAACAAAAGGGCGATTAGTCCAGAAAAGTATATGCTCTTGCAATTTAAAATAATTAACATTCTTAAAAAAAAATATTTGCTAAATATGAGAGAAGAAATAATCAATTAATTACACCAGCAAAAAAAGTTTTCCAAGAAGAAAAGTTATTACGTATTGCATTGATGATTTATGGCAAATTGATCTTGTAGAAATGGATACTGGAAATTTGAAAGGTATATCTCGCATTATTAAAGGCTATAATTATATTATGACCATTATTGATGTTTTTTCAAAGTTTGCATTTGCTTTACCAATAAAAGATAAAACAGTAAAAAATGTAGCAAATGCTTTAGAAAATATTTTGATGAAAAGAAATCCAAATAATTTACTAAGCGACAATGGCTCAGAATTTTATAGTAAAATATTTAAAGAAATTATGGAAAGCATAATATAAATCATTTTTCATCATTTTCTGAATTAAAAGCTAGCGTTATTGAAAGATTTAATCGAACTTTAAAAAAAATATGATGGCCATTACAAGTGGATAAATATATTGGATGAATTAGTGAAAGACTACAACACAAAGCACGTCACTATTGGTATGAAGACGGTTTAAGTCAATAAAAAAAATTAAAAAATGACTGCTATGCTGTCTATGCTGCGCAAAATTTATTGCAAACAAATTTTGTGTTTACTAAACCAAAATATAAAGTTGGAGATATTGTTTGTGTGAGCAAACAGATTTTTATTTTTTATTTTTTTAAAGTGTTATACTGCTAATTGGTCGACAGAATTGTTGACAATTTGTGAAGTTTTAGATTTCGATGTCCCAACTTACAAATTTAAAGATACAAAATGATGTGAAATAGTGGGTAGTTTTTATGAATACAGAATTATGAAAACAAACTATCCTGATGAATATTTGGTTGAAAAAGTTTTAAAAACTAAAGGTGAAAAAATATTTGTAAAATGTTTAGGATTTGATAATTCACATAATTCATGGATTAATAAAATGTTTTGTAAATAAGATGTTTTGTAAATAAAAATTAAAATAAGTTCTTTACTCAATTTGATAAAGATTATTAATATAATTTATTAATTGTTGCTGAGTATAGTTATTTCTATCAATGTCAAAATTGTTGCGAAATCACTCAATGTTGCCATTCACTGTTTCTTTCATTGTTTGATATAAATTGATTGAATTTGGAATATATTCAAATCTCAATAATATTTCACGATTTGGATGTATATCTTCGGTTCTTTGCAACTGTTTTCGAAGATTTCTTCTTTGAGTTCTAATGACTTCGAAATCATATTCACAATCATCATCGAACAATTCTAGAAGAATAAAAGTTGGATTTAAATTTGGACCCTGTGTTTGTGATACAACATGAGGGGTCATATCTCTAATTAATTCATTTCTGTAATTTATTCCATCTATGACTCTATGACCTGTTTGTGTTAAATTTTCTATGTTTTTATCTTTAATTTTACTTTTATCTTTTTAATGATTAACTTCAACTTCTATCATTGTTATCTGCTGGTCTTTTAACTCATTCATTTTAATATGTATTATTTGACCTTTGAATAATTGCATTACATATTTTTGAATCTTATATTCACCATATTTTCTACTTGATGGCAAAACTTCTTTAGTCATCAATTTAGTATTTTTTTTCAGCTAGAGGCATATTTGATCTAAATATTAATTTTTGCAGAGCTAATTCATTGATAAATAAAGCATTTGGTTGCATATTTGAAGGTGTACCTATTTTAGTGATGGCCCTGAATTAAGTAAAATTTATTTTTATCATAATTATAAACAATATAATATAAAACATTTCGTGGTTTTCTGTATTCCAAAAGCCAAGTTACATCAGATCCTCTAAACCAATGATTATTTTCCTCATATATAATTATAACAACCCAGTCACATTGTAAATAAGTTTGTTTTTGTTTATGTCTAGAATTGACTCCATTTTTATATGCGAAACATTGCGCAAGTGAAATTGACAAGTTTAAATAAGCCTTTTTAATAATATTTATTTTTATGAAGGAAACAAGACATTAAAGAAAATTAATATTAAAGAATATAGACCACATTCATTGAATTGTATAGCTCTTAAGGAATTAAATTTTCTAAATCATTAACAATATATTTCATTTTATCTATAATTTCATTATAGGATTCACACTTTATACCATACAATGAAATGCAAATTTTTGCCAGCTCTTGACAAATTTTTTGTAAATTTATTATATTCCATGAAAGTGTCATTACTAAAAAAAAAAAAAAAAAAGTAAACCATTTGTATATCTAAAAGCTGAGTCTATCATATTTGGTAAATTAGGAAATGTCTCCCTAATTAGACCATGCCTTTTTTATTTGGAAACGATGTTGATCTATTTCTGTATAATACGATTTTTCATAAAATATAAAAGTTTTCCCCGAATATGAATTAAAAACAGCATTTATTTTATATTCATCTCTTAATCAAATTAATGCGATTTTTTTTCGATAACCACCAATGAGACTATAACTTGGATAATCAACCAAATACATTTTTTCGTCAACAAACAGGACTAACTCGCCTGATGGTCTTTGGAATATAAAAAAAAATTATTGAAATAGGTCGGTAGAAACCGAAACCAATTTCTTATCGAAAATGGCCTATTGATTATTTTCTTGTATCCCAAACTTTTTGTTCAAACATTTTTACTATAAAAAATATACAATTCACTGTCAATAATAAAAAAAAAATGTTTATACTTTCGTCTTGGCATAAATCAAATGGTTCATCATGACTGAAATTATTTTGTAGTGGTGGCCCATAAAACTTTTGAATATTTTCAATATAGACCTAATGCACGGCCAATTTCGTGGATCAAATCTGCTAGTAAAGTAATTTTATTTACAGGAGTTTTATTACCATTATTATACCAATATTCCTGCTTATTGATGTGAATTTCAAGGAGGCTATTTTGTTTATTTGGAAAATATGCATGAGCCAGTGCACTACAAAATGTATATAATATATAAGGACAAACTCCACACAACCTATGATTATTAGTAGGCCTTGTTTATATGTTATAATTATATCTGGAGAATTTGTATTGTAAACAAATTTCAAATTTGTGTGTTTTTGCCAAATGTTAAAAGCCTCTTTTGCAAAATATCTAATTGATTTATTTGTACATGCTAAATTCCATTTGAATGAGTTATTATTAGTCCATTTTGCTGTTGATGAAAGGTCCTCAATTATCTCATCTTTAACACGACATTTTGACTTGTTGATTAAATTAAGAGTTTCTTCATTTAGTTTACCATCAAATGAAGAGAGGTTGCGATATTCTTTAAATATGCTTAAAGAAGTTTCGTACCTTTCAGTATCAATTTTTGAAATCGGATTTGCATCACCTTCTAGATACCAATATTTATTGAAAAAGTTAATAACGTTTTGTCTGATTCTCTTTTTTGGATAGTGCAAAAATTATATTTGTTATGGCATAATAATTATATAAGTCTTCATTTATATACAACAAGTTTTAAAATATAATAAACTCTTAAATTTAATTTCTGTACTTGAAAATCGATAAATATTCTATTCATACATGTTGTAATAAAGCCATAATCATCATCCCAAAACTTTGCAGATATCTCTTTAAATTTCACAAAACTCATGTCTCCACCATCAAAATCGCAATAATTATGTCTCAAATTTGTTTCATCTTGTCGAAATATACACAGAAAATTTGTTTTATCTCTTTCTAATTGCTTGGGGACTCTGGAATATGTATGTGCAAGAAGAAAAACATCAATTTTTTATGCCGACCTCTAGCAAAATATTTTCAGACTACATCTTGCTCGTCCAATATTACATCATTAAAAATTACGAGAGAATTATATTCACATTGATCTAGTCAAACCATTTCACCATTGCTACTTTAAAAAATAAGTCATTTTTTTATTATTTGTTTTGGATATCACTTAAAATCATCTTGTAATTGAATATATTTTGATTGATTCAAACTTTTAGAGCAAACACAAAGTTTATTAAAATTTAGCCATTCTGTCTTATAAATAAAATTAATTATTAATTGTCTTGCTGCAGTTGCTTGGCCCTACAATCCACCCTCTAATATCATCAGGCTAAAGTTCGCCATGTTTCTAATCCTTAGAAAATTCTTCAGAAATTAAAACACCAACACCCCAGTCAATTTTTTGCAGCATAGGCTGCTTTGGCTGCTGCTCTTTCATTTAATTACAAATAATTTTTGTAATAAATGGATAATACTACTTAGTATCGACAGCTTGAGCTGTCAAATAAAGTTTTCAAATTAACAAACAATACTTCTATACTTAAGAAAGAACTTCACTATGATATAATTCACAAAGATAAATCCATAGAATTAATTAGTTGCCATGCAAAAATTTTAACACCAAATATGGACAATAATACCATAACTACAATTGAAAAAATGAGTGATGTTGTTGACAAATATAAAGTTATCCCAATCCCCAGCGACAATACGATGTTGTATCATTAAAAAACACTATGAATTTAATTGAGCCATTTTCAACAAACAACATTGAAATAACAACAGACAATGTGAAGAATAGAATAAATATCAAAACTAAGATTGATATTAAACTTGATGATCACTTACTTGGTATTATTGTTTTTGAAAGAAAATTAACTATTGAAAGAGTCAAAGTTGTCGTGAGCACTAAATATCCTAATTTTAATCCATATAAAACAATCAATATTCATTGTAACTTGGCAAATGGCATGTTCATAAAATATGATGAATCTAATCATTTGGAAACTGATATAATTGCCAATTTTACACCAAAAAACTTGTTTGGTTTTCGAGATTACATTAGCAATGAGCCCCCACATACAATTTTTCATAGATTAAATAATGAACATTTTTATTATACTGTCTTAGAAATTAGAGAAAAAATTGAAATTTCATTGGTTTTGATGGTTCTGATATCGATGTTGATTTGGAAATAAAATTTTTTTAAATATAATAATATAAAAAAAATTAATTTTTTTTTTTGATATGCATATGGATGTGTATCGATTTTATTCTCTAATATAAATATTTTGCTATCATAAGGACTTAATGAAATTTTATTAACTTCGACTGTATATATTTTGTGTTTCTCACTCCTTATCAAATTAATTGTTCTGTATTGAATTTTAACTTCACACAAACAATTCTTAGAGTCTTCAAATGTAATTGTCTTATTAACAACACATTTTTCACACATTTAGAATTTTTGTTTTCTTTATCGACATATCTAAATGCATACATTTTTGTTCGTAAACCAACATCTTTCATCTTACCTATAACTCTCATATTTATTTGTGGCATGTTATAGATATTGTCTTTTGGATTATCACTTGTATCAAATTTTTCTATCATCGACTTCATATATTTGTAAAAATCTTCTGTTTTGATGTTATAAATGTATGAATTGGTATCTTGATAACACAGTTCAATTTTATCATCATAATTTGGTTTCGTCACTTTATAATGAAAATCTTACATTAATTCTTTTGAAATATCTAAAATTGGCATACCCACATAAATAGGCTTATAGAATTTTACATTTGTTTTATTCATGTGAATAGCCCCTCATCACATATAGTGCTTCTTTTGAAATTTGGTTTTAATACTAATTTTTCACATTTTTCATCTGATACTAGTTTTACATCTACTCTGTTCCCATAGTTTTGCGAAACACAGAATTAGTCATGAGCTTATAGCATCTTTTTCGAAATAACTTTTTCCATTAGTTGTCATTGTATTCGAATCAATATACTTATTCAACCAATCAGACTGATCAAACGGTAATATTCTATGTATTATAGTGAGTTTAAATCCATTATTTAGACACTTTTCGAGTTGCGATAGTGAATTACATATTTTTGTTTGTTATTTAAAGTTGTTAATAATTTAGATTGATTTGTTCCTGGAACCGCCTTATTTTCTGAACAAAAGGGTAGTTATTTATGTAAAATATGTATTTCTTGTGGATATTCTAAATTAACTTCTAATATATAACCATACTCAGAATCATTCTCCAAATCAAAAATTTTCCACTCCTGTACTCTAAATCATTTAACGTATAATAAACCCATTCAAAACCACCATGTGGTAAATTTTGCGACATTGCCCAACCATAGAGATTATTAGCATGTAGATATGCTAATTAATTTGATTCTCGATTAGAGTCAAAATCTTCCAAATATTTGTAATTTGCTTTAACATATCGCTTACAACATTGTGATATTCCACATCTAATTCATTTTTCAATCATTAAAATCATATCATAGTTATGTAATAAGTCTAGTGGTTGTTTAATCATTTTTAACATTGCGTCCCAAGATAAACCTGGTGCTGTAAAATACCATGCAAGGTTTAAATCATACGAATTCATACATGTGTTTCTAAAATTTTCGAATATATCTGCTAACGCATCGTTTTTTAAATATAAATCATGGTATTCACCAAAAATTTTTATATTAAATTGGTTCCATATACATTTCGCATGTTCATAATCATCATCAGATGTACTATTTTCGTTTAATTCATTGTAAAATTCACTCTTTGGTGGAAGTTCAGTTTCTTCATATTTCTTTCAACTCTCCATATAATCATATGTGTAAACACCCTTCTTATAACTAAATCAGCTTGATCTTCTGGAAAATGTTTTTGTGTATGTTTCATTTGATATTTTCTTGAAATAGATAATTTATCTAAATACTAGCCATAAATTAGAATGTGTGTATAAATTTCATTTTTAAACTTTCTGTGTTTTTCCCAAAAGTTATAAACTTTTCTGCATTATTTTCTATTAAATCTATATATTTATCATCATATCCTAAATCTTTAATAAATAAATGTGCATCACACCCAGCTAAATTATGGAAACGAATTGGTACAACTTTTGGTAATTTTAATTTTAGATTACAATTGTTGCATGTTGGATTAATGAATTTTCCACTTATGTAATCATGATGATGTACTTTTTTATTTTCCTCCGTAAATTCACTCTCTCATACAGTACATATTTTTTATTTCTTATATAATATTTTCTCTTCTTTTGTTAATGGGTGCATTGGTTCAATTTGTGAATATATTTCACCAATATCGTCTACTTCTCTTTTTATTGATTGTATAAATATTTTATGAGCATCTGGGCCACGATATATAACTAGTGGCTTATACTCACCATAATTAGATACAATATAATAGCAAAAACCAGGAGCTTCATGTAACTGATATTTCATTGTATATGATTCGTCATTTAATTAATTTTAATTTTAAATCAATGTTATTTATTTGATCATTACTAATATTATTTCTTTCTTTGAGTACCGCCTTGTAAAGGCCATTATCAATATTATGTTGTGTTAAAATTGGATACTTTTTGATTAGTTGAAATTTTTATATTTCTTTTGGCTTTTGTTTGGTTGTTGATATTTTATTTAGAATTGATTCAAAATCTGCATATATTGTGAATGGGACTTTCGTGATGTGTTTTATATTTTTTAATTTTATTTGTTCGCATTTTGAAGGGATGGTTATCTTCACAGGTTCATTTTTTGAACAGTCTTCTGCATGTTTACTTAATTTCGCTTGAGAATAAAAGAATTCAAGGCACATATCGCATATATAAACTTTGCATGCTTATTACTTTTTTTGCTGAAACTTATCTTGATAAACGTAAAATCAACAATAATGCGAGTTTGTATCATCTTTGAAATAAAGTAAATTTATATGTGTAGTATTTTATATATTTGTAAGTTTTAGTGGATTTACCGTCGATTTCTTACCTTCATCTTCACTAGAGTATATATTTATAGAAATATCGATTTGATTTTATATTTTATATTTTTGGTATATCATCAATTTTGATAGGATATTCAAATGTATATAATGCTTTCTCAATGTTAAGACCCACATTTTTATATTTAGATACTATTTGTTGGTATTCTTTCTGCAGGAAACAGTGCAGATTTTACTGCCCAAAGAAATAATTTTTGATCATTGTTTTTAACATTTATGCATGCTTTCTTTATCTTTATAAATTCAGGTAGTTCAATATATGATGATCAATTGTTTATAATATACTTATTTATTGCTAATTGAATTCCAATTACGCTATCTAAAGTGCATCCTGAACCTCTTTGAAATTCAGATAATCGTGTAAGTAATTCCTGTTTTATAATTTTATAAATCTTTATAATTTCTCTTTCGTTTAATGTTGTGTGGTTATATGACTGAAATGTAAATAATTTTACTTGATTATTTTCCTGCTCGCGACAAATGGTATATAATTTAATGCTGGTTTTCGCCCTTCTAAAGTTCCTAAGATGATCGCGTATTGTCTCAAAAACCTAATTTTTTACTGAAGTTAAAAATTGATTGGGCTGTACTAAATTAAAGGAATTTTCAATGTTATATTTTGATATCCTACTTTTAAAAGCTTTATTAACTCTGTACTTTTTATTGGTTCCTATATTCCTATTGCTTGTGAATACATTACTAGAATAGGAGAATATTTCTTTTTATTCTTTACTATCTTGCTTATACTATTCATTAGTATTGGCTTCTGATAATGGTAAATTTGTATAATTATTCTCCGTTAGCCATTCTGTTACTCGCTTACTTTTATCTCTAGGTTGTACGAAAACATTAGTATAACAAGGAAAATTTCTTTTAATTGTTTTTATTTTTTAACTTTTCTATATTTATAGTGTAATTTGAAATGGTTGAATTTTTTAAGTTACTTTTTCTTTGTTGATTTATAATAAATGGTATAATATCTTAAATCAAATCAGCTCTCTGTAGCCTGTGCAAATATTTTATTTCAAATCTTCTACCATTAATTCTTAACTCTCTCACAGTCTTCTCACCCAACTCAACTGTTAGATTGTGTGTCGCCATTTTTTTATTATATTTATAAGCGAAACAGATTATTGAAGACAACAAATATTATATATAGAATGCAGAGCAAAAAAATTGTAAATATTCTGAAAAACTAAGTCTATTTAGGGGTGTCTTTAAGTTCAGATGTTCTAAGTTTGTCATTATTTCTGTTATGAACTGAAAATAATTCTATATGTTTATTCTCTTAACATGCTCTAACTGTTTTTGTTGGTTAGTAACCGTGTTGAATTTCATTTAGAATATCTACTAACACTGTATATTTCATATTTTTATGCTTTTTGAAAGATGCAACACCAACATATTTCCCACATTTGCATAGTGCGTTCTCCTTTCTTAATTCATAATGATGCCCCTAGCATATTTAGCACAATATTTTTACAAGTGTTAATATGCTTGTCTTTTGTGTATTTATGTGGTGAAAAACTTTCTTCGTTTAATACTTCGCCACGCTTTTTACATTGTCTTTCTTGATTTTACATTTTTTTATTTAGTAAGAAAAATAATTTATTGGGAGGATGAGAACATATTTTTCTTTAATAATTTGTTTCTTCGTAAATTACACAAAAAATTGAATCTCTGCTCAACAAGTTGAACAATTCGCTTGAATTCGCCAAACTTCAAGATCTAGAAAAAATAAATGGTTTACTGGTACAGATTTTGAAATTTATGAATCTAATTTGGTAGTAAAATTAATTGTATATTGTATTCTAGGTGGTAAACTTAAAATTTCATTGCCAGAGCTCTATGTCAAGATACTTGTTAAAAATTCTTTGAAACTAATAAATGAGAAGGGAGTTTTTATAATTTTGGAGTAAATTTGCTTGTTTTTTAGAATGCTTAATTTATTAAATTTCAAATCATGATTTTGAAACAAAAAACGCTTTTTTGGAGCAAAAAAAAAAAACACGTTTTTTCGATGAAAATTGAGTTGCGCTAGAACTCCCCTTTTACATTTACTATCAGCCTGTGGGAAAAAGAGATGGAGAAACCAATTATTATTCCATTTTTGTCAGAAGATAGTCTATGCAAATGACTACAATTACAGAACAGCGAAATTTGTAATAGATACCACTAATTTATAAATGAGTGTTTATTTCAACAAAAATGCCTAAGCTAGAACAATTTGTAATAAGGTGTTTGATAAGTCAGCGATATCTCATAAATGGATATTTGAAAGAAAGAATTACAGAAGATATTAAATTTTTATATAATTTAAATTTTTTGAACTTGATAATAGTATCAAAGTAATTTAAACTTGGATGTAAAATCATATCAGTTATGAAGTATTTCTGTTCATCAATGCATGTATTTCAAAATATGAATAAAATTGCATTTTTTCCTGATAATACTTTTAATATGAAAATAGTTTAACATTGAATTGAGAAAAATTATTAAATTCTGCGTGTTTGTGTGTGTGTGTGTGTGTATATATATATATATATATATATATATATATATATATATATATATATATATATATATATATATATATATAATATATATATATATATATATATATATATATATATATATATATATATACATATATATATATATATATATATATATATATATATGTATATGTATATATAATTTTTTAAAACTGACGTGAATGAGTATCGAAAAAACTGTATTTCTTGTATAAGATTCCAGCGAAATTCCAGTATCTTTCTCTCTCACACACTTAGATATAACACAGCAGGATATGTTTATTTTTCTAGAATAATTTCTGGAATTTTTCCTGGCTCTTATATAAGCAAGAAGCACGCTGGCATTATGTGTTCATATCTAGAAATATACTTACTAGCCACAACATCCTCCTGCATTCTGAGTTTGTCGGTAGCGTTTGCTAAGCTTGGTTTGTTAGCCGACTGTTAGTCTCTGTTGCAAAAAATCTTTGTAGCGGTAATCTCTTTTACTAGATTAGCTTGATGTCTCTAATGTCTTATGGAACAACGCATATGATGCAATAAAAGAAAATTCAACTTCTCCTTTCGAAAACTAATTTGTTTCAATAATAAAACTGAAATATTTTTTACCTTGTCTTTTACTGCTAAATGTTTGAAGACGAAATGTTATTTTTTAAGACCACGAAAACAATTACTATTCACTTCATAGAAAGAAGTGTATTTTCAAATTCTTTTCTTTTCTTCCTTTATTTGAGAAAATACATTTCAAGTGTATTAACTGGGGACACGTGCTAAGTGAAATAACATAGAATAATGTAAAATGTACGTGAACAAAAAAAATTTGGGCTAACTTATAAAAAAAACTACCAAAAATCAAATGTTATGATTACCGATTCAAAATTCGTGCCAAATAACTGCTTATTTCATTGATATTAATGTTTTTTACCGTACAGAAATGTACATGTTGCGAGGAAAGAATAATACGATAAAACTAATACGTTTGTGGTTTCACTTGTTTACAACGAAAAAAAAAAATGCTTTTATAATTAATGAAACTATAATTTGATAAAAGCAACAATTATTTTCTATTTATATTTTTATCGTTTTGATATATATATATACACTTTTTTTCAAATCTAAAATGTGAAGGTGAACATATTGTTTACCATATTATATTCAACCGAATATTTTATGGACATTTAACCAACATAATTGTTGGATAAAAAAATTATGTTATCTCAATGTCAAGAAATTATATACGTGCGAGTTCGGTATCAAATGTTTTTCTTTTAAATTTAGTTTTAAAAATATTGCAAATTTTCCATAAAATAGATAAATTTGTGCTCTGGCTAGTAATGGAGTGAAATGATACAGAACGCGATAATACTTTTATATTTATAATCATTATTTAAAAATGGCAGGTTTTGGCATCAAATGTATGTTAAAAGCGGAAAATATTTTTAATAACCTGCGTATATTTTGTTGATAATTATCACTACGAAAGCATAAAGGCAGACTATTTATTAATATTTTTCAAGAATTTGGTTGACTGACACCGGCATATTGATTTCGATGGTTTCTTAAAAATATTTTGTTTATTGTGGAGTTAAGTAGTTAACAATATTAAGTTTTCTTCAGTGTGCCTTATACATAAAAACACCAGAAAATATCAGAATTGTGTATTACTATATTATTAAATTTAATAATGTTCTGATTCATTATATTGTAGCTTATTAAATTGAGACCATCTCTTTCTACATTTACTATCGTCAGTTTTCCTTTTATATGAATTGATTAATTTCTTTTATTTAGAAAAAAAAATAATTTATTTGGCAAACGAATATAAATAGAATTAATTAAACATATTTTTGAATTTCTTATTACAATGGAAAATCAATTTGCCCAAAATGATGTGCTTTTTTTTTTTAACTTTTCACAGATACGAGGAAAATATTTAATAATTTTGTAGATACTAAAGAATATTTATAGCAACGTTATAATGTCAGCATGCTAATATATTTTAACTCTCTGATGTTCCAGGTTTGCATTAAGCGTTTTGTTATACAGTAACATTCCATAAAGATGTTAGCTAGATTTTCAATTCCAAAATTTTATACCTGGTTTCCTGCCTGGAAATATCTTACAGAAATTAAAAATATTTCGCCAAATATGAACATGTGAAATATTAAGTAAGCATATGTGATGTTAAACTCCCTACGTAGATAGAAGGCTGATGTTATTAAAAATTCCTTAGTTTCAGGCACCGTAATGATATAATACTGATTTCAGTCATCATATTTTCTATCCAAAATACCTGATGTAATATTATTTACTCTTGAAATAAGGGAATTATAAGACTATTTTCTTACAGTAAATATAAATCTAATATTAAATTAATTTGTTAATACATTGTGACTCGCAGATACATACTTTCAGGTTCAAACAAAACAGCGCCAAAATGCATTTTTCGATACATTTAGCTCTGAATTTAGTGGATATAGAATTTTTTTTTTTTGTGTAAAACCTTACTGTTGGTGGGTAGACGGCTCAGTGGAGTCACGTGCCTGCTTGCTGTGCCAGACGAGTGTGTGCAAGCGCTTATGTTTCATGGCCTCTTCGTGTGTGTAAGAAGTGAGACGACAAAATGGGTCAAAGATTTGTAATCAATCCCACGAACAAAAGTGAGGTTGGTTCAGCTGAAGATATAACGTAAGATGAAGATGGTAATGGTCTGGAAGACGAACCGTATACATGTTCTCGTGCGTTCTTAAATCTACGAAGAAATACGGATTAGAAAATGATAGTGTGGTTGCATTAGCTTGCAGTTATTTTAATGGCGATGAAGATAATGAAGATAAATTCACATAAAGCGGTGGTGATAGTTCAAATTCGAAGAGAGATGTCGAAAGCAAACATAATGAATATAAACATTCATTTGCAAAAATTGTCGAAGGGTCCAGTGTGGTCACTGTATTTGATGATAAAACACTAGACGATATTTTCGACGGTTATCGTATTAGAGTGTACTCCCTGTATTCGAATTAGTGTAAAACTATTGATTCGCAGAGAAATTAAACTACTAGAACCAGTGAAAATGGCTCCACTTAGAATAAGTGGAAAAGCACTGACTGTTTCAGAGAAAATATTTCACTGGTGGAATAAGTGACGGTCAACTGTGTGCGGCGCCTTAAATACTTTTTTTAGTGGATGTAGCCACATTATTACGAGAAATAAACTTATTTTGTACAGTCATATTTTATATTGTACAACTCACAGTAATTTTAAAACTTAAAAAGGTTTGCGATGGTGGTGAGTAATGAACCCACATTATCCCCACCGCAATTTCAGACAGACACCTTACCGACTTTTTTTTATTTGACTTGTTATATTGACTATGATAACCGATATATTTGCCGGAAGACATAGCATGGGTTACGATGGGGCATTGTGTGTTTTTTTACGTGTGACGATCTCAAGTTCGACCGGCTTGATGACAAATTCACAGTTCACGTGTGCGCTACGTACGAACTGAAAATCCGCAGCGGAAGAACAACGACGTGAACTCTGCCCCCTGAGCTACGAGGGCAGCGCAACTGAGCTGCTAGACTAACGTTGATCACAAAGAGAAAAATATAGGTATTATAATTCTTTATTAAAGTATGTTGTTTTAAACTGTATGCCCTTTCTTTTAATTTTGTTTTAATTGGTAATATTATGATTGTTACATCAAATAGTACGTATGAGTGCAATCACTTAAAATTTCATGCGGTTTAAAGCTTCACACCAAGCGTTATGGTGACTGCCGTAAAAACGGAATCAAAGACTGAATGTTCATAATAACTCGTAAAAATTGCACTATGAAAGACGAAACTCGCATTTTCGATAATATATTTTATCGATTTTATTAGTTTATTTCATTTGTCACACTTTGTTTAGCTGCCATTTGATACGCTTTGTTTAACTGAGCCATCAGCTAAAAGGGAAATAATTGAAACAAAAGTGAATAAAAAGACTGATGAATCAGTGGAAAATGTCACTAAACGAATACGTAAAGGAAAACTAGCATTTGTTTCCTATAATTCATTGGTTCAATTCACTGATGTGACTGTTGAATCAGTCAGGTACTGTTAAATATTTTTAACAGTAAAATTCTGACTCATTCATATTTAGAATGTATGATACATAAGATAACCTAATGAAAAGATAACCTAAACTGAAGAAAAATGTAATATTAAAGTCGTGTTGGAGCATGTGGCGAAGATAAAAATCATGTAACCGTTTCCAAACGAAGGCACAAATAAAAGTAAATTTCGTTAAACAAAACACAACAGCCAGGTTTGACAAGGCAAAAGAAAGAAGGGCTAGCATTAATTATAAATATTTACAGCGCTGGTTAATTTAAACAGCGAGAGATATTGTGCTGGTGAATTTCTAAGCGTCCGTAATGTGTTGATAGTTTCTAAAGACACTTAGGAATAAAGTCTGGCCACATAACTATGCTCCAAACAAAGAACGGTGTTCAAGAAGGAAAAGAAACAACGAAAAGAGCAGACGCATTCGCAGTTCGAGTAGCAAGAGAAATCGAACACATGTGTCCATGAAAAGTTTTCATGGAAACCGATGTGAACGGAAAGATTATGAAAAGACGTCTTTTAAAACTATTTTGCGCCAGTTTTGAATATACATCAGTCTAGATAGTAGGCGTTACTTTGTAGTTACTGGTCTGGACACAATGGTGAAAGTATACTATGGAAATACTCCAGGGGAAAACATGCATATTTAAAAATCATTCCACAGAAAAACAAATATGTTTAACACCGAGATGTTTATTTTTTCAGCATTATAAAATTTTCTCAAAAAGGATAACAAATGTCATTAAACTTTGATGCTATATGCTCCAACCAAAATTAAATGCCAGTTTATTAATTCTGAAAATGCATTCTGTGATCTACCGTTCCCTGTCTACGAAGGTCTATAGTGTGATGCTTTGTTGGCTACCACTGTGGTGAAGATGTACAGAATTTCTTAATTATCAATGTGGCTTCCAACACTAACTTTCTTAGTGAGTGTGAATTAAGTATGTGACCCAACGTTGCGTTTGTTTCTCGAGCATTTTGCGTCATTGTTTATTGCTTTGGCAATCGAGCAGATCCACTCTTTACTCTTTGAAGTGGCAATTCTCTTCATACAACTCTACTAGTCAGCTGCGGGGTTTTACTAAACATGTTATATCTCCAATCAATTTAATTGTTTTTAAAATACGCAAAACTACTTGAAGCTTGGTGTGTTTGTGTCTGTTCATACCCGAGGGTTTGAAGTCTGCTCTTGCGCGTAATCATGGCCATTTTTACACAATAATTTATTAAATTAATCTCATTATGATTATTTTGTGCGGAGGAAGAAATCTGTGATCAGAATCTAATTGTTGCCATGACTCGTATTTACTTGATTATATTTAAAATGTTGGGATGGGTAAATGTATCCGGAATAAATGAAGCGAAGTGTTGTGGTTTAGTGTTGTGAGGCCTTTTGCAGACATTTAAAGGTGGAAGTTTATTTTACATGATAAATCGAACGATTACTTTCCCCCCACAATCGGTCATGTGTGACTAATAGTTGAAATTATTTTTGGAATAATATTTGTCTGTGTGGTTTCTACTGTACGTATTAAAAAGTTTAATAATCTTGCTTTTATTCACCTCATTTGATGATATTTGAAAAATTTTTATTCACGAGTATTGCATTCATGTCAGTACCTACAACTTCTTTTGTTATTGTGACTAATTCGTTAAAAGTGTATGTTCCCATTGTTGGCATAACTTCAAAGCCACCATGTGTTACCTTCATCCTTAGCTGTATCAGTTTTCACATCTCCTCCTTGCGAGTTGTAGACAGGATACTGGTTCTCCGAGCGAAAACTTGTCGCATTCGTAGGATGCGTGTGAAGAAGGATCCTTTCGTTTCTGTTCCCAAAACTGAAAAATGAGCAAATATACTCAGAACTTATATCACAATTTTTTTAAATCACATTTTTATATTGCGCTAATTTTAGAACTGTCAACTTTTTTTAAAAATTGGAACTGAATATCTGCGTTCTAAGCAGACGCAGACAGTCTAGTAAAGCTGTACGCTATGATAAAAACTTGCTTTGTTTGATATAACTGACATAAATATACACTTGTAAATCATTCCATTTTGTCATTTAGTTAGCTGGGTTAGTTCCACGGAAGACAGAACACTAACTTCGCAGAGATGCAGAGTCTTGCTGGTACAGGACTGATACCCTCCCAGATATAAATCCTACTTTCCGAAGGAAAGAAAGTTTTCTGTGATCACTTTCCTATCTGTGTATCTGTGTGAGTCTGTGGGTGCGAGTTTTTGAACTCGTGGACAGAATTTCACCAAACTCGGTACACATTTGGTATTTAGTGACGACACCAGACTTTTATAATGTTTAACCACATAAGGCAATTACTTTAAAAATGACAGCCATTTTAAAATATGGGGTGATAATTCATATCTCGGGAACCATTCAATGGTTTTAAAATAAATTTTTTATTCTGAAAAATCGTTGTTTAACCTTTAAATTTGGTATTGATATGGTTGTTAGTCCGTCAATTTGCAAAACAGCACAAAATACATCAACAAAAATTTTTCACTTTAAATCGAAAATTAGTAAACAGAATCTCGCCCAATTAGGCATATGAGTAAAACTATGATTGGCCAAGTAAATGTAAGTGATTGGATTTTTATGTACATACTTTTCATAGCGTCCATATAAAATTTTAGTTTTATTTGGTATATCTGTCATACCATATAAACAACTTCGACCAAATTTGTTAACTGAAAGAATCTGTGAGGAGCATCATATATAGCAACACATAACCACTTCTATCGGCCATTTTGGAAGAGAGCGCCATATAAATCAATTATGTTTTATTTTATATCTAGGTAAAATAATACCGATTCCTACCAAATTCGGTAAAGAAGTAGTACTCATGCAGATTACGTTAAGTTATATGTTTTAGGCATTCGAGACGCTTATTTTTAAAATGACATCCATATAGATATTTAAGCTTAGAATGCTATATCGTCGAAATTATTTAATCAATTCGAGCATAACTTTCTATTTTGGCAGTGGATATTATATCTAGCAACTGTATCTACACGGAGCATTTTTCCTCCAACATTTTGTAATATAGCACCATGCGAATAAACACTATTTTATATAATATCTCGGGAAACCATTGACAAATTACTTATAGATTTGGCAAACAAATAGTACTGCAGTAGGTGGTGTAAACTGGTATGTTTTGAGTAGTACAGGTAACTATTTTCAAAATGGACACTACATAAATATTTTAGTCCACTATATTTTTCAACGAAACAAATTCCAACTTAAATTTGTATGCTGGCAGTGCATACTACAACCATCAAATTTGTTAATGCATAGCTTCATTTCTCTGCCATTTTGTATGATACTTCTACCAATAAAAAGTAAATTTTTTATTTAGTGTCTCGGGAAACAAACAACATATTCTTGCAAAATTTGGCGCAGATGTACTGTGGTAGGCCATATTAATATATGTATTTTCATGTATGAAATATTTATTTTTAGAATCGTGGCTATAAATTCATTTTAGTTTTGTGTACTGTATCTACGAACGAAGTTATGTTATCTATTTCAACTTAACTTTGTATATCGGCAGTATGCAATCAACGAAATCTTTACTACGTTACTTTTTTGTCCTCCATTTATGAAGCTCGCCATATGAACATTATGGAGGATTTATGCCTTATTTCAAGGATCAGTCAACTTATTACCACATAATGTTACACTGGATAGTTTCACCTGATTTGTACAAAATTGTGCACACTATAAATAAAACACAAGTCCACGGGTTCTGTCCACGCGACCACCGCGGCTCTGCCCTGAGAAATTGAAATGAAGTTATATTGAATTTTCGGAAACTCAGTGCCCAAAATCTGGATACAGTATCTTCATACCAACTGTAATACATAATCACTACACATTTACATCCGAAATAGTGTTTTTACATAATTTAATTGTGTTACAATTTGTAGTGTACAACGCCTGGAAAACAAGGATGTGCGATCATTTCCGAAAGTAAGTTTCTTAAATGTTTGAAGTAAAAATTTGAGTCTTAATAGATGTGATTACTAAATAACACAAAATATAAGTATCGGAAACGAAAGCAGTGGCATATAGAGAAACAATTCAAATAACTTCTTGCACTCATGCTCAAACTTTAATTTCTGGTGTTCTTTACTGTGAGTCCTCTAAATTCTAGCAATATCACAATAAACACACTAACAAACTGGGGACAATTTCGAAATGTTTAGTACAGATCAGCAATTTCTTAAAGCCATAAACGACGCGTTAACAAACATAAATCATATAAAGTGTTATTAGTCTCATGTCAAACTGAAAAATGAGATGCAGCTGACAGACCTTTCTGAGAGGATAGAGGTTGTGGATGTGCAATAATCACGGAACAAGGACTCAAAGCCGTAACAAAACTTCCATCCACGTGGATTATATCAACACCCTGGGACGTGAAGCATTTTATACTGATATTTCCCGAGACAGCTGTGAAGAGTAACCGATGAAAACAACCTGCGAAAATTCACTCTTTGTTAATCGAAGCTGTATAAATTATTGAATTGGTTTATACTTGTAGCATGAGAGATTGTAATAATGGTATTTATCGTGGGGTAACTTAGGGCGGAGCAACATTCGCCATTTATATATGGGACGCCCAGGTGCACGTCGTACCTCAGGGACAACATGGAACAACACCCTAAAGCTTGTTTGACAACAACGCGACTCGACGCGATGTGATGCGACGCGCTGAGCGATAACCAATCAAAGTGAAGCAGCTGTCCTTCGCCGAACGACATGCGATGAATGCGTCGCACGAAATTACGACGCTGTTTTTGTCAGCGTCGACAACGACAGGGAAGGAAAAGCACTGATTATTAATATTTATAACTAAATTGGAAATCAGTGATACGATAGGTTTTTGGCACGCATTATTATGCGCAGCGAATATTATTAAGACAAAACAATATGTTGAAATGACATTTACGTTGTATGCAACACGAGAAAGGCACTTCATATAATTATCTGCTTATAGAAAGAAAGTCAACTTCAAATTGCTGAGATTTTTGCTATACACAATCATTCATGAAATTTTTATTTCACAATATCTCTTGTAGGAAACGGTGGTGATTTTACTGATAGGTCTTAAATACCGATATAACAAATTGCAATTTGTTTTTACACGATTTATAAACAATTACTTTATAAACTAGGCGCCAAATATTTTCGCAACACTCCAAGTTAAATGTCAAACGTTGACATCACATAGATGCACAAACCTTCCAAAATAAATTATGTTTATGATTATAACAAACATGAAGTATATGGTATATATTTTTTAATACTCAGTATCTTTATATCGACGCAGCGAAAAGCGCAGTAAAACTTACTCTCATACAACCGTAATAACCAAAAAATGATATTAGAATCTAGTTTATAAAAATATTTTTTTTAATTTACACAAACAGTTTACAGTTTGGTACTGGTATACAACCGAGATTTCCTCGCCGGTAGTAACATATTTACAACTAAATGGCAGCACGATATTAGATAGCGTTCGTGAGTGAATGAGTGGGTGAAAAGATTCAAGCGGCTCTTAATATTGTGGTCTTGAGAGCTGATGAGGGTGAAGCGGGTTGAGAATGAAGCAGCACCAGAATGCAAGTGTGGGGGAAGCTGGATATCCCCAAGGAAACCCACAGACCAGCGGCATCGTCCGCCACGATTCCCACATGCGAGAAAATGGGGCGACCCCGACGGGAATCGAACCCAGGTCGCCTAGGTGACAGGCGAGTAGTCAAACCACTGAAACACCGCTGCCCCTATGGCGTGCGTCGCCGACAGCCACATCGTCGTGGAACCACAGTTGTGAATTTTGCTGTCGCTCTACTGTGAAACCAACTCCAAGCGGAGGCCTGCGCGAGCGGACTAATAAATGGAAGCACCCCGGGAAACCCACTACCGGCACTCGGCATCGTCCGCCACGTTTCCCGTGTGCAGAAATCCGGACTTGTCCCGGCCGGGAGTCGAACCCGTGACCACTGGATGGCAGGTCGGGGTTCTAGCTGCGCGACCACCGCAGCCATTCCCTGACAAATTGGAACTAAGTCAAGAGGGATTTTTTGTAAATTCAATGCTCAAAACCCGGATATAGCTTCTTCGTACCAGCTGTAATGCATAAAAGATCCTTACAAATTTACGTCCGAAATAGGGTTTTTATGTAATTTAATTGTGTTTAAATTTATAGTGTACAACGCCTGGAGAGCAAGGCTGTGCAATTAATCGTGTACAAGTTGCATACGAAGTAAGCACATGAAGCTGTTTATGTAACAATTAGTGTCACACGCCTATGTACTATGCAACGTGTCCTCCACGCATGATTGCACAACGTTGTTCTCCAGGTCTTGTATGTAAAAACTTTGTATACAATTAAATTATATAAAATACTTCTCCGGATGTAAGTGTATATGGTTTTTTTTTACTACAACTGGTCTAAAGAAATTATGTCTGGAGTTTAGGCATAGAGTTTTCGAACAACCTGTATATGTGGCTTCCGCCTAAGGCAGGGTCATATAACGATGAGGAGGCTGTCCTACCCGTGGGACAGGCCTGTCGCTCCAGCCAGCCCAAATACTGGATGAGGTGGGGCGAGATGGGGGCGAAGACGCAGTGGAATGAAGCTGAGGGAGAAATCCGTAGAACCCTGAAGAAACACCACTGTCACTGTTATACCTATTAATTCACTACCTCTCAGTTGCGAAGGATACTCGGTTTGTTCAGTTTGTTAGTTTCTCGACTTCCACTTCTGGGGTCACAGGTTCGATCCCAGGCGCCCTGACGGCGGCAAATTTGTGGACATGGTGTTTGTCACTCATGTGATATTTAAAATTTCCATGCAAACTTTCCCTTTTCTTGTACTATTGTTTCCTCCATCCCACCGTGTTTTTACTTAACGTTTGTTTACATAGTCGGACTTTCATCACACATTTACAAACTCATAAACGCAAATATTTGACTCTTTTAGTTTATAACAAAATTAAAACTCTGCTCTCTATAAATGTCGGGTATGCAGTTCAGTAGAAAATAACATCCCCTAAAAAATCTGTCTGGTTTATTAAGAGTGCATTTTCCGTAGACCTGATGGATATGTCTCACACATTTCAATCGATGCGTTGCGCACTTGTTCGTTTTCCTTACACGAGAAGGCGTTATTATTTTACAAATATAAAATTAATATCGATATCATTATTGGTAGGTTATGTATGTTTCACTTTATTGAACTGTTTGAGTGCCTCTGAACAGCCACAAGGCGTTCAGGAAGGCCATGGCCTGTATAAGGTAACCAGTACAGCATACACCTGGAGTGATTCGGGAATACCATAGAAAACAAAAATAAGAATGGTGGGACGGGATTCGAGCTCAGGTCCTCAGAAAGTAAGTCTAATATTTTACCATTGCGCCAGTAAAATGTTCTTAAACATTTAATAGATTAGGTTCAGTTATAGTCTGCGGTTTTATTACAATAATAACAAAATTATTAATTATTAAGAATATCAATTGTATGCCTTCTTATTATTCACACATCATTGCACATACTTATATTGGAATACGAAAATCTTTATATCTTTATGCAATAATATTTTCCCGGTCCAAAGTTCAGTACAGTTTTGTATTCAAATGTTTGATGTTATCAATATTATATATCCTCGAGTTCTGGTGTATGTTTCAGTCTAACAGCGCCATTATTAAACTTCAACTTGAAATTTCGTTACCGCGTGTGTCTGCTCTCGTGCTTTATCACTACAGTCTGACGGCGGTCATCTTGGATTCTATCGACGTCATTCCACTACCATTTTACTTCGGCGAAAGACGTCTTGAACAAAGTTGTCATTAATCATGATTATGACATATTCCTTCTTGTATAACATTTTAAAGATTTTTGGAAAAATGCAAATGTTCCGCTAACGACCTCGCTGTCGAGCGCTCCACAGTCCCAGTCCCACTCACCTACAATTTCCAAAGTGTTATCTCACAATCTGCATATATCCATATTATTTTGTTGGCCACCTACACCTACATTGTCTATCCAGATATCTACTAAAAGACATAATCACATCCCTATAAATTACCCTACAATCACCTTCGACGTAATTCACTTTTACATTTTCCAGTCATATACTTAAAAGCATACACATTTCCCCAGCTCACGTGCGCACCATAAGTTACATGTAACCTTTCACTCCAATCACATATGTATTGCAAGGTGTGTACAAGTTTCAAATCGTATCAAGAGAGTCAGACTTATGTGATTCTTCTAACTTTGGAACGGAAAGCTTCGAATAACTCTACTATGACCAATGGAAACCAATGTGTGAGGCGGGAGAAGGTTCACAGGTAGAGATTGGATAATACTGGCTTAAACTGTTTGTTTGGAAACCCAGAATACTATATAAAGCCGTTCTCTGTAAACAAGTTTAAAGTGGTTTTTACTACCTAAGCAGTCTGTAAAATAATCTTATATTTTATTTTGAACTAATTCTAGTTTTAGTTGTAACATAAAAATAAATATAAAGAAATAGTTAATTAGACTACTTGTCTTTACATATTTACCCTTTTAAACATAACATATTAATTTTGTGTTTTTTTTTCCCCCAACAATATCCGTTTTCCAGTAAATTTGTCGGTAATCGTTAATTGTTAAAATACGTCACGCAAGTGCTACTTTTAGGTAGCACCCTATTTAAGATGGTGGGCAGTTTAAGCTATTATATTTGACTGCTGCACAGTAGGTGCTTCAGCACACCATAATTGGTTTGAATAGTTTTGATGTGTACAAGATATGGCAAATAACATTAAAAGAATTACCATAGTTGGGAAGGTATGTGACATCTATAATAATTTACATACGGTTTGCCCGCCATACTTCTACTTATAACTAGGTCTACGTCGAAAGTAAAGCGGGATCTGTTAAAATATAACTGAAATATAACCAAGCTTTATTTTATTATTTTATTATCATCCAAGAGGAAGGACGAAAGCTGTTTTCAACAGAGGTACTTGACGTCGTCCGTGGCTTCCACCAGAGCCCATGTCGACCAGCGCACACCATCTATTGGGAAAGGTGGGAACTACCAAGTGCAGATACAGGCCACGGGCCACGCGACCGAAGGCCACGCATCAAAGTGTTATTGAACGCAGTGAATCAGTGTAAATACAATTAACGCCACACCGCGTAACTTATTAATTAATGAATAAAGGAAGCCAAGTCCTTTTGCATAATTATCACAATAATTAAATAACGAGCAGTGAATGAATGCAGCGAAATCTCTGTTGTTAACACGTACCACAAGCAACACAAAGTACCGAGTACGTGGTCATTCATGTTTAATTAATCCTGTTATAATTTGTAAAACTAACAAGTGCATTGTGTTGCACTTAATTAAAGCATCAGGAATTTAGTATTCACTGAATTATAATGCTTTACATATTTAAATAAGAGTCTGTGTTCTGATACCATTGGTGGGACGCAAAACTCAAGCTTCAAAACACTCTATTTATTACGGCAATTAAATACAAATTTAAACATTAATTACAAGTGTATGTATTAATTTTAATTGTTTTGAAAGGCCTTCAAGTGTTTCGTGTAAATTTTCTTCTCCAGCAATCACAGAAAAGAACTTTATACAAATTTGTCATAAATCATAAGAATTATGCCTACATAATTTTAATCAGTGTTTGCCATGTGTAATTTAATTGTATCGCATGCCATGCACTTTATCTGTATTACAAATTATCTGTGTGTCTCTCATAAACAATATCATATTTCAAGCGAGGCGAGGGACTTTTCTGTTTTGGCGGGAGAGTAAAACACCGTTACCAACGCCACGGCGATCTCCTCCAGTCTGAAAGTAGCGGGCGTTAAGGGCACGTCGCGTCTTGTGATCGGAGGTGAAGCATTCTTGTGGACTTATCATTTCACGGCAGTAGAATCGAATTATTTCTGTAACCTCTTTACTACTTTATCGTGCACCTCCGAGTACGCCTCCCTTCTGGAGCCGACTCACGGCCCCTCTGGCATAATCTCTACTTTACTATATTCTGCGCGTAGGTCGACACTCTCTCTTACAGTATTGGCCAGTGTGAGGTCTCATACCACATGCTCGCTTAACTCTGTTGTAACATCGCATTTTCAGCTTCGATACAAGCGGTATTATCTCGAAACTATATTTGTTCATAACTTATACAAATTGTGTGATAAACTTGTTGATTTTATATATATACATATATCAGATTTGTAGAATAACTTAATCATATTAAGTTTTTGCAAAAATAAATAAATTCCTTGTGGAATCTCCTTCATAGGGCTTTCTTAGGATTTGTTCATCACCTCCTGGCGGTTTTTTTGCTCTGCTTGAAGTAAACATTTAAAATGTCAAGTAATTGAAAAAGGAAAAACTAAAACCGAAGGGGAGGGGGAAGGAAGAACGTAATTCACTTGTCTCAATCTATGGAAGATATCCGTTGCAATTGTTTCGCCCTTATAATTTTTCTGAGTTTACGCATAAGATTACAGAGGATATTATAATTGAAACTAGTGCTCGCTTCAGCCATCCTTGTTTCATGATACAAAAGCTTCATTTTTGCACGTGCACTGTGTCTAAGAGAATAATGTGTCAGTATTAAAGGCGCACTGAGCTATTTAAAAACTGTCTCTTTGAATATAATTATCTGAGTTACTGTTACTTAAAACCATATAATACTATGTATCCAATAGTGTTACTACTTGTAACATGAACTTCGCGAAAGTCGTATGAAAAAATGTTGAAACACTGTCTCTATTTTTCATACAGTGACGTCTTCCAATTAGCCTTTAAAACGGTCAATATATAAATGTGATACTTCCATAATAATGCTGACATTGTGTATTACCTACCTAAAAATGTTAGTTTAAACCACTTGAATTGTTGCTTGTGGACGAAAAAGGACCCAAATGTTTGGAAAGTCAAATGTTGTTATAATAAGCACCTGGAATAATTTATAAGTTTAAAAGTCGTGTGGCCTTATTAAGTGCCGTGAGTTATTGGTTAAGAATAATAATTTATAAGTTTAAAAGCCGTGTGGACTCATTAAATTCCGTGAGTGTGTCGATCTAGAATAACATTGGAAGAGACCTAGAATTGTAAAGGGAAAACTGAAGAGAGACACAGTGGTAGTCTCGTATACCTTACATTCCTTCAGAAAGTAGGCAGGCAAGTGTTTTATTAATTAGAGACAATATTCAATAAGCACTGCTTTAAGGACACTTAAGACAAAACTCCCTTCCCAAAATACAAAGTCATTGGTTCTCTCTCCACAGTGTATTCACACACTCTGCGTAATAAATAATGACATACTTCTATTAATAAACTGTGTATATTTTATTTAGTTAAGACAACTACCACGGGCGACTCCAAGAGTTCCCATGTTTCCAAACGCGTTATGCGTTTGGCACACCACTACTGGGATTAAAAGTAGTGTCCGTGAGTACACGGATACACCGGTGTGCTGTACAAGCTTACGAGTATTGAAATATGTTCTCACTGAAGAACATACTCGGATGAGCTTTGCAGATAACGACTATTTGAATAGATTAATTGGGAAAGTATTGTTTCGTAAATTATTTTAATTTACGTGTATGTATATGATGAGTATATTTTTATATAGTAGGTTAATTACTTCCAAGTTGATTGTCAGATAGCATATAGATAAGTGCATTTCTAGGTTGATGAAGTTGTTATAGAATCGACCACTTTTAACAAAACTATTTGGCGCCAGCATCGCGCCAGCCATATCGCTTTCGGACATCCACGAGTAAACATGTTTTACATGACTTTTAGTCGCTCGTCACAGTACATTCAGACATGCATTTACTCCCAAATCAGCTTATTTAATGGTTTTTAACAATAACTCATAAGATATGAAGTAAATTACTGAAACAACTACACTGATTTTTTAATTCTCGCGCAACTTAAATTCACCACTACAATACACATATAATTAATTTAATTATAATAATCCTTGCCACTCCAGTCATGGGAAAGCTACTTATATCGATAATTTAACTTCATTTGGCTATTAACCTCCGCTTTTTATACCAAACTGTCGCTAGCTCTCTCACAGGGAGTTCGTGATAGTACTTCACAAGTCCTGAACTTTAAAATTCCGCGCTGATTAATTCAATTAACTTCACCACTCTCTTTTATCCCGTACAGGCAGGGAAAAAGAGAGTAAAATTCAGCTATGGAAACAGCTCCCAGGCGCTACCCTGGGAATCCTGTAAAACAATGTTTGTTTTGCAGCATTAAGTATGTTTGAAGGGTGAGGAGGGGGAGGGGGTTAGCTTCTCCTTGCCTCCACAAGCTAACTGAGAATTAACTGGGTGGCCAAGGTCCCTCACAAGGGATCGATCCACCCCTGCGCTGAGGGAGTAGCGTCCCAGTGATGTAAAATGGCGGAGTTGTTATAGATGTTCGAGCAATATGGACAGGTGTCAATGCAGATAGCTATAGAAAAAACGTGGAGGTCGTTAGTGTGAGTGTAATTGAGTTCTAATAATATTAGCCAAAGTTTGGGCATTGAGGCAAACGTGCGGGCATATGTACAAGTTTAAAGAACAATAACAGTTGATTTTGATTGCCGGAAAGAGTGTGATTGTAGGTGTCCGTATGGTGAATGTTGAAATGTATTACTATTTTATGTGAGTGCAGATGCCTCGTTGAATAATGTCAATGCCAAAATTTGATATTATCTACTATCGCATAAAACCGAGAAAAAGTTCTCTAAGTGGATACTGTTAAATGACGACACATATCTCAAAGGTGTGACTAAATAACACTAACAGTTATAAATATGGAATAGGAGGCCAACGTTTCGGAAAGCCTGGCGCTGTGAGGGAATATTTCGACGTGTTATTATTGTAGGATTTATAATAACTTCACTAAAATTTATTAAAAAATAATTTAAAAATTTAAAAGAATGTTTGAAATTCGAGCAATGGATGTTCAGAGTTTTCAGGACTGTCTAAAAGAAGACAGTATTAGTATTTCTCTCCTCATAACGATTGCAGATGTTTCTGAAATTATCCTGCGTAATGGATTTGCATGTACGTTATACCGGTTAGCTGAACTGGGGAAGGCTCGATACTGGTGTTGAAGACCAGGTTAGATGACTCTCAATAGTCCCACGTACACTCAGTGGGAAAAGTCAGGTCAGACGAACGTACTGGCTAAGGGATCTTCTGACTAACACGTAGAACCGTGTTCTGATTTTGAAATTTGATTTTACTTCCGGTGCCTACAGTGACTACGAAAAATGATGGTGGGAAATACGAAGAAAACAATACAGGATGAGGCACCTAAGACAGGCCACCTGAATAACATCGCCACATTCAGTGGTAGAAGAAAATGTTTCAGATAAAAGTTGCTGTGGTCCAAGGCAGTTATAACTTGATAGTGATAATTTACTTGTACGTGGGAGGATAAAGCAGAAACACAGGTCAACTTGTCACTTTAAATGGAAAAACAATTTATATTAACCCCCCTCGACAGTTTGCATGAAGTTATAATAAATACGATGGCATTTGCCGGTCATTCAAGATCGCTGAAGGTCAATGACGAAGCAAACTGTGCAGCCTCACGGAACAATGTGCCGACGTAGCGCCGTCCTGTAGCGACTGTAGCCGTCATGTAGCGACTGTAGTCATGTAGCGACTGTAGCCGTCCTGTAGCGACTGCAACCATCATGTATCTAGTGTTTGTTGAAACAAACGCCAGCCTCAGACTACGCTTCCATTTTTATTTTATTATATCAGGTTTTCGAGTCAGTGACCTTGTGAATTGATACATACTGTAAAACGATTCTGAGCGGACAATACAGCACGTGGAATTTAATCTAACAAGCTCGTGTTATAAGGCATTTCAGGTCTTCGGGAGCCGTCGATGGGTCATTGTAGACATGTTGCTTTAGTTTCCCCACAGATAGAAGTTCATAGCTGTTAAGTCTGGGGAACGTGCAGGCAATTTCATGTTTCCAGACCTACCGATCCAACGACTACCAAAAGTTCTGCTAAGAAAAATTTTAATTCTCTGCGCAGAATGAGCGGGCCATCCATCGTTTTGGTACCACATGCATTGCCTTATGTCCAGTGCGATGTCTTCCAATAATTACAGCAAATGTCTTCGTATTTATTACATCTCCATAACCACTGTCGAGGGGTGTTAATAAAAATTATCCTTCCATTTAACGAATTTGATATATGTTCCTTCTTTACCCTCTCACGTACAGGGAAATTATCACTATCTAGTTATTAGCGCCTTGAACCCAAGCGACTTTTGTCTGAAACATTTGCTTCTACTAGTGAAAGTGGCAGTGTTTTTCAGGTGGCCTGATTTAGGTGTCTCGTCCTGCATATGGATGAAGGAAAAGAGTGCAGTAAAAAATTAATAACACAAATAACAAATTACATGAAACAAGAGACACGATCGAATTAAAAACAATAGACGCGGAAACAACGAAGACAACGTAACTATAACAAGACGAAGGCAGCCATAACTAAGAGTGGAACACGAACAGCAGTCAGCCACAGTGCAAGAGACGTGCTGCAAAACAATTTGCAGGCAAAAAATTTTATAATAGTTCAATACGGCAATGAACGTCATAAAAAAGGCACAATCGAACCAGTTGACAGCAACGAAATTTACATAAAATACACAAAACCGCAGAAATGCACAAATGTATAAATGATCAAATAATATAATAGCACAGTCCGATAACTAACAACAGGAAACACCAAGGGCAGCACAAGTGTAACAAGACGAAACTAGCCCAATATACAGAAAAAAAAGTGACAATATTTCGTAATCTGCGATCTGCTCCCGTCTTCAGATAGTTCAACAGTGACGTGTCGTGCACTGTTCAATATTCCATGCACAAACTCCAGAGGAGAACAGGGTTAGTAGAGTAGGCCAAGCATGTTCACGTCACGGCCTCAGGTGTTGTTGGTTCTGTGCGTCACTTCCGTGTGCACTGCGGAGCATCTCGCTAACCTGGTCAAAGTTGCATGCGTGAACCAACTTCAATAGCACAGAGACAGAATCTATCAACTCCCCGGTTTCAAACATAAAACACATTAAACAGGAATTCAAATAACACGTGCTGCAATGTAGCTTCATTCAACTGTAATGTGTTTTTCAATGATTAAGATCCTCATTTATAAACTGTTTCATTTATCAACGAATATGTTCTCTTCTTTACTTTCAAACAACGTGGCGAAACAGCGGCACGGTATTTTATGTATTCCCCTGAACAGTCAAGCGTATTTTACGTAAACTGAAGAAAACTGCCCGAGATTTATAGTAACTACGTTGTTGTAGGAAACGGAATACAACCCAGGTGTAGGAGAAAAATGTTTTCTCCTTGTACTGTTTGTGTGTGTAGATTATGTTACATATTGTGCAACTGTAAATGTAAAAATGTCTTCAATGGTAGCTTCTTAACAATGCGTGGTAAGATTTTATTTTAATTAGAGGACGCCAGGAGGGTACAACCAAGTAATAATTAAAAAGGAATCTCAGGTATTACGGAAGAAAGGTGTGCATGAACGTCCATGACCTTGTTTTGTCACGTGATTTAGACACCTGTTTTAGAGTTTTGTGAGATAATGCTGGGACCATGCTTACAATACAAAAACTTACTTTATAAACTCAAGGTAAATCAGTTAAATTAGTGATTAACATGTGTAACTGAATCGGCGAGGGTATTCCCAAGATTCCGTTGTCTTTGCCTTTTCAGTTATATCCACTTGATTTTCACTTAAAACATAAACTGTGTTAAATATTTTGTACTGGAATGGGTACCTAATGTGATACCTATATTGAATATTAGGTTTTTCGTATACCGCAACAGACGCTTTCATTAATAATCAGCTGAAAGTTTAGAGCTGTGTTTTAAAATAGAGTAACTATCTAAACTAAACCAATAATTACATTGCCTTAATCAACAACTAACCTAATGTTATGAATAGATTCCAAATGGCACGATTGTATAAACGTATGCTTACTTAATAAAAACTTTACATTCACAAAAAAAGCTTCACTCTTGAATTGGCTACTAGTAAGTTGTCAGATATCTACTCTCTCTCTCTCTCTCTCTCTCTCTCTCTCTCTATATATATATATATATATATATATATATATATATATATATATATATATATATATATATATAGTGTGTGTGTGATATATATATATGTAAGTTCATGCTGGCAAAATTTTTAATACTTATCACTACGATAATATGCATCTATTATCGCAGTGAATTGTATAATACTTTTTGCCAGCTTGAATTATATTACTCTAATTGATAGACAGGTTTCTGAACTCTTTCAAGCCCTGTCAAAAGCACCAAATTAAATATTATATTAGTGATTTCTACAATATTACTAAAAAGAACTTAATGGCCTTAAATATTTTTTTCTGTATTCGGTTTTCTAAAATTACTTGTTTTAGGGGCAGGTTTATCATCGTGCTCAAAATTGAATTGACAAATTATAGAGTGTTCCTACATTTAAGTAGTGATGAATCGTCCATAATTGCTTGATAATTCTTCGTAAATATTGATGTAAGCACTGAAAGAATGGATCTAGACATTTCCACGGTAAATATGACCAAGGCACTATCCCAACTCCTCCGACCTTACATACTGAGAACGATTAAGTCCTGCAAAACTTACCAGTTATTTGTCACATCCACATAAGTCCTTAAGATCGCCGCTAATATCTCTCCACAGGTTATCATTCATTGTTCCAGAATCTGAACTATACGCACTGGTAGTGACATAGTCCTACATCACTCGCCGAATATTCGTCACATCCGCTCACTTCTATTGAAGCACCACGACATGCGATGTGTTTCGTCACTCCACGCGATGCTCATACATCGTTCCCGAGTTCAACAGCAACGCACCCTGCGCCGATGTAAACGACTTTTGTGAGGAAGAGGGAGGGGGGATGTCGAGAAGTGGTTTTAGACTGGTGATAGTCTCCTGCTTGTCCATGATATTCTCAGTGTAATCCCCATCCTGGGATGTTGCGATCACCCACAGTACTTACATACATCAATTTAAGAGGGCGTGGGACATATATTATCACCTAATAGGTCAGTGAAAGTCCATACAATTTCGGAGAAGCTAACATGTAAAAACTAAGGTAGGTAAATACTAAATAATTCTTTTTGTCAACTCTGAGAGCTAAATATTACGTCATTCCATTATCGACTTTCATTTCTCTCCTGGAAAATATTTTACAATAAGATATTCTATATATTTTTTTTTCCAAAATAAGAATACACTGAACGGCTTACAATAACGCCCACATGACAACTGCTCCGCGTTCCTTCCCGCTAATCACAGACGTAAGAAAATAAAGTTTCCTCATTTTGACTGGGTGTACAATTAAGATACTAAAATCTCTCGTGCAATGGAACTCTTTGCAAAAATCAGGTGTATTTAATTGTATTATCTAATTACACCCTCGCAATTCCATTAACTTAATCACATCCACTGTATACTTTAGTGCAATGTTGCTCGAGAAAACAATATTTGCTGGTGGTGTAATATATAAAAATTCAAATGTCTTGCCAAGTTGATTCATTTGTTTTGCATATTTTCTTTCGCGGCAATGGCGTGTAAAATTCTTGCAGAAGAAATATTTCGGCAGAAACATGTCACTGTGGTAGAATATTTGCTCACAATATTAGTAAAAACAATTTTGTAGGATTACACTTTCTTGATTATGCTCTGTTTATTTCCGTTAAACCTTAAAATTTCATTAAACTCTAAAGCGTTGATTTCTGTTCCACGCACTTTTAATATCTTTGGCTACCGCTTGTAGCAAATAGATAGTTTGACTACACCTCACATACACGACTCAAAGATTCCGTATCTATCAAGTAAGTGAGTGAAGAGATTTGGGTGGATCTTCACAGCGAGGTCTTGAGAGCCGACTTGGGTGATTGAAGGGAAGATGGAGAGGCGCCGGAATAAAGAGGCTGGGGAGACGGAAGATCCCCAAGAAAACCCGCCGTCCAAAGGCATCATCAGGCACGATTCCCACTTGCAAAAACCCGGTGACCCGGCCGGTGACTGTATCTATCAAATCTGTAAGATCTACTGCATGTGGATTTAGGTGCTATAAATCCACTACATTTACATTTCATCTTTAAATCAATCACTGTTTTGCGGAGCATGCCTGAGCGAATACAATGATTAAACTTGTATGAGCTTACGATGCCCTGTTTTCCATCACCAAGCTCGTATTAAGCTTCTATAGTAATGACTGTATCTACTGCACGCATAAATACGTTTGCGAAATGTTGCGCTCTGATAAAATTGTCAGTTGAATAAATCAGCTATAACATGTTATTTAATTTTTTTTATCGTTCATATTGTTTATTTGATCGAAAAAAAAAAATTTATAGTCGTGGTTTTTAAGTCGTCGCAGTAGTGCGTAATTTATACGAAACTCGGAACGTGATGGGTATTTTCAAATATAAGCAACTTATTTATAAATATATTTTTTAATTCAGGTTTTGTTAGAACAATTCGAAAAATAACGAACCACAACTAAGATGCATTACGATATAAACGTTATGGTGTGTAATTTTTAGAGTAACTTTAGGCATTAAGTGATTTTTTTATATGTAGCGTTGTCAAACAACTGTGAGACAATTTTTGTTTATTACATTGATTGTTAAATCTAAGATATGAAATATCTTACGAATCCTATTATGTATAGCTTACTTTATGAGGTGAACACAAAAGAACACAGACTTGTTATAAATTAAATAGTAGTAAAGCAGATTTTTTTAACTGTGATATTAAGAAGTCCATACAAGAAAACATAATTTTCCATACGATTGTATTTTTACATTGAGAAAATTTTTTAAATTAAAATCTAGGTTCGTAAGAGATGCGTGTGCAGCTTTTAAAAGGGAAGGTGCCTATAGCGCCGATGTGCGTAAAGTCCAGTGAGGTGAGGATGGAGCCGAGAAGGAATGAAGTAGAGGAGGGAAGCGGGAGCAGCCCGGGAAAACACACACACACCACCGACAACGTCCATCATGCTTTACACATTGGAATACCCGCCTTTGGTGCAATCGAGAACCGAATGCTTGGTGGTAGGCCAGTGTCTGAGAACGTACACCTGCGACCCTCATACTTTCTCAGTAAAAAATAGGTAGACTGTATATATCCTTTAGTCTAATTGTTTTCCGGAAAGGTGAAACTGCCCTTGTAAGTATTGTTTAAGCAGATTTTAACAACTAGTAGTACAACGAGAATTAATGATGCAGCTTAATTTCTGAATAGTGAATTATAATACGACAAAGTATATCAATGTCCTTTCATAGAGAAGGAGGTGTTGGAACCCAACTGTGGATTGATTATTTTTGTTGGCACATTTCAGTTTCGTCCTGTCTAGTAAGAGTAAGAATGGCAGTGGGATTCAAGACATGTATGATCAACACGTCACTCTACACGGAAACTTTAAGAAGTACGAATCACACGTGTTCTCATCGAGAGCAGCGTCGTTAGAGCCGAGGCAAGTCAGGCGTGGGGAAGGAGTGGATATGTTTGGGTGGTTATTAAGGACTCTGCCTACCTGCACGGGTCTTGAAATGCGCTGCGGCCTGTTTGAAATACTCGTTTCTCTACGAAACTATCAAACGTGCATCCAATGTGTTGACCCTCGAAAAGAACACACACGTCAAACGAGGGTTGTTGAGTGCTTCAAAGAAGTCACGCACATCATAAACACAGGTTCAGAGTAACCTACTTCAAAATTGCTAAAAACGTCTGTGTTGTATTTCAAAATATACGCTTCAGATATATACAAAACTGCTCAAGGGACCTGCACGAAACCTTCCTGCCCGCTGTCCGGTACGATTCTCATTTGCGAAAATCCGAGAGGGACCCCACCGGCAATATAACCCGTTTCAACTTGGTTGGAGTTGAACGTTCTAGCCGCTGCGCCTCCGCGACCCCGAGTGAGGAAGAAATCAGCCAGGCTTGTAAAGATGACCCGTCCCTGTATTTACCTGCGGGCTGTGTGGCTACAGAATACTGCTTGGAACCGTGAAGAGAATGGCGAAACAGGGAACCGAATGTAGGTTTCTTGCGAATGGCAGTCCAATATAAAAGCTGATTCACCAGCGCCTATTTTTCCGTATATATGCAACCCGCAAACAATACTACCCATCTAACAAAACATCTCCTCGGCTGTAAAATAATTGTCTCTTGTGTGTCCGAGTCCCGCGCCGTATACGTACTCGTTTCTACGCTCGTTTGTTTGCTGAACATTCGACACCGTTGTCTGCCTGCACCAATCAGTGACGCGAACTTAGAGAATAGTTACATAACAGCACGTGCGCATTGATTTCTTTTCTTCAATACAGTAAGCAGTGAATGAATTTTTGTCACATGAAGAAACACAATGGATCGAAGCGAGGCATATGTGTGTTACTAAGGACGCAATCTTCAGGAGTATTTCAGATCTAAAATTTTTCTCTATAGCGAAACTTTCATATACAGTAGCTCATAAAAGTATATGTCTGGCTAATCAAATTACATTATTGTACATACTAGACGCAAAAATAGAACCCACCTTCAACATGAGTTGTCCAAAGGCAGTTTTATATGTTTTTGTTCAAAATATTAATAAAATTTGCTAATATGTTCTGTTGTTTACAATCACGTCACGAACTTTATAAAGCATATCGATTTTGACATTAAAAAGGTATTCGTCTAGGCAATAAAGTATTATGACTGACTCTAAGCAGATGCATTTTATGTGATGTGCGAGGAAAGAAGGCAATTTGTTTTCATCAGTGAAATATTTTTTGGCAGTCTTGACCGTGAAAAGGAACGCAAAATTGGGGAAACAGCTTAAGCAAGAAGAAAAATTCCAACAAGGTGGTTCCAAAAGCGAAAATTCTTCAAAGGTACAGCAGGAATTATAAACACAGCCATCAGTACAGATAAGAACGTCATCTACAGGTTTAATGAAACTATAATGCATGGCAAAAGAAACAAGAAGTGGTCGCCTGTCTAGTCTAACGCAAAGAGAACCATGTAACATAGGTAAGTTGGTACACCCGAAACTGAGTGTTTTGAACATTACAACTGAAGGTGAACGGGAATTAGGAAAGTACGTCACAGCACAAACTATAGGAAATGTGCCTCAGGAATTGAGGAATAATGGCCGAATAGCCAAAAGAAAACCTATATCGGCCATACGAGCAGACAAAAGCGACTTTTCCATGCTAAAGAATAGGAAAACGATAGCAATGAACACTTGAGGAAGGTCGTATTTCCCGATGAAAAAAATTCAATCATTTGAAGTCAGATGGTGAATAGTAGTTTGCTGGATAACAAACGGTGAACTAGACACAAAAATTCTCACAGATACAACGAAATATAGTTTGGTTCCATATTTGTTCGGAGGTGTGTGTATTAGTGCTAGTTGTGTAGGCCAGCTGTGTTTCATCGATGATACCATGGGCCACAAACTCTACATTAACATTCTGAAGTCTCGCCTTCCCCAAGAGTGTCAACGATATGGGCCTCACTGGGGACTGCGTCTTCACCCAGATAACGATCCTTAACATAAAGCTCTAAACACAAAACTGCGGTTACTATACAACACGCCACTGTGAAAGGCAACGCATCCTCAGTCGCCGGACGTAAAACCCGTTGAGAATTTGTGGCAAATTCTAGAAGAAAGAATAAGAATGTATATATTCTCGAAGAAAAGTTAACTAAATAAGGCATTAGTAGAAGAATAAAAGCTTATACCAGCAGAAACAACAAGTAAAATCAATCCCACGATGATAACGAACGCTACAGGAATTATAAAGAAGAAAAGATTGGTCACCTCCTATTAATGTTTAAAGAAACGACCCCTTGAAATGTATGTATGTATTGCATAAGAATACTTGTTTGGGGTGAAATTATGTGTCTATACTTTCTTTCTATTCATACATTACTATTCCTACAGGATAAAAATGTAGTTATGTTATGTATGTTTTGTATCTATGTTACAGTAAGTAATGTGTTAATGTGCCAACTATACTACGCCCTTTTCTATCAAATATATATATACATATATATATATATATCCGTCAACATGGAATCTATGGAAATACGAATACTTTTTTGAGCCGCTGTATGTTTAATGGGGTGTTCTTAGCCACATAACTCAACATAAGTAACCATTTCTTAAATATTCCACTTTCATAAATAACCTCAACTAGTTTACAATTTTGTTGACAAGATTTGAAGAGAAATATACAATCTGACGGGGTTTCTACTGTTTACATTTTATTCACTTTAGTGGAGTACAAACTAAAGTTTCTGTCACACTGAAAGTAGAAATGTCCCCTTACTAGAAAAATATGGAGCACTTCAATGTTCATCTCTTATAAAGCCAACTGCAAAACTAAGCCATAGTAAGGTTTCTATTTTGCCCCCAATATGAGTCTGAAAACATAGTTACACATTTGAAATTTGGAGTTATGATAGGCACAACGAAGCGCAAACAGCATTTGCATTTCTCCCCCTTCGTTTTCCATGTACAATATAGTGAACTCAAACAATCATTATGTGCAAATGGATGTTGAAAACATGCAACAAAATTAAACGTTAGTAGAACTGACTGGTAACATTCAACTTAGAAAGTGCCAGATTTTTAACAAAATTAAACTAAGTTGATAAATTTGTGGTGTTTGTTTACATAGATTTATTATTCCATGTTTCATGTTTTGGGTACTGTTTTAAGCGACATTTATGTACATTGAACAAACCTCGACAATCATCATTTGGTCGGAGTTTCAGCTTCACAGTGCAATCTGTACACGAGTCACAAACATCTTTTCGAGGTCTGTGTAAACTTTAATTTGATTCGATTCTGAAAGATTTATGATAAGTGGCATATTTCATACCTGACGTCATTTTTGTTTGCCTTACAAAATAATCTTTAAAGCATTCAAATATTTTTCTAACTGAAAAGGAAGGGTTACTGAAACACTGTTTCCTTTTTTTTCTTTGCGCAGTAGTGCGATTCAGCATGTGGAATGGATGATAAGTGTTATCTGGCCAACTACCAAACGTTTGCGTAATACTTTTTGGACAATTGCCATGTCTACCCCTGTTATTTTTAATCAGCATGTCTCCCTTGGTCAACTTTCCTTAAATAAATGTTACCTTCTTTCTTGATATTTGCAGTGTACCAATAAAAATGTTTGACAAACAGGAATGGAAACACAACTTGCCTGCCGCTTTATTTCATACTTCCAGCTAAGAGAAATTTTAATAGGTTAACTGCTATCACATTTTCCGGCTTTTCTTTGTCACTAAATGCTCACAGAACTTGAAAATTTGTTCTTTCTCAATCATATTAATTGTTTTGTAGCACTGTTTAGAACAACACTACAACAGCTGAAATGTTTTTGAATTTACTACTTTCCCACTCGAAGATTTTGTTGCACAGCCCTTTGTTTCTCCTTTATTTTGTTGCACAGCCATTTGTTTCTCCTTTTTTTGGTCTTTTTTCGTTCCCATAAATTCTTTCATCGTAATTTACGCTTTTCTGCATTGTTATTCCTATTTTCGACTTCAATATTTTTAGTACTGTCGCTAATTTCGCTTGATATTTTAAACATTTTATTTCCTACTAAACGAAGGTATACAGCCTCGTGACACATCAAATAACCTAAATATAGTTGAAAGTGAGAGCTTCATGTCTTCTATCCAAAAACAGCTTTTTATATTCTTCACAAATTAATATCTTGCTAAAGGATGCGAAGATCTAAACAAAATATTAGGCAAGTACTAGTGGAGGCTAGAGGAACTAAAATACAAATATTATTAAAAATACGCGATTTTAAGAAAAATACTTTCTTGCATCCAGCGCCTTAATTCTTCAGCACATATATTTCCTCGCAAAGAAGCTCATTACTGTGTATCTTATTCACAAATATAATCATAAATATTCACTTACAAATACATTTTTAATCTATTTGCTGTTTACATTACAATAAAAATGTGTCCCACCGACTGCTCTGTATTGACTGATGGTCACAATCGTAGATATTTTTCTAATGATATATAAACATTTTGACAGTTTATTTTAACGCGTTTGTAAATCCCAACCACGCACACGACCCGCTAATCTCTATTGTACACGAATACGTTAAGCAACACGCACTGAGTTGTTCTGCACGCTGAACGAAGTAGCACAGTGGTAAACCACTCAACCTGCGTTCGAAGGAACCCCGGTTCGATTCCCGGTCCGGCCATCCTCATATCGGCCTTCTGTGGTTTCCCGAAATCACTCGAGGCGGATGTTGGATGGTTTGTTACTACACGTCGTAGTCTCTTCCTTCCTCGTTTCTTCCATCCGTAGACTGTTCACGGTAAAGATAAGAACTTTTGAAATCAGCATTTAAAAAAATTCACTGGCCATCGACTGCACTGCCCTGTGTGCTACCTCGCACGCTGGTCCACTGACGCTCAGTTCATATGACAGCGAAATAATTCTTAACGAAGTTTTGCTACATATATTTTTACATTTATACGGATCTCAGTCAGTATAGATTCTTCTTTATATACATTAGGATGTGAGCTGGCGTGTTAGTATCACGTCAGTTTCCAAAACATGTCACGTTTCCACTTGACTGATGCAAAGATTAAGGTATTAGACCTAAGGCTATGTTTATATCACATAAAGCAGGATAATATGGAATGAGGAGAAAAGTAGACATCAAGCAGGGATAACAGTTATGCTCTATTAACAGCCAACAGCCTCTTAAGGCCTTGTCACCTTTCACACGCACTCATAATATCAAATAAATTATAAAATCGCACGCCGAGAGAAATACGACCACATCGGCAAAGTTTAGAATCAGCAGTATGTTAAGTTCATAACCCTAAATTTTGGCTCTATAGGCTGTTACATGGCCATGTTTATAGTTGCAAGTTTAACCATTGCATACCATTTCTATCATTATTACATGTAATAGCACCAGGCGTATGTACGTAGGTACAGTACATACGTTGTTTATTTCCTGAGGCCTTGCTGAAGTTATACTAACAGACTATTCCTCCGCCTCACACAAAGCTTAAATTCGAGACTAGAAAATTACACCCAAGAGAAAACCCATCGCATCCGTCTGTACTCAGTTTAAATATATTTTGCACGAGAAAACATCTTTACTAGCCATGAATAAAACATCTATATACTCCATATTGTTATTAATAACTTAACAACAACTGTATATAAAATATAAATAAAATGTATGTTAAACGGAAAACAAGATACTTTAATGATTGTTATAAATTGTTTGTTCTATATGACATTATTAGTAAACAACCAAACACGTTTCACATGGAGTGACTATTTTTTAAGGTTTATTGGAAAGAGTGTGAGAAGAACGCAAATGTTCTTCTGTATTTTTCTTCGGTGTGAGCGTATTACTTTTAGTGAGCAAAATGAACAACTCTAATCTTAACGCTAATTATTTTTCCAATTGTGAAGCCGGCTTATGCCGTGTTTCAATTGGACCAAAGAGCGCTCATGTGCTCTATCTCTTACGATCACGTCATTATGAAGTCAGTTAGAATGCTCTCTGGTCGTCTCAGTTCGCCGAAGAGAGCATGGAAGAGCGAGAGTACAGAGAGAGCACGAAATTGCGCCCAAGATGGATCTTCCTGCGCTCTATGACCTCACGCCATATTTGTTGAACATTGTTTCAGTGTCAGAACAAAGTTATAGTAGCTTTCTGAGCCCAAGCCACGTCGCAGTTTACTTGTAAGTGATTAAATTGGACTTTTTTGTCAACTAAATAACTTAAGTAACACTTATTTTCAAATATACAGATAGGGATTTCTAACAAATTCTCTCTTTTTTTTTTTTTGTCACTTTGCTGCAATATGACGAATATACATATAGTGCTATAATTATTTGTGAATTTTTGTACATATCTAAATTAATTCCAGCAGCCGTAACCGTGAATTTAGCTTAACATTACTTCACGCCTTTTTTGTCATCGGCTGTGTGCGTGACGTCAGAGAGAAACGAAACAGTGGCTGTGTCAATTTCACAGAGCGCGGGGCCATGATGGCGTACCAGTTAGACTACTCGCCTCCCACCTATACGAACCGGGTTCTATTCCCGGCGGTTTCGCTCCCGGATTTTCGCATGTGGGAATCGTGCCGGACGATGCCGCTGATCAGCCGGTTTTCTCGGGGATCTCCCGTTTCCCCTCGTTCTTCCATTCAGGCGCTGCTCCGTACTCACCTCGCTTCACCCACATCGGCTCTCAAGACCTCGACGTTGGGAACCGCGTAAATCTCTCCACTGCATTCACAGCGTTAGAGAGTGGTATACCTGGGTAGCCAGTCGTGATCGGAGCTGGCAGAGCTGAGCTCCACGACGCCTAGGAGGAACAGCAACCAGCAGCGCAGAGGCATCTCTGCGGCGCGCACGGACAAGCACTAATGGAGCAGTACACACGTGAGCCCCCGGCTTATATAAACACAGCACGGCCCCGCTAACTGTAGCGGTGCGTTCCCAAACACTCGCCTATATTCCCACTTTTCTGGGCCAGTGAGGCACTCCCTCTGCCCCGCTAACACTCGCTAATCACACATATGTTTGCAGCTCGTCTCGACAGCCACTACAGCGACGTTTTAAACTTAGCGTACTCTTCTGAACATTGTGATGGATATATTTTCGTTAAGCATACTCAAATTTTGTGGTTATTGAAACATTCGAAAAAAACATCATTTTCACCCCGGAAATTTATTTCGCTGCACTTTCAACATCTTTTAAGAAGTTTCTGAAGGAAACGTGAGCTTATTAAATCACTTTACATTGTGTCTGTGTAAACAATGGGTATATTGTGTATATAGACTTAGCTTAGATGTCTCTGTGTGTGTGCCAACTCTAAAAACTTTTTTAACCGTCAACCTAATTTAACCAAAGTCAAAGCACGTATAGTATTTGTTAAGGACACACGGCGTTAATAGTTTTCGAAAAAAAATACATTACTTATTTATAAAAAAAAACAGCTAAGTTAAAATTTATAGCGCTGTGTCATAGCTCAGAAACTATTCAACTGATTTGGACCAAACTTTTTAAGTTCACAGTGAACTATGTAGGCCCAAGAATTGAATTAAGAAAGAGGTAGTTTTATTTGTCAACCATTTTGGAAGATATCACTGTGTGACAAAAAAAACGTTTAACAAATAAAATTATAAGATATACTAAACTGATAAGAACCTAATTTGCCACGACAGTATTAGTACGTCAGGCCACGCACACATAAAGGAATTAAATCGTTAGAAAAAAATAATTATTTTCATAATGACGTACATATAAATTATATTTAATTAACTTACTTTATATATAATATAGTTTGACTAATTTCGAAAAAAACTTGATATTCTGGAAATATGTATTACAAGCATGAAATATGCCAATACATGGTTTGCATTGTCCGCTATTTTATAAGATAACGACACTTATAAAAAATATTTTTGCCATATCTGCGAAAACACTCGACCGATTACTCCCAAATTTGGTAAACAAGCAGTGCTATGGTAGGTCATGTAAAGTGATATGTTTTAAGTATGTCATGCCAATTTTTTCTAAATGGAGACCTTATAAATATTTCTCCATACTACACTAAACGTACGAAATCATTAAATAAATTTCATGTTAATTTTGCATTCTCGCAGTTTTCTTTAGCAGTCAAATATGTACAAGCAGAGCCTCTTCCCCTCCATCCCCCTCCCCCAACAACAATTTAAAAAGATAGTAACATACGAAATATTAATTTTCCATTGTAATGTATTTCAGGCACCAATAAACTGATTTCCACCAAATTTTGAACACAAGTAGTGCCACTTTAGACCACGTGATATTATAATTTTTAAAGTGAGTCAGGCATTTTTTCAATGGTGGAAATATAGTCAATTCAAGCTAGTATGTGATTATTTTTAATCTATTTAATACAATTCAACCAAATTTTGTATTCTGATGGTATATATTAGAATAAATAAATAAATAAACATATAAGACATATTTTGTCAGCCTATAAACATATAAGACATATTTTGTCAGCCTATAAACATATAAGACATATTTTGTCAGCCTATAAACATATAAGACATATTTTGTCAGCCTATAAACATATAAGACATATTTTGTCAGCCTATAAACATATAAGACATATTTTGTCAGCCTATAAGCAGTATGATGACGGGTAAGAAAATGGAAATTTTTGCTATATTTCTGGAACCAGTCAACTATATCACACATAATTTTGCGCACAGCAGAACATGTGAGCTGACAAGATTTAAGCGACTCACATAATTTTTTTTTCAAAATGACGACCCTGTAAATATTTAATGTTATTAAACTTAGTCCACAAAACATTAGAATGATTGCAATCCATGCTAATGCTACTAATGCTACCTCCGTAATGCAGTTAGTTGCATGACAGTTTACGGTATGAGTTCCGGGTTCAAGTTCCGGGTAAAGCACATGTACATTTGTAATTGCTAACTATTATTGTTTATGTTTCTGGTTCCATATCTAATTATAACTGCGTCAACGAGACGTCAAGAACCATCTAATCTTTTAATAACTCGGTAAGAATTATTTGCATCTATATATATTAAAATAGGCTTATTAGTTATATTGGCAAATTCTTCTACTAAATTAAATTATTTTTGCAGAAATAAACCTTTGTAGAATATGTAATAACATTACTTGTAAAGTTTCCTTTTTAACGTAACAAGAGCCGTATTTATAATACCTCAAATAAAATGTTTCTAGCAATCATGGAACACTTCAATTCCCGAAGCGAGGACCATAAATTAGTATATGTAAAACGACCGAACATTTTTTTTTTATAAATACAGTGCTATTGAATTATAATCATTGAAATCTACAATTTTCATAAAATCTTTCTCCGTATGTATAAAATATAATTGTATCTCATGTTAATAGTATCAAAGAGACTAACTGTTGCAAGAAAAAATGGCTGTGTAGTAAAACGCTTGCCATTATTGTTCACTGGTTGCTTATTTGAGTACGAGTGCCATCATACGTTTTCGTAAATATTAATAGAAATTTTTACTTTATTCATAAATAATACTTATTTTTAGAGCATAGTATTACTTTCACTCCCATCTCCGCTCTCATTATTTCGCAGTAGTTATACATTTAGCTAATTACAAACATTTTTATTTTATGACTTAGTAAATTATTGTATTTTCAGAAGAAACGTTTTATAGCCTTACAAACGATTATTTTGGAAACAGGACTCCCCATATTTTGGGTGTAAAGTAACAAACAATTTTTTCGCTGTTGTTAAATAAAAGTTTTTTTGTGAAATTTACTTAAGTTATATTCGCTGCGACAAAATATAAAATGTTAAAGGTCACTTAAATTATCTTCACTATACAAATTGTTCTAAGAATTGTAATAGCTTATAGTTCTGCTGAAATTAAATTCCTATACACATCCTCCTTCAAGACGTGACGGAATATTCCAACTAAAATAGCTCCGACTCGTTAACTGTCATTATCAGGAACACTACTAAACATTTCTATAAACAGGTTGCCATATATCTTATACGTTTCTTCTTCTGAGAACCACTATGACATTGTTTCATGTAGCCTCGCACCACGGTAAGATGCGCGCATTCGCGGACTGTGATGTGACTCACCAGGAAAGTAGAACACTTGCAGAACAGATTTGAACGCAAAGCTAGCAGAAAATGTCGCATGGAATAATACGTTCTTTACATTTCTTCAGTGACTTTCGAAGTCCTGTAGAGTTCAGCTAATGTTTTCAGTGTTACTTTAAAAACGTCTCATTCTCATAACTTCTGGAGATGGGACAGAATCCTTAATTTTGGAACCAATTACATCTCTTCGTAATTCAATTTTTAAAAGACGAAATAGTAAAATTCAGTTCTTGTTTGCATACCGGAATTCTCAAGACAATTTCTGAAATTTTTATGGCCCCAAATGTTTTCTGTTCTTAATTTTTATTTTGTATAAAACTTTTATAAAATTAGAGAAATTTGCATCATTTTTACAGATGGGACATACATAACACGAGGGAATAAAAATTCAAAACTGAATTTAAGAGTACAGTGTTCTGTAAAAGTTTCAGTTAATAAATATTTTTAATGGAACTCCAGTGCTGAAAAGATATTAAAACTCAAGTAATTAGTGACATATCACCATTAAGGATTAGCTTGTTAGCGGATATTCGAAACAGCTAATTTAAAATCCTAATACAGCTTCGTGGTGTCTAACCGGAATCCGCGCTAAATAGTGGATGGGAATAGGCAGTTCTGGCACAAAGACTTAGGGCTGTGGCACGGTGGCTCTAGGAGCTCAGCCGCTATCTTGGATTTTCGGACTTCCTGCTCTGTCAACCAGTCAAGCGATTGCAATGTTTTATTCTAACATGTTGGTAGCAAGTACAATGCCATCGTTGTAGCCAGTACACCACCATATTTGCAGCCAGTACGCCGCCATACTGGACTGCCATTTTGTAACCAGTATGTGATTTTTCATTTCTCTATCATTCAATGTCATTTTTCATGCACTATCATTCCGAGGGTTTTCTCAGAGTGCTCTCTTGCATTCTTTCTCTCCTTTCTTCACTTTCCTCTACATCCATTCTCTTTCTTTCTCTTTCCTTCCCTTCTCTCTCTTGAACGTCAGTCTGTCTTGTGGATGAGGTTGTTTAAACAGTTCCCCCCCCCCCCCCCCCCAATATAGTGCAAGCTGGTGAGAAGATTTCACATGGCTTTATTCAGGGAAAGTAAACATGTTGCTTGTTAATAGCGCTTAGCGACACAGTTAAATGCGACGCCTTGGCACTCAAAATCGTGCTTGTTCACGTGTAGAAAAGATAGCCTGGTTAAGTATCACGTGGAAACTTATTAAAGTAAATTTCAATGAATGTAGTCGGAATGTTTATTGACCAGGTAACTAAATGAACTAGTGGAGTATTTTTAAAATATCTGTCTTAAACATTTTTTTTTTTTAAAGATATATATCGTTGTAGCTGCTGGTAAATACCTATACATCGTGGATACTAGATGTTATAAGAAATTGTAAAATTGTATTTTTTTCCGCCACTTCAAATTCTATGGGCACTGTGTGCCGTTCTATATATGTGACATGTTTTGTAGAAGCACTATCCTTAATGATTATCGCGCCCTATAAGAGTGATATCATGATTTACCTTGTAACCGACCAGTATTAATATCTTGTAAGTGTACTGCCTTGTCCAGCATCAATTTAAAGATGTGTAAAAAATATACGTTTTTTAATAGTAAGAAATTCTAATCAACTTTCACCGTTTGTGTAATTAAAAATGGTCAATAAATGAAAGTTTCATTTTTGAAGGAGTTATATGTTATGATTTGTAAATGTACTGAGATCTAGTACAATTCCATACTCGTTAAACAACAGAAAACATCTAATCTCTCAATCCTCAATTTTGTTGCAGTAAATTTAAGTGTAAATTTTATGGAAAACTAATTTATTGTCCATATAGTCATTGAAACATAACCAGTCAACCATTAGTCCATAGTAGAGACAATTAAATAGACTCAGCAAATTTAGTATTCAGGTTATGTATAAACTGAATTTCATACATAGATGAACACTATATACAAAAGAAAGATTTTTAAGTATTAGCTTAGTACAGTAGCCACATGAAAGAGTATATAGTACAGCCTGCCACGTTATATTGATTTTCCATGCCTATCAAAAATAAACAAACAATAACCACGATTCCATAGTATGTATGTAAGCCCTAAAATTTTTAAAGGTCAAAGTACAGAAAAATTAATATCTATTTTTACTTCTTGTACGCGTCAATTATTTATTATATACTATGCAGTTTAATTTATTTCACAAATCTGTTAAGTTTTAGAAAAAAATTGTATATATTACTTAGAGTATCCTCTCCATTCCAGCTCAAAAATATCCAAACATAGATATAAAATAAAAGCTAGTTATAATTTAATATTATCTTGAATATTTTTGATATTTTTTAAAATAATTTAATAAATTACTACATTTCGATATCATCCCATATCCATCGTGTCACCGTGATGCCACATATCTATAATGTTTTACATCGTTAACTAACCTGTTTTAGTTTTCTATTATACTATCTGTGATACCAATGTAATTATATATACTATGTGTTAAATTTGCATTCTCTTTCAGATCTCATAATATTTTGTACACATAATAAGATTTATCCAATAATTTTTCCAGGAAAACTTATATTTGGAAAAAGTACAAATTATATTTCCAGTTAATTTCGCTAATCAGTTTTACAGTTCGATTAATTTACAATATAATTACACTTTTATGCAACATAATTTCATTACACTTGATTTATTTTTCAATTTTAAAGTATAAATTTAGTAATTAAATACGCGCCCTGTAGTGTTAGAAAACCACAGCATCATGAAAAGTCTTGCGCGTCTGGAACCGCCACCGAACGAGTCGGCCACGAGCGTAACCCCGCAAATTTGAAGTTCAATGCCCGAGTGGCCACAGTATAAACAAACCGCAGCACTTCTTCAGAACCACAGTGTTTTACGGCCCAATCTGCCAGTGCCTTTTATCTCAGTTGTCCATCTCTCAATTTATATCCTTGAGACAGCGGGTCTCAAAACTTTCCGAAAGTACGCAACCGTAACTGCTCAGCGGCCTAGCGAACGGACCCATTTGTCACCTGTGCCTGACGTGTTTCTGGCATGTACGCAAAATCACCATCATCGTGTGAAAACACAATTAAAGACTATCGCCACGAATAATACTACAGTGATTAAATAAGTATTTCTTTCTTTGCGTTATTGAAGAGTTGAACTCTGCTTAAACTTCGTGCGCGACACGAGAGATTGACTGTCTTCAAAGTTATCGACACCAAGTGACAGCATGTTCGCACTGTTAGCTCTTGTCTCGTACACTGATATGGCCGCCGCTGTTTCGGCAAGGCATCACCTGAGAGCAGCACCGTCGCTTGGAGCGTTCGTTCAGCGGCAAAATTAAAATAGACTGCGCCACTATCGCACGTTTCCCTGAAATCCACGAGGAAATGGATTGGAGGAATTTTCATTGGTTAAGTTTTAGTTTTTTTTTTTTTTTGTCTATATAAATTAATGCCAGGAGCCTGCCTCTGGGCAGGTCGTCTCCTGGAGTCGTGTCAGTTAAGTACTCTCCTTGATTATGTAACTTTTTAAATATAGCTATATAACTTTAAAGCTCTTCATGTTAGCCTTCATGAAGGTTGAACCTTGAGCGTTTCTTTTGCTTAGAATTTAGAACTTTAAATTTGTGTAGCGTGGGCATAATTTTACCTTCATGTAAAGAATTCAGAATTTCGTAAAATCCTTGTAATGCCCTTAAAATGGTTTTAATAAACTTAAAATTTTCCTTCAATTGATATAATTACTCAAGAAGGTGGTTGTAACAAATTTCGAGTCAGCCATAAAGTTTGAAGATTTAAAAGACTAAAGAAATAAATGAGAGAAACTTTTTAAAGATATAGTGTCACCCTGTTTTAAAGACTTGTAAGCACAAATTAAATATATTGTTATTGAGGTTTTTTAAAAATGGTTCCACAAAATAACAATTGGTTTCGAAAATAGTAGACCCATGTGCGGTCCTCGTATTTTTGTATTTTGAGTCAGTATTTAAACTAAACATTGTAGTTTTTGAGTATAATAATTTAATCAACATCTGTAGTGAATCTAAGAATTGAATCAATATTTTGCAGTATTGTTTTGAATATCAGTATTTAAACAAAACCTTTAATATTGAATTCTATGTATCAAATAAATACAATGATAAATATATTTTTATATGTAGCCTTATGTATATTAAGGCATTTTAAAAACTGGGCAAAGGAAGTTGAGAGAAGAAAAAAGATTTATCCAATTATTTTTCCAGGAAAACTTATATTTGGAAAAAGTACAAATTATATTTCCAGTTCTGACTAAGCATGCATGTCTATGATTTAATATCTAGGTGTAATGTGCGTTTCACTCTGTCTTATGATATCGTTTTGTGTGCTCTGTTGTAATGATATTTTTCGCTGGTTTTTTTTGGGAGTTTTTGATTTTCTAATTTATGGTTTTGCCTTGTATGCGCATCCAGGTGAGTGCGTGCGTGTGTGTGCTGCGTGTGTGTGTCCCACTTTAAATTTTGGAACATGTGGACAGAATTTCACCAAACGTGATTGGCTACACATATAGTACTTAATAAGGACACCGGACTTTTAAAGTTCTCGTCCAGGTCAGACAAATACCTTCAAAATGACGGCCGCTTCAAAATTTGGGGAGATACGTCATATCTGTGGAACCATTAAACCGATTTAAATCAAATTTTGTAAACTGGCAGAGCATCGTTCAAGAATTATATTTTGAGATGTATATTGTTTTTGGTTAGCAATTTTGAAAATAGCATAAATAAAGATTTTTAATTATATCTCGAAAACTATTTAACCAATTCTCACCAAATCTGGTGGGTAAGTAATAATATGATAGGTGAAGTAAATGTATGTGATTGAACTTTATAGGGTACTTACTTTCAAAATTGTGACCACACAAATTTTTAGTTTTTTTTTTTTTATATATATATCCCATACCATTTAAACAAGTTCTACCAAATATTGTATGCTGCAAGTATCTGTTTGGAGCATAATATATAACAAAACCATTTTTGTCAGTCATTGTGGAAGATAATGCCATGCGAATAAATAATGTTTTAATGTCATATCTCGGTAAAAAATTTACCGATTCCTACCAACTTTGGCAAACAAGTAGTAATGATGCAGATGATGTTAAGAAATATGTTTTAAGCATAACAGATACTTATTTTCGAAATGCCAGTCACGTACATTTATTTAAGCTTAGAATACTATATAGTCGGAAATATGTAATCAATTTCAACATTACATTGTGTTTTGGTAGTAGATATTACAACTATCATCTGTATATACGCCAAACATTTTGTCCGCCATTTTTAAGAGAGCAACATAATAATAAATAAAGTTTTTATGTCAATCTCAGAAACCAATTGACAGATTCCTATCAAATTTTGCAAACAAGTATTCCTGAGGCAGATGATGCTAAGTGGTACTTATGATTTAAGCATGTCTTACACTTATTTTCAAAATAGCGACCATATAGCAATTTTTAACCTATAATTCTATATCGTCGAAACCATGTTATCAATTCCAATTTTAAGTTTGTTTGTTAGCAGTAGGTAGTACAACTTGTAACTTTATCTACACCGAGCATATTTTGTCGTCCATTTTGTAAGATAGCGACATGCGAATGTATAATTATTTTATTTAATATTTCGAGAAACAATTAACAGATTCCTAACTCATTTAGCAAACAAATAAAGGACTACAGCAGGTTTGGTAAACTGGCATGTTTTATGCAGGTCAGTCACCTATTTTCAAAATGGTTGCTATATAAATATTTCAGATTAGTATATTTTATGAACGAAACAAATTCCAACTTAAGTTTTGAGATGGCGCCTGCGTGAAAATATGCCGACTTTGCTATCGCCCTCCCGATTCAATCAAAACGACTACGTGAAGACAAGTATGGAAAAGTTTTTCTGGGTGTCCTGCTAAAAATCAATAACATTCTTACCCGCATGGAACTATATGGTTAAAATTAAAACTTACAATTATTACCAACATCTAACATGTGTCTTAGACTCTGGAAGTTCTACTTTGAAGCCCATAACGACGAGTATTAACAGCCGGCGCGAATGTGTGGCTCATATACTCCCGCCTCGCACGACTTGTCCCTCATGATTAACAAAGCTGTTATGTGCAGTCACATGACAGCACAGACAGCGCCACTCTCGTGGCCGCTGGTCTCCCACCCGTACTATTGATGTCACCCCATGCGGCCAGCGCAACAGTGACAGTTGAAGCCTGTTTTCCACCCACGTGGAAGAATGCGGCGGGCCGTCACTTCCTGGATTCATCGTCAACATATCCGGAAGTGGGATGATGTGGAAGTGTGCGACGATGGTGATTGGCCATGAATGTTCGCTACCCCTCTAACGCCAACTCAGCTTGTACCCAAATGTGGACATTTGTGTAGTGATTGGCCATTTAATATCCTGTACCCACCTAACAAAAATTGAGGTTGTTCTCCGAATTTGGTCACGAAACATCTGATTGCTTCCCAAATGGTTCGTACTCCCTTTAGGACATTATTGCCTTTAATTGGTACATAAACGGTCTGGAATGGTCACTCGAGGTCAGACAGCAGCCTCGAGAGAGCATCAACACCAGTTAAGTAATAAAATGAATTGATAAAACAGTACGCCCTTATGGCGAATCTAGGAGAAATATTTTATATCTGAGTAGAAAGAAGTAGGGGGCTATGATTACCGAACATAGAATTGGAAAACAATTTGAAAATAATTTCTTTTTAGTATTTTCTGCGACTGAACAAAATATTAACAAAGTTTCATAAAAATCTTGTAAATTTTATGTTGCCGATATTTTAAGTAATCTTTAACTTGAAAAACAAACTAAAATTTAAATCATCTTTGATGAATATGTCCATAATATTTAAAAAAAATTTAATAAGCCAAAAATGTGGTTTAGAATTTTCCTCACACTATATTGGAAATAGGCCTTATATACTTTTGGAATTTCAGGAAAAAATTAAATATTTTGCAAGCTCAGGACAGGTATTTCTGCAGGTGGTTTTTTTTTTTTTTTTCCCCAAAACTTTTGCTGATTCAGCCTATAATTGGGAAACGAATGTTTCAGATGTTTCGCTATAATAAAGAAAGTGTTTTTCAGCTCAGATATTTGATGAAAATCTTGACAATAACTTGTTATTTTATTCTTGAGTTAAAGAAAATAAACTTTTAATAATAAGAAAATTATGAAAGGTGTCCTTTTGCCAGGTTCACATGGCCAGAAAAATTAATGTAATATAATTTTTTTTTCTTGATGGGGAAAATTTGTAAAAAATTCTCTTTTACTAATATTCTAAGGTTATTAATAATTCATCTTAGAACAGTAATATTGAAATTTTCTTGTTTTGCCAAAGATATATAGTGTATTTATAAATGAATTTTTCCTGCATGGTATTAAAAATTTTTTGCAATTTTAAGTATTAAACTGTCCTTAAATATTGTACCTGAAAGTTGGGAAATCGTATATGACTCATTTATATTGATGTAAAAAGAGAAATATTACTAATATAATTTTTATTGGGTCCTTTCTGATATATAGGAAATGTTTTGGAAAACATATATAGAATTTAAATATACAGATAACTAAACAAATTACTGAAAATCAGATACATTAAATGGAAAGTGAAAGGATAAATTAAAATTGAACATTATATTGGTTAATGTGTTTATGTGATTTAGCTGATTTCCTACCATATGTATATTTTTACCAGCACCCTGTCTAAGAAGGTGTTCTTCACCTAGGTGTTTCTAATTTGTTGGACATTTTTTTAAAGTCCACTTTGCCACATCCTTGGGAACAAGGGCATAGCAAAGATAAGACTGCGCAGCTCTACTCTCGCTGGACAGGGTGGTAAGTCAATACACAGGAAAACACATTAATTATGATATGGAAAAATAAGGTAAGGAGAATATCTCTTCAGAGATGGCACATTTTAGGATTTTTTACCTTTGTTTGTTGTTAGATTTGATGATGTCTACAGCATGATTGCAAAAACTTACCAAACCATCACTGATCCGGCTTATTAGAGAAGCTGGGATAGAGGCAGTTTAATCCGAGAGCATTAATGAACTTTGTGTGAAAGTCCAGACCATAGTACGGCAGGACTAGGGAAAAGATGCCGGTGCAGGAGTTTCGGGAGCTGCTGCAGCTGTGGGTGAGCCTTTCCTTTATTCAAAGATATAAAATATATTCCTCAGGAGCTTTCTGGGAGAACCCCATGCCTAACTAAAACTAAACTTGAGGCCTTAGTTCAGTTTTTTAATCTGTTAAATTATGTTATAACCGTTAATTATTCAGTAAGGCTTATGAGGAGAAATGGTAGACTGGTCAGTTGATAAAGTTATGTATTCAGGAAGTATCTAGCTAAGTTTCTGTCACAATCTTTCGCATCAAACTGTAAGAATGCAAACAAATTTCAGGTCAGTCTATGAAATAAATTGTAAAGGAAATTTTGAGAGTAGTTAATGTGTAGGGATTACTATGCAACGAGGAGTATTTTACTCAGATTATCTGTTATAACCTCCATCGTCCACATAGTCAGTTTTTCTGTTTTGCATCTAAACCTACTTCTTTGTTGGAACTCCTGAAATTAGTTACCAAAGTAGAGCGAACTTTGCGATATTTTTCGGGGAATGTATAAAATGGTGATGTGAAACCCCCTGAGAAGGAGAAGGGTTTAAGTAAAGCCAATCTATCTAAATTTTATTTGATCTGTGGGAAGAACAATCATGTAACTAAAGATTGTTTTCATTATAAGTCTGTTTTCACTGTAACCCCTAATAATGAATCGGGTAGTAATAAGGTCAGAGCTTACTCCTGGTACTCCCAAACTCAGGAATTTAAGGAAGATACAGGGAAAAAAGATATATTTCAAGACTATGTTTGTTTTCTTTTTAAACAGAAGGGACGTATAAAATCTCAATGTCCAGTGAGAAATAAGCTTATGGGGGAACCATCAGTAAATGTGCTGAGTTATGAACATAAATATGGTCTATTGTATATCCCTGTGGTTATTGCAGACCAAGTGAGGGTGGCTGGTTTGCTCGATTGAGGCTTTTTGTGCTCTCTCACAAATAATGATTTTTGCAATTTTTTACTTACAAATATGCCTCAAGGACTCATGCATGTACAAAAAGGGAAAGAGTTAGGTCTCTTTCTAGCGAATGGGGGAATGAAAATTTCAAAGGGCATGGTTGTTTTTAAAATTAAAAAAAGCAATCTTTTCATGAAAGTTCAATTTAGGATTTTGCCTAGACTTAAGTCATGATTTGTTATTAGGAGTAGATTTCTTGGTTATGACCTAGACTATTCTTCATGTGTCTCATAAAAAAGTTAATATTTACTTTTTCTAAAACACAGTCTGTGGAAGTTATCTCAAAATGCTTTAATTTTCATAATATTTCTATTCAATAAGTTGAATCTAAAGATAGTAATCAAGATAATCAGTTGTTTAAATTGCAGCAGGAATTTGCTGATGTAATTACCCATACATTCGTCCATTATAGCAAACAGCATATCATTTTGAAACTTAAAGATCATGAACCTGTGTCTTCTGTGCCATATAGAGTAGCTCCACCCAAATTTTTTTTTTTTTTCGGAAAATAGTTTGGGATTTACAAGGAGTGAATATTGTAGAGCCATCAGATAGTAATTAAACCACACTACCTTTTTATTTCCTCGAAGGGGTTCCTGGAGACTGTCGAGTCATATGGGATTAATGGAAGGTTAATAAGAAGATCTATGTAGTTCCATACCACTTACCCGCTATACAATCTGTGGTTCAGCATGTTGGGGATGTTAGGTATTTTTCAGTATTTGATTTAAATTTTGCTTTTTTCCAATGCGACCTGCATTCTGACTTGTGTGGCATTTTGGCTTTCATGACACCTTGGGGGCAATACCAATGGAAAAGGTTACCTATGGGGTAAACTGTGGCCTACAGGCAGTGCCCCATGTGCTTTTTCAAGTTTAAGGGAAATATTAATATGATTTTCTCTTTACATAGATCGATGATGTTTGTGTATATAGTAAATATTTTGAAGACCATCTAGAACATTTAACATTTAAGAATGTTCTTACTTGCATTGAGGGAAGTGGGGTTGATGGTAAACCCACATATAGTCACCTGGACTAAAACATATGTTTAAGGTATTTAGTGTAGTCATTTCAGAGGGCAAGCTTCTTATGGACCCTGGGAAAATACGACCTTTGGTGAACTTCTCTGTACCTAAAATCTTACGTGTTTCGTCGTTTCTTGGATTAGTGGTGTTCAATTCAAAGTTCGTCCCTAGTTTTGCTAGTATTACTGATCCGTTGAATGCTCTGAAAAAGAAATGGGTTGGTTTTGTTTGGGGAAAAGAACACAACAATGCTTTTGCTCATTGAAAGTAAAATTAGCCACTCCTCCGGTTCTTCATCTACCTCTTTTCGACCAACCGTTAATTTTTCAGGTGGATGCCAGTTCCAAAGATTTAGGTGCTGTATTGTGCCAGGAACGATATTATAGTTTAGTCATTGTGTTATATGCCAGCAGACTTCTAACCCCAGCTGAACAGAAGTATTCTGCATATGAGAAAGAAGTGTTAGTTTCCATTTATGGTATAGAGATATTTCGTGATTTTTGGAGAGTGCTGCATTTGTTTTGCATTCTGACAATCGGGCCTTAAGTTGGTTCCTTTTCACAAATAAACTTACAGGTAGATTGGTCCAATGGCTTGTCAGACTTACTTGTTTTAAATTTTCATTGAATTATGTAATAGGAATAGACATTGGGGTTGTGGATGCGTTATCCCGGATGCTTGATCCTGAAGAATTACATGTAGATCCCCCTGCAGTGTTTCAAGCTAATGATCCCAATTCAGAATTTCAAAATGAATTTGCTAAAGTAGATTGTCAAAGAGATATGGCTATTCAAGTTAATGTCACAACTTTAGAATACCCAGAGGTATTTGTCCATGTAGATAGTGAAACCGAACCTGTAGAAGGATTAATTATTGATATGAAAACCTTGGTTTCTAGTGTTAAAACTGTTGGAGAACAGATAAATGTACATCAAGACTTTCATCAGCCTTATTTGAAGCTACGGCATTACCAAGGAGTCGATCCTGAATCTGTTACAATTAAAGCTGATATTGATGCTGGCCAAGGGGGGCAGTATGAAGTAAGGAAAGGTCTAATAGGATATGTTGACTCAGAAACTCATAGATGTCATTTTTTGTTCCATAACTTTTATGAGATCCCATTTTTCAGTATTATAACAATACCGATTTTGGAGGGCATCTTGGGCAGGACAAGACAGTTGGCCATATCGAAGAAATGTTTTTTTTTTTTGGCCACGAATGATTAAATAAGTTGAAAATCATGTAAAGGAGTGTCTTGATTGTCAAAGAGCCAAGCCCTGTTATGTTAAAATCAGAAACCCATATAGTGCTAGTGTAGCTATGTTTCCCTAGGAACGTTTATATCTAGACATTTTTGGCCCTTTGCCTCGTACTTCTGCTGGGTTTTCTTCTGTTTTCTTTGCTGTTGACAGTTTCAGTAAATATGTTTTCTTTTTCTCTTTAAGAGATACTAAGTCAATTGAGATTTGTAAAATTATGAGTCAGAGGTTGATTCCTGTCTTTGGGTCTCCAGTGAATATTGTAACAGATAATGACACCTACTTTGCGTCAGCTGCATTCAAGGACCTTGCTTTTTCGTGGGGAGTCAAGCAAGTTCAAATCACACCTTGTTACCCTAAAGCGAACTTAGTGGAGCGATATAATCTCTATTTAAAGGTAGCATATTGGGGTTTTCCAAACAGGAACCCATATGGATTGGAATACTACCTGTATCCGTTATCTCTTCCCTTTAATAATGCCTTTAGTGATGCTACGAATAAGGTGCCCGCAGAGTTGTTCTTTGGGAGAAGCTTGCCCCACCCTTTAATACACACATGTGGACTTCATGAATTTAACTGGGATGATGTTAACAGAAATAATTTGGAAGAGGTTTGGGAAGAAGCTACTCAGAATCTCTATAAATATCATACCAAGTTAGCCTCCAAGAAGGTTTATTCCAGTGGTTATGTCTCTATAAAGGTGGGAGACATGGTATTTTTTGGAAACACGCCACTTAAGTAATGAAGCTACCAAATTCAGTGCCACGTTAGCACCAAAGTATCATGGACCATTTCGGGTCAAGCAGTTTTACATACCCGATACAGTTTTGTAAAAATATTCTCTTTTAGGAATCTTCTAAGATTATTAATCAGTCATCTTAGAAAATTAATATTTAGGTTTTCTTATTTTGCCAAAGACATATAAAGTATTTATGGACAATTTTTATCCTGCATTGTATTAAAAGAGTTTTGCACGTTTTATATGACTAAATTGTCCTAAAGTATTGTACCTGAAAGTTGGGCAATGATGCATGACTTCTAGTTATATTAATGTAAAAAGATAAATATTACATTTATAATATTTTTATATGGTTCTTTCTTATATGTAGTAAATGTTTTGGAAAACATATATAGATTGAAAATATAATTGTACTTAAACTACTGAATAAATAAATTACAGTAAATGAAAAGAGAAAAGAACAAATTAAATTTGAACTTTATCTTGATTTGTTTATGTGAGTTAGCTGATTTCCTACCACATTTGTATATTTTTACCAGCGCCTTGTCTAAAGAGGTTTTCTTCACTTAGGTGTTTGTAATTTGTTGGTCATATTTTAAAATCCACTTTGCCGCGTCCTTTGGTGAAAGGGCGTAGCAGTTTGTACGCTGGCAGTGCCTATTACAATCGTCAAATATGTGTATGCAGAGCCTCATTTCTCTGCGATTTCCTGTGTTAGCCCAACTAATATAATATAAAATTTAATTATATGTCTCGGAAAACAATCAGCCCATACTTACAAGATTTGGCCAAGATTTTGTACAGCAGTAGGCCATAATAATATATGATTTTTTTTTTTAAGTATGGCACACTTGTTTTCAGATTGGCGGCTATAAAATCATTTTAATTTAGTTTTAAATACATATGAAGTAATATACTATATTTTAATTTTAGCTTTGTATATTAGCAGTATATAATCATGGTATGTGATAGTAGATTACATTTTGACCTCAATTTATAAAGATCGCCATATTAAAATTATGAATGTTTTATGCTATATCTCGATGACCAATCGACCGATTCCCACCCACTGTTACACTGGGACATTTAAACTGATTTGAACCAAATAGTGCGCACTGTATATGCTACAGAAGTCCATGTAAGCATTCATGATTTAAATAATCAGACAACGATGTTCAAAGTTGCTACTTCATAAATAACTAAGGTAAGTTTTACCACATATATTAAACAAATTAACAAAATTCAATCAAATTTTCTATGTAAACATTATACGTAAGAAGCATTGTATATAGCCTCTTTTTTGGGAAATTTTGTACGATAACATCAAATAAGAAAATTGAGTTTTTAATGGCATCTCACAGAGACAAACAACCTATTTCTCACCAAATCCTTCACACAACTACTACTACGGTAGGCCACGTAAACCTTTATGTATTAAGTGGCTCGTGACTTATTTTCAAAATAAGAGCCCTGTAAATATTTCATGTTAATAAACAGCCATTTTATTTACAACAGCCTCATTAACAGAAACAGTCTTCCAACGTATAATATCACGAGGACCCAGAACAGAAAAATCAGTAAAATGTGGATTTGGCATATTATTATGTTTGTGGAAGAAACAAAACTCCAACCAGGCTTTGCTCTCACATTGAAGACCGAAACGAAACATTGACATTAAAAAAACGCAACTCTCTTCAACACTTAAAGCTATCCTACAAAAAGTATCATCCTACTTAGCAACATCGTAGTTAGCACTATGATACGATACACCCTTTATGGATAATAACTCTTTCTTACAAGTTTATTCCTGCACATTTTGGTATATGTGCTCTCCTAACTTAACAACTCAGCTTCGTGTTTGATATCAGAGAAAAATATTTCTGTGTGAATCACAGTTTTGGCTGAATCACTGTTACTTGATTATTCGTTTTTAGAGCGAAACAGGATTATGTCTCTCCTCTTGTGTAAAGACCTGAAAGCAAGAGCGTAAATTACAACCACAACACACCACTACGGTGTACTGTCTCGACATTATACCTAACATGTGAAGGGGTTCGCGGTCACCCGTCACAGTTGTATGATATTCAGAATGAATGTTATGTCCCTGGTATTTGAAGTCGGAATATTCATGTGTTTCAACACACTGTACGAACATCAGAGTCTAGATGTAGACAGGCCAGTCTCGATTTGTTTCTAACTACCCTATAACTAAGTGTTAAGATAAAGTGCTATGGGTAGGGCGGGTGCTTATTGGGTTTCAGGACTAACCCCTTACGCCTACAAGGAAAGGAAATCATGCAAGGACACATGCATCGCGGCAGAGAGGGATTGGGGAGCAGTGGCCAGCAATTGAAGCCATAACTACCTCTCTGAGTGTACTTATAGCTCATCTATAACAAGAATAGACTGGGAAAAACCGGTATATGCACGGTAAAAATCCAGTCGACAGGAAAGAAATTAAAATTATCCATGCATTAATCAGAAATGCTACTGGAGACAGTGTGTTGGAAACATACTCTTATGAATGGAGATGAAAAATTAGTAGATATGGATGGGTACTTTACTTTTTCCTTTGCCTTAATTATGGGAGAGAGCACAGGTTTTACCAGGGTGGTGTTTACACACCAGTCTGGACTCTGGTGAGGGAAGTGGCGCTATTGCTCTGGATCTTCGTGACATTATGTGTTGGAAGCATGTTCCTGTTCATCAGGCTGTTGTAAATCAAATTGCTGCTATAGGTCTTTATTCTAGTCCTGTTTTGTACACGTAAGAAAATGAAATTATAATTGGGAGATGGAATTTGGTTTTACAGGAAGCTTGTAGGTACGCTAGTTTATTGTACTAAAAGAATTCCTGGGTTCAATTCCCGAGTAACGCACGTGTGTATTTCTAATTGTTGTACTTATATTGCATACGTTACTGGTTTCATTTCTACCATTATTGATTTCAAAGAGAAGTCAAGTCCTACCTACGAAATCAGCTTTCAATTACTTATTTACAAATTAATTGCACCCACGTTGAGGAAAGTAGTCCTATTAGATATATCAGTAACTTCTTGTTATTAAACTAATGTCTGCAGGGGTTGGAAAGATAAAAACTGGCTAAATATATAAGTTAAGAAGAACTTTTAAAAGTGCCCAACTACTGTGGATGATGTGTATGACCATTCAGTCCAACATTACTGTTGACAACCGTGCATTTCCTACAACTTGTTAGAGCGCATTCTTAAAATAAAATGTTAAAAGTGGAAAACAACTTTAGGGCTGCTTAAGTTTATCAAGTCTCGTTCGTTCAAATCAAAATTTTACTAATTTTTTGGTAATCTATTAGCATTATTCATGTGTTTGCTTTATGAAACACAGCTCAGCTCACTTGTAACTGTGTAGGCAAACTATAATTCCCATGAAGTTAAATATACATGCACGTAGGAAAACTTATATAATATCTAAAACTTTGGGAGTCTCGGAATATGGTAATGTGGGAATTGCCATACGCCATTGGAGCGTTCTGACAAGAGGAAAGTCGTCATTGGCCGAAATTGCCGGCTCGACAACTCCTATACATCGTTCTGTGGCCCGCAGAATTTTACGTTTTAACAGAAAGGTGAACTATTTTGAGGGGGGTGGGGGAATTGTTAACTGCCTACAAACACGTATCATGGCCCTTATTGAAGGACTTCAGTCGTACTTTACTGCAAAATAATAATTTCATTAAAAAAAAAAAAAAAAAAAAAAAAAAAAAGATACGATAAAATTCGGTTCAAGGATTACACTGTCACGTTAATTAATAATTAAATAGCTTAGCGAAATAATTTTATGTACGTCTAGTTGACCACTCGCAATACACATTCGGGAACAATCGATATCTTGGCCAGTGTAAATACGTGGCGGTTACTATTAAAATGTTTTGGCAGATCTAGCAGGCCTAAGAGAAAGTTACATGTAGGCTGTCATGGTAATGTGAGCACTTTTAAGGCCATAGTAACTTTTTTCTTTCCGTCATTCTTTAACCTTTAACCACCTTTCTAAATAAATATTTCCATGTAAGTAATAAACACAGTGTGTTCCACGGCATTTGGAAGATAACTTATAACGCTAAAATAAAATATACGTACTCACTATTATTACAAATGACAGGGCTTTCTAAAGTGCTCACTTTACCGTGAATAGCCTATGCTCATAATTGCCCTAATATGGTCACTAATAAAGTCAAAAGTTATTGCCGTGAAAACTCAATGGATATAGCAATGGCTATAACTCCGTTGGTTTACAAATTTAAATGATGCATGTGAATATAAATAACATATAATTATATTGATGATAATTTTTTCACATGATTCAGCAATTAAATTCTTCTAAGATTCATAGACAACAAATTCGAGGGCTGTTATCATTCCCCTATGTCTGTGATGTAGAATAAACGATATTCTATATTTGAAATGTCATTGTTTTTAAGTTTTTATTCAAGTAATATTATGTAATATAGTAACCAGATTACTCTTAATAACATTAATTTTGTAGGACTTAACGACGATTGATTATGTATATGACTCGCAATCTTATACAGTAGGAATGATCAAAACAGCATTGTTTAACTATTATGAATAACTTTTACTTAAGGTACAATGATTATAACATTATGATGTATATAGTGAAAAATAATGGTCGTGATTTTAATTAAATTAAAAGCATTTAACAGTACCTGTTTTTGAAGGGAATGTATGAAGCTTTTCCCTAGATAACACTCCCTTTCAAACGAGTAAACACTCATATTTATAATTGAACAATTGGACTTGCATCATGACTGTATTGACAAGAGTGTGGATGATCGTCATTGCTGGTTGAGTCTCTGGGCCAAGATTTATAAATTATATCCAGTACGCTGCACACATCACACACTGTTTTGGTATCTTCTGAATTATGCCCATGACATCACCCTGATAGGATTACGAACTGAAAGAAATAAATACTTTGGACAAAAATTATGTGTCCTGTCCTGTCCTGAACCAACTCAAGCATCAATCATTAGGTAATAGTAGTACGATTATATGACAAGTAAGGAGGTTGCATTGTAAAATAACAAATGTATAGTGCATGCTTAGACATAATTTGTTCATTGAAGTGACAGAATATTTTGCGGCATGTTTGGAGCGGGCAACAAATAAATTATAGGCTGTTCACGGTAAACTGAGCACTTTTGAAAGACCTGCTTAAGATCTGCTTGTTTGCATGATGTGTATTATTCCGCTTCATATAAGATTAGCGTATTGGCCTCATCACCTTATTCATGCGTCGGTCAAGTGAAACTATGAAATAGTTAGAAAATAAACATTTTTCAAATCTGCTTGTTCTTACAATTCAATGCATAAAAAAAACAGAAAACAAAAAAAAAATGGTTTAAGTTATCATAAAGACTTACATAGCACTTTTATTTTGACGTTAATCTGCGGAACTTCTTCCCATCCATAGTTACCAACTTTACTGAGCGAATGTCACTCAGTGCTCCTCTTAAAATATATACAGGTTGGAGCAGTGGCAGTGACATTTTCCTAAGGTTGATTTCAAAAGTTCTCACTTTATTGTGAACAGTTTTTATTCTTTATGTCATATGCTACTGCTAAGTATGTCGTCACTCCTCCAATAGCCCTCGTAATCAGTGACCGAACAAGTTATATTTTACAAGCCTACCTGCGCCCATACAGATCCATTAGACAATAAAGAGCATTTACCAAGAACAGGTACAATCTTCGTAGTGAAGCATAAATATGTTGTTGGTAGTTTTCCAAATATCCGCTTATGTTATGTCACTGTTTCCTTGATTTTTCTTTGTTGAACTATTTACTCCGAATCTGTGCTTTCTATTGGGATGTGTTTAATCTTAGTAAACAACAGGTAGAAACCATAGTTTAATAACTATCATAGTTTTGTAAAATATTGTGGATGCGTGTTGAACTAATAGCTAAAGTTCCAACAGATCGTCCAGTAGCAAACAGCAGCACTTATAGGCAGCCAGCGGTTTCAGGTATACAGCTACACTTGTGTTTTAGTCGGCCAGGGAAGGTCCGTCATTCTCCTCCCCTAAGAGATACACCGCTCTTTAGTTCTTCTCTGGCTCTGCTCGGATGGAGGGGCTCACAACTCATTGCATATCTGCGAATTTGAGATACTTCATATTCCCATGTAATACTTCAGTGTTCTGACTCCAGAATATATTAATGCGATCCAAATTTTTTACAATTAGAGGAGGAATCCTACATGCTAGAGCACAAATGGGATTTGATAAGTCAGTGGTTAGAATATAATCCTTACTATGCAAGCTATGCAAGTAAACAGATCCTTACTACAAACGACTTACTGTGTAAAATCTAGTATTACAAACCAAAAGCAGTGTTTTTAAATAAGTCGTGTTTTCTGTTTGTAATGCAGAGTTTTCCTCTCGAAAAGGATCCCACGGACCACTAGGATCCCCAGAATATGAAATGGACAATTATTAATTATTTTACAAGGTCTATAAGGAACCGTCGTTTGAAAACTTTTATATGAATCAATAATAGACGGCAAGCGCACTACACAATGACGTGTGAGTAATTAATAAATTAGATAAATTATTAGTGTCTTGGTAAAATCACTTGAAGCCAGTTCGATGATACACGAAACATGCTGATAAGCACATAAGGCATAGAATAAAAACATATATTTAAATGATCTTATATGGAAAATGACATATTTTTTTGTCTCGTTTGAGTTACAGACTTTATTTATTGAAGAATACTTCATGTAAGATTGATCATTTTCTCCAAAACTGAACAAATTATGGAACACTGGTCATCATTCCCCCATCTAGGATAACAACGCAGCTAACACTGCATAACATTTTCGGATATCTTAACATTTCTATACTACCTGCAGCAAATTCGTCTCATCCTAAATAACATATTGACGGTTTTACAACATCTAAAAATGTTAATATTGGTTCCCGTATATACATCATACAAATAAAAACAATCACGAAGTTTATATAAATTTTATTCTTCATAAATTTGGAGGAAAAAAACAATATTAAATGACTTTGCTCATGTTACAACCAAAACGGTATTCAGCTCTCCTGAAACTGCGATAGTATGAAAATGTGGCTGACGCATTCCAATATACATTCTAAAGACCTCGCTGCTTTGAAAAAGTATAAATTATAATATAACTTATGAAGAATTAAAAACGTGACAGTTTTACTGCTAGAACCAAAAATAATTTCAAACACACTCTTTTAATTAACCGATATATATTGTGATTTGCCTAGGAAATCATTTTTATAAAATCACATAATTACATTGTAAATAAAACAACTTTAAAATTAGTCAAAATTAACCAAAAGTTGGTTCCCATTTACAACAACTTTTCGAAAGTATTTACAGATTTCACAGGACGTAAAGGCATGTAATCACAAAATTACAAACACAGGTATGAAAGTGTATCTACGTTGTTGTAGAAGAAGTTGTCATTTAAAAATATTCTTTCATTGGATATACCATTACATTGCTTTTAAAACAGGAAGATCATCAATATTGTATCTGTCTCATATGCCATTGATATTTTCGATAGTGTATAAAGAATTATGTCAATAGAGTTAACTGTTATTATCAAATGTACTGAAAAGTAATATTTAATATGTATATTACAATTGTATCAAAAAATAAACTGATATTACTCTTCGCTTATTGTTTGTATTTTTTACTTGTATTATGTTTTTAATATGTTTATGTTCGAGTCAATTATGACATCTCATATTACTGAACTATTGAAAAAACTTGCAAATGGTTATGTCAGATCCATACTGTATGAGAGTAAAAGAAATAATTCGTTTCGTTCAATTGATTAACAGGTTATTTTCAGAAATATATTGGTGGCTAAACCTATGTAATTTCAATTGTAAACACTGAACAATGATCTCTCGATAAAACTTAAAAAAAAATTATAAAAATGGTTTGCCTCGATGACTACGAGTGTGAAAATCTGCCCATAATATTTAACTACGGAGGACGTCGCAGGAGGTTCCCCTCATTAGGTCGGCCACCGGGGCCGTCATAATACGGAAGTTGACTTCTCTGGTATTGAAGGAGCCGGTCATGAGCTTCTGGAAGCGGCAGGAGAGAGCCCACAGCGTCTCTTTTCCCGCCCTGTCACGCACCACCTTCATGCCGCTTACAAACTGAAGCGTGTTCTCGTCCCTCGCCAGCTCCACGAGATTGTCTCTGGAGTACGGCAGGTGTGAGTTCCAGCAGTTGAGCGTCATGTTGGACAGCAAGCTGAAGAAGAGCACGGCGTTCTTGTTCATGGCCGTGGCTGCAGTCTGCGAGGGCCTTGTGCCTGAAGACTCGTGGATCTCCGCCGCGGCGGCACTGGTGTTGTCGACGAACAGCGACTCCTTCCTAACGATGGAGGTGCTGACCCAGGACTCGCGGAACCTGGCCAGGCTGTGCAGGTAGAGTGTGCGGTCACCCGCCTTGATGGGGCTGAGTGCCAGCCCGAAGAGGCCGTCGGTGAGGTCGAAGGACTCGCCGGCGATGGTGAAGTGCGTCGCCGAGGGTGATGGGTCAAATACTTCGCTGGTGACGCGCCAGGACATGTTCCTGCTGGCGTCGTAGACGACCAGGCCGTGGTCCGTCACATCGGCGATGTAGGCGAAGGTGTCCTTGCAGCTGTTGCCGCGAGGTCGAATGTCGACGGCTATGTTGATGAGCAGAGAGTGCCCCCCCAGGTCCTTCTTGGGTATGCGGTAGCGCCGCAAAAGCCGGCTGGTGCGCAGATCGAACACGAGCACCTGTGGCGGGCAGATGAACTTGGCGCCTGTCATCAGGTCCACCACACCACTGTCAATAGTCCACAGTCTTCCACATGCGTCCACCTGCAAGTCAGCACACACAATAATCAACACTGTAAATGTTCAACCCGTGTTCACCTAATAATCTGGCTGAAGGACCTCGGTGCCAACCAACCCACAGTGCACAGTGGGATTATTCTATATGAGTGAATGGGGCGGCGTGTGCATGAGCATGTCGATGTAAGCCACAGGAAACGAACCTGCGGCAGTTTTAACGCTCAGTAGCCTAAACCACAACCTGTGTAACCCGCAGTGGACCAAACCTTAATCAAAATAACCCACAGTAGCCCGACCAATGTACGACTTTCCTGTAGTAGCCGAACGAACAGTCGATAAACCCTGCTATAGCTGAACTCGCGTTTGTTGTAATGAGCAGTAGCAACATCTCACAGTAGTCGAGCTTGCAGTTTTTCGTGTGGTATTGCGGGTGTATCAGGAACAGAATTAGAAATATTGAGTTTAATCCATGAAATTTCTACACAATAACTTAGAACATATGGTGGAGAATCCACGAAAGAAGTTACGGCGAGCAGAGAGAAAATTTTTAAAGATGACCCATGTAAATTAGAAAAATTACAATTGGTCGAAAGTGGCTAATACCTTGAATTGTCAAAACAATCTAAGCATGCCCACCAATTTCCACAGCCATATCTTAAACCATTTCGAAGGATTCGCAGTTTGAATTCCGACACTCCTTTAAAACAGCTTAGTTAAGGCGATATTAATAGAACTTTATGAACCGATGGGAACTAATGGTTAAGTATAATACCAAACTGGAATACTGAATGCTGAACCAATTCGGAATTACATTGAAATAAAGAAAAAAACATAGCGAAATATAAGAAATAAAAAATACTATCGAAATGCCGGAGCTAGGTAAAGGAGACACCCAACCCCCCCCCCCCCCCAAAATCAGTTAAAAATTGCCGTGCGCCAATTTTTAAGTCGCTAGGTCGAATGACGCGGAAACGGGGTGCAATAAGATGCAGCGAGCAGTAAACTCCCCCGCCCCAGACGAACCCTATTTCCGTTAATGCTACATATTCGTAGGGTTTTCAGTGGGGACGTCAGATGAGTGGCAATTTGAAAGGAGAAAGGGAAGTTATAAAAAATGAACCACTCCATGAATGTTGTTATGATAAGACAGTATAATGCATCGAATAAAGCGAATGTTCGAAGCATGCCCGGGAGCAACGAAAATGGCACTGCCCAAAAGAAGATAGGAAAGAAGGTAAGTGAGTGCAACAACAAGCATGTTCTTACAAAAAGGAATAAAAATTATGGGCATGAACCCACGAAAGAAGTTTCGACAACAAAAGAACCAAATTCAAACACTCTGCCCACCTAAAGTAAAATAAATTAAAAAAATGATCGATAAGGCCTACCATCTCAGTGAATGAAAGCTATTTTGACTTCTAAGTGTCCGTATTGAGTCCCGTGTTTGTATCCACAAAGTTAGGTAAATAAAGAGATTTTAAATTCCACCCTTCTTAACATCAAAGATTTGATGTGGGATCGTCAATAACCTACGAAGTCATAGGAAATGATTGAGTCAACGAGCGAACCAAATTGGAATGTGGCGAATTGAACCATTTCGGAAACGTAGGGAATCGAATAATGACTCTGCTCAAAAACTCAAAGATATCGAATAACACTGGGCTATGTGGAACTTCTCCTTAAATGACGCCTTGGTATCAAATTTCAACTGCCTCAGACAAACAATGCAGAAACGATGCGAGATCGAAAATCGGAAGTGGCAAACCATATCCTACCCACCTTTTCCAAAAGTCTCTTCTGGGAAGGGAGGAAGGAGAGAGAAGAAAGGGTGGAAATAGGAAGAATAGTTGAGGTGCCTGGATACTATCAGTACCAATGCCCTACGAGGTGGGAGAGCGTTGTGCTGTGCTCCCTTATATTTGCAATTTGAATGCCATAGTTTCATTCTTTGATAAATAATATGGCCAGGTGCCATATTGCACTTTGCGTGACTATTCTGTGAAGGTGAACAAGGCAACACATGCATGAAGATTTTTATATAACATGCAGAAGCCATACCTGATCAACGTAACTGCAGTAGCCCAAATTGCGTTCGATGTAATTAAGTGTCCGAAAACATGGTCCATGCAAACCAACTAGCTAAATCCGCAGTCGACCTGACATGTAGTAGCCCAAGCCATAGATAAAATAAGAGGTGATGTCGTCATTAGCTCATGAGGCAATGAGATCCGGCTTGGTTAAGGAGCATGCCATATTTGTATGCTGCACGTCGTACTGGTTCAGAAGTGTAGCGAATAGAAAAATGGCATCCTTTTTAAATCTCAGAAAGTAACCAAAAATCGTCGAGTAGGATGGAACTCCCCTAAAAGAGATTCCCCGATGCCAAATCTCAAGTATCTATGACGAACTGGAAATGGTGTGCCATCGAATTTCGAAGTGACAAAACATGCCACATAAAAAATTGTTTTTTTTTTTTTTCGAATGTAAAAGGGAGGCTGGTAATGGAAAGACAGGATTGTGATACGACGATGTGGGTTTTTTTTTCCTCCCCTCGCAAATGTGGCGCTGCACGTCCAGCCCACGTGTTTTGGAGCATCTAAGTTATGTTTTTATTTAGTGGTATGGCAGGGGCCAGGAACATTAAACATGTGGACCTATCACTCGTAGGTGAATCAAGCGACTCATAGAACCCGTAGTAATAAGCCAAACCTGCAATATCCAAGTAGATGAAATGGGACAAGGCCAGGAGTCCACAAAACACGCAGTAGTCCAGAGGAAGGCCATACGAAGATACCTGTGGAATCTGCGAAGACTCGCGAGAAGACTGTGGTACAGAAAACTGAAACATATGGAACGATATACGGAAATTACGGTACGTTTGATTATAGTACTTATCGCGAAAAGTATGGTACATGAAATACAATTCTGTCACATCTCCGACAGTTTAGGAGGGGCTGGTAATACATACACAGTAATTAGTATGCGTGCTGAACCATAATAAGGTACTAAAAAGAACTTCTATTTGGCGGCTTTTGAAGATCCCCCAACCCATTTCACGCAAACCACGAGGGCTGGAGCCCCCGAAATATAACTTCCTCTCCATACCTCAAGCATCCATTACCCCTTCTTCGCACCTCCTGGGCAAAAAGCATTTACTAAAACACATCTTCATACTCGATTAATAATAAGATGGCTCGTAGTCTGTTATAAACTGTAGCTAACCGAAACAACGGTGATTTGCACATACACAGTCAGTTAACATTAGAACTGTTTTTAAATGGATTTATGTCGCAAGATACGCGTAAATGATATTTCAATCATTTGTCGATATCTGTGAGATATCTTTACAAATAACGTATTTAAATAACCGATATCAATTGCACTGATAAACTGAATTTGCGCGAGAAAGTAATTCTAACGGCCAGCTTTGTTCCTCAACAGAGACGGCCTGTAGTAGTTACGTGCACATGTTTTCTTGGTCACGTGATGACCTATCAAAACAAAATGAGTGGAATCTAAACAGCATCGACCTACAGCATAGTTGAAAATCCTGATTCAAAGTCCATTGCTCTGTAACATTGTATGTAGCAGCAACGCAAAATGAAATGGTTGCTTCAGCTCAACTCGGGAGCAATTTTGTAAAACATTTACTTTTCGAAAAAAATCACAGTTTCACTTGCCGATGCATGATTAAAGTAATCAGTCCCATGGCATAATTAATTATAAATATAGCGGAAGTAGTCTGAATGTGAGCTCAAGCAGATCTTAAGCATTGCTTTCCAAAGTGTGCGGTTGGTCGGAGGAGTGTCGCCTCACCTGGACTCTCAGGACAGATGTCATGGCGTCACAGTCGCCCTGGCGGTTCCACGCCCAGCTGGGGTATGGCTCCAGCAGCGGGCTGGCGGGGTCGCCGTGGCGAGAATGCTTGTGGCACAGCACTGAGAGTGTCGCAGGCGTGCCCGGCTCGAACCGAGGTGTGGTTACAAACACCTCCTGGCGGGATCCTGCACAATCACCCCAGGACACATTCCACGTGCCTGCTTTCATTTAGCCAATCCTCTGCCATCACTGCCATTTGTACAAGTGATCAACATTCATCAAATTAACACACTCAAGTGTAAAATTACTTTAAAATGTAACTAACGTTAATGCATTGTCAAATAAAATATAAACCAAATAATAATTGGTGCCATCTAACAAATCCAGTTATGGCAAGGGTGGCATATATAAGTAGAGACCATGTTCAAAGAGAAAGCAGTATTTATTTATTGTTATCATTGGGTGAATGTAAATGAGGTGGTTAAATGAAATTCTGCGGTTTGGCAGAAAATAAAGAAAAACCTTTCTCATGTAAACCAATTACTGTGAGGTATTTTTATAGGCGAGATTACAGATTGGTCAGAAGAGGTACTGGTTGGGCGTTACCGTACTTTATACAACTTGCCAAGTATGTGCCTTAGGGAGTCTTACTACAGCACTTAATTAGTTACCTCTACTCGCAACAATGTGTCCAAGTTTACTGTAAACGTTTACCAAGACTTAAAGCCTAGGCGAGCATTTTGTCAATGTCTCTTTTAAGCAACCATGCGAACATATTTCTCGGAAACTAGACTGGAATTAGTAAAATACTCTTCATCATTCGACTGCCATCGATAGCGTAAATAATCAATATATTTCAGTTTGCTAACTAACACCACTACATTTAGTCAAGACAATAACCGGAGAGCTAGATAAATGCAAAATTAATGAAACTACTTTAAACGTGTCACAGAGACCTACGGCTTAACTAGTAAGTTACTTAAGCTACTACAAAAATAAAAAATGTTATTTATGAGACGTAATTTAGTATCGCACTGGTATATAAAATATCCGTTATGTATTTGACCGTCCATCGAAAAGAAATGTGTAATAAATATGAACAAATAAGCTAGTGGATTCCGTAAGTCTTTTCAACTGCGTTTGATATTCATTATATTCTTTTTTAATTTGTTACAGTCTAACGTAAACAAAGGACGTCATTAAAAACAGTGTATAAGATCCTTTCAATAATCTATCACGGTAACTTGGCAAACAGCAAAGGAAGTGGTAAGTAATTAAGTACGACTGAAGTCGACACCCCACTGAAATCCCTAGTTACTGGAATAAACATAATTTTTCGAACAAGAGCGCGGTGAATGTAAAGTAATAATTTATGTTTGCATATCAGTGGCCAGTAGTTACAAAAGCTTCTTTAATGAAAGATGACACAATATAGGAGTGGACATAACAACTGTATTTTTTTAAATATTATAACAATAGTTTTTAACAGCAGTAGAGTACAGACAAGGCAAGGAATAGGAATTTGGGTCTAGGAGCAAGGAGCTGTTTACCAACTTTGTTGACATCATATGCCAAGCTGCCGTATTATCGACAAAATAACCTGTTCAACTCCAAAAATAACTTCAAAAATTAATTATTTTACCCCAAAAATGTCTCAAAAATGGAAAGAAAAAAACTCTGCTCGAGTCATTAGATGAGCAGAGAAACCTCAGAGCAGATCCTCGATGTAAGAGTCGTCAAAGTGGAAAGGCGGACTAAATGCTCTGAGCCAGGTACATCGGATCACGTGGGTCAGCGGCCATGTTTGTTTACATTACTAAACCCGACCACCATGCTGGATGATGTCCAGGACATTAGTGACCTTTAAAACAAAAATCGAGAACAAAAATAAAGAATTAAAAAACTCATGAAAATGGAGGAAAATTAAATTACTGACCCCGGCCACCATGTTTGGATGTGGCTCCAGTGACCTTGAACATACAAGGCGAGTAAAATAGCAATATATAGAATATAAAAAGTAAAGGGAAAACTATTTTACTATCTGTGGCCGCCGTATTCTATGAGTGTGACCTTGAGCTAAGATCATAGATCTTAAAATCCAAAATAAAAATGATCGTAAAAATTTTTTAAAAATTGTCATAATCTAAAGAAACATTATATTACTGACCTCAACCGCTATGGATAATGTGGGCGACCTTGAATTCAACCCAGCTGACCGTAAAATAAAGCATATAGAAAAATTCCTAAAAAATTGAGGAACCTCATAAAAATCAAGGAAATTATTATTGTACTGTACCAAATCGCCAACTTGGATATGAAATACCTATACCCAATGAACTTTATAACGAAAAAATCGAGAAAAGTAGTACAAATTTAGGAAAATTTATGTAGGTGTCTTCTGCTGCTATGTTAGATATGGGTGATCTTAACCTCAATAACTAAAAAACTATAAAAATTGATTAAGACGTAAAAATTAAAGAAAAATTATATAAATCAAAGAAAAAATTCATTACTGACTAAGAACGCCATGTTGTATGTGGATGATTATGAGATTTTTTCTCAGATAATGGGAGCACAGCCACTAACTTGTACGATGATCAGCAAGCAACTTATTAGTTAGTACCCCTAGACCCCCATGCAATCATTGGCAATATATTGATGTAATATGCTGAACTCCCCTCCGAAAACAATTTAATGGCTTTATGTAAATACATGTCTAATCCCTCTTTACCAACAGCCGTACCTCACTACCCTAATATTCAGCCACTTCACAGTTTAACCACCATACCTCGACCGACTTACCATCCACCCATGTCACCAAACAAACATCCGAATCTCCACCCACTCACTATTTACTCGCCATAGCTCGAATCCCCCACCTTCCATTCTCGCCAGAAGCCATCCGAATCTTCATCCCCTCACCTACTCACAAACGCTCATGATTGGCTTTTAGTCACGTGACATCGCGACCTCTGCAAATAAACAATGTGGCCGAAGTAGCGCTATATCACAGTTCCTCATCTAATGTGACAGGTGATATGTCGTATTCTCTCCCTTGAACTTCGTACCTATCTTTCTATAGGCTTTTCATGGTAAAGTGAGCACAATTTTATTGGCACTAATTTCTTTTTTAGCTATCAGTAATTTTTTATCCTCCCACCCCTTTTCAAAATAAATATTGCTATGTAAGTAGTAAAAACAGTGTATATATTTCACCGGACTCAAAAGTTTATATCTAAGTATACAATAAAATATATTTATTAACCATTATTCCAGATGAGAGAGCTTTAAAAAGTGCTCACTTTACCGTGAGCAGCCTATAACTAGATGTATTATAATTACGCATAGGGCTTATAGAGTATACAGTGTATGTGTATATATATATATATATATATATATATATATATATATATTATATATATATATTATATAGAGAGAGAGAGAGAGAGAGAGAGAGAGAGAGAGAGAAAGCCCCTTCCAGAAATCAACCCTCCATATCCCACCAGCATTTAATAAGAAATCAATTATAGAAACTACTAGATAATACACTGGCTACTATATAACAATTTCGCTAACTCGGTAGGAGTTTACATACACAAAATATGGTGGCAAATCCATTGAGTATGGAGCAGTATTTATTTCCAACACGAATTTAAGCATGATGTTTCCTATAAAAAATATGGTTCTATCGCCCCTATCAATAACATTTATATTATTGGAACTAAAACAAATACTCGGGGGAGGATGATCCTAGAACTGCCGGACCTTGGGTCGTTATGAAGATGCTTTTTACTCATCGGGTAAAATAAGCTTTTAGGAAAGGAGGGTTTCAAATGCCCTACACACATAGCACCACATCTTCGATCATTCGAAATTCTATCCTAATATATGTAATTTATGTACAATTTTTTAATATTACAGAAACTTTATGACCTAAGTGTATGGGGTAATGTTTCTCAATAACTGTATTTTCAAGGTTATAACAAGGTATTGTATCACAAACATAGACCACGCACAAGCGTATTTTACACAAAAAAAAATATATATATAATGAAAATATTTACTGCACTTTTAAAATTTAAAGAAGTGGCTATAACGAGTGATATGTTTGCAGGCTCATATTTTTGTGGCAGATTATAACATGATATAAAATCTCTCCTTGTGTGCCTATAACTTGGGCCATGTTAGGTTTTATATTCCTAGATTTGCTAGAAAATATATAAAATATTTTAAATACTTGAACTCACGTTTTCAAGACGAATGGTAATGTGACAACGTAAACTTTGGTTATTCGCATATATTCGACGCCATATTAGATAGTATAGACTTATGTATGTTAGTTACATTATTTTTAATTACATATGCATTCTTTGTGTGGCTAACACAAAACAAATTATGACGTAGCGTCTATGATTCCTTAATTTTTGCTATTAGCAGTATATCGACCTACTTTATACCAACCTATAGGCATAGTTGAGTTCCATTTGTGAAGCATTTAGGATAGGCCCGTGACAATTTGCATGTTAGCATAATTTCCCTAAACATAGTAACCATAACTTGCAAATAATTGGGACTAGTGACGTAAAATTGATGTCATATGTAAAACTTCCAACCTCTAGGATGTATGTATGACAAGTTATACCCCAATTCGTGACCTACATTTGCTAACAATCGTGGTTAGACTCTTGAAATTCTGTTTATACTACCACTTCCAACTATATATTCTTATATAAGAATATATATATTGCATGTAAAGCCCTAACACAATTTGTAAATATATTTGCCCGCAATTTGAAACACGTTAGGTTTATATCTTTGAAATTGAGATCGTTGGTGACATTCGAAGTCCCGAGAATGTGTGTTTGACATACATGCCCCATGTTTTGCAGGCATTATTCGTCATAATTTCCAAACTACTGAGACAAGAGTTATCATACCTGATAGTAGATGACATTTCGAATATCTAAGAATTTGTTCATAACTTATGTGGAGTTATTCTTGAGAGGGCTCATTTGCTGTGAGGGATCAATTGCTGTGAGGGGTTAGTTGCTATGAGGGGTTAGTTGCTGTGAGGGGTCAGTTGCTGTTAGGGGTCACTTGCTGTGAGTTGTCAGTTGCTGTGAGGGGTCAGTTGCTGTGGGGGTCAGTTGCTGTGAGAGGTCAGTTACTGTGCGGGGTCAGTTGCTGTGGGGGTTAATTGAATTGCTAATTTGAGAAAACCCCACATAACCACTCTTTGCCGAAATTGACTTTTTCACATGAATCGTTTCTTGGTTGTTATTACGCAGCATGCACACAAAAACGCCACATTTCCGCACCTTACCGCATATAAAACGTGAGTCAAAATAAAGGTTTCTTTGAGTAACCCCACATGCCCAGGACAGGAGGGATTTTTCAAATCACTTCATTCTTATGTTTCGAAAACCGAACAAGCTGCTGAGTGTTTACATATGTCTTGTTATTGTTCGTGTCAATTTTCTCTGTATATTCAGCATGAATGAAGACGAAGCTTCTGTCAGTTTTAAACGTAAGAAAAGTATTGAACACGTAGAATATAAGTATGCAAAAATTAAAAATAGCACGAGTAAAGAATGAAGAATATATAAATTCAAAAGGAAATACAGTTAAATCAAAGAATCGTTGATTTCATTGCAGGTAACCGGCAACCTAACCTACATTGATTTTAGTCTATCTATATTTAAAGTAGGCTAGCACCAATAATCACTTTAACTAATACACAACAGTGTATTGTCATAGCTGTTGTATCTTTTAGTATGATATTACGCCTAAACATTCTACACATTACATACAAATAAATCCGTATTGTTCTATCAGATACAGATGCTATAAATACCAAATAAAATTACTGAATAAGATTGTCAAGGTATCTATGACCGATTCATTAATTATAATACAAATATGAACAAGATGCATACCTTCAGAGCTTGAGTCAATGCCAGCCTATCCATAGACACTGCAGTAGGATTGGAAACAATCCGAAGAGCGAAACCTATAGCACATACTTTTAGGTACGCAATTTCTACAGAAAAGGGGAAAGAAGAGGTATGTGAAATGCTTTCCTTTCTATTCATGGCATCACCTCAGATCGAGTTATATAATCTTCTTGAAGCTGGTAAATCGCCAAAAGATCAAAAGGGTAAAAAATACCTCGGGAAATACGAAGCGAAAACCCTTGTAAAATATATTAATTATCAAACAGCATCATTCCCCCAAAAAGAGGCTCAATATACCAACAGAGTGTACAAGTATCTTAGCTCAAATTTAAAAGTGAAACTCATGTGGAACCTTGTTAAGGAAAAAATAAACAAATAGGCGTTTACTCGTACTATCTAAAAGTTTTCGTTGAGAGCTCTGATTTGACGTTTTGAGGGCCGGAGATAGATTCTTGCAGCAAATGCGAAGAGCTTTCGATGAAAATCAAAAGTCCTTCACTAAACGATTCTGCTAAACGAATGTATGCTGCAGAGCTTATAGTTAAGAAACGGAGAGCAAAAAAAATTATATTGCGACGTGCAAAATGTGAGGCTAATATGTATAGAAGGCAGTACAGTAGCAGGAATTTGTATGGATTTCATGCAAAACATCCAGCTGCCTGAAATCCCAGTTCAATAGGTATCCTGCCATCACCAGCTCACCTTTAATGTTCTCAAAATACACAACATGGCAACAAATAAAGCAAAATATTATCTATATAATAGACGTTTCGCCAAAAAAGGGCCAAACGAGATATGTTCCTTCTTGTATGATTACATTTCTAGTGAACTAGATGGAAATGTAAGGAAACTTCACTTTTTTTTCTGATGGGGCAGCAGGGCAGAACAAGATCCCTATTGTAGTCAGAATGTTGCTTGCTCTAGTAGACACTGGCCAGTTTTATGTTGTACACCATTATTTCGCAATAACAGGCCATTCATATCTGCGATAATATCGCAATTTTAGTGTGATGAAACGGAAAATCAGAAAAAAACAGATCGTTTCTATACCCGAAAACATTATATGAAGCTGATGTTGCATTCAACGGTCCATCCTGATAAATTTCATATGAAAATGGTCGAAAGTGAAGAGGTAATTGATTTTAAGAAATGGTGTCCCACGCATTACAAAAAAAAAATATGTTTTGTCTGTCGAGTCTCATTCGCGAAATGTACTGAGAAACAAAAAACAAAAGTTCACTGTTACAAATTTTATGGAATTTGTCTATTCCAGTGAATATGTGGGACAAGTTATGTCCAGACCATTCATCGCGGGTTAAGTAGAACACAGGTTTAATTTGAAGATACCAAACAAAATCCCTTCACTCCCAACTGTCAACAGTTTCCATGCATATCCTCTCAACAAATGCTTGACTTAAAAAAAAAAAAAAACCACTCCCCCCCTTCAGAAGTTGAAGCCCTACATTCCAGCTGAAGTCGAAGAATTATATAAGAAGATTTTTGGTAGGCCTATAGCTGATGGACAGGAGGTTGAAGTACTGAAAAATGTATGCTTATTTCATAAATTAATATTTACAGATGGCTTTTGTTGGTTGTAACAAAGCCACTTTAGTTTGTTTCTTTTCTCTGCGTTGTAGTGCAAGTCATTTTTGAAACCCCACAGTTCCATTCTTTAAAAATGTCATTATAATAGTCATAACATAATTTTCATTTCATATAACAATATATTATTAACTAGACTATAATAACCCTATACGAACGATTTTTAACACAACAGTGGCTGTAAGGTTGTTATAAATTAAGGAAAATGATTTGGATCTCCTGAAAAGTTTACAATTATGGACCTGTGGGATTACTCAAACGACTGATTCAGCTGCTGTGAGGCTTCAGTGTCTGTGAGGAGTTATTTCCTCAGAGAGTCCAATCCTTGTGAGAGGCCGGTCTTGAGTTTATTTGGTGTAATGTGTTGATATTGTGCTGCGATAGTCTTGTGAATAATTTAACAGGATAGTTATGTTGTTCTGGCATAATTGTATCGCCAACGATTCGAGAATGGCTCTCAGCAATGCTTATGAAATAAATTTAGCTTCGTCAACAACTTAGACATTCTAGCTGGAGTCAGTGGTGGTATCACCAAAGCCGAATGCTGGATGCAGACCCTAAATTAAACCAAACCTTCGCCTTGATTTCTACTCCTCGAAACTTTGCAGATCAGAACTGGTACTTGAATTTTAATAAGACTTTTTACTTTGGTAAGAAAATATATGTGCATTTATGGGCATGGCAGATAATAACCCATGAAATGAGACCGAAAAGAAGAAATTAAAATTACTTATTTGAGTGAATGCTATAAAAGCCAGCAAAGAGTGAGTGATGCATCATTCCCACATTGCACAAAGAACTGTGACGCGACGCGACTTTGGCAGAAAAGAATATTTTTCTTCAGAAGTTGCGATGTCATGTAACCAAAAGCCAATCAAGAGCGAGCAATGTGATGTCAACATTTTTTTTTTCCTACTACAACACTCCAGTGGTAGTGATGGGTGTCGAGCTACAGTGTGTAAATGGCGGTGGTCATGGTGGGAGCTGATTCATAGCTAATGATATAAAGTGGCAGGAGTGGAAGGGTGTTGAACTATAGTGAAAAAATGGAGGTATCTGAATTAGTTGGTGTGAGTGAGCTTTGATAGAGCTGTGGTGGCAGTAAAGGGGTGCAGGTGTCGAGTTTGAATGAGTAACCTGTCGAACAAAGGCAACTTATTAGTAGGGATGATGGGTAACCAATTATTTAATTAAATACAGTGAGTAAATAGCGTATAGAGTGGAGGAAACTGGATGAGGGAGTGGGGTTGGACGCTAGTCGGAGAGTGGTTAGTGAGCATGGGGTGATGTATGCGAGAGCTGTGTGGACGGCTGTTAGGTTGGGTGAAGTGTTAAAAGCTGCCGAGCTATGTCGAGAGTAAATGGTGATGGGGAATAGAGTTAGGTGGAGCACATGTGTAACATGAGGACATTAATCCACTTGATTAAGTATAGGGCGTAGTTTGGTTGCGTGACCAGCAGATTGATTCACCATATGGCAAATTATCAATGTTTGCAGGTCAGTCGTCTGTTGGTCGCTGTACGAGGTGCACTCTGGCATATTTACAAGAATCAAATCCTCAAGTGGAGCGGAGGTGACAACCACTATATGTAAGTTTTAAAGAACTCGTGGTTTTTTTTTTTTTTTTTTTACATATTTCTTAAATCTTGCATTTTGCTATCTTTTTAATAGAAAAAATGTTTATATTTCCCTACAAATTTGAATTTTTTTTCAATGTTTCCGAGTTTAATGTCACTTTGGTCAAGATCATGTTCACGGAAAATGTCAATAATATGATTTTTCTCCCCGACTTTTGCGAATTTTTTTTCGAATATTAACTTTTTTCTCGATTTTTCGAATTCAATGTCCCTGGGTCATGGTCTAAGTCAAGTACATCCTGCAGGGCAGTCAGGGTCAGTAATGCAATTTTAACCTCGGCTTTCCATGAGGCTTTTAGAGTTTTTCAGATTGTTTACTACTTTTCGAGTTCAAGGTCGCTTGTGGTCAAAGTCTAGTTTACCCACATACAACCAGGCGATTGGGGTAAATAAAGTTTACATACCGGATCACTGTCCATCCTTATTCTCAGGGCCTGTCTTGGAGCCTCTAGTCCTCCTTGCTACTTTGAGGAATATACTGCTTTTACATCGAGAAGCCTTGAATCCGCTTTGATGCTCTGAGGATTGTGTGGCTCACACATCGAGAAGACTCGACTCCACGTTGCGCTTTGAAAACTTTTTCGTTCAAGAAACGAAAAACGTCGAATCTGCTCTGCCATTTAAAAACTACAACATAATTTTTTTTTTTTTATATATTTTGAAACTTTTTTTTTTAGAATAGAATGCAATTTTTAGGTTAAATCACTATTACCTAATGATATTTTTTTAAACAAACTGAGGCATTTTGCCGATAACAACGGTCCCCTTCCCCAACCCCCGGACGTTAAGCACGATCTTCGGTTGTTTAGTCATCCTGAATGCTTAGCCCTAAACAATGCACCAAAGAATATATTCCCTCTCTGCTTGTGATCTATTTTAAAGGGAGCGTATTGACAATTTCTTAAAAGTATAATCTACGTATTATGGAACCTAAGTTCATAGATGTAGAATAAGTAACAATTGTTTGTATCTAGTGACAAAATTTTTTTCAACCTAGAATTCATAAACTTAAGATTAATTATTTATAGTTGCTTACCTATATGCCACACATCCACGTCTAGCATGAAGGGATTTCCTGGAATGTAGCTGCCATTGCTGATCATAGTTTGTCTCACAGCCTCGCTGGGGAATGCGTAGTCTGGTGTCTTCCATTGGTAATTCACGTGCAAATGTTTCCTTGCCAATCCGCAGTGCAGCAGCATAGTTGCTACCAGCGTTGTCTTCAGCAACAACGCCATCTCCATCCTGCTGCAGACAAATACTGCACAATATTGTAGTTGGTCGTATATCTTCCAGTATTGGTTTACAGTAAAGTGCTATTTCTAATTATTGTACCTGAGATTTCTAAGGCTTACAGTAAACACAAAATAAACATTGACACTGCAAGAGAATTGTAGACATTCCTAGCAATAATTAAATTCTTTATACGATTTAATTATTTTAAATATGGGTTTTTATATTTATATACTATTATTTTTCTCTATGCAAGTAAAAATTTGGCACCGCAACTATAGCAAACCGATAAAACACTTATGTTAAGAGGTGCTCAACTCAAGGATCTGGAAACCAGAATTTCGAATGTTGAATTTTGTCGATGCATGGAGGTAATCTGCTTTAACATTTACGATAATAATAAAATGCTAAGCAGTAGTCTAGTAGTACTTTTAAATTTGTCTTTCTAGGGTTGAACAATAGCGATTTACCGCATTTATACTGAAACGTTAAGGGTTATGTGGTGTGACAGGGTGTCCGTCAAAAATAGGTGAAATGCTGAGTAGAAAATGTTTGTTTTGAAGTAATATAACGCCTGTCAGCCGTGGACGATTCTACTTGCCCAGCAGAGAGATGCGCCAGGTTGCAGTTGGCAGTAAATTAGGGGCAACATGTGGCCCTGTCCTTGATTGGCTTGAGATTCGCACAGAACTAATAATGTTTTTAAAAAGAGAGCGCTGTTGTCGAAAAAAGTGGTATAGACGGCGCTGGAGTGCTGGTCTCTGGCGAGGAGATGACTAGGAGTCGGGAGCTCGGGCTGGATAAATACGGGTGCGTGGACTGCGATCGCCGGCCTGAGAGCCGGGCTCATTAAGCTGTGAGGCTGCGCGTCGAAATGCTAGTATTGCTGCGAGATATTCGGACTTAGTCTGTGAGAGCTCAGAGTTTGGACTTATATTTTTTTCCTAAGAGCTAGTGTTTTCGAACTTAGGCTGCGTGAGCGCAGGGTTAGGACTTAGAAATATTTTTTCCTTTTTCTTTTAAGATCCGAAACTCTGGACTTTGCCCGCGAAAGGAAAAAAAAATGAACTTAGCCATATTTTGCTTATGTGGGGTTATGATCTTTGTATTCTTTACTAAAGAACTTGGGCGCTGGTGATGAGCGAAAAGGGAACAAAGTTTGGGAATGCGTTGCATAAGAAAGAAGGATACAAATAGTCCCTGTGAGGTCTGACTTTGTGGTTTTTCCCTTCGTGAAGAGATGGATAAGACAGGTTATAAGAGCTCTGTATTTATGAATTGGGAGAATTAGGTATTTTCGATGTGAGCTGGAACTTATCTGTGTTTTGCGGTTTTGTGGCATTGCTGCCCCGATATACGAATTTTTGGGAGAAGTGTATCAGGGATTTTTGGGCAACGCGGAAGAGGGCGACGAGATTTGGGACTCTGTGAACTTATTTATTTTACATTTGGTAAAAAGGTGTGGGGTGCGGTATGTGAGGTGTGTATGTTTGAATGTGAAATTTGGGGTGTAGGAGAGGAAGCCCACAGTGGTAGGGAGAATATTACTGGCCTGGTCCTCCACCAAAAAACGTGTTGGAGTTGTTTGGGTGGTGTGTCTATGTGGTGGTAGTGAGTGTGGAGATTTGGGTACGTGTTCAAATGGGTAAGTTGGTGAGTGAGAACATTTTTTTTTTCACAGTCTGTTTAGGAATGTAATTTGGGGAGATCATTTGTGAGCCCCTGGGAAATTTAAATGTAAAACCAAGAGACCATTACTCCAGCGGGCGTTTCTCTTTAAATATAAAGTTTCTATATTTTAGAAGGTGCGCTTTTAATGAAATTTTTGTGATTCGTCCTGCGAGGTGAAAGGAAAATTAACTAACCTAAGGTATGTAAATTTGTAAAGGATCTAGGTCGGTCCTAGGTATCAAATTATATATGTTCAGATATACTTAGGAAAAATAGGGAGAGTGGTGTTAAAGGTGTTTTTTAAAACTGTTCTTTTAAATTGTTAAATTGTTCTTAATAGGAAATATATGTTTGAGAACATAATGATACTGGAGGTAGTGATTCTGAAGTTTAGAAAGAAAAATTGTGAAGTTAATATTTACCAGTGTAATTTTGAGTGGGATTTTGGAACTGTAAATTTCTATTAAAATGGGTAAAGTTTGAAGCTATGCAATGAGTATTTAGTAACCGGTGTGTATAGGAGATTTTTTTAGAAGTTCAAAAGAAAGTGTTGATGAGGAGAGAATAATTACCCAGAAGTTAATATTGTTATAACGATTTATCCGTGTGGAGAAATTGATATTGTATACATTTCTGCGAATAATTGTTAAAAGCATTTTTTTTCCTGAAAGTAATTAAAAATTGAAAAATCGATATGATGGTAAGGTTTTAATTTACGCAGTGGTGAATCCACTTTTGCCAAATTCAATTTTTTTTTTGGGTAAGGTGAATTGCATACCAGTTTAACAAGATACATATGCTGTTGATATATTTTTGACGATAATACTTAATGAACCTTTCCTCTATCCTAAGTCCTTTCCTCCTTAGGAAGGAGTGTTGGGTAAGAGGTTGTGCTCCAAGAGCTGAGGCAAACAGTGGTTTATCAGTAAGTGCCTGTAATGCACATACTAGCTATTTCTCATTACAGTTTCATTTGTTTGGTTTTTATACTGTCCAAATATGATCAATACCCCTACACTTCTGAGGATAAGACTTTTCTGAAGAGGAGCCGACCGTCAAGACTCAGGAAATTTACTAATTAAAACGAGTGGCTCGAGTTGGACAGTCAAACCAATGGGACGCAGCGTTTATGGTAGATAGTAAAAATTAATTATCCACATTCCCACTTCAACGACGAGCCACTCATTGCTAAGCTGGCTTCATAACTACGGGCAAGAGGCAATATAAACGTGAAAATATAGAGGTTTTCCCGCTTCTGGAGAAGAAATAATTCTAGAACACTGGACAGCATGCAAGTATATTCCTGCCCATAATAGTGTTCTGCGAGCTTTTATTCGCAAAAAATAAGAAACAGATCACTGAGACATAATAGCAAACTACATGGAAAAGTGCAACCAACACCCGGGACGACAGTACTCTAATAGCAACAAGAAACCATTCAGGAGAGTGTAACCAGTGGATTAAAAATGGAATGGACTACATCAATGTCATCAAGATGATCGCCGTAATGTAACGATTCAGTACCATCAATTTTGTTCACGCAAAAGAAGCCATACATAAATCAATGCATGATGTTCCTAGAAGCTGTCTTAAATATACTAACAGAGAAAGAGGGAGCTATTGATGCAGGCCCAACCCTTGACGAAGCCGTATTAGAGAAATTTTCCAGCAAAGAAACCACAAAAAAAGTCTTTGAGAGGGGAACGAGATTATAGGTCATATTATTTTCAACAATCTATGCATGATCTGTCATCCTAGAATGCACGGTTATGTGTTGGCTTTGCCCCTCATTGAATGCTCTAAGGGAAGCAAGGAAATTTTATAGACTGTTCACGCTACAGTGGCCATTTTTTAAGGCCCTTATAAATTTTTCCTTTCGTCCAATTTCCATCTTCCTGCCGGTTTTCAAAATAAGCATTGCAATGTGACCAATAAACACAATGTATACATTTCACCACCCCCATAATTTAATACCTGAGGCTGCAATAAGATATACTTATTAGCGGTTAATGTCTGTTGGGAGGGCCTTAAAACGTGCTCACTTTATGGTGAACAGCCTATAACCGATATTACCAGTCCAGAAATAATGAAAGTTAATCAGTAATAGTTTACAAAGTATTTCCTTGGGCCATTGTTCCTCAGCATCAATGGAGTGACATATGCTAATAGTGTGCACGTGCCAAAGGAGCTATAAAACAGAAAAGGTGATAGTCATGGAGTGTTCGAGAAGTCCATGAGTACACCAGCAAGCAAGTCCAATACCAAAGATTGCTATAAGCTCAAAAGTGGACAATTTAACATAGGGTGAACATCAAAACGCAAACAAGTTTAAGACCTCACACATTTACATTATAGTGCAATGGTCTGGTTATGATATAGCTGTGGGACTGTGATAGATATATATATATATATGGTTGAAGATCTGGTAGACAATATCACACACTTCAAGAACTTATTATCTTGCCGACTTTGGAAAAAAATAGACCTCAACTATTTCACCTGCAACTGAAAAGTTGCATGTGTGAAATAAGTGGCCATCACATAAACTACATAGGCTATATTCCATGTCACATTCGAATATATGATGTGCCCTCGAAGTGATTCGCCCAACTGGTGCAACTATGCACGCCGAGAGATAACACATCAAAACTGATAGTAACTTCTTGTATTCTTTTATACTTGTTGTAGACTGGTCAGCTGAGCCATTTATATGAACTGTGGTGATTTTTATCATATGTGTTTTATCTGCAACAAGACCCATGTGTAATAGTAAGATAATTGTCCGCAGATGCCGAAATGTAAAACGTATTGCGGGTAATAAATGTTGTTGATATGGCAGTACTGTCTTACCCCGTCACTGGCCCGCCCAATCTCTAGAATTGTCACCTACACACGTACGAAACCAGATAGCAGCATCAGGAGTGGCACTTGCAAAAACTATACGTTCATCATTATGATAGTATTAAACATTCCCCGATATCAGTATGAACCATATCACTGCATATATTGGTGATAGTTTGATACAACCATATACAAAGTTCCTTTGTACTTTAAAATTTTGTATGTGTTAACTACCCATTGTCGTGATGTTGTAATAATTTATTATTACCATATTCTTATTGTCTCTGCCAAATTTAATATATTTTGGCGTATATTTTTCGGTTTGGCAATGTTTATGACAATGAGAGCTTTAACGAGGCTGCCGTGTAGAAATCTGATAACTATTTGATTAAATAGAGGATGTTTTTGTTACCTTGTATTTATGCCAGATTTGGTTAAAATCAGTCAGGTAGTTAACGAAATGTTATAAATATTAAAGCTTTATTTTTTCAAGTGGCTATGTTTAAATGATGGAATAATAAAACTAATACATTGAATGCAATGCTTCTGTTCTTTATTAATCAAGTAGGAATACTTATAACTTATTGTATTTGAAATATCTACATACTGGAATATACGCGCACATTGTGGTCTTAATATGCACAAATCTGGCATATTTTGATAACTTTACAAATCTGTCGGTTTGGTGAAATTCTTTGTAGGAGTTCGATATGTTTTTGTACACACCACCTACCCAGTTACCTTCACACGCAGTAATGTGATGTTAGAAAAGTCCTTTTCTGGGTTCGTCAAGCAATTTAAATAAAAATTTTCTGTGCAATTAATACAGCCCAATGGTGCTATAACGAATCGCCTGGCACGTATCCGAGTACTTAGTCGATGGATATCTTAATAGAATTAAAAGAACTAGATTTAATTGCATAAATGTATTAAGAATGTTATAACTGCACGAATGTATTATTAATAACAATATATCACATACCTCTAATAATAGGACTTATTCTTATCAGTCAGCTTAATATTTAATGTCAATATTAATTTTAATTACTTTTCTTATAACTGTATTTAATAGATAGAGTTACTTGATCTTCGCTTATTATTTACACAAATGCGGTCAAAATGTCTGTCGCCATATATTATGTTAATTCCAAATATCTGCCACTCAAGCATCGAGTTCAACTTTCCATATTCCAGCCGGTCAGTCTCTCTCTCTCTCTCTCTACTCTCGTTCCGATGCTACCTCTCACCTGGCACTAATGCCGGTATGACACTCTCCCCAGAGGCATGCCACGGCTTATATGCCTCAGCTGGCCTGGTCTAGAAAGTTCTTTATGCCTCCAGTCACCATGATTAGTGTGAGAGGGTGGCGATAAATAGAAAATTCACGCAGCGACTAACCAAACATTCAATCTTCCAAGGACGAGGGAGGCGCCAGTCTCGAAGGCCTTATCGCGCCACGTTCCAGTGTTAAGTGGCGGCCCCCTTGTAACTCCGCAACGACTCCGTTTACAGTCCATTCACAATTACTAAAAAAATTCCTGAAGCCCTGCTTTAGTTCTACTTTTACGTTATTCCTCCGCCTCGTGGAAACAAAGTTTAACAGAGTCTAGGTGATTACATTAAAGTGACAACGCACCGCATTCGTGCGTTCTCACTTTAATAATAATTTGCATAAGAACTATTTCTTACTGGGCATTAAAAACACACGTATTTTCTCTGTTTTTATTTATGTTAATAATATAGATGAAATATTATAATTTTTAAATAAAAAGTGGAATTTTAATATAACTTAAAATAAGGTTCATTTATATTAATACATATACTAAACGCTTTCGATACTTGAAATATATAGGAAAAAGAAGTACGTCATACACGGGGTGATTTTTCCAAGATTTTATTTAAATAGTGTGAAAAAACCGTGAACAGACCATAACAGTGATTGCCTTGGATCACTGCGCTTTTAGCGACCGAGTGGAAGGGCAAGGGTATCTGTGCAGAGTAGCTGCATGTATCAATATGTGTGAGGATTGTTACAATCATTCTACAGATAAAAATGTACTTTACAAATCTGAAGTATGGGTACTGGCCTTAGTGCGTTTCATTTAGGTTATATGACAATTAAAGCTAAAGGAATCCGTTTACATCAATATCTATGGTAGTACTTTAAAAAAAACACTTCAACTCAATCGTTTAGTAGAGTAGCATCGTACATCAGTGTGAAAAGTTAGCGTTATCACACGTCAAAACAATGTTATATATATATATTTTAATACGTTAGTATGGCATAATGCCAGATACTGCTTTGTGATAGATACATAACACTCATTACAACGCTCAAGACCGATTTAAAATGTTAAGATATTGCCTCTTTAGATACAGCAAACTCAATTTTGCCAATTATGGAGCTCTCATTTAGTCTGTTATACAGAGAATTCTCTAAATGTTTGAATATGTAGAAAACCCTTGTTAGTAGGAATCGGTAGAAAACAGAATTCTTGTGCTGTTACCGTTTAAGAAATTGGTTATCAAAATATTTTAGAGAAATTTGTAATTTGAAGTAGAAATAATATATAGCTGACAATTAATGAAATTACATATTTTACCTGCGAGATTCACATAGAATGTTATGGTGAAAACTTTGCTAATTTTGTGTAGAGTAAATTAAAATACGAAATATTATGGAACTTTAAAAACGGAAAATTAGTTTTAAAATGCCATGTCCCTGCCGTGACCTATTGTTATAAAGTGTATATTTTTACTTATTGTAGTTATTAATGCCACGGCGTATCTTACGAAGGTATCGAAGAAAGTAAAATTATCGTTTCAAAAGTGGTTATTTTTAAATATTTGTTCGATTAACTATTGTTGTTTCCGAAAGGATTTGTTGCCATATGTACGAAGTTAAAAATATTATTAATAGTGTCTTTGAAATTGCTTAATTTAAGAGAATTAAGGGTTTCACTTCGCCTCTTGTATAGGTATAACCCACTGAGGATTCTGTATATTGCTATAACTTGTTGTATGAATAACCATAGAATTACTGTCGTACTCGTCCTGTTTCCTGGTGAAGAAAATACTTTAACCGCAAATGAAGAACTCCTTTTGGTTTAAAGTTAAAAGTAAATAAAACAAATTTAATTAAACATCGCCCGAGATTCTCAATCAAATGAAAGACCTAACAAAGGAGACTATCTAAAACTTCCCCATTATATTTCATTGGAATGCTAATATCAGGTACAATAATGGACTGAGGAAATATCGTACCCAAATAATTTGAAATTAGTGGCATGAAATATGTATAGTCTGTAGGGCTACAAAAGAAAAATATTTCTGTCAGCGTATTGATAACTCTGATATTCCACACTTCCAGAGAGAAGAAATGACTTTCTGTGGCATAAATCTATTTTCGTATGACAAACATTTTCCACCAATTTATAAATTAAAGTATGGATTAACACTTGTGATTAATTGCACTACCATAAAGCTACTCGAAATAAAATGTAATTCAAAGTTGTTTACTTTAATTTTTAAATAGCCGTTACGCCCTTTAAATTGTATTTTAGGTCCTCTTTTGTCAACCATTTTGGAAAATATAGTCTCATTAATAATGACTCTCCTTTCGTGTACCTCAGCAAACACTTAAATCAATTCCCACCAAATTCAATAGGGGAGATTTGCCTATATCGTACCACTTTTTACATTAGCAATTTTAATGTCTAAAATGAAAAAAAATACAAGGTTTGACGACTTTGTATCAAAAAGTATGACTATTTATGTGTACATTTATGTGGGTTACATTTCAAATGTAGTATCGAGGAAGAAAAAAAGAACTTTTCGTAACAGGCTGCAACTGGTACGATATAAGAAACTGGTGTCTTAAATCGTACCCCCTATGTCCTAAATCGTACCACAACGTTATAAATTAAACCAAACTAGAGAACAAACAAGACAGCATCTAATAACACACAGAATTATTGCATTATGTAATTTTAATAAAGTTTGATTTTTTTTCAGTAAATGCAAGAAATATTCAATTATTTACTGACTACACAAACAAAATGTTTCAGTTCTGACTTAACACCTTCACAACTCTCATGAACCCAGGATGCGCACAATAAACACTGGACCATATCTTCCATAAATGTTTCTTCACATACAGAACAATATCAGTCGTCACGTTGTAAGACACTTTCTATGTCGATCGGAATATGACGCTGTAATGAAGTGGATGACTGGTGGAAATTGTGATCTAGGCCTTGGTTTCTTCCTGCGGATGTAGAATGTTTCTTCGTCGTAGATCTGGGCCCGTTAGTCTTTCTCTTTTTAATACTGAGCTGTGATATTTATAGGTCATATGGCATGTCCTTTGCAATTTTCATTTTTAACTCTTTTACTTTTGCCTGTGCCACTTGCAACGCCTTCGTCAACTCCAATTGTTTTTGTATGGACTGCTTGCTAAAACACGTGCCCGTTGGGCCTTTGCCAACCTACATCTTTTGTTGGGTCTAGGTATCGGTGAAAGTGATTCAATAGTTTCATCACTTGGTTTTTCAATGAAAAGGACATTGTTTTCATCTGAGTTATGTAACTCATTAATTGCATCTTCAGCGGGCCTTCAAGATGCACACAGATCAGCATCTCCATTGACTGGTCTAGGATCATCTGTTTGCTTTAGGTACTCGGTTGAACGTTTGACCCTGTCGCACTTGTGCAACACACCACTGTCATGTTCACACCTCTTTCTTCACAAGAGACTGAACCCACTTGGCTTTTTTGCTTTCTTAGCTAAAACCTGTTGGCAATTGTTTTGAACAGTACTAACGCCTGTTTCATCCACATCAAATAGGCGGGTCACATCGATCTTGTTTTCATCAATGAACTTCTTTAGTACGTTGAAAAATTCGCCAACATGTTCCCTATTGAAACCTCTTACTCTAACCATGGATGTTGCTTCTGGTTCACGTAATTTCAACTCTTTATGACGAGCTCGGAAAGAGTAAAACCACTTTTTACCCGCCATTTAAGTATCTCGATTAAAGTTATGTGGAATGTGTTGTGCTCTGCTATTTGATATGCCAGCTTGCGTACATCGTTTATCGTGACTCCAAAAAGTAATTCTTCCAATTAAAAAAGATGTTCTACAAGTTTATTTTCTATTTCAAATGGCAAGGTAGTAGTCCGTCCAAGCGCCTTCGTACTGTCGTTAGCAATAACGTTTTTACAGTCCAAGTGGCTCTTTAGCGTTGGTTTTGGAACACCGTACTAGCGGCAGAACTCGCTGAACCCCATGTCCTCATTTCTGTACACTGCCAGAGACCTTTCCATTTCTGAGTCACTCCAGGCACCATATTTCCTTTTCGCCATTCTACAACACACAATTAACACGTATGTTACTTGGGTTTATTTAAAATTTATTTAGTTGATGCAAATAAATTGCAAATATAGAGCTTCAAATAATATAATATCCCAATTCGTACCAGTACGAATTAGGAAACCCACCCATAGTACAATTACGCAATTGCGCACAACTTCACCCTTTACGTCATTTCTAACCTAAAACAGGTGCCTCGTTACAAAGCTACCAGCCGTTAAGTTCAATATTACTTATATCACTGTGATAACTGCATGAAATATAATAACACTTACCTCGAAGTGCTGTATTATCTTACATATGGAGAAGAAAAGCTACATCAACAAACATTCAAACAATATAACTGTAATAAAAACACTACACGTGCTTACACTAACTAGCTATTTTCACGGATTGCTCAATACATCTAGTAGTTCAAGTATTCACCATGAGATCACTCCACTAGTCCTGCTTTATAGAAAACCAGTGGTAGTACGATTTCGGCGACTTCCCCCTACATATCTCCGCTTACTTTACCAGCTTCATCTTCTTACTAGGACATATGATTCATCATCATATGCAGTTAAAGTCTTCGCATGAGTGCCATGTATGTCTAAATTGAAGCACGTGTAACATAACACTGGGCCTTTCCTTCATTCTGAAAGTAGGGTAGAAGTTTCTCTAGTGTGTGGTTTTTATTTCCACTGAGGTATACATAAAAGTTTACAGCATTGTCACAGATTTTTTTTAAATTTTTTAAATGGTTTATAATTGGGGAGAAATTACTGATAAATAAAACAAAAAATTAGTTCGGATTTTTAAACTCAGTAGTGCACTGCATAGAGGGAATTGAATGCAAAGTATTACATGAGTGATATACGCAGCTTAAATGATCCTTATTTTAGTATTCCCCTGTTGTAAAGTTTGTAGGTAAATTTAAAGTTGATGTTTAAACCAATTCTGTAATGACAGAAAACTTATTTCTGTAATTTTTAAGCACAAGGATCTCTAAATCTGCTGTAACTTAGGGTGTTTTAGACGAAAAAATTTTTAAATAGGTAATACATTCTTCTGCGCTGTAACACTAAATTTATCATTCTTACGAAAGTTAGAACACTCGTGTCACTTTTATCTGCATTTTCTATATCAAACGTTATGACGAAAATCGTTTAGTACAATGTTAGATAAAGTTCGCTCATTTTTCGCTCATTTTGTCTTAAAAACAGCGTAAACTGACCAACAGCTGTAAGCGATTATTTTTAATGTTGTTTTTTAATATAAGAGTTTCCAACGAACAATTTAACATACTATTTCAAAACTATACACATTTCCTCCCCTTCAAAACTTATTTCCAAAAAAGTGAGAAAATTTATCCTCGACATCGGGTGATTTTGTCTCAAAGAAAGAAAGACTAGTTAGACAATATAACCCCATTGCAGAATCAATCTATTAGATAAATACATAGCTTTGGAGCCCATGATTTCTTTCTTCAAGCTAGCAAATCTACGTAGTGGAATCCATGGTCGCTAACTTATTTCTTTATACCATACGGGAGATAGCTCCAGTTGAATGTTCTTCCAAGTAGCCGGACAAAGTCATCCCATGGCAAACAAAGCTACCCGGTTCGCGGCAATGACAAAAAAAAAATATTTTCATGCGTCCGTGTGTAAGCTTGTTTTATCTCGTTATAAGTATTAGTATTTCATCCTTATTACGCTTGGCTTTAATATCAAAGTGAATTACTTTATGAACAAAAATGTTTTCAATTCAAGATAACCCCTTCTAAGGACTTGCAAGTAAGAAGCTACATATCCCAAACTTTCTATTAATAATTCTTAGCAATTATAGTTTTACATGAAAATTTCAAACATAGGATTATAAAATGAACATATTGTCCCTCCTCAGTGACTGGTAAAACTATCTAAATGGCACATTTTACTAAACTTAGACATAAAAACTAAATTTCGGTTTTGTCTTCAAAGACACAAATTTGTTGAACAGTCAGCAACTAAATATCCATATTTACCTTTGTTAAAACGAAAACCATTAACATTACAATTGTATGAAACCACATATTGTTATCCATATACTTTTTTTGTATTTATTATTAACTCACTCTCTCTCTTTGTTGAGTAGAAACGATATGTAGATGTTTGTTGCTTCATTCAGCGCAGGTATCAATTTTTCATGAGTAAAAAAGTTCTCTTTTTCCTCTTTTAAGGCGAAATTTATTTGTAACATCTAGTTCGCATTAGCCCACACCTTAAACAAAAATTTCACCTCGTTTGTTATAAGGAATAATGTACTGTAGTTTTGTTATAAAAAACACACAGCTATTATTTACAACATTTAACAACATATATATTATTAAACCTTATTATTTTTATCAGTGAGTGCAATAAATAATGGCCATCTATATTAAAATGAGTAACCATAACACTGTTTTATGCTACCTAGTCATTTGATACTCACTTATTATTTGCAGATATGTCATCAGAATATCTTGAGAATGCTATACATATGGGTGCACTGTAAAAATTTTTTGTATACTTCCTAAACTGAAATGGACGTTTTTAACCCTTACAAGCTTCTTACAAGCTTTTATTTTACTTTTTTATTTATTTTTTAACTTTACTTGTTTTTACGTACGGAAGGAGTCTGTGAGGTGTCTGGCCGGCGCCCACCGAATCACTAGCAATCACGGTGTATTTGGTGAACAAGTTGTAGAATACTGCTAGCATGTAGAGTTTCAGTGCCGGAGAAGTCTACATTTACACGTGGTCGTGTGGGTAAAAGACCACCCAAATTTTGATACACAAGAAGGAATTCAAATGATCGACCGCATGTGTGTATGTGAAATTTCATTTGAACATTCCGATCTGCGTGAGCTCGTATTTCCATGTCAAATACATGGAAATAAACACACGTGTAAGATTAATAATGAATATTCAGCATGCCGGTTCAACTTCCCGCGGAAAGAGTGCGCTGAAACTCGCCTGATCGCAAGCGATAATGACAACGGCCGAGTCTGTGTATGTTTAAATACTCTACCTATATAATAAAAAAAATGGTGATATTAAATAGTGAAAATAAATTAGTTGGAAATAACGTTTTAAATCCAAACTTTTATTTATAAATTAACTGAAAAGACAAAAATAATTATACGAATAGTTACAGATTTTGTACAGGTTGTAAGACGTTGTCGAACAGCCGTAATACATTTTTCTACAAGTTAATATTTTTGAATCAATTTATATCTTGTATTTAAAGCTTCGCGCAATATATTACGTATACATCATTTGTGTAAGCGTAGTAAAAACATATCTTGCGTAAGGCTCTTAACTATTCGAACCAAACTTTAATATAATAAATATCAATTGATACCGAAATATTAATTTATTGTCAAAATTATTACGGCTGTTAGACCACATCCAACAGGTTTTACGAATTGTGTAACTACTCATATAATAATTTTTATCTTTTTAGTTCATTTATAAATAAAAGCCTGTTTTAAAAATATTTTTAACAGTTATATTTTATACTAAACAGCGTCTAGTGCCAATAATTAAATACATAACTACTTTTACTTTCTCGCTGCCAAAATTACTGTAAATATGTCTGTTGGTATTCTCAGTGACATGGGCGTCTATAACTTAAAGTGTTTCATTCTTAGGAGCTTGGGTAATTATTTCGTACATTTATTTCGCATCTGATCAATTAATAGCGAGCCGTTGGAGATAACAAGCACTCATTACTTCCAGGGTGAGAGCGAGCAGGATCCGGATGTTTTTCAGAGAACGGAAGATCCCAGAGCTGCGGTCATGACAGGCGGGAAGCTGCGGCGAGGCGTGGCGATAGCACGACGCAGCTGCCGATAAGGGCGAGTCTTCACCACGCCATGTAGCTGGACCCGCCGTATCGCAGCTAGGGTCGAGTTCCCTCATCTGCGTGGACGCAGCAATTGGCAAGCATGCGCTGTGTTGAGTAAACACGCTCTTGATTACAAAGTTGCGCTTACTTCGCCATGCTGGTTGTAAATAAAGGTTGCGGTGTTCCAAGTTTGTTGAAACCATGTGCAAGTCTCGACCACACTTTTCATGATCAAACTTTACGTAACCGTTCACTCCCCGTGTGCATGCTCGAGGACATGTATCGGACACTTATGGTCGGCACTGTACACAACAACTTGTCAGTGGTCGGGCGTCTTTATCGTGAGAAATCTGATTTGTTGAAGTTACATCAACTTTCACCTGTGAATTGTTACTTGTTGACATCAACAAACACGCAGTGCATTGTTCACTAGTTGTGAGAAGCACGTTCGACGCAAGTACAATCGTCGCCAAACTACTGAACGTTCGCAACACTTGAGTCCTTTGATTAAGGTTCCCGTCTGCCTGCATTGATATTCTCCTTTTTTGGCCGAGGAGCACGGGGGCTGTAAAGGTTACACTGGCACGCGCTGTAAGAGCGCCATCGCCGCTATGCGCAGGGTTCTGAACTAGGTTCAGGGTTCTCCTAGTGCTGCGTCTACCAATGGGACTTTGAGCTGTCAGCCTATCATTTTATTGATAAAAACTGTAGTAAATTTGAATACCGTCTCCTATCGTAGTTTGGCTCGTGTCCGGCTATTATTTTTTAAGGCACGGCAGTCTGAAAAGGCCATTTTTAACTATACTGGAGAGACACAAAATAATATTAACAGCATGCTTTGTAACTTTTAAATACCATTCCTTACACGTCTGGGGTATGATGTATTTTCGTAGGTCAACATACTGGAAGCAAGTTTAAGAGTCTCGTCCAAAAACCATTATTTAAAAAAACTCTGCAACGCAGTTCAAGAGTCAGGCAAGCAGAGCCCTTAATTCTGGAAAGAACGGTTACGCTGCTAACTACACAAATACTGCTAATTACACAAATGCTATTAACTGCACATATGATGCCAACTGCACACATGCTTCCAACTACACAAATAATGCCAACTACACAAATGCTGTTGTCTACATAAATGCAGATAACTACACAAATGCTACTTACTACACACATGCTGCTAACTACACAGATGCTGCCAACTACACATATGATGCCAACTACACACATGCTTACAACTACATAAATAATGCCAACTACGCAAATGCTGCTAACTTCACAAGTGCTGCTAACAACACACATTCTGATAACTTCACAAATGCTGCTAACTACACAAATGCTGCTTACTACAAAAATACTGCTAACTACACAAATGTTGATAATTAAACATAACTGCTACTAACTACACAAATACTGCTAACTACAGAAATGCTGCTGACTACAGAAATGCTGCTAACTACACAAATGCTGCTAACTACACATATCCGCTGCTAACTACACAAATGCTGCTAACTACAAAAATTCTGCTGACTACACAAATACTGCTAACTACACAAATGCTACTAACAACACAAATTATTCTTACTACAAAAATGACATGTGTCTGCTGATTAAATGGCTGTACTAAGGACTCCATCGAAGAACTTATCGTTTAAACCTAACTTGCGGCACGTTTCTGCCAGCAGTTTGCACCACTAGGACATCAGCGCAGAAAGAATCTGTGGTCCAGGCCACATGCCGCGAGGTTAACCGGAAGTAGAATGATCTTGCAATGTACACTAATGCACCAGGTATGACGGATCGGAACAACATCCTTATGAATATTACGCATTGCAGAAGTAAAGGCAACACGGCCTAGGCAGCAGCCCACAAATAGAACAGTCATGAGAACCATAGGTACTTCCTGCCATTGAAGCAGGACCCAAATGGTTGAGGTGATGGAGCCAGCTTTGAGGGACACATAAGTCCTTCCTCCCTAGCCTGGAAGAATGGTTACGTGAAACGAGACTGGCTGGACAAACGACGGGACGCAGTGGTGCGGGTAAAGGGAATACCCTGGGAAAACTCGCTGGATGTCAAAAACGTCCTTCGAATTACCCACATATGGAAATCCGGACCTGGATCCGCCGGATCCCCGGGTTAGAAGATCGTTGGGCTAACCACACTGATACCGAGGTCATGCATCTATTACTTTATTCCCGGATAAATACTCGTGGGTTAGTATTTTGTGATTTTTTATTTTTGCTCTGTTTCTGAACTTATGAGACAGTTGTTTATATTTTAACCTACTTACATTGCATACTGTATTATACAATAAAAGAATTTTTCTCATGAGGCCTGCTACTTTTTTGTACAATCAATTATATGCTTATTTTCCAAATAATTTGACTTAAGGGTGTTTGATACCAAAAAAAAAAATATTATTTTATAATTGTACCCATCACTGTTCAACTTGTACGCATTGTATGTGTTGCTATTTTTCTAGAATAAAAATACAACACTTTTTTTTTTAATTATTTGATATCAAATCGAGATTTTTCTGTTACTAAGTTTTACAAATTAAAAATAATTGACAAGATAAACTGAAACCTCGGGCTACTATATACATGTATGGAATCAGTAACTAACGGTTCATAATATTTACAAAATGTTAAAATATATGTAAAAATGCCTTTATATACAATATGATTCTCAATTAGACCGAGAAACTTCGGGAGGTAATTCGTCATGAAAAAGTGAAAGGAAAACATATGTGACACTTTATACCTAAACCGAATATTAAGGGAGGTGAGAGTCCTTAAAAAAACGAGATTTTAAGCCATATTTGTGCAAAATATCTACTCTTACGTTGAAGGTCCCGATAATATACAATAATGTTCCGAGAGTTGTCGGTGTATTTTGCTATTTTACCGATATTTTGCACAAATACGGTTTAAAACTTCGTTTTTAAGGGGTCAAATCTACCTTAATATTCGGTTTATATATAAAGTGTAACATATATTTTCCTTTTATTTCTTCATGAAGAATCATTTCCCAAAGTTTGACAGTCAAATTGCAAATCATTTTGTATAATTTTTTCAATATATAGCCAATGTCATGTTATTCGGTGATTACAAATATGTTACGCGGTAGCCTATAGCGTTACTTTGCATTATGATTTTTTTTACAGCTTAGTTAATGTTTATTATGCCTGCAGCAAGGCAGAAACATTCTGATTTTGACAAAAAATTATTCAAAAATTAAAATGTTTAAATGTTTTTATTCTATGAAAATGGCATTATATACAATGCGTATAGGTTGACTAATGTTTGATGCTGTTATAAAATAATACATTCTTATGTATCAAAGACCCGTAAGAGGGCGTGGGACATGTGGCCGCGAGCAGCGAAATCGACGTTCGTGGCGCAAGAGATACTGTGAACACCGTTACATATTTTGAAATCAGGGTAATATTAAGATACTGTGTAAGGTTGGATTTTAGATTTCCATTACCCGAAATTTCGAAATGTGTTTTATTTTACTAATTACATAGCCGTCAATATGACGAACTTCAATAGACGAATACTAATAAATTTGCATTGCAAGTGGTAAACTGAAAAGTGTTAATCCACACACATTCGTGTGCATAAAGTTGAAAATTGCAGGATGCATGTAGAAGCAACACAAGCTGTAAAATCTGTTACGCCTCAAGCCTTGAAAACGGCAGTTTATGCGGGATTTGGTACTGATTAGATACGTCGTAGTTCACGCGTCCACCCATAGGTGACGGGCTCTCGCGCGCAGTGATTCATTACAGTAACGCATCACAGGTATCGCGCGTGTTGGAGGCCGTCATTGTTTACTTTATAGTATCGCGAAACCACTCTTTTGAATTTGAAAGGAGACACCACAATGAGTGGTTATAATACACGATTTAAAAAAGAACCGGGATAGAGGACACATGCTTATTTCTGCATGGCGGAAATGAAGCCAAGGGAAATCACTTAATTAATAAATTTATTTATTTATTTATTAGCATCCCGTATTCCAATACACTTTGGAAAGGACTTGTCAATTTTTTTTTCTTTCAATTTTTGTTATACAATATGGATATTTGCACACAATTACATTACCATAGAAATATATAACAGATAAGTAATATAATTTACACACTTGTTATTTCTAGCAGCTCTACAAACATGTTAAGACTACATTTGGTTGCAGTACAAGTTGTTACGATTCATGTCTAGATAGATATTAAAGTATAAATATGTAAAGTCTACATTAGATTGAAACACAAGGTATTACATGAAGTCTCCTTATATTAGTCTTATTCTGCATTATAGAAATTCATCTTTAATTAAGTATTCTTCTACGGAATAGAAGGCCCTATTTAAAAAGTGTGATTTAACAGTTCTGTTTAATTACTGCAAAATAATGAATTGACTTCAAATGACTAAGGAGGTTATTTATTAGTTTTGCCCCAGCATAGTATGGAGTTGATGAAAATTTTTAAGTTCTGTAGGACAATAGGTAAAGATGATTAGTTTGTCTGATGTAGTAATGGTGTATATCACTATTTTTAACTTTTTAAATATTTTCCATCTAAAAAAGAATACTACGGTACATATACATGCCATGGAAGAATGATAATTGTGTTATTTATTTTGTTATGACAGTGTTTTTAGTATTGTCACGTGCCTAGAACAGTTACGATTATAAAAAAAATTGTTATCATACAAAGACAGAAAAAAAATATGACATGAAATTAACTCAACATACGATATAGTTCTATCCACTGAGTGAGCCACTGCGGCCCCACTTGGAATCGCTCTATCAACTGAGCTACTGAGGCTCCACTTTATTAACTCAACATTAACGCGAGACATTTAAAGTAAACAAAAATGGTATGCCATTACCTTGATATCTCTATGCAATATTCTCTATTCATTAATACAAAACTTTTCATAAGGAAAATGTAATTAAAAAATTAGTTTTTTGGGTAAAAGGTAATGATTGCGTAATCTGATCTTGAAATTCGAACTTAACCTGTATTTTACCCTGGGGATTCCCTCTGCAAAATTTGAAGAACTTCTGTTGAGTTTCAAGGGACTTAGAGGTATTAAAGACGTACAGACAGACAGAGATCGTCTACTTATATAGGATAGCGGCCTACAATGGCTTCTTTTTTCCTTAGTACTTATTAATTTCACTATATTCTTCTGTAATCTAAGAGCCTTTTTTTCCCCATTTTGTCGATTTACCCCAAAATATGATTCCATAATTTATTATGGACTGAATATTTGAGAAATTGTATGCAAGTATTGTATTAATATAACAAATCTTTTTTAATGTATGTACCGCAAAACACACTGAATTCAGTTTTTTACAAAAACTATCAACATACTCAGTCCATGTTAAATTACTGTCTAAAATGAGCCCTAGAAATTTAGTACTATTTACTGTTTGTAACCCGCCTTTTTCTATTGTTGTGCATCTTTCATCCTCATTGTATGTTTATTTATTTGCATGAAACTCATGAGTACAGATTTGTTTACATATAATATTAATTTATTATACTGGAACCAACTGGACATCTCAATAACTATTTTGTATTTCCTCCAAGAACTGCATTGACAATAACTAGAGTAAACACTCTAGTTACCAAAATGTTTGTGTCATCCGCAAACATTATAGCTGAGCCGTTGGTTATTTGTTCTGTAAAATCATTAATACATTTTAAGAATAAAATTGGTCCCCGTATTGATCCCTGTGCCACTTCTACTCGAGTAGTTCTGGTATTGAACATAACATTTGTAATGTAATTTTTGTCATAATATCTTACGGAGGTGATCTTTTTTCTGTCTTCAAGATATGATTTTAACAGATTATTGGTTACGCCTTTTATTCCACACTGTTCGAGTTTTTGCAATAAAATATTGTGGTCGACACAATCAAAAGCTTTTGAAAGGTCTGCGAATATACCTGTTGAGAATTGTTTTTTAACAAAAGAAGTTAATATTTTTTCAGTAAAACTGTAAATAGCTTGTTCTGTGGATCTTCCCTCTACAAAGCAATACTGATGCAATGAAATAACCTTGTTTCTTATTGAGAATTGGGTCAGTTTATTCGCTATCAATTGCTCTAATTTTTTTTAACATGCCGTAAGAAGGGCAATACGCCTATAGTTATCCATCAATGCCTTGTCAATTTTTTTATGTATTGGTACTACTTTTGCATATTTGAGTCTATCAGAAAAAATTCCCTGGGCAAGACATTCATTGAAAATGTAAGTCAAAGGCAGTTTTATAAATAAGAACACTTTTTAGCAGAGTCATAGGTACCTCATCTATTCCACTGGAACTTTTACTTTTGAAATTTCTAATTATGTTTATGAAGTCGTCTTCATAGATAGGTGTGAAAACAGCGTGGTGGAAGAAAAAAAAGTAATTAGAAATAATATTTAATATAAGAAATATGCGTTCCTTATGATGATTTTCAAAATTGACCAAATGTATGTCAATACTGTTGCTTATGCCTGATTAATCATAGATTTAAGAGGTTTGAATTTTATGCAAATGGAGTAGTATACCAAAGTAAGAAGAAATAAATTATAGCTGAGAGCTTATAAATGAAATATCGCGAGATTTTTGCACCGTTAAAAGACGAAGTGTAAAAAAATTATATTTATTAGAAACTATGCTTATAAGCAGTGTTTAATTTTTTTCTGGGTTGAATACGTGGATGCGACTAATTGCTAGTCACAATTATTTGATGTATAAATATAATTTTTGGTGGTTGTGCATGAAGGTTATAGTTTTCATACATCTTTATTGAAACAAGTGCAAAACAGAATTGATAATGTGACTGATGCATTTAAAACTATTATCACTGGCTCGCGGTGTGTGTATATGTGGTCTATGAATATTTAATGACAACACTTATAAATACCGTTATTTTACATTCGCGTTCTAATTAAATTCTTCATGAACTGTCTAAGCTTGATTAGTTTGTTCTGTCTTAATGAAAGCTGAACAAGTAAAATCAAACTGACCGAGCAAGTAGTAATAGTAGTAAACACTGAGCTATCATTCTGCAAGGCCGGGGTTTGAATCTCTGTCGGGATATCCTCATTTCAGCTTTCCATAGTTTCCTGAAATAACTTCAGGCAAATGCCGAGTTGGTCCCTTACTAAATACAAATGCCGGTTCCTTTTTCAGTTCCCTTAAAATATGTTGTAGTCGGGGGCTACGGTAGCGTAGCGGCTATAGTTCTCGCCGCCTACCAAAGCTTTCCAGTTTCGATTTCCGACCGGGTTGCACTAGAATTTTCACATGTCAAAACAGCAGACGTTACCATTGGTGGGTGGGGTGGCTTTTCTCGGGGTACTGTACTCACGTTCAACATGTAGATGTTTCCATCACTGTTCCATCTTCACCTCATTTTACCCTGATCAGCTGTTAAAGTGCCTTGCTATATATATATATATATATATATATATATATATATATATATATATATATATATACACACACACACACACACACCCTGTCCTTAATTACCCCGCCGTAGAGGACTGTTAAGCTGAAGCCATAAAAAAAATTGCAGTTAAAGAAATTCGAGTATCTTGCGTGCAGGTTGTAAGGTTTTACAACGTTTCCTTGTGGTAGCTTATTCTACTTTTTGGTTCCCATTAGCGTAAAATCACCCGTTTTATTTCAGTACGTACTCGGATTTTCTGCACAGTGTTTTGGACAACAGATAAGAGAAGCTACGTTTATGAGTCTAGATTTAGAGCTACAATAGTTCTCATGAGCCCGTAGAGAACTCTGGCAAAGTGTTCTGCAGCTGACAGAATAGAGCTGATATTTGTCTCTAATTAGACCTGGAATACTCTTAAAATCTTATGTAACTAACTCAAGATCTTTTACATTGGGAACACAGTTTTGGTGAGAGAAGGTGTCAGTAGAATGTATTTATAGAAAATCACAGGCCACAATTAGTTGATACTATGTCAGAATCACATTCCAGCACTAATGATTTTCCATGTGGTGAAAGTTACAGAGCAGATATACTGAGCAGTATTCATTATCTGTAAATTTTACTTGCGGGGTCACTCACGGATTTTCGCATGTAGGAATCGTGCCTGGACGAAGCAGTAGGTCGGCGGGTTTTCTCGGAGATTTTCAGTTTCCCCTCTTCCGCGTCATTGCATTCCAAGATGCTTCTTCTTATCCGCCTCATTATGGGATCTAAAGACCTTAGCTTAGATGATAAGAGCCGTCCAAACCTCTTATTAACTTATACTGTAATATTAACGTAATTATTCATGACACCAGCGACTGATTTGCAATGTCAGAATTTAATATGATTAAATTTTATTTAATAAGATATCATAGAGGTATAATATACAAATTACCTAGGGCACAGTCTAGGAAGAGGCCCTAAAATATTATCACTGATATGGCGTGTTAAATAATCATGCTTTCGATAGCGACGTTTGTAGGGGCCGATAACGCAAATTGTAATATAATAACTTTTCGTCTGATTAGACTCCCAAACAACCAAGATATCCAGAAGTTAACATAGCGAAACAAAAAATTGAGATATAAGAAATATTTTAGTAACGTTTTTGGCATCCAAGTCGTAGTTTCGAACAGTAACGTAGTTTTATGTCCGTGACCTCAAAACAGACAACTATACAGAAACGGTGGCATAAAGTTTCTCATGCATCCGAAGCTGACCGCGGTAAGAGAATATTATTTTGAAACTCAATTTGAAGGCTTTTGAAGAATAATAAATTATTATTTTAATTTACTGACTTTTACGATAAGTTTAAGAATATTTTCAGTAGCAGAATTAACATTTTCAAGTACATTTTATCACGTTATCGTGTCTTACAACCATACGTTTTCAAGTTTATTCTATTCGAATGTGAGTTAAAATGATTAATTTTCTGAATATCTGAGTCAATATTGTAATATATAACACAATAATAAATTATATAAAATAAGATACAGCAAAAAAAGTTTTGATCTATTTATTCGTTTAAGTTAGACATTTTTCTGAGTGATATTTGTTAACTTTGAGTGTGCTGCATATGAAAGAACGCAAAATTTTTAATTCCAAATAATTTCAAACATTTAGATCAACTATCTTCCTCATCTTTTCGTACTCATATTCATAATTATTTTACGCACAACTCACACTATTGCGCCAAAAAGAAACTACTAAAAAACAAGACGCATACGAAAATACACTATAATTCAGTTTTGATGAAAACAATTCAATTATACTAGTGATATAAATATAGAACCAAATTCTTAGCACACGCCAGAGTATAGTGCCTTTTATGTGAGGACAATATCTGTATGTCTGAATTACCTAGTCAGAATTAATTGATAAACTACAGAAGTATATCGTAAACGTGTTTGCCTGCCTATTACCGCTTCTCCCTCATACACTTCCTATTATAATGTTTTGAATAATAGTTTCGCAAATTGCAATCATCATGATCATATTGCGAAACTGTGAAAAAGGTATGCATCAATTGCGTATTCAATTACAATTTGGGATGTTCTGTAAAATCAGCGTTATCTTCCGTTTGTTATCATCTGCAATATACTCTACATTAATTACTAAATACAATCTGGCCAACGTATAGAACGTAGCTTCTCGCGAGGACTGAACACGGAATATTAATGTTCTAATCTATTCCACCATTATTTTTCACTCAGTAACTTAGTACATTAGGTAAGTAATCCTTGGAGAATGTTGAGCCAACATTACATAACGTAAACTAAAAGAAACTATGCAATACGATTCACTAACCTGAATAAATAACATTATTTGAATAGGTGGTTCACAAATACGTCGGCACATAAAAAATGTCATTGTCGATTTTAAATATAAAATATAAAGTAACGTAACATTTCACCAAAATGGGATTACGTAAAAAAGTAACATTGATTTTATGATAATCCGTTATCTTGCCCTCGTAACCGTATCTAATTATTGTTTTCTGATCAGCCATTTATATCACATCTAACTTGCTACCTGCCACGATTTCGGGAAACCATAGAAAACCCTAATTAGGATAGCCGGACCGAGATTCAAAACCAGGTCCTCCCGAAAGTGAATTCAAAGTTTTACACCTGCGCCACTTTGTTCGGTCCAGGTGTACAGTAGGAGAAATAAGATTGTTCAAAAAGTGTACTGATCATGTTTATAGACATAGATAAGAATGCTGTTTATTAGCAGTGTAACAGAAAAACCTTTCCACATTTATTTATTCAGGTATGATGATGCAGTTTTGGCGGAAACCTATTAAATATTTCTGCTTACTTGTTAAGTGTTAAATGCCTTAAAATGTTATGCCTTAAATTGGCAAAAGATTTACACGAATACGTGGTAGTTAAAAATTTAACAGAAGGAGCAGGCATTTTCTTCGAAGTAGTATATAATGTACTGTTTAATCGGACACAAATGCAATGTGTTTACAGTTATGGGAGTGTCTAAAAACGTAATGCTCAAAATATGTATTTTAAGGCCGTCCAGTAGGCTATTTATTTTTTTCTATTGATCGATATCAAAGACCCAGGAAAAGCCTACTAGCTAACAGCAACATCCACCTCGTTTATAAAATGCGAAAAATTCAGATTTGACCTCGTCTGGATTTGAACCTGTGCGAGCACTGTTAGCCGCTACACCACCGCTGCTCTTCCTGGATGAATAAAACTCGAAATGCTAGCAGGGTATAAATAGGTTACTGTACATAAAAACGAGTACATTAACAGGCTAAATGGCCTTATTTGCCATTGATAGAGCAGTTCTACCATTGGTTGGTTCAGTTGTATAATGTGAGCTACTCATCACAAAACCCTTCGCTGACTCATATCACAAGCATGCCAACTGCCTACTTATATACTTATCTGCCTGACTATCGTCCTTCTCCACTGTTATCCCCCTTTTGTCTCACACACCAAACCTCATACGCATTGTGTTGCTAGTTCAAGGTAGCTCCGCTTAGATCACGCTGCGTACGTTGTAGCCGTATGTGGCGCTATCCTATGAGGAAACAAAAAACCACACCAACAGCTTGTGTACAGTAAAAATGTTTCTCTCCGCAACGTCAGTTTGGTGTAACGCCAGCTGCAGGCAGTGGTCGGCCCGCCCACAGTAGTTAATCAAGTGGCGTGTGGTGAACATGAGCAGGGTGTTTATGTTAAGTGGTGTTCTGCGACGTCAGTTAGGAAATGGCGAAGAAAACTGTTTCAACTAATAGGAATTAATTTTGTTAAGGACCATTAGACGTCGTCTTTGAAACAATCACCAGTACTTGCAGCTGAGATAACTCGCATGTCTATGCCGCGAGTATGTTATTGCACAGGAGAGAATTCGTCACAATATCGGTTATAAGGTGGTCCTGTAGGTACACGCATCTACAGTAAGTGTGTTGTGTCAGGTGATAATATTTATAAACTGGATCGAAATTAGAAATACTGTGAATATATCATATAATTATTATAATTATTTGAAAAATCACAGAAAAAAATTATTCCAGCACATACAAGTAGTAAGGCAGGGCTTAGCATACGTCGACAGTGAGGACAATACAGAAGGAGCTAGTTCAGGGACGAGAGGACGGCAGATGTAGGGGGGGGTGTGTTTCACCCCACTTTTGATCAATCGGATGATCAATTTAATATCAAATTGATTGATCGAATTAATCCGATCTTAATGCGATGAAAAAAAAATATCCGATAAATTTAGTGGTATGAAAATTTGATTGATTGATCCGATTAATTTAATTGAATAAATAAAGCAATTTTTTTTTAATTTTTGCATTTTGTGTGAATTGATGTATATAGATTGGTGCAAGAGTGTGCTAAGACTTTTATTTATTTTTTGGAGGGGAGAGGGAGGGGGTTGGTGAGAGGTCTTCACTCTCGGAGGTCTGGCATTGTACTAAGGTGTGATGTGTTGGGGAAGGTGTGTATATGTGTAAAGTTTGGTGTAAGAGTGTGCTAAGGGTATTTGTTTCATTTTTTGGTGGGAGCGTGATGGTAAGTCCTCACCCTCGGAGCTCTGTCGCTGTAGTGAAGTGTGATGTGTTCAGGAAGGGGTGTATATGGGTATTGTGTAATATTTAATGTTTTTGAGTTCCTTCCATCTGGCAGGCGACTGAGGGATAAGACACATGCAGCAATATGTGGTCATAGACTAAGGTTATGGTGTATTTCTGCGAAATGAAATTATTGGAAAATATTTAATGAAAGACTACATATTTTATTTAAAATGAAATCTAGAGCATGATTTAACTAACCCGTCCTGTATGATACTAATGCCAAATAAGAGAAACTCGTGGACAAATAGAAGATATCAAGTGTCAGAAACAATTGCCGGCCAAATACACAACGACTGTTTAAAAATCCAATTAAAACGAATTACAGAGCCCAGCTATCCTGGTGTCATAAAGAAATCAAGTAACAAATTATACATAGAACGAACTATTTCCCTAAAGAGCCCAGGTATCGTGGTGTTATAAAGAATTCGACGAGTTATATCTACAACAAATTCAAAACAAGTACCATACGATTTTAAATGTTTTAAATACAGGTCCATCCAGTTGCTGTAGGAATGAGTCCAGTGAATGACTTGCGACGAATTATAAGGTAGGCGAAGTTTTTAACAGAGTGTGCTTGGGCAAAAACTGCTCAACATTAAAATAAATAAACATTACATTAATAAAAATTATTTATCTCTGTGTAAGAATTCACAAGTGCTTATTTCCACTGTAAGATAATCACAATACCAGACATATATCGCTTATAATTTAACATGGAAATATAAATATTTCCAAACTGAAGAGAAACTCGCATTCTGAATTATACCTACAACGAAGTGAAAAACGTATCTTATTTCCCTACGAATCAATGTGTTATATAATAATTAAATTTTAACCAAACACAATAGTGTGCATCTCCGTCAATGTTAAATGTTTCAAAATAAATTTAAAAAACAGAAACAAGTAGTTAATAGCAGAAAAAAACTTACCTCAATGCTACTTTTTAAATGCCTAATATATATTTTCACTTCCCCAAGAAAAAGAAAGAATTCACTTGTATTATTTAACGTAGTTTCCACAAATGTAATTCCCTACCGCTGCAAATAAATTTCCCTATCGTTAGAAGAAGAAGTATTTTAAAAATAATTCACTTTTAACAAACAATAAAACTTCTGTTGAAGCTTAGTGAGACTCTTATCATGTGGAACACATCTCGGTATAATTATGACGTATATTAAATTAAAAATGGAAATAACCCATAATTATTGAGAAAAGGTAATTACGATATAATCGAACGATTTAAATTAAACACTCCAGTCACTTCCTCGAAAAAAAACTATAAAATAATATTAGACTAACGTAAACGCACTACATTGGTCTGAACAATTTCCATTTAGGTCTTGCGAGACAAGCTTCAGGAATTCACCGCTCTTCTTAACACAAAGTATTTGAATTCTTACGAACTATCATAGAACAAATGCATTTCACATTAAAATTTTCCCGATAATCAAGGCTTATAAAAAAAAAACGAAAATATTTTACTAACACGCGTAAAAGTATTGAAACTATTTTGCAGTTTATTTTACGAAGTGTCCAGGTGAGGTTTCAACCCCGCACAGATAGTTTAAGAAAGCGTTTAACGAGAATCGTGGTTAGCAGCTAGGCATACGGTAGTTCCGAGGTCTGCTGGCTGGCTACCCCTCCTACATTGCATGAGTTACCGCTAAATTACTAACCAAGGGGAGTGAGATGCTATCCCTAACAGTGGAGCTCTGTAGTGCATTCAAGTCAAGGGTTGTGGAGAAACTAAATATAGCGATGGTCGAGAAGGAGCTCTGCCTTGTCTGGCTGTGGGAGTAGTTGGAAGGTACCGTTAGACAGCCACCTCCCTATGTTAGCCAAAAGCATGTCTTTGTGCAGCATGAACCCTGTCTACCTCCCTCTTCTCAGGCAGGGAACTTGGACCATACCATAGTATTAACCCCATCATGACAACCTTTTGTTGAAACTGTCAACCCCCGACACTCGCTTTTTTAAACATTTGCTGGCATCGAATAAAAATTTAACATGTCCTGTTGAAAAAAATATTTCCTCGACACAAAAATTTGGGTCTGAATTTTAATTAACCCCAAAAAAATTACTGTAAATGAATTTTAATCCGGAAATTTACCATAAATATAAAGTATTTCCTGTTTTTCCAGTAAACTTATTAATTTTATAACACTTCATACAACTACAAGAAAGAATAATTTCGTGCAAGACAAATATAAGAAGTATTTTCACTAAATAAATCTTACACAAGTCAAAATACTTTTTATATATAATATATATGTTTTAAAACAACACCGTTTTCAAGCACATATCATTCGATTCATGCGATACTTAAGTAATATGTTTTAACTATTAGATGGAAAACATACATATTCAAACATTTGTCTATAGCAGAGAAAATTCATATTTTGTATGTAGATTTCTCTTAAATTTAAGTTATAACAAAAATTTCCATGGAAGATTTTTTTTTTGGTTACACCATCTACCAGAAATGTGTATATTTGAACAGATATAAAGTTATTTTACTTAAAAATACTTCGTTTCGACATAATATTAATGAAATCCCTCTAATCTAGGCTGAAATGACTTCTATTGGAGCTGGTATATGCCAAATTGAATTATATTTGGGAAAAGACCTTATTTTAAGCAAATTAATGGAAAACATTGGCCCTTTTGGATTCGTATACTCCATCTTTTAGGATAATAAATTCAGATTACCGACAAATTATTTACCCCACAAAGAATTACACGAAACAAATTAAATTATTTCATATAACTTATGCAATCGAAATATCAAACAAAATTTATTGGGAGAAACAACATTTGTATTACATACATACCTGAAAATCAGAACATATTTCAAACACTGTTAAATCAAGCCCAGCTCCAAAAGGGATTACTCCACACACTAGCCTTCCACTAACACATTCATAGACGTGATAAGAGTGAATGTTTTAAGAACCCATCTCAGGACACAACTGCAAAAACTGTTTTCGATAATTTACATGAATGGATAATTTGAATCATCATATCAAGATCTGTAATAAATAATCTTCCTGCCCAGAAACGAATTCCAGGAAACATTATCCAATTTCTAAGAAATATGATATACCATGTTTCAAATATGTACATTCCAAATAACATTAAAACGGAATTATGACTTAAATTCCATGAAATTTGCTCCAATTCCAAGAAATGTAAAATTAAAAGCAATCAATTAGATCACAATTAATAACACGAAATACGAACTGAATTACAAATGAAACCCAAATATTAAACACCCAAAACCAAATGCATTGCAAATACAAATACCTCACATTTACAAATTGAATTACATCATAATAAAAAGGAATAAAACCCAAAAAATTAACACCTAAACACAAAAAATTACAAATACGAATCTATCACATTTACTAACTGAAATATGTTCTAATTTAAAGGAATCAAACACAACAAATTACCTCACAATTGAAATCCATGAAATATGAATAAAATTACTTATCAAATGTAACAGATTACCACCTAAATTAGAATTACATCGCAAATAAACATAATGGATTACCACCTAAATGCAAGTAATGTCACAAATAAACATGATGGATTACCACTCAAATGGTAATCCAATGAAACGTTAATCCAACCAAACAAGCAGAATAATTGCACAATCGATATTGCTAGGTTTATTAAATTAAATAACACATTAAATATGTTTAAAAAAATTTATTTAGTACCATAATTTTACAAACATTACATTACAATATTTTAAGATCTTTATTCTACACCCACGAGTCGTGTGCTTTTGAGAATCCTCTCCATTGAACCAAAGACCTATATTTTCTTTTTTAATGATTTTATTAACTAAATATTCATTTGGAGAACTAACTTTTTGCAATTCGTGTTTGTAAAATCCACCTTTTATAGTCAATTGATCGTATGTTTCGAGGTAATACGCTCTGGGAAATGAGTCTCTAACTGAAATAATTTTAAATATTTCGTAGGACCTATTAACTGCATATTTTTTCTCAAAGATGCCTTTATGCTTGGAAATCCATATATACTGACCAATTTCAACCTTTTGTATTCTCTTGTCGAATACTTTTACATTGTTATATACAGTTTTAATCAATCTAAGCTAAATTACATTATGTTAATTACGAAAGGTTTGGCTTATTCTTTTTTAAAGATTCTTCCAATTTAATTTCCAGTGGTCTTTCATTAGGCATATTCAACACAAAATGTAGTTTATCCAATCTACTCATAACAGGTTTAAATATTTCTTCTTTTAAATCGTCCTGTTCCATATGGGTTCATTTAGCTTGTAAATATTTATCTTTTACAGCAGATATAACAATATGTAATTCCGAAACAGAGTCCGACATGTTCTGATTATGTTGCATTAACTTCCAACCATTTATATATAAATTAAGTTATTGATTTTCTAACTGATGCAGTAGGTTTTGCTCTCAAATCAATATTAAAATAATTTATTTGTGTTTCCAAATTACAATTTTTTTCTCAGATCTTTTGTGTAACTAAACCAAATGTTTTTTAATCAATTCATATTTTATATATTGTATCGTTTCTTCCATTTATGTTTCAAATTGTTTTCTAATAGTACTGGTAACCACTTCACTAATTACAATACTTAGATTATTTTGCATTTCTGTAAGTTGTGTTGTAAAAATTATGTTTATAATAGCATTGAAGTCTTTAATAAATCCATTTAAACATTCTTCTATTCTAAATTCATTACTCTGCAACTCAATCCGAATATTGTTTAAAATGCTTACAATTACACCTGTGTTTTTGGATGCATTATCATTCCCATCAACTAACTTTTTTAACTTCTCTCGCATATAGGCTAATGTTGATTTAAATAAATTTACCATAATGGTGTCTAAGTCTTCCATTTAAAATTTATTTGCCCCATCAGTAGCTTTCACAGCCATGCCCACATTACGTAGTATATGTCCGTTCAAATCACAGTTCCCATCGCGATTTTTGGTTAAACAGCTATTGTAATGATTATGTTTTATACTGCTATGTCCAAAATTTTAAATACTCATTGTTCTTGGTCGGGAAGTAAAACAGTGTCAAATCCAGACCTATATCTGCCTTCATGTAGGGGAAATGTGTTCGTATAATCACCAGAAAACCATATTTATTTTACCAACTGTAAAAACACATATCTTTAAACTTCATAGATGTCATATCGCCTAACCACATGATCATTGTAAATATGTTGTAGATTCATATTATCAGTTTTAAACACAATTATCATATTTTAAATATTACATAAATTGTGTTCTGGAATATGTGCATAACTTGCAATAGATGAAAACAACCAATGTTTGAATGTCCTCCAAAACTAAAATATTTCCGTATTTCATACTGCAGCAAATATCATCAAATATATATAATATTTATTTATTTATATATATATATACCAAATTCTATATATATAATATTTAATTATTTCTATGTATATATATATATACATATACTAAATTCCATATATATATATATATAATGTTTCATTCGGAGACACAATATATTCTTTATTAGTAAAAGGGAAATATCGTATTCCTTCAATTAACGACAAACTGGTCACTAATTGTTGATATTGTTCTTGTTTTATTGTTTTACAAAACAGATATACATTTTTAAACTTAAGGCTATTTGGACGTTCCAACAGCAACATAATAACAAAAGTTTTTCCAGATGAAGAAATACCATTTATTATAAAACGTATATCTGGGGATAAAGGAATTCCATGTTTCTGTTCGATTACATTTTCTTTTGTAACTACAGGAAGATATACATTTTGTTTTATAACCTTCATTTAAACCAAGTATTACATAATATAACATACTAACATAAAAACTATAAATGTGGGTCTATATGTAGGCTTGCATTCAGTGGAAAATAATGTCTTTTGCACTAAATGTATCAAAAAAGGACATTGTGTATTGAATACATTGATTAATAAACTACCATTTGAATTACATTTGCTAAAATATAATTATTGCAGACCCGGAACTAAGCTTACAAAATGTCTGGTACGGAACGATCAAGGATTGGAATAAACTCTTTGGATGATGCTTGTAAAGAACACGACATTGTTTATGATCGAACAAACAATTTGAAACAAAGACATAGCAGATACAATTTTAGCTGATAAAGCAGCAAACACAAGGAAGAATCCAACAATATCAACAGGTGAAAAGCTCAGTGCTTGGGTTGTGGACAAAGTGATGTGAGCAAAAGTGATATCATGTATGGGTATCAAATGCAAGACCAAACGAAAAACCAAGAAAGAGGGTTAATTCCTTTCCTTTTTCCAGCAGTAACAGATCTTGGATTGCTACTCGGAGGAGTTTCGGCAATCAGTAGAGCTGTTAAATAAAATGTTAATGGAATGTTTTTGAAACAATAATGTTGGGCAAAGACGAAAAAATTCCAATTGTAGAAAAATGCAGAAAGTCCTAAATAGTCTTCCAAAACCTGCACTTACAAACAAAGACATTATTGTATTTATAAAGAAACTGGGTATTCCCTATTTCCGAGGCATGTATATGAGAGACGATTTACCAAAGTAACCAAACCTTTGTGAATGTATGATGGTTAATTGAGAATCGAAATTAAATAAAGTAACACGTTGGGTATCATTAATTTAAAAAGTAAATCAATCATTATATTATGACAGTTTCGGCGATTTATGTCCTCCAATTGAAATACATAATTATTTAAAAACCACACAATTAAGATAAAATTACAAAACAGAACAATTACCAAACATAATGAATTGTAGACATTTATGTTTACATTTTTTGACTGTAAATAGAATATATAAGTAAGTTTAATAGTAAAACATATAAGTAATATGCCAATAATGTTGATATTAAGTGGAAAATCGATGAAATGGCACGCTGTATATTTCCCAGCATTCGAGTTAGTGGAGAATGGCAAACAAGTCTAATCGAATGCATTACTTACAAAAGCATACCAAACAGTGATAGGCACAACCAATCATTTATGGTTAACATTGGTGAAAAACCTACAATATTGTGATACCGGTAGAATCTTATGAGTTGGATGATATAGAAACATTCATTAAAGAAGCATTACAAAAGATATATATTTACAATTACATGGAAATTCAAACATGTTATCTAGTGTGATGTACAGTAATGTCGATATTGATTCCATGGAAGACAATTCAATTCCAAATATGTTAGGCTACAAACAGAGAGTGTGTCCTGCTAATGAATTGAATTAATTATCAAAACAAGTTCATATATTGTCAGTAAATATATACTGTTAAATGTTAATACATTACATGAATTCTGTGTGCAGTGGCTCCAGGATATAAAATAATTGATAACCGAATTCTTTGACATATCTTCCAGTAATAGTTAATCATGTTGATGATATAGTTGTTAGAATTGTCGATAAAGACAGTAAACTTATTGATTTTAGAAACAAAAAAATAACCATTCATTTACATTTTAAAAAAACTATATAAAGAGTTGCATTCCATGCACATTGCAATCATAATGGATATTGTGTAAAATAGTCAATATAGACGTATAGTAGGTGGTTCTTTAAAGAACTATGTCACTAAGGAGCATACTTTGAAGAAAGTTAATATAAAACGATGGGAAATGCAATCATAAATCGCTCACTTGAAACAAGTTACCCATGAAGTTAATGCAATATAACGAATTGTTTTCAAAGGAATTAGGATGTACAGTTAATATAAATGTAAGACATACTTAATGTTGAAGAACCAATAGACTATGAATATGCAATCACCAATATGGAAATACATGTATATGAACCATTCCATGCAGGTCCGTACATATTTCCATCGGGAAAAGGATATCAGTACAAAATCACGATATTTACACATTACCATCAAAATCCAGTTTAAGGTTTAGATGAACAATTAAAAAGACAGCCGGTGGTACTTATCCAGTAACTACAAAAATAGTAAAAAAAAATGAATACTTCAGTTAATTGATAGAGTTGCATATCAGCTCGATGATGTCGACATAGATCAAACAAGAGATGTTGGAACTACTTCCATGATTAAGAACTATCTCTTGCAAGCTGTAAGTTACCTTTGTACAGGGCTTATAGCTGGGTGTAGCAATGCTAGTGATTATTCACTACAAATAAACCCAGGCAGAAAATACAAAGTTTTCATGCCATTATGTATAGTACTTGGCTTTGCTGAAGACTTTAAACATGCCATATTAAATGCTAAACAAAAATCAGTTATTCTATTTGGTAATACACATTTGAATGCTATATACAACACAGCTAATAATGAGGAAGGCGAAACATTTAAATTGAACAGTGTCGAATGGCTTGTGCCACATATTGAAGTTAGCACTCGTGAATCTGTAAAATTTTTAAAATATATCGAAAAGGGAAGAATTAAGAAATTGCTTTCAGATCATGGTGTCTGGATTCTTTTCCATTACTACCAACTTCACAAAAATAGTGTGGAGTGTGAAATCAAGTTTTCATTCGAAAAACCATGATTTGTTGTCATTTGTTTTCAAACAAACCGACAAAACTATTCACTATTGGATCGATTATTATTCTATAATTGTGATATGAAAAATAATTAACTACATCTAAACAGTCAAGCTTATCCCTATGTTGATTTTGATACAAACTTTGGTAGTTGGTAATTCCTTATTTGCTACGATATGTACTCAAAGTTTCAAGAAACATATTATAACAAAATCAGTTCACCGATATTATAATCTAGAGCATTTAAATCTAGAGGAACGTTATTTGTATTTTATGTAAGCAAACAAAATGTTACAATTACCAAAAAATGTCATTGATTCATAAATTGAAATAATTGCAATGTATTCCAGAAAATACACGAGCTTTGAAATTAAAAAATCACAATAGATTGGCTAGCTATAATGCAAGAGATAAACTGGTTAAGATAATGACTTGAGTCAGTAGACAATGAACCACGATTCAGTTGAGATGTTTTGCAATGGCCAGGGATTTCAATCTCCAGATAAATTTATCATTAAAGAATTAGATATTACTGATATGAAAGAATACATAATGGTATTCAGTTTCAAAGCACCATTTGAGAGGAAATATCTTACTCCTAAATACATGAGAACAAATAGATGGTATACCAAACACCACCATGGTTTAAAATGGGAGAGTGGGTGTATGGATTATGAGAATATAGAAGATATTTGCAAGAAACACTTAAATAATTGTGAAATATGTGTAGGTGGAGTTGAGCAAAAACATATTTTAGGAAGTGTGTGAAATGGGAAAGTAACAGATATTAAAAAAACTGCAATTGTCTGTTGTTCAAACAATTGTGTAAAACACATGGATATAAATCGTCATTCTTCTTTTCAGAGAAAACCCCTAAATTAATGCTAACTTTGTCGTTGATGACTGACTGGGGTTAAGTAGATGATGATTATCCTCGTGAGTCCCCAATAGATATTATATGAGTAATATGGCACTGTATGGGATGAGAGAACATTGTGTCGGAGAGAAAATTTAATAAAAAAATTGTTTGGTTTTATGTAAACCAATATTTTGTAAAGGCGACTCAAGAAGACAATGAAGTCACATGCTCGTGTATGCTGAAATCAAAGTGTAAATCGAGTGTTAATAAGTAATTCTCACATTGTAGTAAACCTTTTAGAAGTTGTTTAGGAAAGGAATAGTTTTAGTATATTTGTGACATTCCCACTGTAAACATGTCTTTCTTCCATCGAACTGATATTTATATCTCTGTCACTCCTCGAAACACAAGTGTGGATTACTCTTGTTTGTCTAATGGAATAATATGTCATTTTGGAGAGATATGCGATGGACTGTTTCATTTTAAATATACATATCCAATGTCCCTAAGAGGTTGAAAAATGTAATGATTTAATATCTTGTCCAGATATAAAAAAATGTCCTCTACACCATATGTGCCCAGATACAAATCTACCAGGGAGTATCGAAGAAGTGTATTTGTATTGCTATTAAACTTTTCCTGATTTACCAGAATATATAACATTATACACACCCAAATACACAAAAAAATAGTTAACAATCAAACAGCTTAAATTACTACAAGTATTTGTATTGTCAAGGAGCGAATGGAAAAGGAATTATGTAAAGAGTGTTTTTGTAAACACCCAATGATGAGAAAATATTTTCTGTAAGCAAAATGTAACAAAGTAAATGGTTTGAATATACATTTGTGTTTTACTGATGTTACTAATGCATGAATTGTAATATCCACATATAAATTATTCTACAAATGTTTGTGTGCAGGACATTGATTAAATAAGCATTAGTAATTTGAAAGCAATTTAATACATAAAACTCTGTAAAAGTAATACTATTCAGGCATATTGTTTTTAAAAATGAATAATATAACTGAATTACAATTAGTAGAATTTAACGATTGCTCGCATTCTGCACTTCCTATAATTGCCTATAACTGTCAATAAAAGGTGTGCAACTTTCAGTTTCATTCTGGATTTGGAATAGTATGGAAGTAATGATGTTTTTGCTGTGTTGCTTCTGCGGTAAATAATTTACAGTTCTGTGGGCCTTACAACGACATGAAAGAACGACCTGTGGAATGACAAATACAAGAAAACAGTTTCAGTGCGATTTCTGCCAAAAGCTGTTTTCTCAGAGTGATGATTTAAATAGACATTGTAAAACCTGCAACACTGGTTCTCCACCTCCACATCCACTTGATCCACATGCTCCACAAAGAACACCACAGTTAGCTCTGCAGAGTCCACCTACTGCACAGCACTTAACATTTTCTGCTCCACCCAGTGCATTTCTTCCAAAAGGTCAATATGTTTATTCAGGGATGAAAAGTAATTAGATTCGCTACTCGTCTTCATCAGTGAAGAGTTTATCAGCCAACCTTAGATACGAGATACTGGCCATGGTGTTCGCCAGCAGACCAATTGATGTGCGGATAGTTATAGGCAGGGTAAAGATAGACACAGATTTTGAAAGGTTTTTCTCGAGGTTCAGAGCTCCTCTGATAGATTTGACTATGGCATCATCCTGGCCTATTATAATTAGCATAACAGTAGCATGTAAGAATCTGAAATCCACCACGACAGAGGAAGACAAAACAAAGGCTTTCTAATTTCAGAGAAAAGCTATTACTGTCCTGTATTCCTCTAATGATGGTGTAATTTATAAAGAATCTGTTAAGCCTTACCTAACTACCAGACTCGAAGAATTAAGTGCTTGTTGGAGGGGGTGGACTTTACAAATGATATCACAATTGGGCATTCATATCTCACAATACAGGATATTCACCTCTGGTGAAAAGTAAACTAAATAATACAAGTTTATTGGCGATAATAAGCCTTGCTTTCCGGCACTACTCAATTACTCGTCTCGCGTCACCCTCATCATCTCTTAAGAGCTCAGTTTGCAGAGCCGCCAGAATCTCTTCACTTGCTCCAAAGCACAGATAAAGCTTTTTTTTTTGCTGCAGGGTTTTAATACAATTGGAAATCTGTAAATTTCCTTTTTCAAAGAACCCAGAATGTGTAGACCTGCTAAACTGCAAGTCTTGTCTCATGCCAGTATGAGGTGTGTGCCAAATTACTTCCACCAACTTTACACCTCTGTATTGCAGCACTTCATTCAGTCAGATGGCATATCAACTTTACCCTGTGGGGCATTATATAATCTTGGTTTAAATTTTTTCTGCCACACTAAACACAATACCATAATAAATTCAACCCTGTCATCTGCAATACAATCTATGAGTCAAATAAACTTCCTGATGTATCAAGATTGAACCAATCAACTGACATATAGTGTCTTAAAATAACTAATCTGAAATTCTAACAGCCAGCAAGCCAATGTCTCATCTAGAATTCACTGTGAATAATGAGTTTGTCTCCCTGCGACAACATCTACATGTTATCAGCATCACTCCCCATGTGTGGGTATCACTACATCACCAACGATATGACATCAAACATGCAAAATGTAATGTTTGAATGTCTATTTAATGAATAAAGAATTGTTGTGGTTGTTGTAAAATGGAATATATAAAAAATGCATTTCAAACTGTTGTTTACCTCCAAACAGTTTGTATGTCTGGAATTTTATAAAAACATATTTCATATAAAAATGATTGAGTGAGTCAAGGTTTTTGCAAAAAATAATAATATAATGTATTACTTTATCAAGCAAGGGTGGTAACTTTACTCATTGTTTGTGAGAAGAACACATATTTATTCATGGGTGTAGCCTTTTTACAGATAAGTCTTGAAAGATGCATAATTAATATTAAAAAACCTGGTTAATTTGATATTTTCAGTGAGCATACATATTTTGTGTGAACATAATACATAATTTTACATTCACTCGGTTTAACGAGTGTATTCCCAACAACTGCCGAATCTTTTTTCTGGCAGCATTCAATATCAGCAAGTAATAATGTTTCACTGTGAAATCAGTTTGTGTAAATATAAGTTGTAACAGCTAAGTCGTTAATATTTAATGCAGTAAAGACTTTTGAGAATCGCAACAGAGCAAATGATTTTGTGCCATACAGGAAACCAGATGAAATAAATAACTCTATTGATAGTATACAGGGATTAAAGACATGTGTGAAATGTAGTTAATAGGTTTTAACAAACACAGATGCTTTTCATGGGATATTTATAACACCTAGAAATGACATTTACTCTATATCTGCATTCATTCTGTAAATAAGTTAATTTAGTGTTTATTCAGAAAGCAAATACGTTTGATACTTTGAGTAAAGCCTGCTGGCTTTCTACAGGAAGGATGTGGTTCGGAGCGAGACAGGCTGGCCACATGAAAACAGCTCTACAGGCTGGTAGGGTGGTCTATGCCCCATTACAAAGAAACAAGGACATTGCTCCAGCAGCATCCTGCTGCAGAGCTGAAGAGACAGACAAGAATGTGGTGAGGGGAGGGGAGTTGTAGCGGTCCCTACCAACCTCAACATGCTCCGCTAGCCAGCAGCTCAGAGATGCAATTTTAATGTTCGCCAACCCTTGCTCGCTTCACATACTACCACTCTCCACTGTTGTGGATAGTATATCATGGCTCTTGGTCGGTAACCTGGCAGTATCTCTGCGATGTTGGAGGGGTAGTCGGTTAGCGGACCTCAGACCCACTGTACGCCTGGCTGCTAGGTACGATTCTCGTCAAGCACGTTCTTCAAATATCTTGCCGGGGTTGAAACCTCGCCTGGATCCTTCGTAAAATAAATTGCGAAATATATTCATTACTTTTATGCTGGTTAATAAAATATTTTCGGATTTTTTACAAGCATCGATCATCAGGAAAATTTTTGTGTAAAATGCATTTGTGAGGCTGGTCTACAAGAGTTCAAAGGATTTCAACTACTTTGTGTTAAGAAGAGCGGTGAATTCCTGAAGCTTGTCTCGCAAGACCTAAATGGAAATTGTTCAGACCAATGTAGTGCGTTTACGTTAGTCTAATATTATTTTATAGTTTTTTTTCGAGGAAGTGACTGGAGTGTTTAATTTAAATCGTTCGATTATATCGTAATTACCTTTTCTCAATAATTATGGGTTATTTCCATTTTTAATTTAATATACGTCATAATTATACCGAGATGTGTTCCACATGATAAGAGTCTCACTAAGCTTCAACAGAAGTTTTATTGTTTGTTAAAAGTGAATTATTTTTAAAATACTTCTTCTTCTAACGATAGGGAAATTTATTTGCAGCGGTAGGGAATTACATTTGTGGAAACTACGTTAAATAATACAAGTGAATTCTTTCTTTTTCTTGGGGAAGTGAAAATATATATTAGGCATTTAAAAAGTAGCATTGAGGTAAGTTTTTTTCTGCTATTAACTACTTGTTTCTGTTTTTTAAATTTATTTTGAAACATTTAACATTGACGGAGATGCACACTATTGTGTTTGGTTAAAATTTAATTATTATATAACACATTGATTCGTAGGGAAATAAGATACGTTTTTCACTTCGTTGTAGGTATAATTCAGAATGCGAGTTTCTCTTCAGTTTGGAAATATTTATATTTCCATGTTAAATTATAAGCGATATATGTCTGGTATTGTGATTATCTTACAGTGGAAATAAGCACTTGTGAATTCTTACACAGAGATAAATAATTTTTATTAATGTAATGTTTATTTATTTTAATGTTGAGCAGTTTTTGCCCAAGCACACTCTGTTAAAAACTTCGCCTACCTTATAATTCGTCGCAAGTCATTCACTGGACTCATTCCTACAGCAACTGGATGGACCTGTATTTAAAACATTTAAAATCGTATGGTACTTGTTTTGAATTTGTTGTAGATATAACTCGTCGAATTCTTTATAACACCACGATACCTGGGCTCTTTAGGGAAATAGTTCGTTCTATGTATAATTTGTTACTTGATTTCTTTATGACACCAGGATAGCTGGGCTCTGTAATTCGTTTTAATTGGATTTTTAAACAGTCGTTGTGTATTTGGCCGGCAATTGTTTCTGACACTTGATATCTTCTATTTGTCCACGAGTTTCTCTTATTTGGCATTAGTATCATACAGGACGGGTTAGTTAAATCATGCTCTAGATTTCATTTTAAATAAAATATGTAGTCTTTCATTAAATATTTTCCAATAATTTCATTTCGCAGAAATACACCATAACCTTAGTCTATGACCACATATTGCTGCATGTGTCTTATCCCTCAGTCGCCTGCCAGATGGAAGGAACTCAAAAACATTAAATATTACACAATACCCATATACACCCCTTCCTGAACACATCACACTTCACTACAGCGACAGAGCTCCGAGGGTGAGGACTTACCATCACGCTCCCACCAAAAAATGAAACAAATACCCTTAGCACACTCTTACACCAAACTTTACACATATACACACCTTCCCCAACACATCACACCTTAGTACAATGCCAGACCTCCGAGAGTGAAGACCTCTCACCAACCCCCTCCCTCTCCCCTCCAAAAAATAAATAAAAGTCTTAGCACACTCTTGCACCAATCTATATACATCAATTCACACAAAATGCAAAAATTAAAAAAAAATTGCTTTATTTATTCAATTAAATTAATCGGATCAATCAATCAAATTTTCATACCACTAAATTTATCGGATATTTTTTTTTCATCGCATTAAGATCGGATTAATTCGATCAATCAATTTGATATTAAATTGATCATCCGATTGATCAAAAGTGGGGTGAATTCCCAGCCCCCACCTCCCCTCGGCCCTACTACTGATGGGAATGACTGTGCAATGATCTGTAGTAAGGAATTATCCCAGCATTCGTCTGAAGTGATTTCAGGAATCTAAGTATACCGAAATCAGTGTACTTGGTCCAGGAAACGAATCCACTTCCTTCCGAGCGAGGGGCCTAAGTCCAACCAATGCACCGCCTCACTCGGTATATTCCAGTCTGAGCGTCGAGACTGTACTTGTAGCAAAGAAATAATACCATCAGGTTTTTGTGAGAGAACTATTCTCGTGAAACACTGTAGCAAAACATCAACATAGTTCCAGCATCTTCCAGTCTTTGTTATTGGCGGAGGGATAACGTACATATAGTTTGGGACTCAAACAAGGGTGGATGAAGCACATTGAGGCCAGCTCTAAGGTCAGATCCTCAGTGGTCGTGATCGCTATTAGAGTTGTGTTTTCGAGTTGTTCCACGGAATTTACGCAGCTCAATACTAACTGTGAAAAAGAGTACTTTAATATGTTTCAGAAAACCAAGTTTTTCATACATGAAATACTTGGTTTTTATACATTTCACAGAGTTCCTCGTTATCTGATTAGTATTTCGTTCTTCTGGAGAGTGTGAAATTATGTATCCAAGACCATATTACGGCTGATACTACTGCAATTAATATGATATATCTTATAAATGCTCTTTATATTTTATTTAAATGTAACAAAGGAAAAAAATATAATTATTCGTTTCTTGGCATACAAAAGCACGTACTACTGTGTGAACTACCTTTATTTCGAAGAAAAAATTTATTATTGGAAAGAAATATATGAACAACCCACTAAAATCATTATTATTTATCATGTATAAATTAATTCGTATCGCGTGAAACTCAAGCCATGTGAATAATAAACTCTCCTGCTTGTGATTGGTCTAACTTATCCACTATACGTATGCGGAAATCGAACCCAGAAAACCTCGTAGCATACGCCAGTGTGCAACCAACTGCATCAGGAGGTAGGATTTGGAGCATCAACGTCGAATGTGATCTTTCTGATGTTTCGATAGATAGCGTTTACTATCCTAAAATATCTACTGGGCTGTCATTTTGAAAATAGGTGTTTGTGCAAACTTAAATCATGTTAGTTTACATGACCAACTGCAGCGTTTCTTGCGTGAAGAATTTTTCCTAATCGGTTCATTAGTTCCCAAGGTATTACATAAAAATTATACTTGGCAAATGGATTTTGTCGTACAGAAGGGACTTAAAGGGAAACACATTATATTATGATTTTAATAGATACGGTCAGCCTACAATTTGTATTGATTATGGTTCAGTTGTGTATTATATGTATTTGACAAACATTTATGAATTATTGATACGTCTGCTATTTTGAACGTCAGTTTCTGACCCACTGAATCATGTGCGTTTACATTACCTACCATAGCACTGCCTGCGTGCAAAATTGGAGGGAATCGATTGATTAATCCCTGAGGAATGGCAAAAAACAATTTTTTTGTGTAACAATATTCATAAATGGCAGGCAAAAAGGTTATATGTTAGCATATTTGATGATAGTCATACATAGTGCCAGCTTACAGTTTTCCGCTGGAATTGTCTGGGAGATATGGTATAGGAATTAACCATAAAAATTTACATTGCTCTTATTTTGAAAATAAGTGGCACGCCGATTGTTTTCTCTTATGTGGTACACAATAAGACCACGTGAACAATAGTGACTGTATTTGCTTGGGAAGTATTTTTGATGTGGGCCTTTAAACACAAAATGATTGACAGAATTTAATGTATGGCCCACAAGAAAACATCAGTGAAAACTCACAGGCATCTTAGAGTATGTAAATAACGTGTGGCTAATGTATGCCAAAGAGTAATTATAAGATCATGTTTGCGCATAAAGCCCTCGCGTGGTAGAATGGTTCATTTCTGATAGTTGGGCATCATCATGTGGGAAATAGTTGGCCATTTAACACAAAACGACTGACGGAATATCGTGTATGGCGCACAAGCTAATGTCTGTGAAACACCCACAGGCATCTTAGAGTATGTAGAGAATGTGTGGGTGAAGTTTGCCAAAGAGTACATACCGCCTTTTGTGGCATGCCAACTGTTTCTTATTACTGAAGAAACATGATCAGCAAGCTTTATATTCCATTTAAGTCATACAGACTATATATATATATATATGTTTTTGTGCAGTAGCAAATAGTATATGCGTATGCAAAAGATTATTTTATTTCATGTATATATGAAGTAAAATTATCATGTGGCATTGCTAGTAACAGCAAAAAATAGATTTAAACCAGAAACCTGCAAAGCATAACACGCAAAAAAATGTCATTATTTTGCATTTTTAATTCTATCTGAAAGTAGTCCGAAACTAAAATACTAGTCTTTTAAACAAAACGAATAATTTCCAGTATTGACTCGTGATACCAATATTGCCTATACAGCAAAGCTAATAATGCACTATGTGTGTTAAGTAAGTATCCAGATTTACTTAATGTATCACATGTGAATACATAGTAGAGTAGTTGATAGCGTACGTGACTGTAGACTAGAGGTATGTGAATTCGATTCCAGCTTTCTCCAAAGAAATTTACTGATTGTGAAATAAAGCTAAAGAAAACACACGTGAATATGATATACATCAATTTTATTTGGGTTAGACACAATTATTTTTTGTTTTGAAAATGCATGGTAAGCCATGTATGCCACAGGTGGCCAATAGCTGGGCCATAAGTGGCTTACCAACAGTTGGCTCACAACATATGGTTTACTTACTGCAGACCAGAAGCAGAAAGCCGGAAGTGGCCTGCTTGTAGTTAACTTACGGGCAACTCTTTGTTTTCCCACACATCAGCCAACAGTTCATCAAGAATAAGTGGCCCGCTTGTAGTTCACTTACGGACAACTCTTGTTTTGCCAGACATCAGCCGACAGTTCATCAAGAAGTGGCCCGCTTGTGGTTGACTTATGGGCAACTCTTTGTTTGCCAGAAATCAGCCGACAGTACATCCAGAAGTGGCCCGCTTGTGGTTAACTTACGGGGAACTCTGGTTTTGCCAGACATCTGCTGACGGTTAAATATCCGTATGTGGCCCACACGTAAACACATCATAACACAGTCCTCATTCATCATGTGTGCCACATGCATCTGCGGGTGCATTCCGCTTATTGAATGCCTGTGTATGCCGCATGTGGACTGCTTGTTCCCAATCAGATCTGCACATGTGGGCCAACTATAATTTGCTACTTGGTATATGGCTGATATTTTAGAACAAACGTTTATATTTCTAAAAAATGATATGATTTCACATTGCCTACTACAGTACTACTTGTTTGTCATATTTGATAGGAATCGGTTAGTTGCTACCCGAGATATGACATAAAATATATATCTTAATGAGCTGCTTTCATACATAATGGCGTACAAAAGTGACTATGTATTCGCATATATGATGCTTGTAATAGACACTTTCAGGATGCAACGTTTGTTCAAAGGTGGCCGAACTGTGTATTAAATATAGCAAATAAACCTAAGATATTTATATAGGTGCCATTTTGAATATATGTTGCTTATTCAGTTATATCGCACATGTTTACATGGCTTATTACAGTATTCCATACATTCTAATTTTGACGCAAATAGGTTGAGAACTTTTAAGAGATATGACAAAAAAAGTTTCATTTTTTAATTTTTTCCTATCTTTCAAAATTGTATACCAAACACAATATCCGTCTACTAAGAACTATGCGTGTACTGAGTTTAATGAGTTTTGGTTCACGCGTTAAATATGGTTTTGGGGTGGGGAGAGACACACGGTCATACACACATACACAATAATACACACAAACAACACATACACAGACACACAGAGAAGAAAGTGATCTCATAAGCTTATCTTTCACTCGGAAAGTACAGAGGTGGCATTAAATATGTTTTAAAACCAAGCTCAGTGTGAACTACGTATAATATAAGCCCAATTCATCTGTAAGCAAAGAAGTTGTACACTTTCATGTATTGTTGTACTGACCCACAGCGTAGATGCCGTCACAGTATCGAGAGTTTTTAATTGTAGGCCTAGCTAGTATGCTTAACGTGTACATTTTCGTTCTCCCACCACAGAGAGGTTAAACGGGATAGAGTGCATATGCGAGCGGCGTGAATCAATTTGCTACCAACAGCGCTATCATAAACTATGGGAAAAGGTTTGCGGTCAGATTACTTTATTATATAAGTGCTTTGAGATATTGGAACATTTGCTCTTACTTCGTTCCAATGCTGCAGCCGCTATCCACCTCTGGTTGCCCCACTGATCAAACCTTGTTCACCATTGGGGAGACTTGTGGTCTGACTACTGCACGATGGTTGTCACGTGTAGTCAAATAAAATAAATTAAATACACTATTCGACGTATATTTATTCATTTAACGCCGACAATTGTACTACGAACAGTAAAAATAACACAGATGGAGAATGCAACTGTCTGTAGCAGTAGATGGAGGAACCGAAATAAAAGATTCAGGACACTGGCTACTTCGTAACAAGAGTGATTATGGAAAAATAGTCAAGTGAACCTGGTTGCAAAAATATCAGTTTCTGAATTCTGCAAATACCGTTTTATATTTTACTTTAGATAAAGGTGTAGATTCCATATTTTCCACATAATGAGTTGCCAAAATAAGTTTTACTTTATTCATAACATTTAAATAATGTAAACTGTGCACATCAACAAAAAAATTCTGAAATGAAAATTCATAGATATTACTACAATTAGTTGTAACTACTGCGTACGAAATGTTACTTACGAAAATTTAAATACAATCTCAGCCAAAAAATTGGCGAAAATTGTCTAATAATAAACATCTTTCTCGAACACGCATGAATAACTTTAAGAAGCACATGATAATAAATGCATTTTTAATTAATTGAGTTCTTTATATAGTCGTTAGCATTTTTGTGTTCCGAAAAGAGTAAAACTGTTCTGTCCTACGATAATGAAACATTAAGTTTTGCTTTGCTCGAAATGTCATCATAATAACTGTTTAAAAATTGAACAATTACTGACTTGAATAAAACAGACCTAATGAGTTCTCACAGTCGTACGGCCTTATTGGCGCTAAGCCCGTAGAGAAGTGAAGGCAGAGCTACTCACAGATCTGCGAAGTTCGTGGTGCTGGGAGGTATCGAGGCGACAGTCTGCGGCAGCAATACAACTGCGAGTAGTTCTCGCCGCAGGAAGGAAGTTGAAGAAGCAGTTACACGCCTCTCTGCAGGAAGGATGTGGTCGCGAATTAATGATATCGCATTCGGTTTCTAGCGTCGATTCGACGAGCATAGAAAACGAAAACAACATTAAGTCAGTTTTCCAATGGTATTATAGATCTCTGTCGGTAATTTCGGTAACATATGATGAATACACTGAAAGTAACGACCATTGGACGTCGTTTAATCGTGATGTTGGACAGGAACGTGTAAGAGAGAATGCAATTACTGAACTTTTGCATTTGTCCGGTAGTATAAATTCACTTTATTTCATAAGACAGCAGCATTAAATACAACTTTACCTCTAGGTGTTCATCCATTCCCCAAAAATACAGCATAAACATAAAACTTAAATTTATTTTTATAAACGGATATTTACTTTAGGAAATCAAGGAAAATAAATTCAAGTAAAATTTATTTCTTATTTCACTTTAATTTTCACCACTGCTACAGATTATCATTAAGTTTCTTTATTTTTAATTTACTGTACCGATTTCTTTGGATTTAGGTACTCTTAACCCTACGTGCCATTAAGTTCATAGGGCACAGTCATCTGTATGTGTACCATTGGTTTTACTGCGTTGCAAGTTAATATATTACATTCTCCACTTGATATGCGGGATCTGAATGAATAGCGCATTGGCCTATCATGGTAGAGGGCCATGTTTCGCGCACACCTTCCGACAACTTTCGAGGATTTTAGTGTTGAGGTTTCGGTTACTATATGTCAGTAGGTAATAAAATAATTAACAGTACTCCTGGGTAATCTTAAACCTATATTATACAATATAGTTATTTTTCCCTTATTTGTATGGGATTTTTCCCCCATTTTTGTCAAGTACTTTTCCCGTACAATTAAATAATAGTACTTAATTTGCTATGTAAATTTACTCTACATTTAAGAGGTAATTAAAGACCTTATATGTTGAGGTCATTAGCTACCCTTATATGTAAGGGAATATTACCTCAATTTTTTTTACAGTGCAGGTTGCGTTATATACGTAAACGTAGCTCTCGGGAAAAATTATGACGCTTCTCACTTTCACTGACATATTAATATACTGTTACATTCACTGCCATTAAAATAGTCTCCTTCAGTGCTAATGGTTTACAAGACGGCAAATTTGCTATACGGAAGTATTATAAGGACATTTTCAAAGCACATAAGTTTGGTTGTCATAGGCCGCGTGGCGCGTAGCGCTGCTACCTTTGTCTTAGAAGGGACGGGGTGAGGGGGTTGGAGCTAACGCCGCTACAACTCTGATAATGCAAACTCGAAGTAGTACTAATGTGTGTGCAGGTTTTCGTGTGTGTGTGGAGTGAAAGCCAGTGAGAGGCTAGCATTCCTCGCGGATGAACTTGATATAGCTATGACGGTCGACAGTGTTAGAGAATCGCTCCCTGCGCGATGCCGGTTCTTCGTTACTAGCTCGTCACGACGGAAGTGTGCGGCGCTCTTGTGGCAACATGAAGGGGCACATATGAGCCGGAAAGTCCGTGGGCGGCTCAGCATGACCACGATAAGGCATGACTGTTTTGTTGTCCGACGGCACGGTGTTTCTTGTCGACCTCCCGAGACATACGCTATACCTGCTTCCAGCGTGCAGCTGTACCACGATTGGCAGAAAAAAGATTCGGATTTTCGGCATTACATACAGATTTTAGTGAACTCAATCAAACAATCACAGTGCTCTAAACCAAAAGAATTATATGATTTTTGTTTTACACGTAAACACATTTTGTATGATATGTATACTGCAGATAAGTTTACTAATTTTATTTTTCGTGAATTGATAGGCTTACAACTTTTAAGATAACATGAGGACTGCTAACGATTCGATGCGTACTAGGAATCCTCGGTTATATTTGTAACATACACTTGAGTCTTTCGCTGTTTCCGGTATACGCATTCGTAATTTTTTGGTATCCTCAAGACTATACTGACATCAACATATACCCATTTTCCACCACTAAGAATATATATACAAACGATTAATTGTTTTAATAGGAACCACCAATTTCTACCTATTCACCTCTGTAATAGTTTTCAACTGACAGACTGACTCATTCCCACACACACGCACTCATCAATGTACAGTCCAAACCGCTGGATACAGAAACATTAAAATTAAAGAATGGCTTCCTCTTAGGGCGCAGGCACCTCATAACGGAGGATTTTTACTAACTTGGCCCCAAAGACGGTCAAAAAGAATAAATTGTGTTTTTCAGGCCTCCTCGATAGCTCATCAAACTGGTTATACATCGTTGAGATTTTAGCTTCAATAGGTAGCCTATACAAGTAGCCCTACCCAAAAACTAATTTTAAAATTTTTTTTGTAATTAAAACCCTAAGAGAATTAAATTTGTAAAATGCATTTTCGAGGACTCCGCAATAACTAGTTAACACCGTAAGATGTAAATTTGATGTTTGCTTTGAATAGTTGCCGATTTAAATGCCTAATAACTGATTTCGCATTTTTTTTAAATTCGATAGTGTAAGCGTATGATAAGTGGTAAAATAAATTTCTGGGAGTTTCGATATCTCATTAACCCAATGAGAGAGAGTTATACTCTTTGCTTCAAAATATACTACTCAAGAAAATGCCGCAAAATTAATTTTAGGATATTATAAAATCCCATCCATAAGGGGAGTGAAAAAGAGTACAATTTGTTTTCGGGGACTTCTCATTAGCACATTAATGAGATAATATTTCGTTATTCTCTTTGCATCAAAAGACTACTTATACAAATGCAAACAAAAAAACTAAACATAGGATTTTTTGAGATTCAACATCTAGGAATGTGAAAAGGTGTAGGAATGAGTTTTCGAGAAATCCTCGATAGCGAATTAATGAGTAAAGATATATTTTCTCTCTTTTCTTTGGAAGTCTACTTATGTAGATACCGAAAGACTAAATTTAGAATTTTTTTTATACAAACGGTATATGGGATAGAATTGGTTTTCGAGGACTCCTCAATAGATCATTGACCCGTGCATATAGCGTTATGCTCTTCGCTTTAAAATATTTGCTGTAAATGCTTAAAAAATAATTTCGGGATTTTTCGAAATTCAACACCTTAGAGAGTGCAAAGCTGTCAATTGTATGTTTGTGTACTCCTAAATAGCACACTATTCCAATAAGATACTGTCATTTTCCTTGCTTAGATAGATTGACTACATAAATACCTAAAAATTTTTAAGTGAATTATTGTTGTACGATTTTTACTGATTAATATTCAAGTGCGTATAATGGTGTATCATTTCCCAAGAAAACAATCGAACGTAGTTATATCTGTTGGCGTATTTTGAAACTACATTTGTCGACGATGGATGCTGATCTCGGATCGAGATTTCGAACCACCAATTTCGGTGGTTCGAAATGAACTTCATCGCGATCTCCAGTCCAGCTCTGAACTCGAATGGTGCAACACTTTTCTGTGTCGATTTTAGATCCGATCTGGAATCGAGTTTTGAACCACGATGGTGCAACCGGGCATAACCCAATAAACGAAGATGCCCTTATATCTGACTTATACGTGAGTTAGAATTATGAAATTTCGTCCTAATAGTATCCTACTGATTGTGTAAGTGTTAGCAATTTTTTTTTTATCTATTCTGATTAGAATATTTAGAGTTGTCCTTTTTTTTTTAATTTTGGGTTATAAAATTTAAAAAAGTGGTGATAAGTAAGATTCCGAAGTTTGGCAGCAAAATTTTACTTACTAAATTGTATTATGTGAAAAACCTAGCGCATCCAAAACAATAGGTGTTGAACATTATTTGATCAAAATGTTTTCTGTCTTATTATTTGCTCTGGCAAGTAATTGTCAAGTCAGTATCAAAAATTTTGGATCATACTAAAGAAAGTAGATTAATTAAAAAATTTACAGTAGGCGTAAACTAACACGTATTGTACAAAAATGTGTTCAGACACAGTGTAATTACCATGAGACACTCTATATTGCTTATTGGTAAATTGTGTAAAGAGACTCAGAAGGTAAGAAACAAAGATGTTAGTGATAGCTGCGAGTTATTCTGTTAAAAATCAAGTAGAAATTTAAATATCAGTGATCGGTTTTGTCGACATATATTTACATATTAAAAGGTCATTTCATTTTGCGCAAATTACCGTCAAAAAAGTTCGGAAATTTACTCACGAAAATCGAAACGACTTAAGGTATACATACTTAAGACGAATCTGTAGTTGGTAGTGAAGATAATAGCAACGGATCCTTGTTTCTCGAAATGACATTCGGTCACTCCCTAAACCTAAAGCCAAAAGAGCAACAGATTCCAAAAGACGTCATTACTGCCAGAAGTCAGAAATATTAACAAGCTCCCCATTTAAGAATGACCTTCTACAAAACCAAAGCAGTGCTAAAACTATGAAGAGAAGTTTATTTCCTCAGCTCAATGATTCATCAAGCATTAAGAAGACAAGAAAAGAAACAAATAAAAACATACATTTAATTTTTCCAAAGCCGCCTGTGGATAGACCTAATCCACTTTCTAGATATATCTTATTGCAGCATCAGGTATTAAATTTTGAGGGTGTTGAAATGTATACACTGTGTTTATATTAAAAATCAGCATGAAGATCGAAATAGGTTGAAAGGGCCTTAACAAGTGCTCACTTTACCGCGAACAGCCCATACCAAAATATGTGCATATAGTTTTCAATCCAACCTTTATTGTACTACAGTTTCTAGCAAAATTTACTTTTTTGATGCAAATAACATGGGCAATTTTTTATTATTTTTAAATGTATAAAATTACATTTTTTAATTCTAAAAACATAAAAAATGCCATTCTTCATTAAGTTACGATTTTGTAAAGAAAAGGAAGTAAATAAAAACAATACATTTTTCATTTAATATAACACTGCACATTAAATTATACTTGCTGTATTTCATTATTATTATTTTACACAACATGTATTACACTACAACAAAATGATGGCTTAAATTGTAGCAATGAGCTAACCGCGAAACTTAAGTTTTTTGGCCAGTTTACAAGTGCATATTATCGTAGAAAAAATAGATACGTTCCTACCAAAAGTTTAAGACCACACAGTCAGAAACATGAACATTTATTGCTGTAATTGGAGTAAATACTTTTTTTTAATAACCGAGCCAGCGAGGTCGTTCGTGAAACAAGACGTAGAATATAATTTACTCACTAGGTAGCACTGTTGTGCCAGTTCAGTGAGTTTGTTTAAAGGCAAATTAGCAGCGTTAAGACAAAAAAAAAAAACATACAAGAACTCAGAACTATGACCTCAACAATTTTGTCAGACATTTCCATTGAATTTTGCCAGAATCTCATCTGCAGTATAGATGTGCCTCAAAGCTGCAGGAGGCGTCATAGATTACTGAAAACCTTTACTGAACTAATTCAATAAAAAGTTACAAAATGTAATTACAGTGGTGTGTATTTAGAAAATCGTAAAACTAATTTCATGTTTCAAACTGGGTGGCCTTAAACTTTTTGTAGCAACGTATTTTTTTCTACGATAGTATACAATTGTAAATCGGCCAAAAAAACTTGTAGCTTTCGCGGTTAGCGCATTGCTATAACTCAAGCCATAATTTCCCTCTAGTGTAATATATGTTGTGTTAAAATCATTAATGATATACAATAAGTAGCAGTTGTTGTAGAGTAATATATTAAATGAATAATTTATTGTTTTTGTATTATTTACTTTTTTTACAAATCGTAACTTAGTGAAGAGTTTAAATATTTTGATGTTTTTTTAATGAAAACACATTATTTTATAACTTACGTTAAAATATTTTAAAAAAATTGGTCGTGTTATTTGCATCAAAAATTTAAGGTCAAAGACTCGTTGAAAAGAGATGACTTTTGGTAGAAACTGTAGTTTGTGACACATATTTGATTCTGCAGTAAGAAAAATAGATCGAATAAAAATACACATAAAAAGTCTATAAAACAATAAAAATTCATGTACCAACTACGTATTTTAAAAATGACAGCCTTTAGGTTAGCTTGATGATTGACAGACTAAATGCCAAAAAAAATTCGACCGATCTTTATAGTTGTTATTTGCACCGTTGATATAATCTCTAGTTTATATTTCCATCATACAAATTAAGGCGTTGTTACATAGATACATTATTGTGTGATGTTTTACACAAAACCGTAAATTTTACTTCGTTAAAAAATTCCAAAATTTTGCGAATTTTAATTGACCTGAATATTGTTATTTGCCTTCCTCGATAAAACAAGCTGATATTTTTTTTTAAAGATTGGACAAATACTTATTGTTGCATCGTATCTGATATAATTTTCTGGTCTAACAAATTATTATAGCCTCCAATAATTTATTTGGACCATCGGTAAAAAAAAGTCTACGTGCTTTTATTATTAGTTTAGCATAAGATTTTAATCGTTTTCCGTTCTTGTGTGATCATGAACATGCAATTAGTTGTGGTGCTAACCAAGTTGAAGTAATTATTATTATTATTATACTGCAATTTGTGTATGTGTAAAATATCAAAGTTTGTATGTGTTTAAGTGAGTATGTTTTCTCTCTATACAACTGTACACAGTTCAACAGATCTGGAATAAGCTTGGCAGGGATAACCTTCAATATGCAACTTAAAATACAGTGTATTTCAAAATCTCCTCCTGTCGTACAGTGGGTCCGAAACCCCAAATCGATATCGTCTATCTCTCATTCTGGACATCCATATCATCAGGTCTTTAAATTCAGCTATCCTGCAAGTGCTGCGTCCTAGGCGAATGTATAATCTGAACCGTCCTTCTTTGTGCTATTATGATGATATGATTGTATTGTGTCCATTCCCGACCATGAGACTAAATAAACATTCACATACTCAGCAAGACAAAAACAAAAAAATAATAACTTTTAACAACACTACAGACAGATAATTAGGAAACGCTGTTTCCTTGTCAATAGAATATTACGGACGAACAACTTCCTGTTTTCCAATTCAGTCACTTTACTGGGATTGTTTTACCAGTGTCTCAACTGAAGAAGGGGACAGATTCCAGGCCCCGAAACATCATGAAGGTTATAATTTTTTTTTGTGATAGTTTTTGGTTGTTCTGGGTACTCTCTGTTTCTTATGTATTCTTTTCTCTGGTTATTTTTGTAGTTCCTGTGTTGTTCGTAGTGTTGATTTATTTGGTTTTATAATCTAACAAGGAATAATTTTCCTGACTTGTGTTTAATTTTTTCCCCCTATTTTTGTGTCTTTTGAATTTTTATTGTTCAGCTATGTCTACTATGTTTGTTTTTGCACTGTTTTGTTCACCTGTGTTGTGTTTTAGTTTTCATCATCGTGTTGTCTTTTCTTTTGGTTTCCTTTTATTGTATGTCCTGTCTTGTAATAATGTCGTTCGTTCATCTTTTTGTCTTTTTAATATTCTATTGTCAAGGAAACAGCTTTTCCTAATTATCTGTCTGTAGTGTTGTATAAGGGTTTTTTTTTTTTTTTTTTTTTTTTTTTTTTTTTCATGTTCTGTCTTGCTGAGTCTGTGTATGTTTATTTATTCTCATGGTCTGCTACGGACACAGTCCAATCATACCATCATTACAACATGAACTCGCCATTACCGTTAAACTTCAAAGATAAATGTTCCTGTTTATTTTGTCATATCATTGTACTCTTTTTGAGATAATAAATAAGTTATATGCTCATTTGTGTACTTTGGAATTTCGTAACGTAGCACATTTGCGTCTTCTCCTAGGTGTTCAAGTAAGTGAACTTTTGCAAAATACGCGTTACTTACCATTCTTCCAATATAATATCTTACAACAGGGTCAATTACATGTTGCTGGCTATTGCGACAGGACCCTAATACAGAGACTGTTACGTTATCTGTATTAAATAATATATACCTAATAACTTTGTGATTAAAATAATGTTAACTTACTTCTGATACTACAGCTCGAAGGTTCGGTCTTACTTTGTATTTATTGAAAAGTCAACTTTTGCAGATTATGGAAAGAGACATCATTTACATCATTTCATGACCAGTGTGTATACACTGGTGCTTACATTCGATGGGTAACGCAAATTCTTACGGCTGATGTGCTTTCACCATGCATAAAATATTTATAAAATATGGTGTTATTTTTTTCATTTTTAGGTGCCAACATAAAGATAAAATTAACTATTTAATATTACCGAATCTAAGAAATAGAGACTGTCAGGTAATTCGTGAATACGGAATGCACGACACTAATATGTGATCAAGAGTAAGAGGAAAATATTATTTGATAAAAAAGCGCTAGGCCCTCAGTTTACGAGAAAAAACCGCATTAAAATTAATTTAAATGACTTTACTTCACGTTTAGCGTAGCACACATCATCAGCATACAAAACGTCAAAACGTCATAATAGGAGTTTGAAGTTTGCTCTGCCTACAGCAATGCACTTTCCCGCACGTTGGATGCATGCAGCATGCACGCAGCTTGGCAGCAGGATGCATCCATGGCCACTGCACTGTCCCAGTACTCACTGCATGTGAACTCCATGACCCCTTTGGAACTACTTAGATCGGTTCGTTCCCTTACCATACACCTTATGACCAGACACATTAGTTGTAGCAGTGCCACATCACCTCACCTTTATATAATTGGAATACAACATGTTTGCTACAATGGGGTTTGGAAATTTAATTGTGCTTTTCTCGTAATGTAAGTATTTTGTATTTTTATGAAAGGATATATTGTACTAAGTTTTAATCACAGATTCGTGTGGTGCAGACCGTATCCGCGAATTACCTCACTCTCTGTCAGTATAGGCTGCAGCCGGCTAGCTCAGCTTGGATAGATATAAAATAAGGTTGATTTTCTCTTTATTTCCCTATGAATGAGGTATTCCAAAACCTGTTCATATTCAAGTCCTTGTACAGCTACAAAAGTCATTGCATAGAAACTGTAAAACGGAGAGACAAATGGTGTCAAAAATTTAAACAATTCACGTACTTTGCTTTTCCGTTTGTTAATAATTTCAGTTTCTAATTTCCGACATTGTCCTATTGAATCGTGCTAAGTTTAAAAATCACGTAACTGATATTATTCATAGAAATTAAGACACTGGAAATTGCCTTTGCTTTTTCATTTTTTTTAATAGTTTGTTATGAGGTTTTCATTTTAAATAAGTCTAACATGACTAATTCTAAATTCTAATTTGTTAAACGTTTCTAGCTTATGGTTAAAATATGTTTAACCATATGGTAATCAATTGAGTCTATGATCAATTTTCCACCGTATAGCCATCTTCATTGAGTTATATCATCACACTAAACACAATTTTCCAACACACCATACCCAATTAATACCGAATACAATTTAAGTCGTGCAAAGTACCTATAGGAAAGCTAACACAACATTTACTACGAACTCTTGTTCATTCTCGAAGAGGCATTTAATGAAACTGGCAGAACTACATGTCTGTCACTATAGCTGCGTTAGACAGGATACAGATGGGAGCTGATAAAAGAAGTAACATGGATATAATAATTGATGTGGCAAAATACTATTCGCAATGACACGAGAAGGTCGCAGAATGAGTATATTCTCATAATTAAAATCAACTACAGAACAATAATAATACTTGATGTCGCCAATAAAGAGCTACATGAAATTTTAGAATTCATTTCGCCGCAGCCGTAACTTCTCAGTCCGTAAGACACTTAGCCACAATTGCATAGTCATGTGCCGCTACCATGGTTGCACATGGAATGTACAAAAGACTTTATTTCTTCTTGATTGAGTGTTCAATATGGCCTGTCAAAACCACAGTGGTACAATCATACAATGAATACTAGAGTGTATATGCTTAAAGTCTAGCCTAATTCCTAAAGTAATTCCCAAATTAGCATTGTTCTACCGATCGATAATTATGAGTAAATGTGGTGGGTAAAGGCGAAAAAGTAAAGGTTGTGATGCTGTTAGAAAGGTTTTCATGTCAATGATTATGTAGGAAGCATGTGACAGAAAAGCTGTGGATAAGCACTCACAACAGTAAAATAAAATATATTCCTTGTAAATAAATAATAATTATGCATGTCGGGAAATTTCGTACTTATTTAACAAAATATTTGAATTAGAAAATTCCCGTTATTTTGGAGTAATTTAAAGCATCAGAGAGTATTTGTTTCGTAATCGCAATTCGTTCATTCCAGAGTTATCTGAAATTGTGAGCTTACTTAGATAAATGAACAGAGAAACAATGCATTTCAGTTTTATTTGAACAGCACGATACAATTTGTTCAAAGAGTACAGACGTATCGAAGGCGGGTACTTTCACGACAACCAAGGCGAACGTCTCAATACAGACGGTTGACGTCACAGGACGTTCCCTTGACCAGCTTGGTTAGCGAGGCTCTGATCACTCGGAAGTTGACCCGGCTGGCATTGATGGCGCCGGAGATGGCGACGTCCTGGAAGCGGCAGGACAACGCCCACAGGATATGTTCACCTCGCTTGCCGCGCGCCACCTTCAAGCCGCTCACGAATTGGATGGCGTCGTCCCTCACCATCTCCACGAGGTTCTGCCTGGAGTACGGCAGGCGGGAGTTCCAGCAGTTGAATGAGCTGTTGGACAGCTGGTTGAACACGAGTACGGCGTCATTGTTCATGGCCGTGGCAGCAGTCTGCGAGGATCGCGTGCCTTGAGATGTCTGGAAGCGGCTCGCCGCGGCGTTGGGATCGGCGCTGAACAAGGCCTCGTTCCTCAGCACCGAGGTCCTCACCCAGGACTCGCGGTAACTGGACAGGCTGTGAAAGTAGAGGGTTCTGTCGCCGTTGACGAGGGGGCTGAGCGCCAGCCCGAAGATGCCGTCGGAGTAATTGAAGTGCTGTCCGCCGACGGATAACTGCAGCGCGTTGGGGTCTGGCAGGAAGTAGCTGTTGGTGACGCGCCAGGACCTGCCCCGCGCGGCGTCGTACACAACGAGGGCGTACCCCACGACGTCGGCGATGTAGGCGAAGGAGTTCAGGCAACCGTCACGCACGTCCACGGCGATGGTGATGAGCAACGAGTCGTTGGTGAGGCTCTGCCGCGGGATGCGGTAGCGGCTGATGAGCGTGTCTGTCCGCAGGTCGAACACGAGAACCTGGGGTGGGCAGATGTACTTGGGGGTTGTGAACACGTCGACGACGCCGCTGTCGATCACCCACAGTCTGCCGCACGAGTCCACCTGGACACCAACAACCACAGTCTTCCACTGCGCGCTACGTATCTGACAACCTGCGCTCAATACAGTACAGACACAACTCTAAAAGATAATAGATACTGTCTTCGGTAGCTCACAAGAATAACAAAACATGTATAGTCCACTCATGTACACTTACAACTCTTCTCAAGCCATAATAAACTTCTACTTTCAGACTATACTGCCGCCACATGCACACGAAACCTAACCAAGTCTAAAAATTTACACCAAGCGTACAATGCACCGCATTTTCATTACCTCTGTTTAATCATGTTTTGATGAAACATATTTCTCCCTAGGCATTACAAACACACCTATTTTATCTCTGCTTTATTCATATTCATTATTGATAACTAGGGAAGCCAGCCCAAGGCCTTTTTTTTTGTATTGTCACGGGGCTATAACAGTTACCATGTTTAAAAATTTGGTTATCATACAAAGACTGAAAAAAATATTGCATATAGGCTGTTCACGGTAAAGTGAGCACTTTTGAGGCCCTAGTTACTTTTTTAGCCATGTTTTATTGTTTAACCACCTTTTTTAAATAAATACTAGTATGTAAGTAATAAACATAGTGTGTATAAGCCACCGCAATATGAATTTAATTTCCAAGGCTACATTAAAATATATTTATCTACTATTATTCAAAACGAAAGGACTTTCAAAAGTGCTCACTTTACCGTGAGCAGCCTATACATATATGTAGATAATAATGAAATTATGAGAAATTAACTCAACATTGAAGTGGCTGTGGTCGCATTTAATATTTCTCTATCCACTTGGCCAGTGCGGCCCACTTAACAAAGTTCTATCCAATGAGCCACTGTGGCCCTACTTGGACTCTCTCTATCCACTGAGCCACTGCAGCCCCATTCGGAATCGCTTTATATACTGAGCCACTGCGGTCCCACTTCGAATTTCTCTATCCAATGAGCTACAAAGGCCCCATTTGATATATCTATCCACTTAGCCACTGCGTCCCTATTCGATATAGTTCTATCCACTAAGCCACTGCAGCCCCACTTAACATAGTTCTATCCGCTGAGCCACTAAGACCCCACTTGGAATCTCTCTATCTAATGAGCTACTAAGGCCCCATTTGATATATATACATACATATATATATATATATATATATACTTAGCCACTGTGGCCCCACTTGATATAGTTATATCCACTAAGCCCCTGCGGCCCCACTTAACATAGTTATATCTACTGTGCCACTTAGCCCCACTTGGAATCTTTCTATCCACTGAGCCACTGCGGCCCCACTTGGAATATCTCTATCCACTGAGCTACTAAGGCACCATTTGGTATATATCTATCCACTTAGCCACTGTGGCGCCACTTGATATAGTTCTGTCCACTAAGCCACTGCGGCCCCACTTAACATAGTTCTATCCACTGAGCCACAAAGGCGCCACTTGGAATCGCTCTATCCACTAAGCCTCTTAATCAACTCAACATTTAAGCGAGACATTTAAAGTAAACAGAAATTATATTTCATTACCTTCATATCTCTTTGCAATATTCTCTTCGCATTAACACAAAACTTTTCACTGGGAAAAGTAATTAAAAAATGAGTTTTTAGGGTAAAAGGCAATGAATGCGTAGTCTTATCTTGCTGAAATTCAAACTTGACCTTTATTTTACCCTGAGGATTCGGACTGTAAAATTTGAAGAACTTCTGTTGAGTTTCAAGGGACTTACAGGTATTAAAGACAGACAGACATACAGAGATCGTCTACTTATTATATAGGATATGATGATAAGTTTATAAATTAAATATTAGTTAAACTTATATCTAACCAAAATTAAAATACTTTTATGAAAAAAAATAAACTAATATTTTAAACGTCTGTAATTCATAGACTATTTGGGAAACCACAAAATAGATCATATAAGGTTTTTGTAAACTTTTCACTCAAAAATTAGGAATGTATTACAATATTCTCTTACAGCTCACTAGTTGCACACTGATATTCGCTGCGCTTGTTTGAGGACAGTTCCAGATGTTGCCAAGCTTTCAGAGATCTTGCGCGCAATGCACGTCACACTGTTACAAACAGAAAGTCTATAGACGTCGGTAACGCAAAGTGGATTCTGAACCACCAGTTCAATCAGCAATCGCAAACGGAACCATGACCGATCCGGCCTCTCACATCCAGTGAGCATGACGCCTTAGCGGACAAGGTCACCTAGGATATACTCACTGGATAATATATTCAAAGAATATGTCTTGAACTGTGTATCGCTAGAAATATGCTCCCTACCAACACTGTTGCAATAACTACTACGACATGGTAAAAAAAATTATTTGATACAGTAACAATCTTAACTTACTTCAGCGTTTAACCATTTACATTTCTACAAAGGCAGCCAAATTCGCCAGATTTGCAATTATTATAATTCGATTTCTTTTAAAGTAGACTAAAAAAAACAGTTCTGCCCTTTTATGTTATTAAAGTATCATTTTTTCCATGCCGTTATTCCGTTACCCTTTACGTACATATCGGCTCTTAAGACTTCGCTGTTAAGAGCCGCCCAGTTCTCTTCACTCACTCACGTTTACCTGGATTTTTCAAGGATTTCCCCGATAATGTGCATCACTATATTTCGGGTTACTGTTACTTCAGTGGACCTGAAATGGCAGGTAAGTATGCTTAGTATATGTGATTCATTACTTTTTGTAAAAATTTATTAACTTAAATAATGGCCATGAGGCAGTTTAAGAGTCCCTCGATTTGTGCTTGTAATAAATTACTTCAGTCCTCGTCCTGAAACGTCGTTTATGGAATGATTTGAGAAATTTGGAAGGCGCTAAAAATGGTCTACCTACGAGGGCGACATTAAACACAAGTTGGAGAGATGATGGGTTGTAAGTGCGGAAGAAGCCAGTAATGGCAACATCCACCACGTATCCCACACGGGAAAGACGGTCTGACCTTGTTGGGACCTGAACCCGGATTTACGGGCTGCGAGACAGTTGCACTAGCGACTCGACAATCGCGTCCACGTAGTCGGCAGGAGCGTGGACCGATAGCCGCTGAGTACCTGCAATATAAGCTTACACTCTGCCTTACAAACAAAATGTCACACTATAAATGAATGCTGAAAAACAGACCAAACTGCGGCCTAACAAGTGTAGAAAAATGTTTTAATATTTACGTTCAGAAATTGGTAAACAGCTCTGAAAACGTTTTACTAAAGCAATTTAAAATGGGCGGTAATTTTTTTCATAAAGTGGTTAAATGTAGCATGTAAGTAACACGAGAAAATATTAATTGCACGAAATGAAACAACATTAAAATTTAACTTGTACCAACCAAAGTAAAACATAACTTTAACAATAGTAAACACATTTGTGATTCGAGAGTTATAAAGTGAGAATGTTTATTATTTATCTCAAAATTGAGTACCATAGCATTAACAAACGTCTGCAATTGTTCCGAAATTTTACATTTCTAATAAGCAAAAATGTTGGTTCTGTTTAGAATAACTGTAAGATACTGACAGTCAAATATCAGTATGGATGTCGTTTATGTCCATCTACAACATGTCGTGCTCTTATTAGGTTTAATGCATATGAAAATGTGAAAAAGTAAAGACATTAACTAGATCACTGAAAATAAATTTTTTATTATTATTTTTTTTCGTTGGCACAGAAGGTCACTACATATTTTGGTATATTAAACAAGCAACAAACCATGACACACTAATCAGCGGAATGCAACATGTTTCTCTAACTGATGTGAATAATATGCTGAATAGTGTTATCAAGCAAAAACACATAATCGCGAATAGGTTTCCATGACGCGACGTGAAAAGATTTGACGAGAGGAGTGAACAAGGAACAGTATGCTGTCGACGATATTCCATTTTGCTCCGAAAATACAGTTCTTGTCTTTGTTATCCCATCCTCACACTAAAAGTACAACTTTTCGACTTCGACATTCTCCCCTCTCTATTAGATCATATGACTTAACTCCAGGAACCTATTCTCAAACCTAAAATAAGATGTTTGGTCTGCTCTGTTGTCTCCTCTCGTATATAATATACAAACCGACTCCAGCATTTTTCTATAAAATTTATGGCATGAATGTTCGGTAATGCATTTCTCCACCCTCGCATCAAACTTGTAATTTTTGATTCTACATTCTCTCCCATTGAATCAAGTGTTTGACACCTCAACTCTGATGATGTCCATTTTTGAACGGAATCTACAGTCATTTGTGGTAACGTTGTTCCAATTAAGGGTTACTAGGAACCACTTTATTTTAATTCAAAATAAAGGTTAACAGGCCGCACTCAGACGTACCCTTCATGGTTACCAACTTTATTTATGAAGAGGAGAAATCGAGCATTCAATCGAAATTCTATTAGGTAGAGGAAACTAAGTTGTCCTGGCTGGTACAAAGATACCACAAGTCACTGTACATACATCTTCTCAATTCTCGCATTGTCCCCATTACAAATAAGGCAATATTTCTTTGCTGCTTTCATACAATACGGTAAAGTTTCAATTTTGAATTCGCATTTCGAGCTTAAGAGCTCTTTTATAATTCCTAATATTCGAAAATATTCTTAACTCATTGAAGAAATTTGCGTAAAACCTATTTTGAGATGAATTGGTGCTTTTTTTTTAAATTAAGAATTAAAATTCAATAAATTCTTCTTACTTTCGTATTTTGAAGTCTGTTACGAGAAGGACTTGAAAATGTCGTGAAATCGTTTCAGGGCAAGCTGGACGTCAAACTCGTTTATATTTCTGTTTTGTCTGCGATATGGTTCGCAGTTTGTTCGACACTCCCAGGTGAGCTCTGAGCCAATACCTAATAGATCTGTAAGTAATCAAGTACCAAACGCTGTGCCACCTGGGCTGAGGGAAAAATTGCTACACACTGCGGCAGCAGCCAATGAACAGAAAACTGAGCTTCGAAAATACATAGGACAGTGCAACCTACACTGTAAAAAAATAATGGTAATATTTCCTGACAAGTATAAGTTAATATTCGCAAACTTGTGTGGGAAACATAGGTTTCCTTGCTTGTAAGGTAAAATTACTGCACTATGGAGTAAAATTCACGTACATAGCGGTGGAAAATTCCCTAAATTGATGAGGAAATTACATTACGACACGTGCATCTTTTCAGAATTTTCTCAACAGCTAAGTGAGAGGACGGGCAGAAGAAATAATCCCTTACCACACTTATATCCAGACGTGCTATCATGTTGTTGTCGTGGTGAAATGGTTAGCGCGTCGACCTATCGTGCTAAATATCCATGGTTAGCACCCACCCACCAACAAATGTCGAGGATTTTAGAGTTGAGGTTTAGATTACTCTTTGTCAGAGAGCATAGGAAATAAAATAATTAATAGTACTGAAAACACGTTTAACTTTAAATACATATTTATTATACAATATAGTTATTATTACCTTAGTGGTATGGGATTTTCCCCACTTTCGTCAGGTATTTTTTCCGTACGTTAAGGGAATAATACCGTACTTGTTATGTAAATTTACTTCACATTTGGCAGGTAATTTTATCTTACATGCAGAGATAATTAGCTTCCCTTACATTTAAGGCAATTTTACCTCAAATTTTCTTTACAGTGTAGCCTACAAGTAATTTACCTCTGCCCTCTTACAATTGTACATTCATTACTTAAAGACAACAAGCCATGTAAAGCATGCACTAATCACGCGTGTTCATACAAGGCTGTTAATGAATGAGCAACATGGGTGGTTTCAAAGTGTAGTGCTTGGAAGGAAGCTCGGGGACTGACCTGGGTCCTGAAGACAGACGTGAGGCTGTCACAGTTTCCTTGGCGGTTCCACTCCCAGTTGGGATATGGCTCCAGCAACGGGCTGGCAGGGTCAGCATCCTTACCCTGCGTCTTGGACAGCACGGAGAGAGTGGCAGGTATGCCGGTGAACAAGCGAGGTGTGGTCACCAACATCCTCTTGTCGTGACGTACACCTGCTTTCACCACAAGCCACGATCCCTCACCTACAACGCACTTTCTTATTCATTACACTCTAAGTTCGAATCAGTAAAAAACCAATGATTCGCAGTGAAAATTGCTCCACTTAGAATCAGAGGAATTTCACCGAATGTATCAGTGAAATAATTTCACTGATTGTATAAGTGACAGCCAACTGCGTGCAGAGGATAAAATATAGATATTATTGAATTTAGCCAAATCTTTAAGAGAAATAAACATAATCCAAATAGTTAAAATAGCGCAATTTAACGTAATTTAAAAACAGTGAAAAGTTTGGGGTGTCAAGGATATGAAATCCACATCGTCCCGCTTATAGGCCAATATCTCACCAATTGACCTACCAAGCAAACGTTGCTTGCAAATGGGAAAATTTGTGTATTAGAAGTCTTTATCGAAAGTATATAGCTTTAAATGTTATGCGCCTTCTTTTCGTTTTTAGTTTACTTCGAACATTTGGGTTGCTAAAACGAATATTGCGTACGAATGCACTCACTTCACCACACCTGATGTAGTTTAAAGCTTAAATAGAGCACTATGATTATTATGTGAAAACAAAATGGGAATGTTATAAAAAACACTTAAAAAGATATTTAATTGATTTCGTATGTTTAAAACGTAGTTATTTCACTTGATACTCGTTGTTGAACTGTCATTTGATACACGTTGTTTAAGTGATCCCCCAGTCGAAAAACAAATCACTGAAAAACGGCGAATGAAATGGTTGATGAATCATTGGAGGAGAGCTGTTTTTTTTTTGCTAATTCATCAGTAACATTGTCGGAAATGACTGTTGAATAAGTCAGGCGGTGTTTAGTGATTTAATGAGAGAAAATCTCACTGATTCATGTTTAGAGTTTACAGATGACTGCGGGTTCTTGTGGTCATTGTTAGCACGACAACCTTGGCTTCCAAACTGGAGCCACTCAGGTTTCTCCGTACATCCTAGCATTTTCTGCGCTCTAAGCACGAAGCAATGAAAATTCATTCATTCACAGCCAATTCCAACAACACGAATGGGTGAAAATGACTCCAGCGAGCATCAGTGGAAAATGACAGGTTGTTTCTGCGAAACGATTTCACTGGCTGAGTAAGCGTGACAGTCTGCTGCACGCGGCGAATTAAGAAATGAATTACTGGATTTTAATAAATCATTACGAGAAATAAACGTATTTATTACAGCACCATTATGCGTAATTTGAGAAAATAAAGAAAACCTCCAATTACTACCATTTGAACCCGAACACTCTGTTGTTAGAACCTCATCTTACCAATTGAGATACCAAGCCCATCTAATGCTTGGAGATATTTTATCAAAGTAACGGAGAACATGTAGCTTTAAGTTTTATGGAATTTTCTTTGGTTTTAAATTCAATTGGTAACATTGGGATTCTTTATAAAAATAGTATCTACGATCGATGAACTCCCCTCGTCACATTTCATGCCACGTAAACGTCAAACACGAACGCCATGTTGGTTATGTGAAAATGAAAATTAAAGTGTGAATGTTCGTGTTATCTTGTAAAATTAGCCGTTTTCCCTCCGTTACTGTGCTAGCATTGGTCCAATATCGCATTCCGTGTCCCTTGCTCTATTTAGGTCAGCGTTACGCCGCTATGGCAAGCGGTCCCGCCAGGATGAGTCAGGGCGCGTGAGAGTACAGATGCACTGCCCCATTCTATCGACCCACCTACTTAATCATATTTGCACATTATTTCTTAATGATTTTATGGTACGTTCAACTGAAAATGCTGTGTCCCCAAGTTCCTCTTTGCAGTTACTTTCAGTTGCTCTTGAAATAAATGCATGTTTCCAGTTAATAAATCGTATGTGGTTCAATTTCTCTGTCAATACACATGTTATGAATAGTCACAATGTGCACATTTTTTTCCCCCGTACATACTAACACTTACGGAAAACAGCATTTCGTAATATGCAACCTTTGAGTGAAGTTTGGTCATTGTGTAAAGATACAACTAGTGTGGGCTTCCCCATGTTAAATTTTCTGACCACTCCAGCTGTAGTTCGAGGGATGAACACCACGTCGGGCTAGTCCATTTTCGTGGCGTGTGCTTGGGGAATGTCGGCAGCGTTGCCACATTGGCATCTACCCTCTCTCTCACTTATACTCGATCTCTGCCACCCCCAGTCCCAACGCCACAACAGTAGAACGTGTTCTGATTGTCTGTTATACCCACACACTGGGAACGACAGGATGGCGAACACCCAAGTTCCTTTCTCACGTCTGAAGTAAAGCTGGGTTTACAATATAAATATTTATGAATTATATAATGCGTTAAGATGAGTGCAGAAGAAACGAATGTGTGTTCTCTTATGTTTTGATTCCCAGCGGAACCTTGTCAGGTCGTGTGCATTTGTGGAATTTCCTTAAGTATTGAAATAAATAGTGGTATTTTATATCTTTAGAAAAAATTTGAGGCTACGACCAATCAGTACACAGCAGTTGGTGTTGTTGGCGGGAAACTTTTATTTATAGTAATGTAAGTATAAAACAATGTGACAAAAGCGTGTATGTGCACATGTTGATTATATTTGTTCACAAATAATAAGCTTCTCTGATATCAAATGTCGGCTTCGAAGTATGATCTGCTTCAATATTGTTGTTTTATACGAAGTTATGTTAGGAACAAAAGTAAACATGACATGCTTGCTGCCTGTTTCCATTCGCTGGAATTAAGAATTAAAACATGAATGGATAACTGCAAATACAGAAGACGTGTTTCCGTATGACAGATAAGCGCCTACTGCATAATTCTAAATGCAATAGGTTTTGTTTTGTAAACTTAGATCGTGTACGAAATGGCAGATTGTGTTTACAAAATGATCACGTGACCCGATTTAGTATACAAACATTGTGACTTATTTGGTAAATAGATATTTCGTATCTGGTACATAGCAGATGTTAGCAGAAATACAAAATGTCAAAATCAGCACCATGTTGGTTTTGACATTCAAAACACATGTACTAATGGGTACTTGAAACGTCTTTTTAAACAAATAACTGTTTATAAAATACACTAGACATGTTTTAAAAAGAAAGCAAGTGCTGTGCTTTGTTTATATATTTCGCAACAAAATTGTTATGTTGTCATTTTTGGATATTATGTTATTGTCTTGTTTATTAACATATTCCCAGAATTCCAGTGATGATCGTAGAAGTATTACGTCAATTTAAAGCATTTAATTGATATAAAACTAGTTTTCGCTGTTAATGTAAGAATGTGTTGCCGTGAGTGCTAAACAAGTGACTGTCGACAACGTCCGGATTGAAACCTACGTAATGACAAATTACAAAATAATTACTTTGTCCTTTCGGACACGGCCTTAGCTTGACTATTAGTGATTGGCACCGAGTCATTGTATTCAAACGATGTTTAATGTAGAAATGGTTATATTTTGTAATGCACCTAGTCTGAAGTAGAATATTGCGACTCTCTTGGTCATGTCTAGTTTTCATGCGTTCGTTAGCGTTAACATTACTGATAAACACTTCATTGTCAACGTTTTTTGCACTGTTATGAGTCAGAGGTTTCAGTGTACAATATAAAATGGTGTGCTGTGTTAAACTCGTGTAAATGTAAATACACACAGCTGCCAACTTTTCAGACAATTTCCTCTAATGGACATCATTATTGTAAACTTGAATCTTCCAGAGACGAGATTTGTATTGTCGCTTTAAAACAAACATATGTTAGAGTTGAGCCTTATGCGTGATCAATAATGTCCTTTTCCCGCAAGTGTGAATAAGGTTTTCTGTTTAATGAGATGCACGCTCATACAGTGTTTACATTCGTCTACGTACGTAAATGTTTTACAAGTTTCGGGAAATGACATACGCACGTACACGTCTCGCGTCCTTACAGCCCATAAGCTACTATTTTGAAAATCAATTTATGTGTAGTTCATAATTGTTATTCATAATATTTATTTTTATAAAGAGTGGAATGGAGTCATTAACTTTCGAGAAACGTCACTGAACAACAAAGTTCTTAACACTGTATACTCTTTAACATTTAATGATCTAGAAGAGCCGGGATAAACATATGCAGTTTTCTTCGTTATTTGTTATAAACCGAGCGTGGCATTGCATTTATAGTTAATATGCAGAGCAGTGAGAACACTACGAATGTTTTTACAAGGCAACATTTGATTTTTATTCATACCGATATTAGTGTTAAAAGGAACTTTACCTCTAGTTGTTATCTGTTTTAACGATACATTATTGATAACTGAGTTTACTGACTCAAATATATATTTATTCCTTTTTTGCAAAATCGTCTATGACTGGTTAATAGAAACACTCTCATTGCCATGCGCTTTCCAGCTACAGCTCCTATTGTGTTGATAATTGTAAAGCTATGCGCCTACGTTCCAGTTTGTGTTTCCCGTCAAAATAGTTGTTCGGAATCTTATCAGCTAACTAGTTGCTGTAAGGGATGCAAATAATTATGCCTGTCGGAATGTATCAGGTATCGAGCCGAGTGGAGTATGCTCATATAGATAAGTGCATTCCTAGGTTCGGACACAGCCTTAATGACACTTGAATTAGCACATTGAACGCACTGATAATTTGTACCAACAGTTACCTATGTAGTAGATCACAACCCCAAACTGTAAACATTGTGTTCAATTGTAGACCGTCGTGCGTCTAACATATATTTCTTCATTATTGAACAATTATTTCCTGTCCATTTCCTTTCACATAAGATCGGAATGATAAGTTTACTATGATGTATAACATCATTCATGATTAATATGAAGTTTTTAATTGTAAGTTCTAACAGTGCTCATGTTTTATTATGAACACCTAAATTATAGTAAAATAATAGATTATACTTAAAAACAATGATCGTTATATATTAAGATAGTTTATTTTCGCAGAGGTAAATAAAACCAAACAGTAATTGATATCGCTGCATACTTCCGCATACACATAATTCTACGACAAACGAAACACATACCATGGCCGCCGCTAGTAAATCATGAGTTGTGTATTCACAGCTGTAACGAATGCTGGTAACTGGCGTGTGACAGGCTCGCCTCTGACAGACCTTGAACTAACACGTGGGTGAGCCGAGGCCGGGGTTATAATATACTTTTACCGGCTGCAGAAGTGGCAACACCGCGCGGATAACGTCGCCGAGAACACTAGCGCCCCTCTGGGTCATGGCCACTCTAGTGTATATCTTTACTCAATGGTTTGGTGTTGTCCACGTTAGGTGGACCATTCTGTATTCTTAAGATAAATTGATAAACTTTGAATTCGTTTATAAAAATGTACTGATGTTTTAGATCTTTCGGATGTACTTGGTAATGATGTTTATCTTTATTTGAATTTATCATATCTATAACAAATATGTCTAAGTATGTTTCTATATTCTCAAGCTCAATTTGTATTTACAGTTTGGCTGCCACTCATTTCTATCATGGTCTCTTACCTTGGTCAAGTCTCTAAATAAACGCAAAACTTTTCGAGAACACAACATAATTGTAATACTTTTATTATAATGCTGATAAATGTTTTGTTTTAATATCAAAGAAACAACGAAGCCCATCAGTGAGTCTCATGGTCTCAAAATGTAAATTCACTTTGTTTGGCCAGCAAATACAAACGGCGTGACATTTTTATTTCAAAATAACAAATCAAATGTTTACTAATATGTTTTAATAGCTTGATTATGTAGTACCATCCCAGTCCATAGTAATCAGTTACAAAAACCAATATTTGTGTATAAAATGCAACTAAATAAAATATTTAGTTTGTTTGAAGATTTACAAAACATTAAAATATATTTGGAATCAAATTTACCATAATATTTCAAAAGTAACTCTTTCTTACATATACGAATCCCACAAAAAAAATTTGTAGACAACTGAGTTGCAACCAGTACAGATAATTGGAGATTCTTTTTTCTGTTTTTTTTTTTTTTTTCATTGCAAACGTACAACTTGAGGAACAGCCTTTTTGTAACATATAGGGCACCGTGTTCGTTTGAAGCGTTTCAAACGACGTTCGGAAACTGTTGCTGGTGGTGGAGATGGTAAATTATTTACAAAAACCTTGACGATTGAATGCTTGAATACTGTCATTTATATTGCAGCGCCAGGAAATATTTTGAAAACTGGCGAACCAATTACAACACAAATACTCAGCATCATATTAAAAGCAATTTAGGGATACAACTTCATTGATTGGCTTAGAGGTGCTCGATGTGAACACATTGGATCACTTAAATCCATAAAAGACTTCCCTATATTATAAACTATTACTGCTTCTGGTTCAAATGTTTCTTTCCCCAGTACTTGTACTAATTTAACTTTGTATGTGTGTTTTGTGGTTATCATTTGCACATCTCTTCTTTTATGCCACTTCATCACAAAAATGTTCCCTTTTTCTCGTGCCATCACTTCTAAATTTTTCTGATTTTTTCATTGTAACTTATTTTAGGTTCTTCTTTTTGTTTATACGAAATGTACTAACCATGTGAGTGTCTGTCATTCAATTATTTGGCCAGTGGAAAATTGTAACACCAATATTCTGGGGGCTACGGTGGCTGAGCGATTAACCCGCTTGCCCTCCCCCCCCCCCCCAAAACGACGAACCGGGTTCAATCCCTGGCTGGGTCACCGGATTTTCGCATGTGAGAACCATGCCGGACGATGCCGTTGGTCGGCGGGTTTTCTCGGGGATCTCCCGTTTCTCCCGCCCTTCATTCCAACGCCGCTCTATATTCACTTCAATCACTCTCATCGGCTCTCAAAACCTCGCTGTTAAGAGCCGCCCAAATCTCTTCACTTCACCAATTTTCTATTCGTCTCATCGTCCCAAAATCTAAATAGGGCACCTGAGCCTCATTACAACTTTATGAGGTACTGATAACCTAAAGAGGAAATGTTTGCAAAGAAGCGGGAATCGCGACAGAATGAAACAGAGCAGCCTGCCTGTACCCATAGCTAATGCTGCATCTAGTAAGGGTAAGGGATAACCTGGCAGAGACACTGTAAAAACCCTCTTGATAGAAAGGAATGGAACCACTTGGCTAATACATGCATTAGAATTATGATACATACATTAATTTATTTATTCAGAGGGGTAAGGAGTATGCAGTTTGGTGGAGGGTGTGGCATTGTTGACCTAATCCACCGCACCTTCTCTGAGGATACCAAAACGACGCCAATTCTACATGAGTGAACGATTAGTAAAAGGAGAAACGATAGTTCGTAGATGGCAATATGTCACGCTTTTAATATAGCCTGCCCTACCTTATAGTCAATTCACTGTTACTCAACACTCTTTGAAGCCCTACTTAAGCTGTTCTTACATGATATTCTTCCGCCACGTGCATACATAACTTCACGTAGTCATGAAAATTACACAAGAGGGACACCGCACCACATTTTTTGCATAAGAACTATTCCTTACTAGGCGTTACCAGCCCACCTATTTTCATACATATTTTATTGACATTAATTGCAATTTAAATATTCTAATTTATGGGTAAGATATTAATAAAATTTAAATTTAGCCAAAACTAAGGTGCTGTTTCTTTAACACAAGTATAAATCGCTTGTTATACATGGTATATTAAGGAAACAACGAGATACGTCATACATTGAGTAATAATGCGGAGGCTTGATAGAAAAAGGGTGGATAAACCGCGAATAGACTATATAGTCCATTCCCGACTGGAAGAAACTTTCTCGGAGCCCTGCTAAATATCTACTTGCAGACCGGTTTCGTTTCTTTCTGCCAAATGTAAACAAACATTACCATGTGACTGCCATGTAGCATCTGTCAAAATCAATGTTTACATTCCATTGTGTATATACATGTATTCGTATACTGTCGCTACACCTAAACATAAACATTGAAATGTGACTTCTATTTTTATACCTGTCTGGGTTGTTAACTGTCTACCGCTTTTCAATGAATTCTGTCATATTCCAAAAACCATTCCATACCAATATTCACAGTTGAGGCCTCTTAACATTATTTAGGTGAGCTTTAAGACATTTTAAAAATGCCTAAATTGACTAATTTTCTTACAGTTATTTTACATTAACATATTTGTTTTCCACGATATAGCACATTGCATGCAATGCACGTTAATATTTTGCCGCGACTGTGTTTAACACTGTTACAACTGCGGGTTAAAGAACTGTAGTATTTATACTTTTGTTATTGATGTGTGTTGGGCAATTTCTTGAAAAAGACGGCCTCAGTTGGGACAAATAATAAAACGAAGGAACAGCCAGTCAAACGGAAAAAAGGACATTAAATTCAAGCATGCAATTCGTGTTGTTTATTCTTTGTCATAAAAAATTAAAAGATAGCGGTGAACATGCACACATATAAGCCTACCGTAATTTTTTACTCCACTCATATTCCTATGTAACTATTCTGTATATTGCTACATACAGTTTATTAGGTTTATTAAAATTTATCGGGCTGGGCTTAGTATTTCTTTGGAATTGTGGAAAATCACGTTATACGACTGTGGCAAAGGTACAATGTTGTGATAAACATACGTGGATGTAAATAATTAACTTCATCATAAAAACAGTTCACAGTTGAAATGTACAAATAGTGCACATCAAATATTCGAAATCACGCACACACACGGCTAGCGTATCGACAACGATGCAGCAACGCCATACCATTTCACACGTAGCGGTTAACGAAACACAAGTAACAGTATAATTATTACTGCCGTGGAAACACAGATTTATAACAACATCGTAACTTGCCTAGGTAGGTTTAAAAAACACAACGTCTACAAACATGATGTGGTAATTTGAAGTATTATTCGGATTAAGTATAATTTATGCTTGGTTCGGCAAAAAGTAACACGCCATGTGATGGCTTACCACGTCTGCCAGCTTGAGATGGTTACAGCCCCGCCATCATATATAAATATATTAAAATAAGTATTCAAATATTAAAATATCTTTTCATTTGTAAATTACAAATTAAAAAATTATTATTTTGCTGTAATAAGTATGAAATATGCTACATTTGAAAACATGTATACTATCGCTTACTAGCGATGCGAAATTTTCCGAGTGTGAGAGTGACAAAAAAAGAAAGAGAGCGACAAGCCCTCGCCCAGCCGACAGTTGTTTCCTTGCTCGATAAAACAAACAGTGTGCCAGTTTGTCTGCGCACGGCTGTTATTTTAAACTGTAACAATGAAATATGTTGCCATCGGGGCTACCTGAATATTTACGTATTTCAATGGGAAACGTTTAATTTTCAAATAGCATACTAAAAAACTAGGTTAAAATAATATTTTAACTGTGAACTATTTCTTACTGGCCGTTGCCAACACGTCGCTGCTCTCGCTGTTGTTAATTTATTTAATATGAAATAAATATTACAAGTTATAGAAATGAATAGGGTAAAGTTTCATTTATTAAATAATACAGTACTCTAATGTTAATCACAGTGTTATATATTTGTAGAATATAGGTTATTGAAAAAACAGTTTCACATGTTACGCCTAGGTTGATTTTTCAAAGGTTCGTTTTCAAAAGTCTCTTCCATTCGGGAATTGACTATAGTTTCTATATTTGTGTGAGATTGTACAGTACTTGTGGTTAAACTATATTGCAAACCTGTGTTCCACGTTTTGTACAGCGCCTCCAAGTCCAGAATGAAGGCATTTCCTTGAACATAGCTGCCGTTGTTGATCATTGCCTGCCTGACAGCCTCGCTGGGGAAGGCGTACTCTGGTGTCTTCCACTCGTACTTCACATCCACGTGCTTGTCCGCCAGTCCGCAGTGTAGCAGCACTGTCGCTAATACCGTTGCCAGCAACAACGCCATCGCCATATCCAGTCTGCTACAGACTTACAGAGATACATAGCGAGGTAAAGTGTCTGTTTGTGCATTGTCACACTATGTTATAACAAACTCTATAAACGATACTCTATATGGCGCGATATCAGTAAAAAATTTCTCGGCTTTTAAGGAACTAGTTTCCTGGCCTGTCACAAAACAGCACATATATATTTTATAACGTTTTAATTCATTCCAAAGCTTGGTAATAGTAACGGCACTGGCTATTTCCTAAACGTATGCTGAAGCTCGTGATTGAATGTTACCACAGAAAAGGCAAGTAAAAATAAATAGAATTTTCTTTGATGAGGGCATGCCCATTCGCTAATTGCCTAGTTTTTCCTCGTTACTTCACTCATGTAAACTGAACTACTCGATGCTGTTACTTCATGAAAGAAAATAAAGCAGTGATAATTAATCGAATTTAGTCCGAGGAAGCTATGAGGAGGCATGGTGAGCCTGTAACAATTGAGCACATGCGTCTCTCTGGTCTGCCCCAGCTTTTCGTGCTGTCGCCGATACAGAATTTGATTGGTTGACGTAAACTGTGACGTCAGATACTAATGGTGCAGACGTGATGTGAGGTTCTGACCCATAGGGATGTAGCGATACAATGAAAGTATTGATACTGGGATCGAAAGAGGAATCGAAAGATGGTATTGATACTCATTTCGATACTGGCATGACAAGAAAAGTATCGATACTGGCATCATTTCAGTACCAGTAAAAAAATTGTCCTTGCATTGCACGTGTTGGTCTTACAAAAGTGCGCTTTTTTTTTTGTTGATTTCGGTTTCAATCCCAGCACTTCAGTCCTGCTGCTTGTGTTCCCGACAAAATTGGTTTTGCAGAGACTGAATTTCCTTTTTCATCTCTTTTGAATATTGCATCGAAATAAAAATTGGGAGAAAATGTTTGGCACATGTGTGCTACATATGAAGTCGGCAGTTTAAACTATTTGAAAATGGCAAAGGGAAGCCTGATTGGATGCGTCGGATATGCAATGGATGCGTCGATATAGAGCCTCAAAGGATATGGTAATACTCAATTGTGTTAAAGTGTGTACTAAATATTAAAGAGTGATTTTCATTGGAGAAAAGGTTGTGAAATAAAAACTGGCGAAGAAAAAATCCGTGAAAATTAATTGCGGTGTGTAATAGAACGACGAACTAAAATAATGTACAAAGCAACAACAACAGTAAAGGGCACACAAGTATGTTTGTGGCAGGGTATAAGCTCATAGTCAATTCACGGTTGCTTTCAATTTTCTGAAGCCCTGCTAAAGTTCTACTTCCAGGACATTCCTCTGCCTTACACAAAAAAAATGGTTAACCGAGTCAATAAATTACACCAAACGGACAATGCACTGTATTCACTTTCTTTTTCAGGCATTACCAACGCACATATTTTCTCCCTGTTTTATCCATTTTGATTATAAATGAAGTATTATATGTTAAAAAACTCTATGTAACAATTTAATTTACCCAAAAATTAGATACATTTCTTAAACTGACAGAAGTATATAATGTTTATGATACACATCATACATAGGACAAAACGACACACATTATACACGGTGTAGTTTTTCAGAGGTTTGATGATAAATTGTGAAGGAACCGCGAAGAAATTATCGCTAAACTGTGAGAAGAAAAGGGGAGGGGGGCAGAGAAGGTAGTACGAAGGAATAAATATATAGTTGCGGAGCATTTGGCAGAAATAGATTTACCAAACAAGCGTCTTGCTGCAAATGTCTCTTATATAAAAGTATGCCGTTTGCAGGGTAGGCATTCGCCAGAAAGGGCACTTGACCAAACTGGCATTTGCATGGATTTATCTTTAGTTTTAAAATCATTTTAATCCAACTCCCAGCATGAACAGTTATTTCGTGAAATTCAATTTTTTTTTTTACCCAACTAACACGAAGTTACTGAGAAATTACCCTATAGTCGAAATAAGGAAATCGCCTATAAGTATTTAGGTTTGGGTAAGAAGTAATACGAATGGTAGGGAAACGATAGGATAGAAGAGTATCGAAAGAATGTGCTAATCTTCGAGAATGTGATACAAATATAGCTCCAGCACATTCAGTGACTATGGAAACACACACTGCTAAGCTTTATTGATTTCGGTTCTTTGTTATAGATTTTTTTTTTACAAAATAAAAAGAACAATTTGAAACGATACACGTGACTATTTCAAGGAAAATACCGAAATAACATTATTGTTTTCGATGTTTTGACGAACAAAAGGTGAGTTATTTTGTTGAATGAGTAGAAAATTTTCTGGGAACAAAGATTATTTTATAAAATGTATATATTTAAGAATATTCATACCGTTCTAGGATTTGTTTTAATGAATTAATTTGGTAACCTACAAGAACCCGAACAATATTACATTAAAATATGTCACTCATAAAAATTAGTTTTATCTATACAGTTGAATGAAATACTTGATATTATCCTTATGAGCCTAATCCAAAACCTTTGAGAAATATTCTGTTTTAAGAGTTTTTGATTGTTCGTTTAAGGCCAATCACCCAAATTTCGAGCTTGGTATATTGCAATAGTTAGATTTCAGAGTGTTGAGCTTCCTGTTCCGTGTTCGTTCTGCCACAGTGCCATCCCTATCTCACCTACCGTATCATATAGTGTCCTGGTTGTCTGAAACGACAGGTATCTCGCCCAGGTAGGGCAGTCGAATGCAACTGCCGCCTGCCTCCTGTCATTCATGTTGATCTGCCAGCAGACGCCGAGCTACGTGCTGATTTCCGTTCTACAAACACTTATAGTGAATTTAACTTTAAGAATTTAACTTTAACTAAATTTTATATCTGTCTCTTTGTTTTCTTCTGTAATAATGTAATTAATTTCATTGTTATGAAATTTTCTACGTTGTCTACTTCATAAAACTACATCATTTAGTTGATACAAAATGCTTATTTCTGAATTCCAGAGCGAGTTTGGTAATTTTTGGTAATTAATGGGTCTTCCAAAAAGTACTATGAAACAGCCTGAAAAAATTACTTGACTAGGTCAGTAATATGATTTAGGAAATAATACAAAAATAGTGACATATATCTACTTTCATATAACAGAAGCGTTACGCTAGCTGTTGTACTAAAATAATTTATTTCTCACTAATACAGTAGTGCCATTGATGTCTACATAGTCCTGATGTACTGAGAATCATTAGATAATTTTCATTTTATAACACATATTCGAAGCATATGAGGTATGATGATATTCCTAACTCAATAGATGTATGGATGGAATAAATACAGTAAATGTGCTGCTACTTTCTGTATAATGTAGTAAGAGTAGATTCCATATCTTTGTGATCTGTCTGGTTAAACTTTTTAAACATTTCATTTCAATGTAACAGTGTTTGATACATGGGTTAATAATATCGAAGGCAGTTTGCTGTAAAGTGAGTACTTTTCAGGTCATCCTTTGAAAAATGTCACTCTTCCTTCCTCCAAATATTTTTAACTGCCACACTGCGTGACAAGAATCTATGTTGAATTAAAATCATAAGATAGACGTCTGTGAACAATAAAATGGTTTCTTTTGCATTCAGAATTTTTAAATGAATATAAACATAACAATTAGCAAATTTTTAAAACATTTACTTTTCTAATTATTTCACTGTTTCACTTGACCCAACATGAATAAAGTTACCACGCCCACGACAATGTTAACTTTACATAAAATGGCTGAAGAATACACGGCGTGCCTATAAGCAGATCATAAGGCAAGCTTTAAAAAGTGCTCAGTTTACCGTGAACCACTGTTATAAGCAATTATTCTACGCATTTTAAAATTGTTTTAAGACATTAATTTTTACTGACGAGACCTTGCGATTTCATAACAATAGTTTTCGAATGCATATTGAAAATAATCAAAACATTTCTGAGAAGGAAATGCAGATTTGAAAATAGCCATGGTTACCTATGGATTTTGAAAGTCTGCCTAGACAATATTCATGTGTATACGGATGTGTCTGGTTGTGATTCACTATGTGAGCCATATTAACACTTTGCTTCTTTGAAAAATATCGTAACCTTCAGGCAATATTATGAAATTCAGATCGGAAAAATTGTAATAGGAGTTTAGTATTATTTTACAGCGGTGATTAATACAGTGAATTTTATAACTGTGGAATATTCATTCCTGTTATTTTTCAAACACTTCATTTCGCCAAAATTGCCAAATAAATAATTTTCATATTGTCAAACAAGTAGTATGGCCATCTTTATGTAGTGGACGAAATATCTACAAACGTGTATTTTCGACATTGTGGAAGTCAACTTTTTTCAAAGACATATAAGGATTAGCCCATGCAGAAGCATTTTTTTAAACTGCATTGTTAATCGATGTACAGTGTTATGAAACGTGTAACCAACAATGATGCTAAGTTTCTCATCGCACAAAATTGAGACAATTTTGTTTATACTTTCCCAGAAATAGTTGTTCTGGCTACTTAAAGCACACTACACGTTTTTATTAATGCAGAAAACGTATTTTCAGGTTTTTAATTACACATGAGGAATAATTCCTTTTTAATTTCAATAAATCAAAATGAATTAGTTGTAAGGTCATAGTTAACCTTAAGAACTTAGTATATATACAAAATTTAAATCAGACTATAGGGCGCGTTTGCCGATTAATTCTTTTTTTTTTTTACAACTGTTCAAAATAACAATTTTTCTTGCAAGGTTCGATAGTCTAAATGGAAATGTTTAATATATTGAGCTAAATATTTTAAATATCTGCCAGATATGCAGTCGTAACACTATAAATCATATTATAAATTTGAGGATTTAAGTTCCACTAGGTTTTAGTGTTACTTTAGGAAGTTACGTATATGTTTTAAAAATATTTATACACACGATTTGCATATTACCATACCGATATAATTTATTAATTCTAGCTCTTTACCCTAGAGAAGCAGTATCCTTGTAGTAAATTTCAGACATGTATTTATAAGTGAGAAAAAATTTGCCACCTCCCTAAAGTGCACAAATTCTAATATATATATATATATATAAACATACATATATATACTGTATATGTTTTATTTAATTTTGGACTATGGAAATTGCTCTTTGCCTATTAATGTGTGAATTTTTGCTGTAGTACAGTACATTATCAGACAGTATAATTTCGGGGACGCAAAAATACTTCAGCAAAGGTAGTGACAGAATTATCGTATATTATTAAGGATATGAAATTTATGTGCCTAATAATTCTATTGTTTTTGTTACCTAATAAATATGTAAATTAGTAGTAACTTTAAAACGAAATGATGGATGAGGTGTAACATACTTTTTTCTATCCACTAATTATCATCAGAGAATAATTTCTAATAAGTTTCCAGAGTTGCCAAATTTGTCAGTGATTTTCCAAGTCTGGATATTGAGTCCAAGCATCATAATTTTTCTAGTAGTTTTCTAAATCTATAAAAAAAAAATTATTATCTTCAAAGTTTAAGATAATTCTGTTACTCTGTTACTCCATAAATGAATTATAGGCATGCGACGCTCAACAAATTGCATATAAATAGAATGGTCAAACACATAGAAGTGGAAAAGCGGAAGAAAACCTTATCTCTTTCGGTAACCCACGTCCGATAACGTAGGAGTTCACAGAAAGCGCCGGATATGGGTCGCGTAGCACCTGCCAGTTTGTTCGCATAGGCATTGAACATTTGTGTGGGTGGGAGCTCTCGCAACCTCTGCAGCAGTAATACATGTGTAATGAATATGCTTTACTGTCTATTGGAATGAAACAATACAGACAGGGCGCATTGGTTATAGTTAACGCACACTAAGTAATTTCACACTGTGCATTGTGAAGCACCTCTGTGTCTGGTTTCAAATGCAGCGTTACAAATGAGCTAAATATTCAGAGATGTAATTTGTGAACGGTACAAGCAACACAAATTCTGATGTATAGTTGATTAACGGTTACTTACAAATTTTCTGAAGCCTTTCCATAGTTATACCATCTGATAAGTGACGACTATCTTGGTAGGCGACCACCATCTTGATAGGCAGCAATCATCTTGGTATACATCACCCATCGGCCATATTGGAAGCCAATGACCATGACCATGACCCCGTGATCTTGAAAAGCAAAAATGCATAAAAGTCAGCAAGCATAATACTACTACCGCCATGTAAGATGCAGACTACTTCGACATGACCCCATGACCTCGAATGATCTTGAAAAAAAAGTCGAAAAAATACATCAAAGCCAACCAGAATAATACGTAACAGACTACTACCACCATATTAGATGCAGTCTACCTCGACCTTGACCCCATAACTTTGAATGAACTTGAAAAACAAAACTCCCGATAAACACTTAAAATTCAACAAGCATAACACAATACAGACTACTATCACCATATTAGAGGCGTACGACTCTGAGCTTGACCCCATTATCTTGAATGACCTTGAAAACAAAAACTCGAGAAAAATACATAAAATTCAACAAGGATATTATATTACTGACTACTACATTAACGTATCTATTTCACTGCCAAGTGAATTATCAGTACTTATAGTTAGAGATATTAAAAAACCCTACAATTTTCCATTCTATTTTAAGATTTTTTTTTTCCAATCAGTGGTGTAGCTACATGTATGAAGCATCACTTTGACTACATGTTTAATTTATTAAATATTCAAGATACATATTGTTGTTATTAAAAACGTAAAGGCCAACAGGAGAATACGACATGTTAAAATTAAGAAAACTTAATTTTTATAGTAATTTATTATAATTGTTTTGAAAATACATTCTCAAACGAAAGCAGTTCATCACATCATCTGGCATAACCCCGGTCCTTAAGTTCTTCCAGGATTGAAAACGCCTTTTTCATGTTCAAGAAATCCCCTCATTTATGAAAATCAAGCATGTATGTAAGTCTGTCTACAAGTATGTTGGGATCTTCAGTAAACATATAGTCAGTATTCGCAGCATCTTCTGCTGTCTTCACATCACATCACAAGGAAACCCGTCGGGGAAATGTGTGAGAATGCTGAGAGAATCATCATTGTTTTCAACACTATCACTGTAGTCACGATCGTCTTCAATTCCTGTTTCATCCTCAATATCAAGTTTACTTTTCTATGTAGCAAGAGTTGTATGTTCATAAGTTTTTAGAGTTGATGGACATTTATTTTGAAGTTTTTCGACTTCCCACGAACATCTTGTAAGTGTACCTTCCACACAAACGGACTGTACTGCACTCATATAATTGTTGAATTTTATATATTTTTCCCTGAGTTTCTATTTTCAAGGTAATTCAAGATAATGGGGTCAAGTTCAGGGTCGTATGTGTATAATATGGTGGTAGTATTCTGTAATGTATTCTGCTTGTTGACATTTATGCAATTTTTCTCAAGTTTTTAGTCAAGGTCATGTGGTCAATGTCATGGTCATTGGCTTCCAATATGGCAGATCGGTGATGTCTATCAAGATGGTGGCTACATACCAAGATAGTCGTCACCTATCATATGGCGGTCGCCTACCAAGATGGTGGCCTCCAGTATTGTATAAACAAATGACGAACGAGAAAATCAAGTTGGCGGAATGAGTATAGGTGAGGGGAGTGGGATTGCGGGAGTCAGTCGTCTGACGGACATGGAGCTGGGGGGGGGGGGGGGGGCCCCTTCGAAAATATAAGTTTTTTAAATAAATTTTTAGATTAAGTCTCTTAAATCTAAAATGGTGGCCCTAGCATTGGGTTACATAATCGATACATCATACTCGTATGCGCTCTGAAAATACGAGTCCGTTGATATGTAACACTTAGTACGCGTGTTTTAAAATGTTTTTTATTATAAAAACATATTTAAATTTAAAAATAACAGTTTTTAAAATAATTTTATCATGTCATTACGATCGCATACGCCTTGAAAAGATGAGTCCGCTGATATACAACACTTGATACTTACACATTTAAATTTCTTTATTATAAAATTATATTTAAATTTGAAAAAATTATTTTTTTAATTTTTTTGAATCAAAGGTCAAAAGTTCCTAAATCCTGCTCTCTTGACCCCAAGAGCGAGCTGGGTCACTGATTCCTGTCACCTGGGCCGCTGATCTCTCTCGCCTGCTGTGGGGAAATATGGAAATTTTTAAGGAAGAAAGGGGATTTTTTTGGGGAAAAAGGGAAAGGTTAAGGTATTTTAAAGATAAAACATACGATTTTGTGTGAAAATAAGCGATTTTTTAAAGAAAAAAATATACGGTATTCTTCATTTTCACATCTGCAACTGCAAATTGATACTATAAGTGCTCATGATAATAAAAATAAATGAAATTATGTGGGCATAATATGATGATTTTAAAGATAGTAGTTCATGATTTCTTGTGTAAGCTAATCACTGACTGTGCATAATCATTGGTAATGTTATATACTGAAGCATACAAAGAAGCAGAATAATACTGTAATAAATTGTAAGCAGGTGGTATGAACCAGTCTTGGAAGTAAGCTGTTGATGTGTTATAAATTTGACTCTGAGACATGGAGGGAGGGGAGGGTCAAGGCTGCGTCGAGCCTGGCCAGACCTGCTTCACTTCAGTATATGACGAAGAGAGGTCCTACATAAATACTTACATGCCCAGTTCTGCTCTAATACACCACAGTTATTTTTCTAGTAAACACAAATTACAAAATAAATGGAATATCTTGATCGTTAAATGAATAGATCATATGTTACCATAAATTATCGTATAAGTAATGTAATCCAACGTATTGGTTCAAGGAGACCGAGTAATCAGCAGGTTCAAAATCAAGGTGGAATGGTAGAGCATAAATAAAGTCTATCATGATGGTCTGTGACTAAATCAGGTAGGAATGATAGGGAACCAAAGGAATGTAACCATGAAAAAAAACGAAATCAAAGGTGGTGAACATGGCATGACAGAGGACGAGAGAATGTTTGTTCAGTTGGTTAGCCTGGTTGCTTAAACAAATGAAATAATAAATGGCTGACATGGAATGATAGAGCATAAGTATGGGGGAATCATGGTGACGATGTTATGTAAGATTGCTGTAGTGATGAAAACTAAGATGGCTAATATGGACTAATAAGCATGGTTAAAATACAAGGTGGTGGATGAAACACAGATGATAAGGAATGACTGAGCATGATGGAAAAGTGACTAAGCAAAATCGAATCCAAGATGGTAGTCTGTGTCAATAATGAAAGGTCTCCTTCGATTTTTGGAATTTTTTCTTATTTTTCAAATTGTTTTAGGTTAAGAGTCACCTAGAGTCATGGCCAAGGTCAACAACAACCAACATGGTGGCTAAATCGTCAACTCGTCTGGTGGCTAAAACAATAATTAATCCACTAGCATCACCTAGGTGATAAAAATGAAAACGAATGACATACGAAAAAATGAATATGGTGGGTGGAGTGCAATCGACAGAATGGTGGAGGCCTGTCGACTAATTAACCGATAAGAAATACTGGTGTCAGGTCGAACGATCGTGAGTAATCAAGCAATAAAAACAATTTTGGGGTTTGAAACGTTTGAAACAAGTAATCAACCTATGAGAATCATTGGTGGGGGAAAGGAGGGGGACCGACTAATTTATCAATGAGTAACAATGGTGAAGGTCAGTCTTCTGCTGGATGTGGTGTAAGTGAACCTTCGAATATGAATTTTTAAATAACGTTTTTAATAATAATTTTTATAATTATTTGTAATTTATATATTTTTTTATTATTTTACTTTCTGGAGAATGTTTTTGATTTCTTGGGTTCAAGGCCATACAAGGTCGCAGGGTCAAGGTCAAAGGTTAGATTCAAGGTCTTTCTGATTTAGTATGGTGGTGGATGACGTCATATAATGGTGGCTGGTTGGTTCCAGCCCCCTGTCTCCTCTAAGCTAAAACATTCGAAATTTTTATTTATTTTTAATAAATTTTACAATACGTAAATAAAATAATTAAAAAAAAAAATTCAGCATTTCTCAATATTTTTAAAGGTTTTTTTTATCTCAAAATCGCATATTTGTCGGATTCAAAGTTTTCCAAGGTCAATGTCTTGGGCAGAGTTAAAGGTACCTGAATCCGAGTTGGTAGTCGGATTACATAAGTGCTATTTTTATCTTAGTAATAATTATTTTTTAATTTTTCCGAATTTTCGGGTTTCAAGGTCATTGAATGTCATGGATATTTGGTCAAGGTCAAGGGTCAAGTTCGAGGTTAGCTGGATCCAAGATTGCGATCGTATTCGGTAAGGTAATGTGCTCGCCACATTTTATAAATGATCTCGATGTTTACAATTATTTTTCGAGTTTTTGTTTTCAAGGTCATTGAATTATTATTTTTTTATGAAATTGAAAAACAAATGTTTTTATTAGTACACAAGAAATTAGCGAGTAAAACATATTATATTCTAATCTTTGACAATTCAGTAAACTGTTGTCAAATTTACACATCTATCTCATCACTGTATTAAAATAATTTTTTGAATGAATTTAATTTAATTAATTTAAAACTTCTGTGATTTCTTATTGTCAAGCCTAAAATAGTTTCCTTAAAATGTCAAAAAAGTGAAATACCTTTATAATATATTTCTTCCAATTTCATAGAATTCCGATGGCAATAAACAATGTACCAATTGTTTGCGTTTTGAATGTTTCTATGTAATACACACGAATAGGTAAAATATATTATTTACGTTTTATAACATAATTCAAATAATAATAAGTACCAAATAACTTAAACTATACAAATTTGTAATTATATAGAATCTAGAATATAAAGAATAACATTCTTTTTTCCTTTCCTCAAATCGATATTATTCTTTTTCAATATTTCTAGCAAAATTAAATATTTACTTACTGTTTCAGTCGAAAATTTTGAATAATATTTTCACAAGTATTCACATTTACAAACGGTATGATTCCATCCCTGTGTTAATTTTCTTATTTCTTATTTCCTTATTGGAATAAACTTTTTATATGTAACCAATTTTTGAAAAAAGTTTGCTACTAACAATGTTGTTTGTGTAATACAACCATATGAACCAAAATGTGTCCTTGCGTGCTTTATAGACGCCGCACATTCTTTGCCTTAAATTTTTTTTATGCCATATTAATATGTATGCGTGCAGTTAAAGCACGTTAGTTAAAAGCTTGGTACTTGTGTGCTCATTAAAAATTATCATTTAGTGATTAATTGTTTTGCTTCTTATTTCAGTCTTTAATTAGGGCCTAATTTATATAGACGATTAGTGAAACAACTTATAAAGATATCCGCGCTTCAAATTCTATTCGCCCTCTTAAAGGTGCGACACGAAAAATGCACTCCATTGTTTTAGAAGTACCTACATCATTGGGCAAATTCTAAGTTTACCAACGATGTCCTTTTTAGTAACGATGCAATATTTATAATTTGGGAAAGCCTATCATATTTCCTCACATATATATTAGGGTATGACTACATCTGTAGAATCTTAAGTAGTGATGGTACTTCTCATCTTGAGGACCCGGGCTCAGTTTCAGTTTCCAACGCCTGAAATCATAATGAGTCTCTAATAAAAATACTCTGATTTCTCGTTATTTTAATGATATAAAATACTTTATAAAACATTTTGTGTACAAAATATATAAAATTCTCATGATTTGCAGAAAATTTACGCGAGAATAACTGTTTATGCTGTATATCTACAACATACATCACAGTAAAGTTAAGTATTGACTTGTAAAGCTACGTCAGTTATCCTCTACACTTCCAAAAAAATTCCTGTAACACATAGAGTACTTTATGCAATGCATATATATAACAAATGATAGGCAATAATTTTCCCAGGGTTTATTTTTTTTAAAGTACGATTTCATTTGAAGCCATATGCCGATAACATTTAAAGTAATTTAAAAATAAACTCTATTGTAGTTTCTGTAGACATGGCAATGAGCACCAAACCATTATAATGATCTTCTGTTCTTTCGACTGACTGACTTGTCTGTAACAGCATCCTAACTGAATATCAGTTACTCAAATTTTACTCACTGACATAACTGATTCTGGTTTACAGTGATAACAATGTGGTTCTCAAGAAAATTCACTCTTTAAATATCAGAACGAAACTAAACTTCTTACATTGTTTATTTCTAACTGTTTTTATAACTAACGACTCTCTTAAAGTATATGTACGTAAAGTTGGGTTGCACTTTGGCGCCACTAGGAACAGCTAGCATGTGGAATGGGTATAAAGGTGTGCGTTGTAATTGTGCAGTGAACATTTTGGAACCAATTTTACATAAGCTCAAAAAAAGAGTATCCAGTAATGCTTGGATATGACGTAAAAATTAAAAAGTACATTTAAACGTTTATTATTGTGAAGTGTTCTATGCCCAAGAAAATATGTATCATGCAAGGGAAACTTTATTACGTATCGCTTAAAAATCAAAGTTCCGAGGAAGACAATAGGTGCATGTTCCATGAAACAGAATGTTTTACGTAAATATTTTTTGTAAAACTGTAACGACTTAGTTCCGCACATCAAGAAAACTGCTCTGAGATGTTTAAAAAAAATTGGAAATTCTAACAATTTCGATTGGATTTTAACTTGAATGTGTTTACATGTTGTCACAAACAATCACTACCATTGTCATAGCCTTGTGTTTATTACAACTGTAAAAATATAACACGGCAATTATGTATTTCCTTTAAGAAAGACCTCATGAATATCTGTAGTGATTACAGCAGAAGAGCGTGCCAGTCGCCAAGTGAGGTACGGCTCGTAAATCCTAGTCTCTTGTTGGTGGGAGAAAATGGAGAGAAAAGCGTGCACAGAGTGTCGGAGGGAGGTAGCATCTAAACAGCTATCGGAGAACTAGCAATTTCGAAGAAGTGGTGTGTTTGATGTCGGAGAAGTGGCTATTCGGCAAAGTGTCGGGTCAGAGAAGTGGTGGTCCTTCAGGCAGTAAGCTTGGCCCATGTAAAGAGAATCACCCCTTCCTTACCTCCCATGCTACGCTGGGTTGTTGTCGCCAGCGATGAGAATAGCACACAAAGTCTGAATCTTAGATTGCCCGGCTTGTTTCGAAAACATAATTGCTCGAGAAGATACTCTAATTGCTAACATTAGTAAACATATTGTAATAAATACAGGGACATGCTTTATAGTTCCATTTTACGAGATATTACAAAATATTTCTTTGAATTTATTTAGTAGAACAGCAAGGGATGGCTGAGCACAATTTCTTGTGTCACGCCACAAAAATCGTCCACATGTAAATTACATTTGGTAACAATTAAATTGAGGTTTCGATTATACAGCTCATTTATTTGTGTCAAATATTACAACATACTATAGCTGTCGTCAATTTTGCATATTTATGAGTCCTGGAAAATTTACACTAAAAACTACATTGCTTCTTATGGTGTATTTATACATTGCGCACTCGGAAAATTCCTGAGGGTGTGAGGCCTTGTAATGGTAGTGCACTAAGAAAAACTTACCAGTACATTGCATTGTTCTAATCGGTAGCAACATTGTCTGTCATGCCAAGATATTTTTAACAAACTCCCAGGTCCTCGAGGTATGCAATCTAATAGCCACACAACTTCCACGTAATCACGCACGGAAATTTGATCTGTATTTATATTTTATGGGATATATATGTATATATATATAATGATCTATATTTATATATATCCCATAAAATATAAATATAGATCATATATATATATATATATATATATATATATATATGTGTGTGTGTGTGTGTGTGTGTGTGTGTGTGATAGAAGTGGTGGAGTTTTATTGTGAACAAGCAGTGTGCAAACCAGTGAGAAAATAATGCAAAATGTTCCCTGGCGGAAGAATGCATATTATCAATGAGCATCGGACCGGCATACCACTAACGTAAATACAGCCAGGATGGACGAATGTATTCAGCAAGATTGACGATGAACCATATGAGATATCGTTAGCGACATTAGTTTTACATATTGCTTGTACTCATGAAATAATTCGTGAAGAACTGCACAATCGCAGTTAGGTGGCAAAAAGTTAAACAAAGCAGCACAAGCATATTCATATTTCCACTTCGTTAACACATCTACATCATTTGCATGAAGAAGTAAATACTTACACACGAAAACCATTGCCGCCAGCGTTGCAACACTGCTACACAATTAAGCGGCCTTTCCACTGGTGCGTGTTTGTGTGAGCATGGTGAAATATCACTTGAGTACTTTGGGATGATGCATATCTCCTCACGATCCGGCATTTTCCACTACACGTCAAGATACTCGAGTCCCACTTGCCCGAGAAAGCTCACTCATGGTTATGATGGGGCAGTGTCTTCCTCGCGTACCACTGTCCGAAGTACAATTGCGAAAATTCCCAGACTTTCTTCCAAACAACCCTTTCACACGGACAGCTGTTTTCTCTGTACGTCCCTTCCCGACTCCTAATAAGTGTTTCTGGGTCGGTGTGCTTGATATTAACGCACACGGGTGAGGATGGTCTCATAAAAATATTATCGCCCCTGACACATCTGACAAGACACCAAGCAATTGTATTCCATAGCTTGCTGTTTAACAGACTGTGACGTCAGGTACGAAAAATTTCTCGCTGATGACGAGTCAGTTGAAATACCACTTTACACGCCTGAAACGAAACGGTCTTTGAAGGAATGATACCGTGTGACATAATCTCTGAGAAAGAACCTCAAACACAACTCCCTCGGCTGGCAGGTTCGTGGCCGCTGTGTTCTGGGATGCGCAAAGCCAGCTTCGCCTTGAGTTTCGGCAGCGTGGAGAAAAAGTGTCAACCCATAAGTATTGTGCAACATTACGACGATTAAGGGTGACCTTTTGTAGGGAAATGCTAGATTATCTGGCCAGAGGCGTTACGATTCTTCGCGATATTGCCAGACTTATACTTCATGGAGAGCACAGGAATATTTTGCCGTCAATCCACTGGAATATTGTAGAGCCTCATCCTCTCTATATTTGGCCACATCTTATTTATATTTGCCGCTGGTCAGAGGGTTTCCTCGGGGATCTCCCGTTTCCCCTGCCCTTACATTCTGACGCTGTTCCATTCGCAACTCATTTTACCTTAATCGGCTATCAATACCTCGTTGCTTGTTAATAGCCGCCTAATTACCCCCCCCCCCTCCTCAATGGCTTATTGTTTGAACTTTTAGGTCACCTGTTAGTGGAAGATTATTTTGAGCAGATACGAATCTGCAGGATGCTACTCGAGAATGGCTGTAATATCATGATCCTGGTTTTAACAGATATGAAATATTACATTTTCTGCGAGACTCGGGTAGCTTCTCAAATCTTCTGGGAGACTAAGAAGAAAATTAAGAATAAGTCTGAATTCAAAATTGTTCATAATTTATTCATATTTTTCACGTAGTATTTGACATTTTTTCTTAAGAATATTTTTATTTCTTAGCATTCGGTTCGTGGACAGCGGGTGTAACTTCAGATATAATATTTTATATGATATGTCATCTAAAATTCTTATCGTGGTATAGTCAAATTTATATACTTCTAATATTACATCTTCATTTAGCTACGATGAGTATTGAGACATGGTAAGACATATTTTCTAAATCTGATAATGTTTAGAGTTCAATAACTATTGCATATGGACGGAATTGATAGTCTTCCAGGTACCATGCACGAATTAAAAGCTACTGATATTAGCCAATTGAAGAGTTTACGTTTTGTAGAACACATACAGTATTCTGAACTAAAAATATTTCTAAAAAAACGTTAATAGGCCTCAAAGTGATAATTTGATTGAATCAAACCACCACCAAGTTTGTAGTTTTAAGTAAAATTTGAGCTGTATAACAATGATCTCTATATTGTTTGACGATGAAAGGAATAGTTATAATAGTTTGCACGTAATCATCATTGGTCTTAGGAAACTATCAGTATGGTAATTGTTCAATACGATACGTCTATACTACCATTATTCTTACGTTCCAAAATTTTTTATGTGTATTTTATTATGTTCAGTGGATAAATATGACATTATTAAAGGTAATTTCGACATGAAGGTGATGCATTATACATTTTTATGTGACCTTTAATTTCGGTCCTTGATGATGCCGCCGATCACTCGGAAGAATACAAAATAAAACGATACGCAGTGTTGAGACGGTCGTACATTATTTCCCGTTTGATTTAGAAGACTTCGCACGTTAGTTCAGTAATGCTACGTTCCGTGTATGAGAGTGGTGAGGCTGTAGGAGTGTATAGGCTATTCACGACAAAATGAGCACTTTTGAAAGCCCTGCTCAAGATCTACTTGCATGCACGTTGCGTATTCTTCCGCCTTATGTTACATTGCCATTGTAATTGGCCTCGTCACTTTATTAATGCGTCGGGCGAGTGAAAATGTGAAATTATTAGAAAAATATACATTTAACAAATCTGCTAATTTTTACACTTCTATGCATAAAAAAAACAGGAAGCGAAAGAAATAATTTCAGATATCACAAATGGATACCTAACACTTTTTATTCGACGTTAAGATACGGAACTACTTGCCATCCATCGTTAGTAACTTTAATGGGCGCATGTCACTCAGGGCGCCCGTAAAAAAAAAATTACAGGCAGGGTCAGTGACTTTTTTTAAAGTTGATTTCAAAAGTGCTCACTTTATCGTGAACAGTCTTTAGTGTCGTTGCCTCAGTGAGAGGAGTATGGTGTCGCCAGCCCCTCTTTCCTGTCGCAGGGCGGGGGTGACACTAGCGCCTCTACATCGCCCTGCTCGCACTTCTGACAGATAGCACTTGTAGCGTATCTTGTGTCGAGTGGCGTCACAGCTGACGCTCTTGCTGTTTCAAACTACTATCATGTACTGGCTAACTGTGCGCATATTGTCGAAGTAAAAACGAGGTTGTGTTCGGGGAAATCTTGCAATAATAGAAGTTCAGCATGCATTGTTTTGCTCAGGGGAGTATCTCTGTTTGTGAGTCGGTACATTTGCAGAGGGAAAACATCAGTATTTACTGTCATTATCTTACACCTTCGGTAAAATTGCTTTAAAAATATAAAGTAGAAATTGTTTCTTTTTAAAGTTGGTATCATATAATAAAAATTTAGAATGTACATCTTGTCTAATTTTTTAAAACTTTTACAATTGAAAAATATTTAGTATGCTGCATTGTTATCAGGCTTTTCGTGGTTGTTGTACTTGACGCTGTATAACCATTGTTCCACTCTCAGAACCATTAATAATTTCCGAGTTTCTGTATAGTACTTGCAATATCCAATAGGTATCTAGGATTGGTTGCCTGTCACTTAGTAAACCAATTGTAACGAATGGTAACAAACCGGATTGTAACGAAATGTTTCGGTGTGCTAAAATAATTTATATTTTTAAGCTTAATATGTTCAGCAGCATGTTACTTTATTACTCTGTCATGCGAGAAGACCAGCTATTATTTACTGAAAAACATTCGATATTTGCATTTAACAAATTTATGATTTTAAAGTAGAACAATAAAGTAGGAGTTATTTTTTTAAAATGTGTAATATATGCTGTGTCCAAATATAGATAAGAAATTTAAAAAATTTGAAAACGTTTCTCATTCGATAAGCAAATTGTGCAGCACCTGTTAAAGGCACTAACTCGGAATGATGATTTTAATTTTGGTCTGGAAAGTGTATTTTCAATTTTTTATTTTACTTGTTTTGGAAGTGAACTTTTCTTTGGCGTGTCTACCAACCTTTGAAAGCAGAGTTTGCTAAGCCGCTGTTGTATGAGTGCAAAATAAATTTTTCTTAACCAGCCAACACTGACAACCATGTGAAAACGTTTGTAATAATGTTCGAAAAGTAATATATCGTGAAATGCGAGCAGTACCGACAGAACTTTTGGACAAAGAGCAGGAAGTTTTCATATCCACGTTCAAGGATGAGTGGATTTTCGAGCAGGGCGGTGAAAATGCGTTTGAATTTGGTCTGTCCAGGTTTATATTGGGCAGAAATAAGTTTTCAAGGTTTATAAAACTATTGGCAAGTATATATAATCGTTGGAGAATTTCGTAACTTAAATAGTTTTATTGAATAAATTATTTTCTACTGTATTAAAAATATGGCAAACGTAGAGCATATTACACGATTCAAAATAGTCCTCCATAACGTATTATTGCTACTTAGCAGTGGCGTGTGGTGAACTGTTTGAAGGTAAGCGGTCGTTAGGTCTGCACTGTACCTTGTTGCTTGCTAGTTTATACTTCTACCACTAAAACGTAGCTCGGCAGCTGACGTCACAGGACTTGTGTAATAGTTCCCTTGCTGCTCGCTTGCGAGTGGTCGGAATATATTCCGTTTCCCTAGTCTGTACGATGGTTACTGTCTCCTGCTGCATGCACCGAGAACGTACAGTAGTGAGCAAGCACCAGATTACCTTGTAACAATTCACCACTCAACGTATTAAATGACTCCTCTAAGAATGTTTCAAACAACTTAGTGAAAAAAGAGAAGAGCTAAGAGAGTCGGTCATGCCCCAATGCAGGTTGTATTCACGTACTGATCACAAAAGCTCGTGTAAATTTTCTCCCTCGCTGTGTCTAGAATAACGTTCAAGATTGTGTGAAGGTCAGTTAAACGAAGCACGTTCGTTCAGATCGGAATGCGTGCAAGTTTACCAATTCCCCAGTGGTTGTTGTCATGCGGAACCAGAGCCAAACACGTAATAAAAGCGCTACTCTAAGCGTATGTCTGGCTAGGCAGGAAAAATTGCGGGAAGCTACATGTTGCCATAATTTATGTAGACAAATTAAAAAAAAAATGCTTCAAAATATATTTTCTGTTATAATTTTCAATGCAGCATCATTAGGACTACATTTAAAGTAAAATACTAAAATCATAACAAAAATATGAATTGACAACCAACTAGGTTGTTTTACGCACAGCTGGTTATGAGAAAAAAATTTGGTCCATTGATTTTACATCGTGAATTAAACAAATAAGTCGAATTTTTGTCATGTGTAATAGAATGAATTGCATCACAACAGTAAATACTCAAATACTTTGACAGTACTTGGTCTTTGTGTTTGTGTGTATGTAGTTGTGTGGCTGTTTGTGCTGGTGGCTGTGCGTGTATGTGCCCCTTTCAATTTTATAACGCTTCAAACGAATTCCACTAAACTTGTTACACATATAACATTTAGTAAGGAGACCTGTCTTTTTTAGTGTTTGACCCCGTCAGGCACTCACTTTCAAAATTGCGGCCATGTAAAAATGTTGGCTATGTCATATCTCGAGAACAAAACAACCTATTTAAAACTTCTTTGTATGCTGCCAGACAATTGTAAAAGTATTAAATTTTGAGGCAGATATTGTTGTTAGTCAGCCATTTTGTAAAATAGCACCAATTTACAAAATGAATATTTTAAATTTTAATTTGAAAACTATTAAAACCATTCTCACCCAATTTGGCATGTAAGTTATATTATACTAGGCCATGCAAACGTAAGTTATTGACTTTATTAGTTACGTATTTTCAAAATGTTGGCCATATAAATGTTGAAATTTATTAAGTATATCTGCCATAAAATTGAACCAATTTCGACCAAATTTTGTATACTGAATATATAGATTGTAACACATTCTCAGTAGTTTGGACGTAACAGAGTTGGATGTATGATGTTGTAGTGGTATAAGTTTGACCCTGAGATTTCGAGGGAGGAATAAGGTCGAGTCGGGTGTGTCCATGCCGGCTTCAGCGCAGTATATGGTGAAGAGATGTCCTACATACTCTCTATATGACTGATCCTGCTATAATAAACAACAGTTATTTTTTATTAAAAACAAATATCAAACTAAATGGAAGATTTCGATGGTCATAGGTCGAGGCATATGACATAATCAAAGGTGGTCGGAATAATGTAATCCGAGATGTTTGGTCGAGTGCAGACAACAGAATGTATCACATGCTACAAAAACAAGGAGGAATAAAACATCATGATAAAATGGCGATGTTATAATAGGCGAAATAAGATGGCGAAAGTCAAGGTGAAATGAAAGAGCATAGTAAAAATAAAATGCAAGATAACGGGGTGGGGCGAATGCGACTAAAGGAACGATAGCTCATGAGGTATAACAAAGGTGACTAAATAAAATGGAATACAAGACGGTTGACATTGAATGATAGAGCAGGAGAAAATTGAAATCCTAGAGGACAGTCAAACGAATATGAGTAATTTGCAAACAAGATGGTGGTCGGAGCCGGAGAATGTCTCCTGGCCGAGAAAAAAAGGGGTGATTTCAAAGTAAAGTGATAAAATGAGACTTTTTATGGCAAAAAGCGAGAAACCCCCCACCCCCCTCCGAATTGGATGAAAATTGCCTTGGGAGGCTCATTTTTACACATGGGGGATCGGTCCTCTTTTGAAGGGAAAAAAGACAAATTTTGAGAGAGAAGTGGTAATTTTGAGAGAAAAATGGAAGTTAAGAGGGAAATTGTAGTAATTGTATGGGTTTTTAAGGGAAAATTGTTAAATTTTGAGAGAAAAAAGAAGATGGTGTTTGGTATGAGCCTGAGCCGGCTCCTGGCTCCTTGTTCCCGGACATATTAAATCTATCAACTCTTAGACTTATTATATCAGAAGTTAATACTCCGAATCAGACCCATGTAATGCAGTGGTTTTCACGTTAGCTTTATAGTACGAGATTTTTCTGGTTTCAAGTTTTCGGTAATAAGGCATGCGCGTATTTACAATTATGTCCCTACGGATGCATAAGTTTCTTTTTTTTTTTCTTTTTTTCATTTCTAATGTTATCGCTTTCAAAAAGAATGTAAGTCCTTCTTACCAACTCAGCTTTAAAGAAATTATTTAAAAGTGAATTGCACCCATGTTAAGGAAAGTAGGCTTACTAGTTATACCGGTAACTTCTTGATTTCAAAACGTAGCATATTATAGAACATACATTTTCATATAGCATATTACATGTTCTATTATATACCATTATATTGTCCTACTGTAAACTGTTTGGGAAAAATTCTCTAATATTTGAACCAAAGGAAAACTGGTTATGCTTTCCTTTGAGCTTGACATCCTTCAGCAGTTAGTAATATCAGCATAGATAAAGAGCTAAAAATAGGCATTTCATGAACGTGTTAGCAAAATATTTGAGGGATAAATAAAATGAAGATGTGTTATTTAAAAGAATATGCAACTCTTTATGCTATCACAGAAACGCGTTCGCTGGATTGGTATTCAACCGATTAAATAAAATTACAATACACTGACTTCCAGAAACCTAAAAAGTATTTTTGACTATTTTCAGCGATTTGGTGAAGTTAGTTGTGATGTATCCTCAAGTCGTGATTTACTGAACATCTTAACATCACAGAGGGCTCCGAGCCAATTCTGAACCGTATGCGATTGTTGTAAAATTAATGACAAATTTGGGTAGATCTGAATTTCGTTTTTATTGAAGAACCAGATGACTTACTATTCGTTTAAGACGAAAATCATATATTTTGACTTAAAACAAGAATTTTTGCAATATAATTTACCGTCAGTTGTTCCTTATAATATAACTTTCGTACATCTATCTGTAATGTCAAGTTACAATGTTCTTCTATTTGTGTGGTAAACGGGCCGCCATTAATGGTCAAAATAAATATCATTTATTTCTAAAAATATATTCATTTAAATTTCGTAAGAAAATTTCGAATGTTTATGTGGCCACTGTTTAGGCGAGCACATATATTCAAATAAGACAAAATTTGGAGGAGTGAAATGGCTGGTACTCACAGAGTAGCTGAGTTGGAGGGGTGTTGTCTGCACGCCTGGCGGATGTCTGCTGCAGTGCCGAGACTGGGCGGGCGGCGTGTAGTATTTACTGGCGAAGGATGTTGACACTTCACTCTTTGTAGCAGGCGGGGGAGGGGAGAGGGAAAGGTGAGGTAATGATAACATTTCACAGCGGCCATACCCCATGCCGTGAGATCCTACTAGACTCCACAACTTACATAGCAGTTATCACCAACAGTGGAAAATACCATTCACAACTGACTTCTATTATCCGGTCGAAACTGCTTCGAAGAACGTTTGAAGCTGGTGACATCACTGACGCCCCCATGTCAGACTGAAAAATTTTGATAACCCCAGTTTTCATCATAAAATTTGTGTTTTGAACCAGTAGGCCTATTACATTTCTTTGATGATTGACGAGTTTAGCCAATCATAACAGTGCACACCAAAAACGATTATTACCGACGCCGCTGAATTTTTAACATTTTGATCAATTACAAGGGAAAATAGTTATGAAGTGATTAATTTTTACTATATATGTCTGGGCGCGAATGTATTTGTAGTGCACACTAAGTAATAATAATAATAATAATTTGTAACTAATTTAATTAAGCAGCAAATATCGTCGATAAATAAAATTAATATTCAGTTTCGAAGAGGAAATACTTAAATTACCAAAATCTCAATGTATCTTCCTGTAATACGATGCAGGCTAACACGACCACATTATTACTCTGTGAAAATTAATTTTAAATAAATATCGGACCAGGCCAGTCAAAAAAATCTTTGAAATTCTGACACATTTCAAACGTATTCGAGACTATTCTAACACCTCTGTTTTCTGCAAAAGAAAATCATTATACCCATTTTTTTTATTTATATTGATTGTCAGATATTTTAAGGAGAATATTAGACGGGTTGAGAGGGGTTTTAGGCAATAACGTAATGTTAGTGTTGTGTGGACGAATCACTCACTCAAACTTACCCACATAGAAATTTCATCATCTATAGCTGTTATAGTGCACCAACATTCTGGGTGGAATCTCTATCCATACCAGTTTTGATCAGATTTGTTCCCTTGCAGGTTATGCAGTTCTGTGTAATTTTTAACCTAGACCCGATAGTTGTCACATTATACGCTGCAGTACTTCGTGTCACTTCATTCATGCCTCTCAGATATTACATGGCCAAGTTTTACAAAAACCAATTAAGTTCGAAAGAGAAAAACTGAAGACACTCTAGTATTTAGTGATGAACCAAGATGTTTTTGAATGTGACTTGAATGAAACAGCTTTTGAAAATGGTTATCAACTCTTGACGTTCAGCCAAATTTTTATATTTTATAAGCTCACAAAAAAGAAGCAATTTACAAACAATAATAATAACGAAAAATAAAACATACACTATTACAATTGTTAGTTAAATATAAAGGCTCAGAAATAGGTATTACAATTGTCATTTTTCGGAAGAAGAGTGAAAATCAAGCCCCCCTTTGCTGCATCGATAGGTCAGTGTTAAGCACAAATGAGAGTGTTGGAAGCAATGATAATTTATTAAAAATGGTAGTAAATAATAACGGAAAATAAGAAAGAAATAAATAAATAAATAGAAATCAACAACAATCTGAATTCAGGAAGCTAGGAAAGATTTGGAAAGAAATATTATAAGAGAAGAAGAAGCAACAGAGAGAGAAATTTTTAAGAAAAAGTGTTAAAAATGGAAGGATTCCAAGGCAGGAAGGAAAAGAAAACCGGCTGGAAATGGACCGAGGAGAGGAAAAAGATACATAGTGAGAAGATGAAGGAGTGCTGGAGGAAGAAGAAGAAACAACAAAGGACGAAGCATTTAAATTGGTTCGCGGTCACTAGAAGACCCTAACGGAAAAAGAAGAAAGAAGAAGAATGAAAAATAAGCTTACACGAGACTTTTAAATGAGCACATATTAATTATCCCTTTCACTTAATAAATGTAACACTTCACTTCATGATATGCTTCTGGGAAATGCAAGCTACATATTTATGCTAATGATAAATTTCGCACGTAAATCAGAGTAACGGAAAAAAAGTACTATAAACAAAAAGATTCTGATTTAACTAATGAGCCTACATCCTACAACATGGGAGCAATTAAATTTAAAAGAAATTCTTAAAAACTAAGTTGGTGGGTAGAATTTGATTTCTGTTTGAAATCAATATAATTGGAAATGAAATCAGACACTTATACATTAGTAGTGACACAAATACAAACACATATGTGTCCTATCCTGAACTTGAATACAGAAAACTTCGCACAATATGTTAGTGCACAATCAACTGCATTACGAAGGTCATATTCGGAGCATCAACTTCCGATTTATTCAGTCAAATGTTTCAAAGGATATGGTTTTACTAACATAATTATTTAGAATGTTGTCACATTGAAAATAAGTGACTGAGCCAGATAAAACATGTTAATTTACATGGCATACCATAGCGCTACTCGTGTGAAGCATTCGATGAAAATATTTAGATTGGTCCCTGAGTTATGGCATAAAAATTTTATTTACTTATTTCTTACCAAAAATGAGGCTCTGTATACGGTGCTTCTAATATGTACACTAAACTTAGAAGTTTTAGTTGAATTTGATTAAACTGTTTAATATATGTGGTAAAATAACGTAAAATAATTGATGAAGCCTCCATTTCGAGCATCGTTGTAAGACCTCATTAATCATTAAAGTTATAATGGTCTTCTGTAGCTTTTTTAATGTGCACAGTTTGGTGAAAATTACGTGCAATTTTCCATAAATATGGCCAAATATTCAATATTTTCAACTGACACTATTGCACAAATACAATGGGAAAATGTTTTCTCTGTGTACATAATATATGCTTCTAATTAATATTGTTGGATAGAAGGTTTCGTTGAATTTTTTTTAAATTTATCACAGCTACACCATACTATACTAATTAATATATTAACACCTGCACCTGATATGTCAATTTACATACCACAATACAGGACTACTTGCGTTTAACTTTGGTGGGAATCAGTTTACATAACACAATACAGGACTACTTGCGTGTAACTTTGGCGAGAATCAGTTGATTGGTCCTCGAGATGTGGTGCAAACACTCCATAGTTTTTAAGTGATATCTTCATAAATGGCGAACAAAAATGTTTCGTATTAGCACGTTCGATGATTATATAATGTTATACACAAATATAAGTTCAGATATATTACACAATTTCGTAGATAGAGCACACAGATTAAAATGATTTCATAGGTGCCATTCTGAAAACAAAAGAGTCATACTTTAAAAAATACATATATTAATATGACCTACGACAGTAACACTTTTTCCCGAGATATGAGAAAAAAACTAAATTTTTTATGTGCGGGGCTATCTTACTAAATGGCAGAGAAATGATACACATATAGATTAATTTAATCTTTGTAATAAGTACTGCTAGCATATAAATTTAATTTGTAATTTATTTCGTTTATAAAATATACTGAGCTAAAATATTTGTATAGCTAACTTTTATAAAATAAGTGTCTTGACATATTTAAAAAATTATATTTAACGTCATATGACTCAATACTACTTGTTTGCCAAATTCGATAGGAATCAGTCAATTGTTTCCTGCTATATGACAAAGATTTATTAATTCGCATGACACTATCTTACAAAATGGCGGCCGAAAGATTCTTCGTGTAGGTACAGTTGATAGTTGTAATATCTACTACCAGTGTACAAAGTGATGCTGTGATTGAGTACATGGTTTCGACATTATAGCATTCTAAGCCGTTTTGAAAGTAAGTGTTTGACATGCTTGAAACATATCACTTAAATTTACCGCGGACAGTACTAATTATTTGCCTAATTTGGTAGGATTTGGTAAATAGTTTACCGAGATATGACCAAAAAACCGTCTTTATTTGTAGTGCACTTTCAACAAAATGGCCGACAAAGGTGGTTGTCTATTGGTATATATGACGACTGTAATAGATACTTTGTGTATACAAAATTTGTTCAAAATTGGTTATTGGTATGGTAGATATACCGAAAAAACTATAATATTTGTATTAATGCCATTTTGAAAATACGTATTTTATCAAGTACTATTACTTACGTTTACTTTGACTATCACAACATTACTTACTTGGCAAATTGGGACAGAATTAGTTCAATAGTTTTCGAGATACAATGTAAAATATATATTTTTCCATGTGGTCCTATCTTCGAAACTGAAGAACCAACCTCAATATCCATCTCAAAATTTAATACTTTCTAGATGATCTGCCGACAATACAAATTTTGTTTAAATCGGTTGAATGGTTCGCGAAGTACGACATACGAGCCCAAATAAAAAAAAAATGGTCACTATTTTGAACGTAAGTGCCCGGCGTCGTCAAAGACTATAGAACTCGGGTATCTTCGCTAAGAACTATAGAGTGCCGAATTTGGTGATATTTTGTCGGCGGTTTCAAAACTCAAAACACACGCAGCACTCACATACACACTAACACAAACACACAGAGAGGAAAGTGATATCATAAGCCTTTCTTTTCTTCGGATATTATGCTAAAAAGAGAGCGCGGTGGCATTAGTTCATGGAATTGTGCATTCGTGTCACTAATCTTGGGCGTAGGCCAAGTCTGTTACAATTTGCCTTTCTTTCCTCAAAATTTTCCGTTTCTTGCTTTACAGCACCTTAAAAAGCAATTTAATTTAAAGCAGCTAACTACGAGTGGTTTTCCGTGCTTTGGCGATGTCAAGATAGTTCACAATTCCTGTTTTAGCTAAAAAGAAAAATCACTTCAGAAATTATCTATATAACAGCAAATTCGCCTTTTCCGCCCAAAATTTCTAAACGAAAGGAAAAATTTCAGGTCAAATAATTTATATTTTAATTTTCCCACAAGCCCCAAAATCAGCTACGCGGATTCGAAGCTCTTCGACATGTGATCCAAAATGTTTGCAAATCCGCAATGCGGACAGAGGAACCGAATCAAGCCCCGTGGATTAGGAGGACCAGCTTTTGTTTGTTAACATTGTTTTCCCTGACCACTGGCTTAGATTTCTAAGACCTTGATTTTGGCGTATTGTTCTTGGAATGATATTGAAGTAAAAAAAATACAAAAATCCCCACAAAAAATTTAAATTAACTTAAAATTCGGAAAAATTACACGATTGATTACGACTGCCGTATTGGCATTGTACTACGCTACCCTTGACCACGAGTAACCTTAAACCGGATAATCGAGAAAATTTTTAAAAAATAATAACGACAATTTAAAAAATGTTAAAACTACTAAAATTGTTAAATAAAAACTAAAATGCAATTTTTGTCGCCTGCTCTTCACTCCCCGTATGACGATTAACATATGACTGACACAGCAGCACTAGTACTAAAATTTTCTAGTTAGTCAACTAATCTGTTGGCTTCACTCCACCAGCTCGAATCAATTATTAGCTTTACATAACACTGAATGCCTCCTTTATGTAATTACTCGGCCCATTGTGTTGTAGAGAGGGCTGGTAAATCGTGCTTTTAGCATCAGTACCAAAGAGTGCATATGCTACCAATTTCCAAACCTGTCGGCTAGAATGTAGTGATGTCGATGTGGGGACAAGACCCGAATTAAATCCAGTTTTTTGTTCCAGCCCAGAGTGTATGCATATTATGATTAAATATTCTCAATTTAAATAATATTATTTAGTTTTTTTAGAATATATAATTTATTTATATTTTATTTGTGAAAAGGAATTTTTACGGAATCAATTTTCAGTTAAGTGGATAATTTTGACAACAAATTAAAAATAAATAAACATGTTTAGTTCTTAAATTATATAAACATTATGTACAAAACATTATATAAAAATATATATCATTTACACGCCATGCATTTAATCTCGGTCCGCCAACAGGGTCACATTTCACACAGCGAAAAAAAATCTATTAACATGCAGCTCAAGACAGTCTATGCTAACATGTGTTCTGCAAGAATCATTAGCCGACCGTCTATGCTAACAAGCGTCCAAACTTGAATCATTAGCCATATACTCATCTTATTCACAACAGAGGTTTTTCTAGCCCTCTACAGCGTCTGGGATATTATCAGCACTATACAATGGCACACTCGCAGCCTTGAATGATTGTCGACTGAAATTTACATCCAATGTTTGGGCCTTTTTGTAGGTTTACTCTAACCAAAACATAAAATATTGCGGGACCTTCTTCTACATCCTCTGTTAATGAATTATTTGTTTCATAATCTCATCTAAGTGTGTGGGTATAAATTTCGTATGACAAGACTTTTTCCAGTCTTGATATGTCTCTCATGATTATCGCCATATTTAAACTGGCTTTGGGGCAGTTGTGGCTAAGCAGTTAGGGTGCTCATATCCCACCGGGGCGAACCGGGTCCTCTCTCTGGCCAGGTCACTCCCGGATTTTCGCAAGTGTGAATTGTGCCGGACGATGCCACTGATCCGTGGATTTTCTCGAGAATCTCCCGTTTTCCCGCCCTTGCATACTGGCACTGCTCCATTCTTACGTAATTTCACATCTCATCGGCTCTCAAGACCTTGTTGTTAAGAGCTGCCTAACTCTACTGTACTAGATTTTAGACTTATGGCATCTCTGTACAGCAATTCAAGTAGTTCTTTCATGTTTTGTAGCATCATGACTAAGCAAACATCTTGTTACAGTACAAGCACCGATGCCTGGACGAAGACGATGATGAATTCAATAGTGTCATGTCAGAAGAAGATGGTGACGGTGCTGCTGTAGGCGACACAGGAGAAGAAGTTTATGGCAATGTTGGAACCAGTAATGCAGGCTTGTTCTGTGATGCTGGTGGTAAAACTGCAGGCGACCCACCCGAAGAAGTCGATATCACTTTCGCAAGACCCCATTGGCTCAGGGATATCCCACAACGTCACTGACACAGAATAATGTATCAATTGTAGAAGCAAAGTTGCAGAAACTAAACGAGGTGATCTGAACTTCGCCATCTCTGGCGATGCAAAGGCATTACAGTAAAGTACTGTACTTGATACCTTTCCAATACCCACAATAACTGATACAACAAATGTCATGATAAATTTCGTGATCTCTGGTCTCTGGGTATATGACTGTCGAAAAACCACTGAACAACAAGACCGACTAACCAACCATACATACTGTCCATAACCAGCTGACCATTCAACTAACCGAAACCAATCAGGCCAACCAGCCATCAAGGTCGAATGATCATGCCAACCAAGCGGCAAGAAAAAATGGATTAACTAAGATAACAAACCGAATCCCATGCTAAACACTTTGGAAAACATCTTCCCCATCACGATCATGCAGTTAATCGAGTTATGATTACTGGAACATCGTGGGAAGAACATCGCGATGGACATCCCATAACAAGGCACAAGCTGCTAAAGTGGCCTCAAAGTATACGGTATGTTATGAAGTGAATCAAGACCTGAGCCTATACAAAAACAATCAAAGTATTTCGCGAACCATTCCGGGAATGAAGGTTCAAGCCTACAGTTTTATGTAAGGATCCTTGCGCAATGAAAACAATGTTTTTATGTTAATTTTAGGTAATTGGTGAAGGTTTACATATAGTCATACTCGACACACTCGATTTAGCATCAGTAGATAGATTTAGTAGGTCTGTCGCCAGGAGCCGGGAGCCAGAACTGCAGAGCCGGCCACCGCCATCTTGGATTACATCATCACTGCCATTTTGGATTATGTTATCATCGCCATATTGTATTACATCACAATGTTATATTACATCACCATGGCCATTTTGTATTACATCAACGCCGCCATTTATTTCTGTGCCATCATGTTTCTAGATTACTTACATTTTACCATGCTCTGTCATTCTTTTCACCTTAGCCGCAATTCTTTAATGCTTTATCATTCCATTCCTATTTTCTCATTATCTGTCACCTTGCCCACCATCTTGGAGTTTACTTTCCTTAATTACCTTTTATCATACTCTGCCATTAATTTTCACCATATTCGCCTTTTCTCATGCTTTATAATCTCACATTCTTTCACTATTACTTATTCTGTCGCTTGCTGATTAAGTCATCTCCTCGAACCATCATCTTGGATATCATTTTTCTTAGTCACCTTTCATTCATGCTCTATCATTCCACCTTGTTTCTTAATTACTCATCCTGTCACCTGCTCAACCCCTATGACATCGCCATCTTTTAATTTCTAGAAGTTTCCAGCCCTTACATTAATACTCTTTCATTCCTTTTCATCTTAGTCGCTTTCACTACACCCTGCCATATTGGCATCATGCCTCTGCCATTCCACATTGATTTAGTAGCCCACAGATTATCCAGTAACTACCATCTTGGATTTCGTTACCTTTGTTCCACTCATCAAAAAAACCATTACATAACCTATGTGTAGAAGTTATATTTTTTCACCACTATTTTTCTATCCCACCTAGGAACTTATTTATAGTGCTTGTATGTTTTTTAATGTCTCATTAAGGACTGTTGCATATCATGTCATTTTAAAGAATGTTATGATAGATTTCAAATAAGAGAAGAGAGAAACATGTTTTGTTTCATATATATATATATATATATATATATATATATATATATATATATATATATATATATATATATATAGACACACTTAAACATGTATAAGCATGTGAGTTTTCAATGTTGATCTGTTTTTGTTGTTTCTTCTCTGATTAGTTCTCTAACAGTCTCCATAACAATGCTGTGAGGCTTAATGAGATATCTGATGATATGTTATTGATGTCCTCGAAGGCGTTGGATGATGATATCGCCGACACTTTCCACAACTATGTTGTAATGTTCTTGTAGGAGTTCATGGATTTCTGCATTCCTTTCTTCACCATTGCATTTTGATGGTATAAGCGACGATCCCACCACATTATCGCTCCCAAGTTTCTCCATTTCAGGGTGATGAACCCTATGAGTTGGATGTAGGTAGCACTTCCTGACATGTTTCAATTTCCGGAGATGAAGGAACTTCATTTATCGAGCTGGCCATCGCCTCGTTGCTGAGCGAGTCATGTTCCCTCTTGTCTGACATCACAAGAGAAATAATGCTTTTGACAATTGCATCTGTAATTATATGATCGAGCATATTAGCCATTAGCATTTTATTAAGCAACAAGTATGAATATTGCTAGTTACCATTACCAATGTCGTGCTTGTCAACAGTGATGCTGGACCAAGAAGATATTACTTGCCTGTAATATCCGACTTCGATAGCCATGTATCTTGGCCGGAATCAAAGCCAAGCCAGCATGCCAAAACTTTATTTCCTTTGAGATGTAAAACATTCTCAATTAAGTAATTATGAGGATACTTTGTCTTTAATATTTTTTCACTGTGAAAACCACTGGCTGACCTCCAACATCTTCTAAATAATATGTTCATGGTTATAATGTTGTATGCACACCATTTTTTAAATTTCTTCTCATTTTTGAAGACTGAGTGAAGCAGTGAATCATTTTTAACATCAACAGGTTACATTCCAGTGATATGATGCACTGCATGATTCTATTCTCTTACAAGTCAAGCCAATATTTCAAGCCACTTGTAACTTCCCTGTGCTGTAAATTATCACCACATTTTTTTCGTTCAGTGTACGATTGAAACACTCGACGATCCCAGCCATAATAACACCATCATGTGTTGAGTAATGGTTGATGTTATGTTAAGCCATTAAGGCTCGAAATGAAGGATTGTAGAATTCCTTGCGGATATCTGTTTGAAAATTTTTAGATGTTCCATTGTCACAAAAAAAAACATTTTTCATTGCATTAGTCCCATCTTTCCTAGTTTTGTATTGACTGGATTGCACATTCATACTTTGTAAAACACCCGATGAAAGTCAGCATATAATTAAATCCTTTATTCACTCTCACATATGGAATCACCTTTAACTAGTAAGCTTGTTATAGAACTCTTTTTACAAACAGCAGTACTTTATGTCTGCGGAATATACGATGAGCAGGCCTGTGGAGTTCGTATGGCAATTCAGCACAAGACATTATGGTAAATAGCCAGCCTCTGACAACTTTTTCAAAATATAATTTATTTAATTTATGTGAGAAAAAATTATGTCCAGCCTTCTGTGAGGTAATTAGTAGACATAGACATTATAATACTTAATTTGTGTCATTCAAGCGTGCTTAATCCACACATCAGTTTTCAATTTTATTCTTCAGCTCCAGATCACCACCAGCTACATTTCCTATGACCGGGAAAAGCCGAGACACAATACTGAATTTCGTATGGTTTTATTCTTTATATGCATTACTGACTGACCTATTATCTTTAAAATACCCACTCGTAAGTATAAGCATTTATTTATACTGATTTAATACTTTGCAATAATATTAACTAGGTTCTGGTTTAAACAACAACTCGTAAATCCCAGGTGCAGGATGAATGGTTACATTACGAATTTGCATACTATTGTTGGGAAGAAAAAATATTTTCTTACCCCCCAAAAAAATTTCTTATTGTGTCGATACACCCCATATGTCCAAGCATTAAACTCAGACGAGTAGGAACACACATATTTGTTGACAGTAGTACTCTGCTGATCGATGGCTTTTTTACATGCGTAAACAGACAAAAGCAGGTTATCGTCATCTCCTTCCATTTGATTAGCTGATATATCCTTGGGTTCCGACTTTAATTTCGCATATAATACTACAGGTCTCAAAATATCCAGGCGATATATGAGAGTATTAAGTAATTCTTCTCACTCTCTTAGTTAATAAATGTTTTGCATGCTTGCTTTGAATCAAACAATGCAATTCCTCTCCGATGTCAGACATTGTACTGATTACAAACACAATGTGCGGTATGCATATATATCCTTTTTAGATTTTGGAGGCCTAGAATTTTGTAAAATAGGTCTTTATTTTGCAGGCACAACTCGGGCAGGCAGTAAGTTAGATTATAGTTGTGTATCTTCTGCAGACTGTAAATACTTGCTGTAATTCTCGAATTTGGCCATCATATGTTTTACAGTTCCCAAAATGCCTCATCGCCTTTTAATGTAATGCTTCGAGATTCTTTTCAGTTAGCTGGTGTTTGAAAATAAATTGAATTGAGTCTTCGAATTTAGCATTAGCACTGTTCCTGAGTCATAACTTTTTCCTTTTGGTTTTTCACTTGCTGTGATAAGTTATCTAATGACTTCTGCAGGAGAGTTAAAATGGTCGATGTTTCAGTATTGATATATGTCAAATTAGCTGCATCTCCATCATCTTTTGGGTTACCTGCATTTTAAGCAATTTCCCACCAACACTGCAGTACCCATCTGCCAAGCATGCGAGAGATATTTCTTCCTTCCATTTTATCCCACCTCTGTAGCCGAATTTAGATATCATGTGGCTCGTCATGTCTTACTGATGTACAATTAGAAACTTATTGAATAGTTGTATGGACTGACCACTATACAGGAGAAAGTATTTAACCATAGTGAGAAATTCATGTGGTTCTTCTCAACAGCTTGCACACATATCATTAAATCTTTCAAAAGTCACATGCCTCAAATTTAAGTCGTCCATGGGAAACTAAACTAACATGTTTGCATTGTCAGGAAGTAACTCTTTGGGTATATGGGAATAAGTTCGACAAAGGTAAAATTAATCTACTGTCGCATGTCTATATGATTTTTTGCTTCTCACATACAGCATTATCAAAAATAATTACTTAATCCGGTACAGCTTCATCTGATGGTATGGTCATATCATTATCTTTAAATGTAAAAATTCCTATGCCATCTACAGCTTGTAGTATAAACGCCAGGCACCGATACTTTGGTTGCACTAAGGATTTTCAATTGCCCTATAACTACACATTTTCAAAATGTTTACCATTCGGATCTTCAATTCAGTTGAGTATCGCACATCTTACCGAAATTCGAAGGACCTGCAATTATAAAATGTATGGTGTTTTGCCTTAGGGGCCATCTCTCGATTTGCGAGCTTTATTGGCCTCTCCGAGGGTAACTCGCACAGGAAGCCGAATATCCTGCTGGATGAGCTCAATAAAATTTTCTTTTTCTTGTTGTCTAGAATGAGAAGAAGTGTACAAAGTATGTGAAGCATTAAGCGAATGTACAAAGCAGCCCGTGAATATGCCGAACGATGTGGAATATGTGCGGAGCAGTGTGCGAATGCGCGAAGTGGTTTGCGGAGCATGCAGTGCAGTGTGCGGAGCATGGGGAGTGGTGTGCGGAGCGGTGAGTCGTTGCGGTTGCAGAGGACCAGCACTTGTAATCTGCCGGTGACAAAGTTTACATTTAAATGACATTCTGGAAATTTTTATCCCACAGGTCACATATTCGTGTCGCAACGCATTGCGCAAGGCTGTAAACACTTTACCGTAGAAACGACACCTTGAAAATGTAACTTTCTTCGAGTTAACAAATTTCATCCTGTCACAGCTAATCTTCATTCATTCACAGTCTGTAAGTGACTGACTTAAAATGTATAACAATGTATGTTCATATGAGATAATATCAGCTGTCGATCGGCTTGTCGCAGGAGAAGTTTACTCTTTCACAGTCTACATGAGACTAAGTATATCTGTATGAGATTGCTAGTATAAATTTTAGTTCAGTATGTTGTGATGCCTTGGAGAGGTAAGATAGGGCATAGACTCGTGAACTCACTTATAAACAGTCTAACTTTTGAGCTACACATACAAGGATACAATTACTGTGGACCAAGATCCAAGCTGAAGAAACAACTGGCACAAGGCGATGGTTGCATTAACACTTTGGAAGAGGCCTGCAAGGAGCATGGCATAACCTATGACAGTACTAATAGATTGGAAGATGGACATGCTGCTGGCGAAGTTCTAGTTAACAGTGCGAATAAAATCGTGAAATCACTAGAAACCAAGTTTGGCAAACGACTGGCTGCTTGGGGTGTATCCAAGATCATGAAAACCAAAGTTTAGCGGGGTACAGGATTACAAATGCTACAAAGCAAAAGAACGAAATGCAGCAAATAATATCCAACTACAACACAAATGGCACAGAAGAAATTAACAAAGTGGAGCAAATCAACAAGCGAAAGGAAGATGCTGAGGAAATTTTCGAAGAAGGTCGACGGGTTCGTACTTTTAATCCATCCGGCACTCGGATTTCTTGGCGGCCTAATTGGCGGAGCAAGCAGTATTGCGAGGGCAGTGAAAACTGCCAAAAATCAAAACCATCAGTTGAAAGAAGCTATTTGTCACAACCAAATGTTGGAAGCAGTTGCCAGCAGTTGAAAAAAAATGGAAAAGGCCTGTACCTACGACCTTACAACGTGGGTGATGGTAGAAAAAAGATACTGCAGATTCCATGTTTCCGAGGAGTATATATGCGAGATGCTTTGCCTCACAAACTCAAAACTAATGAATCAATAATTATAAATAAAACAGTCGAGGGTACGAAACACACTGGGTAGCCTACAAGAAAGTTGGAAATAAAACCAACTATTATGAGAGTTTCAGTAATTTGCGACCACCATTGGAACTACTTAATTATATGAAGGGTATAAAACCAGTGTACAATTACAACATTGAGTAGTTACCAAACACTTGGAACTATGGTCACTTGTATCTGAACTTTCGTGCAAAGTAGTAGCACAGCTCGTAACTTCGGGCCATACATTTCCCACCTCTATAACTAGATGGGCTGTGGAGCATTGCCCTAGTTGATTTAATAACTTATTTCTCAGTGCCGAACATTAATGATTACAACTGTAAATTGTGCTACATAAATAATGAAAGTCTAGAAGAATTATCTGTGCTTGTAGGCTCATACGAGATCGAAGATAATTCAACATATATCAAGCAAGCATTGAAACTTGATGTGACATTTTTACTTTAAAAAGCGAATTGATGTGTAGCCACAACATCAATTTTGCCTAGCAATCGAGCTGGGCTTCGATCACAAGATATGAGAGTGTTAAACTACATGAATCCATACTGCCTGTTAATATAATGCTGGCGAATGTTATAAGAGTAGACTAAAATTTGGTATGTAGCTCATTTCTCAATGATAGGCCTAGCAATATATTACATGAGTTTAGTGTGCCAGTACCTCCTCAGTTCAAGGTCGTGGGGGAAAGAAAACGAAATCCCTTATTTATACTCCTGTGCCAGCAAAAAGTATCCAGGAAATTATTGTTCACCTAGTCGACCAAGAAAGGTGTCTGATTAAATTTAGAGGTAAGGAAATAACACTATGCTGACACTTGAAGAGAGATGGGTATGGATTTTAGAGTAAAAACATATAATGTACAGCGCACCACCAAACCAGCAGTCGGTGCATCGCACGATGTCATAGCATTAACACGTGCTAGTATTGACTACCTGAAAAGCCTCGGCAACAAAGTATACACGAATGGGTACCGAAATACCGAAAGTTGAGGAAGTCATTAGTTACGAATATGCAATTACCAAAACATAGATGCACTTGTATTCACTATATATGCAAGGACCATATTTGCATCCTCAGAAGTCCAGATCCCGGTAAAAAAAAAAAATCAGTATATTTATTCAGTACCATGCAATTCGTATTTGTAGTTCAAATGGGCGATTACGAAGGTCGGAAATGCTTTGCCTGCCTCCACCAAGATTGTTCGAAATGATAAACTGCACATGATAATCATAATTTCCTATGAATTAAATAGGATTGAGTTCGACCATGAAAGACTCTCTTTCGCTCATGTGTAACCAAAAACCTGTAGCCAAAATGGCTGGATGGAGTATCGAAGATTATTACGCGCTACCAGTATATACAGGTGGAATATAAAAATACATATAACGCTATCAATGCTGTTTGGATATGCAGACGACTACAAGCACATCACAAGTAACTCAAACAAGAGTTGGTCATCCTGTTGGCTGACACACAAACAAATTCGATTCTGAATGCTGCTGATAATCCAGAGGCAGTTACACTGTGAATAGAGATAATCGCGTGATTACTGCCGCATGTGCAAGTAAATTTTTATGAACGTATAAAAATTGAATAAATTTGTCTGAAAAGGCAGAAATGTCGATGTAGCATTTCGTTCGTGGAGCCTGGAAACATTCCCAAGCCTACTGCTGACCCAAAATGTGAATTAGTCATGCCCCAGTTGTCGTACTGCAAACATGTATGTTGCTTTCGACCAACTGGATATCAAGAAGTATGAAAACATCACCATCGGCTACCGTCACATGAATTTTAAGCCAGTTAACCTCCCCGAGCAAGTACAAGTCTGCAATAGCATAGAACATTGAGAAGAGAATGGCTTTTTCAGCCTAGCTTCAGCATCCTGTTGTTTTGTAACCTGCCCAGTCAATAGGTCGGCAAGATACACGAGACCATACGCAGACCCCAGTTGTTGGCGTGGCTAACACAGCTGTGACATGGTCGGTGCTAGGAGAAGGGGAGGGGTTATAGTTACGAGCTCCACTCGTGCGTGTGAGATTTGCTTTCGCGCGTCACGTCAGGACCCGCAATACACTATGCAAGTGAGCCTACCCCCATCGACCTCGGGAATGAAGTCTAACCTTATTCCGGGATGCCCGTTACGAGGACAGGCGCGTGAAATTGTTTACGACGTTGCGACACATCTAAAAGAAAAGAAGTAGCTGTACAGCTTAAAATACAATATATCTGAAGCGACAAGTGCGCGAGGGGTGTGTCTCAATCAACAGCAAAGAGGACTTTGGCCGAGGGAAAAGTAAAAAGTAGAATTTTTCTGAAGTTTTCAACATCAACAAGCAAAAAAACCAATGCATAAAAATGATTGAAATTGACGACTTTGTGTGTGGTGCATTACGGAGAAAAATACCTTAATTTTATACTGTCAGGAAAACTGTTCCAAATTTAAATCAATTAAACAAGGCTTTGCGAGATGACGGGGTTTTGGACTGCAGTAAAGAGTTTTTAAGAAAATTGTTAAAGAGACTGTGATTTCGTTTGAAAAAGCGCCAGTCAAGGAGAAAGATTTTGTTTGAGAAGCCTGATATTGGAGCTTGGAGTTGGAGGGGGCGCTTTCTACAAGAAATGAGAAAGTTTCGAAATGCTGGTCGAACAATCGTGTATGTAGATAAAAAGTACATCCATGCTACCCACAGTGTTAGATCTTGTTAGCAGTCGGACAAGGAGCTGGGTATCACTGACCTAATCAGCAAAGGCCAGCGTTTGAAAATTGTGCATGCAGGAGGAGACGAAGGCTTTATACCGAACGCATTGTTGATATTTCGATCAAAACAAAAAACGGGAAATTATCATAATGAAATGAATTTTGATAACTTTTCGGAATGATTAAACCAGAAACTACTCCCTAATTTATCTGACAACTCTATATGGTTGTTCTTGACAATGCAAGTTATCACAATGTTCAGAGAAATAAGAAACCCACATCTTCTAGCACAAAAAAAAAATTCAAGAGTGGTTAAAAGTGAACGTGTCTTTCTCCTCTGACCTAACAAAAGCCAACCGGCTGTTACTGGCTAAGCAAGAGCCTTCTTCCAAAACCGTCAATCTTGACGAAATCATAAAAATGAACGGTCACGAAGTAATCAGGCTGCCTCCCTACCATCCCGATATCAACCCGATTGAGTTAGTGTGGGGATACATCAAAGGAAAAGTTAGCGAAGAAATATCATCCTCACTCGAAGACAAGAAAAAATCATCTGAACAGCTGTTTAGTAGGTACTCTGTAGAACAATGGAAGGAATATTGCCAATATGTGAAACACATTGAGAAATAATACTGGAATAATGATATGTTGTTAGATGCTGAAATAGATAAAATTTATTGTTAACCTTGAAGATTCATGTGATGAAGATTCCTCGACTAATATGGGAAATGAGAGCTTCACTTCGGACTCAGAATAGGTAAATAACTTATTATCACTATTTTATTATTACAGTAGCTTCCAGCTGCTAAAAAGCTATGTATATGTAATTTTCGTGCATTTTTGCATCAAATAGATGCAAATTATCGGTCTTTTATATTTTAGAGAATGGTATTTTGACAACGCCGTTAATAGATTCCTAATTTTAAATCCTGTTCTAACATTCAAAGAAAGTTAAATTTAATTCGGAGAGAATGTTGGCTTAGAATCATATTTTCACACTGTAGTTTTCAAATTACCATGCTGCTGTTGTATAAACTTTATTTATTTGTATGAATATATGTATGTAGTTACGTAATTTCAACATGGGTTGGCGAGATGAAGTGTCTTCTAGTTGCGATTACATTATGTCGTCCATGCAGTATTGTACCGCGTTCGTGTAAGTCGAGCTGACATTCCATTACCTTGGTTTGAGAGGTGGTGATTGCACGGTAGTGCCTTCCCCTCCAGGCTCTGTCGCCAAGCTGGAGGGACGGAAAGGGGAGGGCGAACCATGCGCACAGCGAAGATGGAGCAGGTTCACTTGTAACTTGCCACCCTATATCACATCCGACCATAATTGAAGCTATCCTGCACAACCAGTGATCTGATAAATCACACAAATGAAGAACACCTGCACCAAATTTAGGGTTCCAGAGAAATAATTGACGGACTCAAAATACCAGACAGCTACAAGATTATTTGGTGATCTGAGCAATGTGATGGTGAACTTCACACCACTCTTTTGAATAAATATAGGACAACTTGGACAACCATGTGCTCACCACTTACCTAAGATATGTATGCGGCATTTGTTCTCCGAGTTGCTAGCAAGCAAGATGTTTTGTCCCCATTAATGTGCACAATTCAAGTTATAACTTGTAGAAAAGTATGAGCCTTATTTTATTGGCTACAGAAATTTCAAGCCACGATTTGAGTTCAAGCAGGTCCAAGTATGTGATGGCGAAAATCACCTAAAAGTATATTAACGACTTTTATGATGTATACCATGCAGAAACTTGCTACGGCTATGCTAGATGTGCAGTTTTTAATCTCAGACCGAACAGTAAGCTACCTACAAGTGGAGACAACATCATCATGCATGCATGTATGCTGCATGCATGTATGCATGCTGAAGAAGAATTTTTGTGATCGAGGCTCACAGTGGCAAATAGACTCAATGGGAAATTGAATGTATAAATAGCAACTTAATTGTTCGCTGGCCGGAACAGTGTACTGGAACCAAACATACAACCATTATACATGAAGGCAGAAGTGTTTGGACTTTACCATGTTTGGCTATATTTTGTTGGCTATTTGAAAAAGACTGGTTCTTTGTGGACCACTGAATACATCAGAATATAACAACAATATGGCTGAGTGGGAGAGCTTGTTAGAATCTAGCAGCAGAGCGTGGAACTCCAACAGCACATCAGCAGTAGTGATGCCAGTATGGATGATGAAATTATTTGCCAGCGCAAATGCATGGTAGCATGGTCCAACATCATCTGCCTGATAATGTTACTGATACTAAGATGATGATGGAGTATAAATACAACAGTCAAAGCTCTGTCAGAGGCCTGTTTGCTGTCGACTGTCATCTCATCGAGATAGAGAGCTTCCACCCAGCAAATCATTACATGCATGTGAAACCCAGCCTACGAAGTGTCGAGTATTCTTACTGGTACGGAGGTGTGCTAAAGACCTATGAATATTTCTGTGATGGTTATCTGCATTGTCGAGGTGCTAGTAATACTGCTTCATACGAGCCATACCAGAAAATCATCGACTGTAAAAACGCCATTACACGCTGCTGGACGTACTAGATGAGAGAAGATACAAAGTTGCCTTGTTCGCTGGAGGATGTTGAGTCACATGCAATACTTAGTGGCAAGTTGACCCTGCATTCACCACACTGGAACAACATCGCCTGCCAGCCTATGATGGATAGTGTAACAGTTCCAGCAGTAGTTCCAGCCTGTGGGCCTTCCATGCCTGGCCTTAATGAGGACTGCTGAAATTTTATGCCAGCAAACAAGAACGAAGCTGTAATATACTGTGATATATAAATTATACTTTAAAGTAATTTATGTAATAATGTGAATACATTTTTTTTTGTGAAAACCAAATTCTATTATTTCTAAAAAATACCCCCCATTGTCATATATTTTTTAACTAACAAGCAAAGTTTATTGGAACTTTGCATGCAACTATTTGTCAGAAATAAATCAAAACATAATTAAAATCAATATTGTAGAAGTTTATTTTGAAAAACTGAAAAATTGGATTTTCGGAAATGAAATTGTTAATATTATTGAAAACTATACAAACATTTATACAAAATTAATTGAAAATAAATGGCTTCGATTCAAAACATTAAATAAACACTTCTTTCTTCTAAGAATATGCTTTGCAAGTTAGTTTCTCTACCAAACATGCCCTTTGCAGATAAATTTAAAGAATGTGTATACTAAACAAATTTTGATAATGTCAGAGAAAAATATCCAAAAAGTGCATATATTTAGTGTCTAGCCACTAGTACCACCCTTTGATCATGCAAACACACACCACCTCAGTAAAAACTTTTTGTTGGCCCAACGTCTGGAACTTCTTCTGGGTCAATGTTGGAAAAAGTAAATTGGTCCAACGTCAAAGTGTTACTCGGGGCAACGTTGGCCCAATGTGTATTTTTACGTTTGCTGCCAACTGAAATATGATGCTCAGCCTGCATTATTACGCCAATGAAAATTTATGGTTTTCTATATGCTTTCATAAATTTTCTTTCTTTCAAACATAAGCCATATGGATCAAAAAACCAAAATGCTGTGTGTTACCTTTACATTTGTTTATCATGTGTATATTACACATCGCCAATCTAATATGAAGGAAACCCAACCACTTACTTACGTTGGTGAAGAGCGAGTGAAGAGATTTGGGTGCCTCTAAACAGCAAGGTATTGAGAGCCGATGAGGGTGATTGAAGTGAATATGGAGCAGCGCCGTAATGAAGGGGTGGGGGAAACAGGAGATCGCCGTTAAAATTCGCTGACCAATGGCACCGTCAGGCACGATTCCCACTTGTGAAAATCCGGTGACCCGGCCGGGGATTGAGCCCGATTCGCCTTGGTTGGAGGCGGGCGTGCTAATCACTCAGCCACTGTGGCCCCCACTAACGTTAGTATTACGTTGGTTATTCATAATATTTTTATCTTTTACTAAATCATATTATTTCTTCTTTCAGAAAGGCGTTCACACAGTAATTGTCCACAGTTAGCAATGTTTTGCGAAGATGTGTTACTGCATACATAATGCCAACAAATAAACAACGTTCTGCCAAAGTTGGTTACCAGTGTTTTAAATAAATTTTACCCAATAACAAAAAAATTAAAAACACATTAATCCTATTATTACTCATTAAATACCACTTCCCATTACAACCTAAAATTCCATTGGTAGATATCAGATTCTAACCCATAGCCCTTTGATTAGCAGCCCAAAATCTTATTCACTAGACTACTGTAACTTCTTAATCAGTAGACTACTGTAACTTCTTATCCAGTGGACTACTGTCGCTTCTTATCCCCTGTGTAGGAATAGTCATTTATCATCATATTCCAGTTCGAAAATACCATGTTGGCCCAACATCTGAAATTCATGCCAATTACTAACTGTGTCTACCAACACGCTGCCAACAATCAGCCATCCATGACCGTAAAAATCTATTTGAAACAAAAATAATATGTATTGATATCCTAACTGGCAAGTAAACATGAACAATTATTGAAAATTTTTTGATCCCGTACAAAACATTAATTATTGTTGGAAATATGTTAGTTACATAATATTGGCCAAACTGGCAAATAAAGTAAAGGAAAAGTGCTAATTATCAACTGTTTGATCTTCGACAATATCCCAACATAAGACCAACAAATTATATTTCAAATAAAAGTGGTCAGTTATGTGAAAAATATTTCCATATAATTAAATACAGGAAAGCGCCATTGTTTTCATTAAGACTACCTATTCCCTAATGTTAATTTAAAATAATGATTATAGAGTACATTGGCAGAATGATGTTTATTAGTTGACATTATGCATGCAATAATACAGCTTCGCAAAATATTGGTAACTGTGGATAAATGATTAGAGTACCACAAATAATCAACATAATGCCAACGTTAGTAGTTGGTTTTCTGTCTTATTAGATTGGTGATTTGTAGTATACACACAATAAACCAACATTAAGCCAATAAACAGCATTTTGGTTGTTTAATGATATGGCGCATGTTTGAAAGAAAGATAATTTAGGAAAGCATATAGAAAACCGTACATTTACATTTACCCAAAAAGTAGGTTCAACATCATATTTCAGTTGGCAGCAAATGCAAAAATACACGTTGGGGCATGTTGCCCTGAGCGACATTTTTATGTTGGGCCAACTTGCGTTTTCCAATGTTGGCCCAATGCCAAAGCCCGATGTTAGCCAACATTTGGCAAACAAAATGTTTCTGTATGTTTACCAACTAGTTTCTAGCAATCAGCCAACCAAATGTTTCAGCAAACATGGAAAATTATGTTTTCTTTTCTCACCCCAAACTTTCTATAGCGAATTGTTGAAACTATCTTGGTTACACACCGTTGACCCAACTAACGAAAAATGACCAAACACCAGACGTTTGTTCCCAATATTGTTCCAACATAAAACCAACTGAACATATCTAATAGAAAAGTGGTCTGTATCGTGAACAACATTTACATCTCATATTACACAGAAAATATACATTGTATTCATTAAGAATAACTATTCCCTAATTTTGCCATTAAAATGTTGGTTGTACAATGTTGGCCCAACATAAAAATTTATACCAATTACCAACTTATATCTACCAACTTGTTGCCAACATTCAGCCAACCTCGACCATCAAATTAAAATTGAAACAAAATCATTTATGTATTAAAAAACATAATTTTAAGCAAACATTAGAAGTTATTGGTTTTTTATTCCAAAAATAGTTTTGAGCATTGTTGGAAATATGTTAGTTTCACATTGTTGACCTAACTAAAATAAAAGTACCAATCGCCAACTGTTTGGTTTCGAACATTGTCCCAACATGAAACCAACTACACATATTTTAAATAAAAATTGGCATTATCGTGAAAAAACATTTGTATTTTATAAAGTGCAGGAAAAAACATTGTTTTAATAAATAATATATATCCCTAACTTTGCCATTAAATTTTGGTTTTACAATGTTGGCTCAATAAAAATATACAAATACATTATCAACAGTATGTGTACCAACTTGTTGCCAACAATTAGCCAACCATTTTAAAGTTTACAAAAATCGCTCTTACAAAATGTTGTGTAATTTTTTTGATACAGTGAGATGTTGATACACGTTTTTCTAAGGTATCTCATTAAAATTTTTGATTAAACATGTTTGGTTGGCATATAATTTTGGTTCAACACTGTATTATGTATGTTTTCTAACCCAACATACTGCCAACCTTTCCAACAAAATGCCAACTGTTGGGCCAATGCATGCTGCTATTTGGGCAATTATATCAATGGACGTAGTTTATTTCAATTAATCACGTAGAGTTATGTAATCGCAAAATGCTACCTCTATCTGTCCACAAAAACCATTAAGATAAAAAAATATATATAAATTTTATCTTTTAGCAAGGACTTTGATTAGGCACATTTTATATTGTTTCATTTGCACTTGAAAACCATAAAAATAAGAGAAAACGTTACTAGTTGAATGACAAGCCGCCAGAAAATATTTCCAGAAATTGAAATATTAAATATGGAGAACTAAACAATTCAAAAGGATTTGGTAGAGCCTTTTTTTAAACCTTCATCCGGATAATCATTTTATAAATAAAGCAGCATCATGTGGAGTAATTTCGGATTCGCATCTACCTTCTGCAATTAAAATTCATATTGGTAAGAATATAAAACTAATTTACTTACAGCTAACCCTTTTTAACTACATTTTAAAAATAACTAAATATTTAAGGAGTCTTTCCGAACTGTTTATTTTAACTTCCATATTAAAAATTTTTAAGTAGAATACTGATTCAAAAATTATATTTTGGACAAATATTCATTTTCAGAAATAAAATTAAAGAAAACAACAGAAGATTTTAATTATGGTTATTAAAACAAAATTTATATAATAACAATACTAGTTTCAAAAATTAATGACAAATTTTGAACAAGAAAAAAGAAAACAGTATAATATTAATAAATTACCGAAAAAGTGCAACAGTGCTATGGTTGTAAATATAACGAATTTGTTGTTAGTAAAGTAGAAATTAAAAAGTGAAATTTGTGGTTAAAAGTAGGCCTGTGGACGCTTTAATAAATTTCTTATATAGTGATTTCCTCATTTTAATTTTGTAAACAATAAAGCTAAATAACTTCCATATATATATATATTAGATACCAATGTTAATTCCGTAAAAGGGGGTAGAAAAAATGTCAATGAGAACTTGAAAACGAACAATACAAAAATTCTTATGTTATTCCATACAAAATCCAATTTGAGAATTTGCAACGAACAACATGTTGAAAGAATTCCAAATACACACACACACACACACACACACACACACACACACACACACCACATATATATATATATATAATAACTTAAAGTGAACATTATTTAATAACTATTGTAACACAATACATTTTCTGATTTTTTTTTAAACATTTAAGAACTCTTGATAAATAACATCAATCTTCTTGTGCAAAGTGAATAATATATGGAAAGTTATAATGTTATTGTGGAAAATAGAAATACTGTATAAGATGTTTGTTAAACATGAATAAATAGCCATTATAGAGCTAAAATGAACAATATATTTTTTCCTAATTACAATTTTTGTATTGAATAAACTACAAATTAAAATGGAATATTAAGTTTATATTACTAACGGAAATGTCAAAAATAACAATAAATTTACCCAGCAAAGTATTGGAAAACAATATGGTATATATAGGAAATGAGCTATTTTTAGAGTAATTTCTTTCAAAGTATAAACTTATGAAATAGTGTGAATGTATGTTTGGAAGGACATCCTTCAGAAATAAATTTTCAACCACCTAAAATATTATAATATCTGTCAGCTTGTGAAGTCACCAACATCTATTACAACGCAACATTTCATAAAACGTTTGCTGCATTCATAAAGCTATTTAAAGTTCCCAAAACCGAAGGTACTGTATAAATCAGCATTGTAGCAATCCGCATATTTTACATTTATAGCACTGTAACGTGCTGTATTCATCAACAGTTGAACATAACCACTTCTCTCTGTTATTACCATTTAGTAATTATGTGCATGTATGAATGCACTGCAAATAGCAATATTTCGAATTCGTAAACATATATTTTAAAATATTTTCAGAACAAATAATTACCAAATATTTTCAATTTCCAGCAATGAATTTCTCAAATACTTCTGTACACTAAACTCAAACAGCAGACAATTTGTGAAAATTCAGAGAGAAAGCATGCATGTATTTTTCCTAGTATGTCTTCCCAATGTCTTCATTTAGTTGTAATAAATGTTGGGATACCGAAATAACATAATGTATGAATTAACTTTGGTTACTCTCTAACGATAAATTTGGTATGCTGAAAGCATCGACTACAAGAATTTAATAAAGTAATACACAGCTTATTTTTATCGAAAATTTTGTGTGACAGCATCACATGAAAATATAAAGGTTTTTGTGTTTTATCTCGGGAAACAATCAACAGAATAATACCAAATCTGCCAAAAATACAGTACACCATATAATCCCATGTGTTTTAAATGGGGTAGGCACTTATTTTCAAAAGGGTGGCCATGTAAACGATTTTTTTAGTAAACTTTATCTACGAGATGATGTTACTGATTTAAACAAAAACTTTGTATTCTGACAGATTAAGTTATACTCTAGTGAGCCATTCTAAGATCTGCAATATATATAATATTAATTTTCCAATTTCGAACAAGATTAGTATTCTGGCAGTATAAACTACAAGCATATTATAAGCTAATATGTATATTTTTTTTTTTACCAAATTTTGTAAGATAGCACCACATTGAAAAATTAATTTCGTGCGGTCTCCTGAAAAACAATCAACCGATATCTATGAAATTTTAATAACACGAAATTCTTTGGTATGCCATGTCGCACATCGAAAATAATAGGGCCAAATATAAAAAAAAAAAAATCCATTATTCGGTTTTTAGAATGTCTTGGGCTTTATATATTCAGTATAAGAAGGTCATATATGTAGTACAATCAATCTCCACCTGAGATGTGATATGTCTGTACTACATTTTAATATTTCAGAAAAAAGTCAGGATAATACAGTCACATGTTGACATGTGGCCTTGTTATTCTTATGGCTGAGGATGGGTTGGGATACACCATGGCCATATTTTATGTCGTGGTCTTATTATTTTAATGATGCTGTATAGAATGGATTGCACGCGTGATTTTAAAATGGAGGGAAATTATTGTCCATTGCTTAAACAGTGTTAACACACTGATTGTGCCGTTGTTGATTGCAGCACAGCTGGTTTCGTGTTCAGAAAATGCATTTTAGTGTAAATTGTAGATAGTCCTGTGATTATTACAGATTTAAGATTGACTGTACAGGAACATCCCGATAATCCCAGGCCAGAGTGATTATTATGATGTCGTTTTCAGAGTCTTCCATACGTGAGAGGGAATCGGTAAGTTTAACCAATATGCATTTTATTAGTTTGATATGTGGAAAGTAATAGGGAAACTTCGAATTTCAGAAGGTGTAGTGTATTTTAAAGATCTATTTTGTCTTAAACTAATTAATATCAAGATGACTTTATAGCGTAATATTTGTTTACTTATGCCGATACGTGTGTTTAACAACACTGTCGGTATTATTTAAAATAAAAATGGACAAGAAAACTAGTTTTCTTGACGTTTCAAGAAAGAATTTCAATACATACAAGAATTGCTCGTATTATAATATAGTATTTTAATCCTCCTATGGTGGAGTGATAGCCATCCAAAGTAATAATAATTACTATTTCAAAGTTCACAGACTGGAGACTACAGAGAGTAAACACTTAATACTGAAATACAAAAACTTTCAGTTAAAATAATTGCAGACCATAACGACTCTGCTTTAATTCCAGCAAGAGAAGTTGCAGATTTACAAGCACCATGTGTTAAGGCATCCAGTTCCATGTGTGAGGTTAAAATTCATAACACAGTATGTCACAATCATAATCTTAATTTCTCTCAAAAACTATAAAATATTGACAAGAGGCCTAGATTGATTATAATTATCTTAACTGCCAAATGTTAGTCACTAAATTAATACCTCTCCAAGAACAATGTTGTGACTCAAATTTTTATTGATTTTTTTTCTGTTTTAGCCGAGATAATTGTGAAGGAAAAGGTATATGCTGATCTAGTTGCTGCCCAACTATCTACTTCGTTTGAAACCAACACTGCGAATTTTATATGCGAGGATAAATCTCCGCAGAGGGACATCAATAGTGGAAGTGAAGACTTTATTATACCTTAAGATGATTCTGTGTTAGATCCTAATTATGAACCCATTGAATCAAGTTCGGAAGATGAAGTATCACTTAGTACTTCTAAAATAGTACGGCCTAAAGAATCTACAAGGGGCCAAGAAAGGAATGAAAGACCACTGACAAGGAAGAGAAAACGCCAGCCAGAATTATGGAAACAAACATGAAGAAAACAAAGGTAAATTCTGATCAAGCATAATGCACCATAGCGAACAAAGAAAAATATGCTAAATCAGTAAAATGTGTTTTTGGAAATAAATGTCACCTGCAGTATTCTACTAAAATAACACAAGACAAACAGATACACGTTAATAAATCTTTCTGGGAATTATGTGACCATGGACTGCAACGGAATTTTGTAGTGAGTAATTCTCATAAAGTCAAACCGCAGTATACGTATTTAAAGGAAGGCAGTGGAAGAGGGTACATTATTTCATACTATTTCACAATTAATGAGAGCAGAATTGGGGTTTGCAAGCACTTTTTTAATGAAAACTCTAGATATAGGAGACAAATTCGTAAGGAACTGCTGGAAAAAAAAGTTGAAGAATGTGGAGTTTTAGAGAACGAAAAAATGGGAAAGCATACAAAAAATAAAATTGATGATAAATTGAAGGAACAAGTCAGAGCACATATAAATTCCTTTCCTAAACCAGAATCCCATTTTCTTAGGGCACAGACAAGCAAAGACTATTTGGATGGGAGCTTAACAATATCCGAGATGTAGACTGTACACTGAAAACCAAGCCAAAAACAAACTACCTGCTGTGAAAACAAATGTGTGCCAGGAAGTATTCATCACTGAATTTAACCTCTCTTTTTTTGTGCCAAAGAGAGATCGATGTGCACTTTGTGAGAGTTATAAAAATTCCAGTGAAGAAGAAAAGAGAAAAAATTCAAGCGAGGTATGATCAACACTGCAGAAACAAACATTTAAGCAGAGAAGAAAAGTCCAATGAAGCAAATCTTGCTCGAGAAATATCATTGATACTGTCATGTCTTGATTTATAGGCAATTTTACAAGTACCATGCGGAAACATTTCAGTGCTGTACTACACAAGAAAAAACTGTTTTAATTTGGTTTATGCTTTGTTTAGAACGAGTCAATAGCTAAACGTGGGGCCAACGAAATGGGAACTTGCATTCTAGTCTTTCTCCAAGAAATCTGTCAAACTCAACAACATCTAGTGTTTTATTTGAACAATTCTGCCGGACAAAATAAGAATAATGCTATCGCATCCCTGTACCTCTTTGCTGTTGAGACACTTAATATACCCCGAATCACACAGAAATACCTCGTTCCTGGCGATTCTCAGAATGAAGGAGATTATATGCATGCTACGATTGGGAGTCAAAGAAGAGATATCTAAAATCAGGTCCAATCTACACTCCAATGCAGTGAACACCATTGATTCAAATAGCAAATAAGGTCGGAAAATGCTACATTGTCAAGGAGCTTAAAACAGAGGATATCAAATATTTGAAGAAGCTAGCAAAAGAAATACGCAGCAATTACAATGTTAATGAGGATGGTCAGAAGGTAAATTGGAATTTCTTGAAAGTCATCGAGGCAAGGGAAGATTCTCCTAACACTCTCTTCTACAAAACAGACTACGAAGAGAATGATTTCAAGACGATACTCGTAAAAAAAAGTTAGTGAGACCATCGCCTTAGTGTGCCAGTTGTGTGTCAGGTCTATGAAAATTCTCCAAGACTACCCAGGAATAAAATTAAAGATATTCTGGACTTGTTTTCTTCAAGTGTAATACCAAGGATTCATCATCCTTTGTTCAATAACTTGCAAGCGCAAGAGAATAATATCGAGGGTGAAAAAGTAAATGAAGATATTGATGTGTGGGAAGAGTTTTAAAATTGTATATTATCCATAAAGTATTCTCAATGAAAACAATAACTCATGATTACTTTTTAGAAATAAGAAAGTTTTTCATGTTTATCTTAATTATGGTATTCATATTTTACCATACAAATTGAGAAATAAAAATAACTTAGATTTAACATATGTTTCTTTGTTAGCATTATAGGAATATAATTGTGATTTTTAATAAAATACCTTTATTAATATCATTCAAATTATATTAAACTTTAAGATGTTAAGGAGCTGGAATAATTTTTAGAAAAAGAGCCAACGTTATGAAATTACTGATTTCACAGGCAAAGAATAAACTTTCAAATCTCTCTCCTGTAATGTTTAGTATTTTTTTTAGATTTGGCCTATTATTCTCGATGTGCGATGTATACTGACTGACATGTCTTAGTGCGTCATGCACTTATTTTAAAAATTGCAGCCATATATAAACATTTTCGTTCACTGTATTATGTATGTCTACGAAACCAGGAAACCAACTTTGACCAAACTGTGAATGCTGGCAGTAGCCTATATAACAACCTTCAAATGTGATTACACAAAGCCTCTTTTTGTCCATCATTTTGTAAGATAGCGAAATTTTGTACCATATCTTGGGAAACAATCAACCTGTCCCCACCAAATTTAACCAACAAGTAAACTAAGTCACCCCATGTTAACTGATATATCGCTTAAGTGGGTCAGGCATATCTTAGTCTATTTAGTCAGAAACAAACTCAGAGAAATGTAGGCTAAATAGTTTTATTGGTAAATTCCAGAATTCTTTTGCATTATCTATGTGTGTGTGTATATATATATATATGTATATTTAATTATTTATTTATATATAAAAAACGATTTACAAGATATTTATGTACTCTTACGAAATTGTTACAATATATTTACTGGGTTATGAAAAATACAATACTAAAACTGGAATAAAAATACATTTCCAAGAAGAATATAAAAAGGAGATGAACTTATAACTTAACAAATTTCTGTCTGGCATTCTATATTTGCCAGTTAATTACATTAAAGTAAAATAAGATGAGAAGGATAAAAATATGTAATAGTAGACCAAATATATTTTTATATTAGAAATGATATATTTTATAGTTTAAAATATTATTTAATAATCTTCCCAATAATATCCCAGAAGAGTACAAAACAAAATCAGAATAAGAAGGATAATTAAACACACAAAAGTGTAATTAATATTTTTTTCCAAAAAAAAAAAAATTGTATTTGGGATTTCAAGATTTTTATAATTTATTTGCTTTTGTAGTAAATTATAAATTAAAATAAACTCAAATTAATTGAGTGTGTGAATAATGGGATCTGAATACTGCAACTATTAAAACTCTAGAATTTCTTAAATGATAGCAGAATTTACAGTACAAAGTATAGAGTGTGTTAGGTAATTTGTTGGCGTGTTCGACTCGCATTCAGGAGGTCGTGGACTCGATCCTGGCCAGCTCTATTGGGGCCGCCCCTGGTTATTCCAACCCTTCTCCAGGCGACTGCTGGTGCAGTTACTGCATGCACACCCTTCCAATTCCCTACGCTGTGCTGTCATGTATACATATTGACATCAATATAAAAAACAAACACAAATAAAAGAAAATATCGAATACAGCAAATGGGACTTCTAAATGGAAATGTCAAGCGGATGTTTGCACAATTTTAAAAGAATTGAAAGAAGGAACACGATAAAAAATTTATAGCATTTTAATAAAAATATCCATTTAAAAATTTATTTTCAAAACCTAGGATGTTGACAACAGATTTTTAATTTTTGCTTGTGGGAAAATAGTTGAGAAAAAAATTTAAATATTAAAAAATTAAAAATACAAGTTTAAACAACACCAAGCAAAAACAATACTAACGAAATATTAAGAAAGATTGAATTTTTTTATGTATTCCTTATCTATTTTTATTGGCTGTCAGTCAATTTCAAATGTTGCATTAACGAAACTTTAACGTTTATTTTGTTTTACGAATTTAGTAACTTCCCTTCATAGATCTGGTCGTTTAAATTGGAGACAAAGACACAATATTTGACTTGTTGACTGTCCTTGTATCTAGATGGTGTTATTATAACTAACTGGTTTGTCTTGTTCTGGAAGTTGCCTGGTATGATAAAGAAGGGACTGCACTAGAAACACGATTGCTGTAGTACGTGTCTTCAGGAGAACCTACATTATGGATATAAAAAGAAAGAGAGGTGGAAAGAAGAGGCTGAACAGTTTTTTCCCAAACACACATTTGCTACATCAAAGCACATGAACTGAAGTCCAGAGAGGCAAAGAAATCGTTTGAACAAATGGTTTGGTACCTGGGTGTGCTTATTAAATGAAGTATTCGTCCATTAAAACGGTAAAGAACTGGAGTTAAGTGTTTGTATGGGAACACTTTTTGGTTTTGGGCGCAGTTTATGCTTAAACCTCTAGACAGAAAACTAATTCTGTTGTTTCAGAATGTGGCCAGTTTCGTTGTCTTCTATCAAAGTTGAGCTTGCGGCGTTCCTTCAGAAGGCAGTCGCGTTCACACATTATCTGCAGTGTTTCATTTCCTCACTGAGGCTGTAAAAAAAACTTGGTGGTACTGGTAGAGTAGTCCACGGCTTCGGGCCAGACAACAGTTCTGCAGATTAAAACCCTGACTTCAGTGGTGTGGCCCAGTGGAAAAGTAGTAACAGATTTGGACCTTTTGACTTTGACGGAATTTCCTTTACCACTGCAACGTAACTTTCCGCTTCTGCCTTGGAGTACGCAAACTTGAGACCGTATGTTAGAAGGACAAAATCATACTGTTTATAAAACTGCTGCAATTATGTTCCTTCATCACTGCGACCTGTCTCTCGTATTTAATGTCCAGCGAATGTGTTTTGAAACCTGAAAATAACTAATTCAGCTGCCCGAACTATCAAGTTGCTCTACTTTGTTGTTTCTGGAACTAAGTCCCTCGAAAGAAGAGAAGTGGAGAGATAGTCTAGGCAGCTCTTAACATCGAGGTGGTGAGAGCCGATGAGGTTGACGTGACGTTAATACTGAGCTGCACCGGAATACACGGGCGGGGGGGGGATATGCCAGACTCCCGAGAATACCCGCTGACCAGCGGTATCGTCCTGCAATATTCCCAAATGCGAAAATCCAGTAGTGACCCCGCCTATAATTCTGCCCTGTCCGCATTGGTGGGAGGCTAACAGTGTGACCACTACACCGCCCCCCCCCCCCCCACGCCATCCTAAAACCATCGAAAGACTTCCATTAACCTTGTAATTCTCACGGGCCTCGGGGGATGCTACAGCCTGAAGCACCGATGTAGTATTCAAGCAGGTCATGACGCGTAAATTATATCTTCTTTTCTCACCGCAGCAGTCAAACCAACAGGCTATATTCTAAATCGAACTATGGAGACGCGTCTTTTCAAGTAGCCTGTTTCCGGACACGGTAATGGCAAATTCCCGCACAACTTAGTATTCCATGCCAGGAGATAGGCTACCACGTCGGCTCTCTGGACGTAAAACCAGCCTCAAGGAAGCTATCACGTAATTAATGTTTCATTTTGGCTCAGGATATAAAACTACAATTTAAATTCTTAAATTTACTACTGTTGGGCTTGTTGTCGCGTGGTTTACAAAATAGGTTACCATAACAACCAAATATACAAACAGCTTTCGAGTTAGTTGAGTGAAACCACACGAAAATGAAATAAAAAACATAAATAACTTACTCACTATCCAATTTAAAATATTAGTCTCTAACACAATCATAAATAGTAATTTTCGTGATGCTGTAGGTAAATGAACGAAACATATTTAATTCAAATCACGGAATTACAAAACCTTAAATGGCCAACTATATCAACTGTAATACATGTGAATCAAAATGACATTCATTTACAATTTTTCAGGTTAAAATTCTGATACGTTACAGAATGGCAAAAGTGGTAATAACTAGGATTCTTGAATAGAATGCTTAATGTATATGGATTCGTTACATGCGAGCGGAATATCCGCCAAGAACTTATGTTCTGCCCGAAAGACAGCCCACATGTTTCACGTATGGACAGGATGGCGCAATATCAACATAGAGAATTACATAAGGAGACGTCGTTTCGTTATGTCTCCAATATATCTTAAGGCTAGTTTCATCATCATTTTCCGTGTAGCAGTCAACGTAAATTCTACGTAGTTGCGGTGGTGACTCATGCTGCGGGACTTTACCGTATATAGTTTTCAAGGAACTGTGTTCACCAAAAGATTGCAGCACAAAGGGATGACAAGGAAGGTAAGACGTTTGAACGCCACATGTTTACCTGAAGCGGGGTGAGCTTATCTCGCTAACGTAACATGAAAATTGCGCGCTCGTGACTTTGGAAGCCAATTGCTTGGCATTCGGTTGAAGTGTGAATACCGAAATATTCGCACAGTTTGTAAAACAGTATAAGGCATATTTTCAAGTTAATAATTATTAAAATAAAACAGTGTGATAAAGTATCGTATTTTCTCTATTTACTTTGAATAACGTCAAACAACACACAGAAAGTTGATAAATTCATACCAACAATAGCCTGATTAATGAGGCAATATTTTTACCTTAGTTAGAAATTTGTTTAATTTGCTATTTAGAGTCCTTTTAATATTCCATAATGGTGCCGATTTAAACCTCGCTAGTTAGTTATAACGTATGTTTTTATTCTTTATATAAATATTAATCCACCCATAGTATTAATGACCCTGCCGAAATAACCTTTGTGATTGTAATATTCCATAAATTCACTCCACTATCACTATTTAAAATAAAACAAATATTTTTCTATAGTTTGGTAACATTCCATGACATTTATATTATTAAATACTTCAAGATGCCTGACTAAAATAACCAGATTTCCGTAATTTAAAAATTAAGTATGTAGAAGAACGTTTTGTCAAATTCATACAGGTAGGGCTATACGAAATTCATAATTCAAACTGATGTCACGATCATCCAAGATATAAAATATTGTAGAGACAATTTTAGGTTTATCATATCTGAAAGTTTTGTTTATTAATTTATTTTGTAATAAGAAAATTGCAATTGCTTGTAAACCTAAGCTGGCAAAAGTTACAATAAAATCTGAGAACGAAATAATCTTTTCTAACGTATACTTGGAATCAATTTTGCAGAACATAAAATTCCAACATCTTGTGCAGGTGAAATTTATTAGAATTGTAAACTATTTTCGACGATAATAAAGACTGTGAAATTAAATGATTAAGAGAAAGACTTTGCCGAATAGTTTCGGCTACCAGTAAAGTAGGGTGCAGTGTATTCGCTTAGAGTCTTAATATAAAATTCCTTTAACATCAGTTAAATTTCAAAATTATAAAAAGAAAACTGACTACGATATAGGATACATGTACTGTAATTTATTTATAGGTTGAACAAGAAAAGGAGTTTTATATATATATATGGTTTGTATGTACATAATAATAAATATCTAGACACTTAGTAGAATAAAAAGGTAAGATCTATTGATCTATTGCATAGAATATAGGTGATGAGTGAGGATTGGAGTCTCTAACCTCGGCCGATGGTCTAGTTGTTGGACAAAATTCGCATTTTACCCTCAAAAAGTTCCCATTTATCACCAAAAACCAGAAAGGTTTACTCAAGTCTCTGAGTCAAAACCCTACGGACCAATAGGGACAGCAGCCATATTTGGTTACTTTACTAACCCCGACCGCCATCTTGGACAGTTATACATTACCTTGACCTTCACCACAGGAGATATTAAATTATAATAATAAAAACATAATCACAAAAAATAATACGAAATTATGGAAAAAAGTAGGGAAAAATTTACAATATTAACCACGACATCTTAGATTTACATTACCTTAACTTAGATTTACATTACCTTAACTTAGATTTACATTACCTTAACTTAGATTTACATTACCTTAATTTTTAGCACAGAAATGCTTAAAAACACCAAAGAATCGAGAGAAATTTTAAATAATGGTAAAAATATAGTTCAATCTAGGGAAGCATTTACATTATTGAATTTGACTACCATTCTAGGATTTACGTGACCTTGACCGTGATTAATATTAAACGTGAAAAATCTATAAACATTGTAAAATAAAGCAATAGGTAGACAGATTATGGCGACTTTTGAGTTATCGTCGTCTGGCGTCGGAGTTCTGAGATGTTCATGCTCTGATTCCGGTCCGCTGGTGGCCATCTAGAATGTCGATGGCCTTTGACCTTTTACCCCGGTGTCCTTTAATCCAAAAATACAAAAAGTAACCAAAACATTTTAATAAATACAAAATATTCAAAAAAATGTATAAAATTATTTTTTAAATTGTTGAAAAATTGTATAAATGATAAAAGAATTGTAAAAAATTCCGGCCCGGTGGCGAGTTTCCTTTTAAAAACGTCCCTTTTTTTACTTACAAAATACCAAATTTTTTCAAAATTTCCTTTTCCCTTTAAACTTTCCCTTTTTCCTTTAGATTCCCCTTTTAACACTTACAAAATTCCCGTTCTTCCTTTAAAAAAAAGCATACAGGCCCCCGTCTGCAAAACCGAGACGCAAAAAGACAATTTTCAGCCAATTTAGGTGTTTCTGGAGGTTCGTTTCTCGAGGGCAGAGCAGTGGAGGCCATATTGGTATTATTGAAATAGTGTTTGCCAAATCAATACAAGGGTCCAGGATCTGGAGTCAGACCTACCATCAGCCATCTTGGTTCTGTCAGTCAACTTGTCCTCTATATTTTATGAATATGAACTTGACCTTTGACCATGACTACAATGACCTTAGACCTTGAAACCAAAAATTCGTCAAAATTCCCAAAAATTCCAAAAAAATTAAAAAAAAATTATTAAAAAAATATATAATAATATATGTATTAATTAAAACCAATAAATTACAATTACTATTGTTTGTGCTGAGAGGTGACGAGGGGCTGAAACCGACAAGCCACCATGTTATTTCATCACCCAACCTCCATGTTGAACCCAGGTGACCTTGTTTTTAACCCATGACCTTAGTATAACTGTGACCGTAGATGACTGTGCAAAAACTGGAGAAAGAATATAAAAATTTCATAATTTCATTAAACTCAGTCTGTATATTACATTACTGACTACAGCGCCATCTTTGATTCAGGTGACCTTGAACTTTGACTTTGACCCTAGTGACGCTTGACCTTGAAACAAAAATCCAAAAATAAAATTTTTAAAAATCGAAACAAATTTCCAGTGAATTCCAAAAAAACTCTTGACACTTAACCCAAGACCCATTATCCACGAAGCAAGACCAAGAACCCAGGACCCAAGACCCATGATCCAAGACTCAAGACCCATGATCCAAGACCCAAGACCCAAGACCCATGATCCAAGACCCAAGAAGCAAGACCCATGAGACCCATAAGTGTCCCATAATGTCCCGCAATGACATTTGATGACCTATAAATTACACATTATGGCCAATGATGACACATAACAACCCATAAATGACAGAGCACCACACGAATCATAATTTCCCATAATAACCCAAAAAGACCAACAAATGACCCATAACGACCCATTAATGACTCCTGATCGTGGTGCTAAGTGAAGTGCTAAGTGTCGTGCATGTGGGTCGCAAGCTGAAATCAATTCCGCATATTTTAAAATGTAAGTATGTAGTCCTACCTATAAACATGAAAGGTGGATTTTTTTTCTTTTTTTAGTAATCTAGCTTTAAGGCCTACGCAAACCAACGCGGGACGTGGAAGCGGGACTGCAGCGAAAACATTTCGGTTCCCGTCATGTCGGGAATTCCCTCGTCCCGCTAGTCACATTCCAGTCCACCAGTGTACAGTCGCCCTCGCATGTGTGTGGTTATGGAGTGCGGAATGGATACGAAAATCTGATCAACGTTGTCAAAGAACACACTATATTGTACGATTTGGTGCATACACATTACAAAAACAACAGGAAGGACAAATTATTGAAGGAAATAGGAGACCTTTACGAACAGGATGGTAAGTGATGTATATAATACTGCTTTGTATAGGGAAGTATGTAGATATTTGTTGGGGGGGGGGTTGCATAACCCACATGAACCTTCCCCTCTTTGTACCGTCGCAACTGATGTAAAAAATTACAAATTTATTATGACATTTCAACAACTTGCATATGTTTGATTATTTATAAACATGTTTACTACATCCACCTCTTTTATAAAGTACGTATTGACTAGCTGCGCAATAGGCACATCTGCAAAGTAAATAAATAATAAACATTTAACTGTTATCTGCTTTGAAATACTCGACAAATGTTTCCCTTATGTGGAATGCTTCTCTGCATGCACGTCTGGCAGGCCCACAACAAAAATTACAAAGCTGTGCAGAACCTGATGACTGCGGCTCTTGGTGTTGTAAATCTGTATCTTTTTTCTATGAGTGCAAGAAATTATGCAAAACACACGTAGACATCACAATTAATTTTGCTAACTCTTCATCAACTTCTATTGGTCGCAAAAATATCCTCCACGTCTCTACCGGAATACCAAATGTATTCTCGACAACACGCCTTGCCATAGAGAGGCGCTCATTGAAAAGTTCTTTGCGATGATCACCCCTCGCCTGCCTTTCTGGAAATGGTCGCATCAAGTAGTGTTTTAAAGGTAACGCCTGGTCACCTATAGTGACATGAGGCGTTGTTTCAGCCTGCAAAGGAAGAGGTTTGTCTTCATGAAGATGTAATTGTCCGACATCTAGTTTCTTCCCAAATTACGATTCCTCAAAGATTCCGCCATCACTGTTTTTCCTGGATCCCCTCACGTCCACACATATAAACATATAGTCTCCGCTAACAATAGACTAAAGTATTATTAATATTTCTTCAAATAACAGAAGTTTCTCGATCCAGTCTTTTTGGGGCACTCCACGGTAACATGTTTACCATCTGCACTACCAGCGCAATTCGGAAAACCCCAATCTCTTTAGTTGGCTCGGGCAAGTATAATACTTGCAGAATGTTACAAATAGTAGCACATACTTAATTCACAATGACACTAACAGTTGTGAACCAAACTCTATAATTGTGACCAATAGTCTTGAGCATGTCTCCAGTTGCAAGAAACCTGGTAATAAGAATGACACATGTTACTGTGTATGTATGTATTTCCTGAAAGAAAAAATAACAGATAGATGTAGCCGAAGTTGACACCGAGAAGCAAGATTTGTTGAAAGAAACACAATCATTAGGTTCACAATACTAACGATTAATTTTATTATATCACACAATGTTGGTAATATATTAATTGAAATGAAACACATTTGTGGTTGAATGAACAATCATATTTGTGAATGTCTTACTGGAACTGGACATCTATTCTAACCTTATATTTGGTTGCCAATATCCACGTATAGTATTTGGTTGTTTCATGTACAAGTTGTTAGTTTATACCAAATCATTGCCTAGGTGTCAAATTGTTGTTACAACATATAATACAATCTGCTCTGCATAAATCATTCATACTAGTAGTTATGCTTAATCTGGTGTGAATGATATAACAATATCATGTATGTATTTATGTTTTAGGAGAAGAGTTGAAACAAAAGTGGAAAAATCTGCATGATATGTATGCGAAGTATTTGAGAAGCCAGAAAACCACACAGGCCAACCAGCAAAAAAAAATTATAATTAATGGCAGTGCGCCTCATTTATGGATTTCTTGACGGCCGTTTATGGCATTTGCAAGCACCTTGTCTAATGTCTCACGTGAAGTATCGCCATATCAACCTCGTGAAACAAAGAGTGTTTCCAATATCGAAGAATAAAACCAAAGTGAACATGAAGAAGAAGTTAGGTGGCATACACTCGGAGAACAATCGACAGACAATGCCAGCGAGCGAGACAGTGGTAACATTGTGCACACCGTGCCTGAACGGGACACCTCTACTTCTGGTCGTAAACATACAGTGATGGGAAAACCAGGTACGTCAGTAAGCTACGTTGACAAAGTAATTCATTACTTACATACCAAACGGGCGAAGAGAGGGCACAGTGCTGTCGAGCATATATTTATGGGATATGCAAAAACTATGGAAAACTTTACTTCGTACAGGCAGGCCGTGACTAAAATGAAAATAGTTGAAATACTCATGCAGCAAGAAGTGGAACAACTCCAAGAGAATCAAGGTTTACAAGGCACTACGCTATATAATCAATATCCCTCGTCACTCACATTAAACGGTCCGTTGGAATGGTCTGCAGTCGAGACCATTTAATCTGTGTAAGTGTTGGTACTCCCGATTATCAGTTACCAACACCAGACATGAACTATCGCTAAAATAGCTCGAGCCTTTTAAATATCGTACTTTAAATGCGGTTATTAATTTTAGAAGGTTTTATGTGCCATTTTATAACATTCATTTTTATTTACTAGTGTTTGCATATTAACATTGTTTTGCCACATTTTCTATGTCACATGACCATTCTTAATTGTATAATTAACTACATGTAGCTATTTTACTATACGCCTGTATATAGCATATCACTGAACATGTTCATTACCAATTACCTTGCTAACTTATGTATCTCCACGCCACCACTTATTTTTGTAGCACACAATACTTTCAGCCAACCAACAAAGCGGTTTGCCATCATATGTAACTGGACGCATACCAATGTGACTTACTGTAAGGTGGTTGCAAAGCGTTCCTCAGATGCGATGGGTTCTTGGTAGTTTGTATGTTCCTTGCTTATATCTGTTTCAATCATACCAAGAATCTCACAGAAACTGTCTTTCGTCATTCTTAAGTACACATAAAAGCACTGTTCATCTGCAAGCAGTTGTGGCATTAGTGTCGCAAATTCCCCATATGTGTTACATTCTACATTTATTGGATGAACCCATTGTCGTGATTTTCGTTTGTTGGTATATTCATCCTCGACAACAGCAAGTAACAGTAGTTCTTCATTTGACGATAAATCCATGTCTGGCACCACCCAGTGGGAACTACAGTCGTGTGCTGGCGACTTGTCACCAGGCGAGTTCGCCCACGATCAGTCGCGTTGGTGTGCACAGGTGATCCCGCTCCCGCGTCCTGCATCCTGCTCCCGCTCCCGCATCCCACGATGGTTTGCACAGGCCATTAAAAAGTATGTATCCAGATCCCTCGTATAATTAATCACTTCCTGGATAAACTCTATTTGCACTTTGCATTAAAAGTGCTTAGAACTACAGCAGGCTACCACCATGCTTCGCCATTGGTCGATGCACAACTTGGACTTTGTACTGAACAATGCAGCCCCATTGTTGGCCCCACCATGCTTTCCAATTGGTCGTTGCACAACTTGAACTGTGTACATATTGCCCGCGGAGGGATATAAGGAAAATAGTTCCAAACCTCTTATATAAGCTATAAATGCACCTGCTTCGTTCCATTCTGCCCTGTGAAATTTCTGTGTATGATTCCGAGTTCTTCTCCTCTTCTGTCATCTTGAGTCTATCAACAAGTTCCTTCGGGTCTTCGGGAAATAGGTAGCCAGTTTTCTCGTCCCCTTCTGCCTTCTTCATGAAGCTCGTTGTAGCAAAAGTGTTGGGGAGATATGTCTGTACATCGAGAAAATCGCTATCATCTTCTTCAGCACTATCACTGTCTTCGTATTCATTTCCATCAATGCTGTCTTTATGGTCATCTTCGTCTCTTCTTTCCTATTCTATAGAAAATTTTCTTTCCTTTGTAGCAGGAGTTGTATGCCCATCAGTATGTTAAGCCGATGACAGTTTACTTTGAAGTTCGTCGATTTGACGCGAAAGTCTTGCAACTATACATTCCACACAAACCAACTCTACTGCACTCATTCTGTCTTTAGCATTAGCTGTCTTATTATAATCGCCTGCCCAATCGGTACCCAAAGATGCAGTAAGAGGTATTGTCGACAAAACTTGCTGATTCCCAGTAGAACAATACTTGCAGACCACAGTATGTTCTTTCAATTTATCACCTTGCACAAACTGCATGGAAACAATGTCGTAATGCTTCATCGCGCGAAAAGGACTCTTCGTACAGACTGTTCTCTCATGCTGAAGAGCATTTTGACCATAGATGAAAACTCGATTGCAGAAATGTCACTGATGACTACCAGTTAGCGATGATGCAGGTCGCGGCTCCATGATCGTTGAGGTCAAATGCAGGCCTTCTTATTCACATTCATCGATGTTCACCTCACATTGTCAGAACGTCTACTATTTTATATATAAATGTGTTTCTTTTCCCAGTCACGATCATTGCTTGTGCCCAGGCCTTCCAAAATAAAATTTATATGTAATAAAATATGGGAGGCTTCTGAGAATACCAACATATTCGTTCGCCCCAAAAAAAATTGTGCAATTTTGTGGCACCGTAAGAGTTTTATTTATATTATTTTCTCATTTTCTTTCATTTTGTGTCTTTGCCTTTTCTACATAAAGTTTTTTTCTTGGCAAAGTCCTACCCTTGAATTTACTGCAGTCAATTATCTCTTTTCTATATTCCAGATTAAATTTGAAATGGAATTTCACTCATTTCTAATGTGTCTAATAAGTGGTATTTATGTCAATTAGGAATTGTTCATGTGTATACTGTTATATTTTGTTTACAACTAATATTGTTAAAAGTATTTACAATTTATTATTCATTATTTGGTATTTTCTGGTCTTTGTTGAGTTCGTTTCACTAAAGGTAACACCACCTGTAAGTAATGTATCGTTCTTAATGTGTATTTTTATATGGATTTAAAAGAAGGCAGCACCTGCTGTAAACCGTATAACGATAGTATCTCTTTGTTAGTAATATCAATAATATTATCATGTGCCGTTAAATTTATTATCAAAATAATTAAGAATCCCGATGTTTTAAACGATTATTATGTTTTGTCACCTGACCATCTGAGTGTAATTGTCAACATGTATATTGATAATTGTATCGAGAGTCAAGTCGATATAGGTATACCTCAGAGGTAACGACACTGTCCGAACCGTTTTCCAGCTGATGGCTTCTAAATGGTGTGACTTTTTAATCTGAATTCCCGAAGAATATTTCCGATATGGGTTATGTTACACACACACACACACACATATATATATATATATATATATATATATATATATACACACCACCGTATGTAAGTTAAAAGTTTTCCTAATTTTCTCGGGGTTGTGTTAAGCTAATTTTTAATGTCGGGCGAGTTAAATTTTGTCTTTCATCGTGTATCATAGTGCGGTCCTCTCCTTTAATGTTCGTTGTTGGCTTTGTTGAACGACCCGAAGTAGCATCTGCCATGTTGTATGAAGTAGCCGAAATCATGGGTGACTATGTTTGCTAGCCACGAGTACCTGTGCCTCCCATCTTCAGAAAGAGGCAGACATGTCGACACCTGAACAATTTATTGCACAGGAAAGAATTTAATAAACTTTCTTTAAAAATTTATATCAAGCCTGTGGAATTGATTGGTGAGGTTATTTACTTTAGGACTTTGTAAACGATATCAAAACTTTGGACATCGTCATGGAATCTCTATCGGCTTCAAAATTACTGTTCCAAATTATTAGTTAACCATGTTACAGTAATACGTACTTTACAACTAACGGGGTGCATCTAAATTAAATCGAGTACATTAGTTTTCTTTATAATGTTAATCATGGCCTTTTTAAAGTGATCTATAATAGGCATTTAATAATTGTTTTTTGTTTTTAAACATAACCAGCATATGCGAGCAACCAAATGATATCATAAGAAATATATATCAAAACAGTGTTACCAAATACTCTGAAATTGTAAAACCAAAGTTCTATGGAATTAGATATTGAATTTGTCATTGCCGTAGGATTGCAATGTTATTCTTGCATCAAACCTGTTCAAACTCCTGAAAACCTAATTTTGACCAAGTGCATAACATTTTATCTTGTATCATAAGATAATTGACCAATGAAGTAATTAATTGAATGTTAATTTAAGTTTAATCAATTTTGAAACTCGGCCCTAAGTTGTTGAACTTCTCTCTTAACAAAACACAAACAAACACAACTAAATCATCTCCTTGGCTTCGCCGTCCTCGGTCTTGCAGGTTATGTGTTGCTGAGGTCTTATGGACCACTGACAGATGTATTATTTGTAATGCCAAGGGAGGTGGAGTAAAACACGTTGGTAGTTATTTATGCATAAATATGTAAATATAAAATTATTTTTAAATAATTGTTTACATAACTATGTACATAATAATTAGGGAATACAAAATAATTTTGTGTTTGTTTTAAATAAGTGACTTAAAAATAATTCTTAATTTATTCTGTAAATAATTATGCACATTTAAATATGGCAATATAAGTTTATTATAAATTAGTTTATTCATAATTGTGTATAGGTATATAAATATGTAAAAATAACATAATCTTTAACTAATTCTATACATTATTTTGTGCAAATCAAAATGGGAATGAAAAATTATTTTTAATTTATTTCAAACATAATTATGTATAGGAAAATAAATTCATAAATATAAAATATTTATATTAATTCTGTACATAATTATGTATATATTAATCTGCGAATATAAAGTTATTTAGTATTTATATATTTACAAAATATACATAGGCCTGCAGGCATGGTTAAATAACACATTGTTATGTTAGTATCTGTGTGTTTTCTCCTGGGGCGAACATATATGTGTATTTTCTCAGAATGCTCCCATGTTTTTTTACATATTAATTTTATGGTGAATGGCCTTTTGTAGGCACACGCTAAGCTCCAGATTGAAAAAAAAAAAAAAAAAAGCATTTATGTAGACAAAAATTACAGTTGACGTTCTGACACCGTGAGTTGAAAATCGATTTGGAAAACCTCTCTCGTAATACCAAGAAGATGAATTGCGAATACGAAGGCCTGCCTTTGACCTCAACAATCTTGGATGCGTGACCTGCACCATCGCTATGTGGTTGTCGCCAGTGCCATTTTTGCGATCGATTTTCCCCTATGGTCAAAATGATGGTCGGCATGAGAGAATGGTCTGTACAAAGACTCCTTTTCGTGCGACGAAACATTACGACATTGGTCTCATGCAGTTTGTGCAAGGTGATACATTAAAAGAATATACCGAGATCTGCCAGAATTGATCTACTGGCAGTCAGCAAGTGTTGCCGGCAATAACTCTTGCTGCACCGAGTGGTGCCGATTCGACAGGCGATTATGATGAGATAGTTAATGCTACAGAGAGAATAAGTGCAGTAGAGTTGGTGTGTGTGGAGTGTACACTTGCAAGACTTTCGCGTCAAATCGAAGTACGTCAAAGAAACGATCGTCGGCTCTACATACTGATGAGCACACAACACCTGCTACAAAAAATATTAAATTTAATATAGAATAGAATAGAAGAGGTGAAGATGACTATGAAGACAATATTGATGAAAATGGACATAAAGACAGTGTTAGTGCTGAAGACGACGATGATGGCGATTTTCTCGATGCACTGACACACCTTTCCAACACATTTGCTACAATGGACGACATGAATAAAGCAGAAGGTGCTGTGGATAGTGGTTACCTATTTCCTGAAGGCCCAAATGAACTTGTTGATAGGCTCAAGATGGCAGAAGAGGAGAACTACTCGGAATCATGCACAGAAAATTCACAAGGCAGAACGTAACGAAGCAGATGCATTTACAGCTTATGTCAAAAATTTGGAACTAATTTTCTTGTATCCCTTCGCGGATAATCTGTGCAATGTTCAAGTTGCAAACGACATACTGGGAAGCTGAAGGCTGCCAATGGTGAAGCGTGTTGGTATCCTGCTGTAGTTCTAGGCACTTTTAAAGCAAAGTTCAAATACAGTTTACCCAGGAAGTGATTAAATAAACTGAAGGACCTGGATGCTTACATTTTAAAGCGAGATTATTAAAAAAATATCCAATTTTTAGGTTTATAAGTAGGTGTACATAATTATATTGTTAAATACGGGAATTTATTTCAACTTGCGGCCCTTGTGCACTGTACTTAGTACCGCACTTGGCACTGCAATAAGCTCCGTACTTAGTACCAAACTTACAACCGCATTAAGCACTTCACTTAGCACCGTGCTTAGTACTCCAATCAAGAGTCTTTTATGGGACATTATGTGTAATTATGCTTCATTATGGATCATTTATGGGTTATTGGTGTTTCGTTATTGGCGGTTAAGTGCCGTTATGGGTCATTTATGTATGGCTGTGGGTCTTTACTGGTCATTGTGTGTCATTTATGTGTCATTATGGGTCATTTTGGATCATAGTGGTTCATTTACGGGTCATTATTTGTGGTCATGTGTCATATATTTGTCTTTTATTGGTCGTTATTTGTCATATGTCATGGTCATGGATCATGGGCCATACATCATGGGTCTTGGGTTTTGGGTCTTGTGTCATGCATCTGGGGTCTTAGGTCAAGTGTCGATGTTTTTTGGATATTTGTTGGAAATTTGTAGTTTTTTGTAGTCTTTAATTTTTGTTGGTTTTTAGGTCAAGGGTCACTAAGGTCAAGGACAAAGGCCAAGGTCACTTGGGCCCAAGATGGTAGTTGTAGTCAGTAATGTAACATGCTAGCTGACTTTTATGAATTTTTTCAGTTTTTACAATTTTTTCTTCTAGAGTTTTTGTTTTCAAGATTAGCTTATGTCACGTTTATAGTCTAAAAGTCGTGGGTCAATTCAAACATCATCTGGGTCTAACATGGTGGTAAGGTGATGTCATAACATGGTGGCTCGTCGGTTCCAGTCCCTCGTCACCTCTCCTCACAAACAATACAAATTTTAATTTTATAAATTATCAAATGAAATTTTTTATATTTTTTAAATTTTTAATGACAGAACCAAGATAGCTGATGGTTATTTATGACACCGCACCCTGGACCCCTTGTATGGATTTGGCATATCCAATGTCTATAAAAGAAGTATGACGACCACTAATCTTCCCTCAAGAAGAGAGCCTCCCCAAAATCACCTCAATTGGCCGCAAGTTGCCATTCTGCAACTCGCTTTTGCAAACGCGAGTCTCGGTGCTTTTTTGAGAAAAGCGGAAATTTTTAGGGAAAATGAGAATTTTTAAGGGAAAAGGGGGAATATTTTATGGAAAAAGAAAGCTTGTGGGGAAATTTAGTCCATTTTGAAGAAAAAAGTTAATTTTGTAGGGGGAAATGCCAATGGGGGACCAGCATTTTTTGGTAAATTTTAATTTTTTAAATATATATTTTAAGTAATTTTTAATAAATATTTAAGTACTTTTTTATTAAAACTTTTGATAATTTTCTATTAATATGTCTATAATTATTTTTGAATTTTTGGTTCTTTTATTATTATATTAGATTTTTTGGGTCAAGGTTACTGGCGTCAAATATAGAATTTCATAGGTCAAAGTTCAAATGTCAAAGGTCATGTGGATCCCAGATGGCCACTGGCCGACTGAAAAGACAAAGAATGAACAGCTTCGATCTCCGACTCCAGATGCTAATGCCTCAAAGTGGCCATAATCATTGTACTGTAACATTTTATAAAGTAAAAAATTTAATATATATATAAACTGTTAATATTTTTAACATTTTCTGAAAATCTTAGAAACAATATTAAATTATTTTGCATGTACGTGGAGAAGTTCCAGGGATATTTTTAATAAAGGTGAGAGAGCACACACACACAGCTCCTACCAGTATGGTGATCAAAAGTCGACTGCACTCCTTCCCACAATTACTTTAGTTTCATTGGCTATTTAGTCCGTCAATCTGTTGCCACCCTCTAAACTCCTCCAATTAAGCATCTGTACTGCCTGACCCCCACATTCACCCAATTACCCCCTCTCTTGTACTCCTAGTACCATTAAAATGTGTAATATTATTGAAAGGTTATAGTGTCATAAAATGCATTACTTTACTTGTTAAATAAGAAAGTAGTAAGGTTGGAGAGTTATACTAAGTGTGGGTAGGTAGGGTATGAAATGTGGGGTGATTGGTAGAGTAACACACTCAGTAGCAAGAGGTGGTTAGCGTTAGGCACCTCCACCAGTTGTTATGATCTCATATAGAGACATAAATACGAAGGATAAAAGGAAGCCACAAACGACAGGAAGTCAACTTTCCCCTGACCACCCTGTTACACTGCAGTATATGAGGGAGAGCAAGAGGCTCGAATGTATGCTCAGATTGCGGGAAGGTACAGTATTCCAGATAATAACTGCTCCTCACTATAGCCAATGCAAATAATGCCCTAGCAAAAACAATATCTCAAGAACACTACAACCAAACAAACAAAATTTCAACAGGCACACGTATCACCAACAGAACACATTTAAATCAAAATCCAAAAAGTATAAACCTCCATATCAAACAACTCACAAATCACTCCACAACTGGGACAGAAAAACTCAATTTCACAGTCCACACTCCATTCAAAATAAATACATGAAAAAAGTGGACCCATCAAAACAAAACAATTTCAAAACCAAATCATAAAGTCGCATCACACTATCCACAAACCAGCCAGGAAAACCGCCTATAGGTGAAAAACTCAATCAAAATGATAAAACAAAACTGAAATTCGGCCCTCAAACCGAGTTCGCATATACTTTTGCCTTATGTTTCTATTAAGGACACCATGGGGCACCTGTCCTATGATTCCAAAGAAAGATATTGCCTGACACACAAATATTGCCTAGAGATTTAACGAATTTAAACAGTAAACGTACAGGTATAGACATTTCACTTTAAAGTAAGCACTTTTGAGCACTTAGTTACTTTTCTATTTCAGCCATTTTGTATCCTGCAACCACATTTGTACATAAGTAATGCCATGTAAGTAATAAACACGGTGTGTAGATTCTATATAACTGGTAAATTAACGTCTAAGGCAAAAATTAATTCTATTTATTGACTGTTATTCAAAACAAGAGGGCTTTCAGAAGTGCTCACTTTATCGTGAATGGCCTACGACAAAAACCAGCGATTACGATCTACTCAAAAACAGGAACAGATAACTACAGACAACAGTACAGTTATACAAAATATCCGCAAACCAGTGTATAAATTAAAAACTAGGGAGAGAAAAAAGAAACGCACAGTAGGTAACACCTGCGTTCAAATTATGACCACAACAGAAAATTTTTTAGCAACAGCTGGAATTCTAATTCAAAACCACTCTACTACACATCTGGCTTTACTTGATACTGAATGTTCAAAATCTTGTGTGACAGAAACAATGAGCCAGAACAACAAACTAAAACCCATTCTTCAGCAATTGAAAATTATGGACGCAACAAAACAACTGCCAACACCACAACAGTATGTTACCCTGACATTTCAAATTGATGGTCACATATACAAACATGATTTTCTGGTCATTCAAAATTTACAGTCAGGCATGATAATACGGTGCGATTTTATTCGGAAACACGTTCTAATTCCGGATTTACACACACATATTGCCACACTTTAACACAATCACGACAAAATCATCACAGTACCTTCAGTTGACCACATAAAAAAAGAAAACAATTTACTCTTGAATTGCATGCAGAAAATGCAATATATGTGTATATATATATATAGAACCTGACAAACAGGTTACCAACAGGTCTCTCATATCAACCCAAATCTCTCCATAGAACAGAAAAATTCAATAAAGGAAATGATGTCATATAACATAGACAATTTTGCCAATAAGTTAACAGATTTAACAGAATTTTTTTTAATAAAATGCAAATAAAACTCACAACTCATAAGCCTATTAATGCCAAACCATATATTATTGCACCAGCACAAAGTGATGCAATTAAATCACAAATTTAAGTCATGCTCCAAGCAAAAGTTTTTGAAAAATCTAATAGCCCTTATGCTGTACCATGCTTAGAAGATAAAAAAAAAGGATGGTTTTATGTTTTATTTCAGATTTCCGACGACTTAATAAATTTATAGAAGATCAAAATTACCCAGTGCTGTGTACGAAAGATGTTTTGCAAATATTGCAAAACACCAAATTTGTAACTACTATTGATACGTTTTCCAGATTCTCTGCAATACCGATAAGGAGAGAATATATACATAAGTTAGCATTTACCATCGACCAATCGGATATATGCCAATATTTTCATTTACCGATGGGTCTTTAAAGCAGCCCAAAATTTTCCCAAGAGTTTGTTGACACACATTAGGCGATTTATGTTGGCAATCCGTAATTTGCTATTCATATGATATTTCCGGGCTTGGTAATGATTTTGACAATCACATTCAAAACCTTGAAAAACAATTACATCGAATGCAGGCATTTCAAGTGAAATTAAATCCCAAGAAATGCCGTTTCGTATTTCAGGAACTCACTATTTTCGGCTATTAACTTACCTCACATGGTTTATATCCAGATATGGAAAAAAACTGAATTTATAGCCAACATGATTCCGGCAATAAATATAATACATATAATCTTGTTTCTTGGCATGACATACTTGCGGAAATTTACTTTAAATTTCTCACAAATTCAATCCTTAACGGAGCTCACAAAGAAAAACACAAAATTTTACTGGCGAGTCACACAAAAATCTGCATTTTTGTAAACTCAAAGAAGCGATAACATTCGCTTCGATTTTGTCTCGATTTAAAGATGGTAGGAAGGCCATTTTAGTTTGTGATACGTCTAAAGTTGCAATAGGAGTTGCATTGTTACAAGAGGACGAATCTGGGAAAAGGTATATTATAACATATGGTTCTAAATCTCTTTCACAAAACGAATACAACTGGTCAACAACCAAACATGAATTTGGCACAGTAAAAGATTTCTGCATCTATTTTCGACAGCATTTATATGGCAGACACTTTGTGATTGAAACCGATCACACCTCCCTTAAATACTTGTGTTCTATGGCAGAGCATAATATTAGAACTCAAAAATTTGTAACTATCCTGACAGACTTCAAATTTGACTCTAAGATTATAAAAGGATAAAACAATCTCATTGTGGACTGTTTATCTCGGCTGCCGAATGAGAATACAGAAAACACATTAACAAAGGTTGTAAATAAAAAATATATATAACTTGTATAGGGTTAAAGATACTTGAGACAGTCTATATGAAGACATCAATTTTAATGATCTACATTTCACACAAAATAGAAGAAATAATTACAGTGGTAACCGCAATGTTGCCACCAACTGGCTTGAATAAAAAAAATTATGTTATCCTGTTGAGCCCACAATGAGAACAACAAAAACACAAATTAGACACCCTCCAAAAATAAATGAATTGCCATACGATGTTATACGACATGCTGTATCAACATACTACCAAATAAATATTAATATATTGTCACATGCACAGAAACAGACATTCACAGTAGAAAATTCAAGTACCTCTTACCCGATAGTTTGTTTCCCAAAAGACAACTCCACTATCTTCCTCCTGGTAATAAACAATCTAGAAGAGCAACACAATATCGACCCGGAGCAAGCATTATTCATTTTCCACCTACAGCATCCGCCATGCAACATATCACCTTTTCAAGGTGAATATGGAAATGACCCATTCATATCACAAATTAAACAGGCTCTCACAAACCCTGGTACTGCTATGGCATAAACACATCGCCTAGCATGCAGATATGGTATGAAAGCTAATGGAGAAATACATTACAAAATTCACATGCCTTCTGGAGAATGTCACCTAAGAGTTGTCCCACAACACTATGAAAAATATATAATTGCTCATCATGATGCGCTATTAGGTGGCCGTGACTTCGGCATTCTCAAAACCATCGAGAAAATAAAAGAAGCTTACGTGTGTCCTAATATACATACAGACATCGAAGAGTTTGTATATCTTGAGATATATGCCAATGGGCCAAACGCTCACATCAGCCACCCCAAGCATGTGGTCCAATGATGCTGAAGGGTCGCTTCCTGTTACTGTGTCGGGGATAAATACGTTCTGGAACTGATGGAACACACTACCAGATACGCTACGGCACAAATGGTAGTGGCAATAGATGCGGAAGTGTGTGCACAATTGGTTTAAAATTTGATACTCCGTTTTGGCTGCCCAAAATATATATTATCTGACTGGGGAACTTCGTTTAGGTACGAATTAATATCTAATTTATTGGCTGAACTGAGAATACAGAAATTACATACTACTGCATACAGCACACAAACAGACGGATTCACAGAGACAGTAAACAAGACAATAGGGTAACACTTAAATATGTATGCTACTTCTAACACACGAAAATGGAATAGTTATTTAACCTATAATATATTCAATCAATAACACTACCATTAGGTATTACATCCACTCGGTTCACGCCCTTATTTCTTGCTGCACAGGGCAAACACTATGCAACCCTCCCACCTGGTTTTATCCAAACCCCCCATTCTAACACCGGATTAGCAACAAACACTAGCAGGCGTTTGGCAAACAGCCAAATTAAATGTTCTGAAAAGTCTAGGGAAACAATAAAAACATTTTAACAAAAAGTACCAGCTCACAACCTATAAGGAAGGGCAATATGACTGGCTACGCAACAGAGTTCGCGAAAAGGTTTTCAATTTAAATACAAGGGATACTACCATATACTCAAAGTAGTTTCCCATTGTGTATGACAAACCCATCCCACTAACATATAATTTACCATTACAGATTCCTGAACCAATGTTCATCACACATACCGGGGAGGAACACATGTGCAAACTCAACATAATTTCTATATGTAACAATGCTAAGGTCATTTCCTGCAATATTGAAATTTTGCATAAACACATTATCACAGAATATGAAGCAGAAACTGGACCGAGAACATGCTATGTTAGAGGCATTCAGTTTTTTTGCGATTTATTCACGTGGTGTTGTAATACATTGTCAAACTGACACTCTGACGAACTCACCTCAACAAAGAAATTCTTCTTAGAAAATTTAATACTCTTCGAAATTCCGTCAACACAGACAACCAGAACATTAAGGACATAAACTATGTTCAAAACACGATACCGCAGTTTTAAAACAGATTAAACATGATGTCGGCGACCATTAATAATATCACAATGCCACTGCGCCAACAAGAAACGTCAGCTCACACCATAGTATTGGTATTGACTCAGCAGTTAAAGCTTTCCAATATATTTCATATTTTCAACACGCTGATGCAAGAACAGGAGATTTTAACTCGTCTTACTCAATGCAGAACAAATCATTTTCCAGTAAAATTCATCCCGTACGCGACATTCATAAAATATATCAATAAATTGAATAATAATTTGCACACCACACAGTTGAACCTAGCTATTTAACTAACACAGCGAACAACTTAATACCAACTCCTGCTCACAGATGGTAGCGTCAGTTCTTCAAGGTTCATCGTTAAAATACAAACACCACATGTGCACTAAAGTTCAGATTGGAAAATATACCACATCATACCTACACCTTTTCAGTCGCGAAATAGGTCTTATTGTCTCCATATTAATAGGAAGGACATTGCATTAGATTTTCACGCACAAGAAATGATAGAAATTACGGAAACAACAGAACACGCGGACAATCTTTACCAATCTTATTTTCAAACAGAAATACTTCATATTTATACTGGTATACATATATGTATATACATATATATATACATATATGTATATACACATATATATATTATATGTATATATATATATTATATGTATGTATATTATATATATTATATAACGAAACCCCTTCATACAAATTGGAACACTTTCCCACTTCCAGCTCAAAAATACCTACTTGAATGGTCACATCACTCAATTGCCGCACGATAACAATTATGTCTTCACGCCGATGATATCCCTACCACATTATTCCAACTCCATTTTCACGGCCATGGCACTTCTAATTGGCATCTGCATTTTTCTTTATTTCTGTTTTTTTTTTTCAAATGGCTCAAATTCCCCGACAATCAGCACACCAATAACACTATCTCTTTCACGCACATCTATAGTTATAATGTACGCTCCTCCAAAGAACCAGCTGTATAAACCTAAATGTCCTTTTTTCCTGGATACGCAACATGCGGAGGTCTTACGACGAACGCCCTCCAGCCTCTCCCCTCTAGGTGATACATCATGTCCTCGTATCGACAAGTGACCGTATGTTTTTAGACCATTCCCCAGGTAAAGACAGTGGCCAACACGAGCCAGTTGCTTCCCCGCGTGCTTTTCTCTTGACGAATCCAGTGAGTTATTTTGGAAATAGCTGGGAGGAAATGGTTTCTTACATTCTTCGACTAATGAGAATGAAAGCTGGAGGGCCTCCCTTAGCGCAAAGGGCATTCACAATATAAGAACAAATGCCTAAACGCCAAAAGAACTGCTGGCGTCACCTGACCATATTGCGCCGTTCCTGAACACGTCATGCGTCCGTACTACTACCAGGCTGCGTTCGTACTACCACCAGGCTGATGCCATACTACCACCAGACTGCGTCCATACTACCACCAGGCTGCGTCCATACTACCACCAGGCTGCGGCCGTACTGAACACGCCAGACACAGCGGCGTCTGACGAGAGGAGAATGGATGAGGTTCCAGGAACAGAAAATACACTGGGAAAGCAAAAGGGGTTTATCTGCGGTTGCCACTCTGTTAGAGACAACTCAATTTTCTTATTTGTATATTTTTTCTGTCAGCACAGTTAATAATTATAATACTTCAGCAGCAGTTGTGCCGACACATGTCGTTAAGGAATGCTTTCACGTTTTCGTTTTAATAATTCCATGACAATGTGAATGTCGTGTCTACTAGTATCTTGATTATTTTATTCATAAATAACAATGTGCGCTACTTTTACAAAACTAAGGAATTAAAAAATATTATACTCAATTAACTTTAATTGTTTGATGTCAATAACAGAAAATATAAAACATAGATACAAGTTCAAAAAATGGGGGAAGAATTTAGTAACAATTCTAGCTCATCACTAACTTGGTAACTATATGTTATACTCTCAGATCATGACAAGCTGCTGTTATGGACTGTTTTAACTGGAGCAAAAATGATGTAGCCTGTTTGACTCTAAAGTTTTTACTATTTTATTTTATTTTTTTCCGTGAGCGAAATAGTTTGGTAAAATGTTAACACTAGAAATAACAGACCGAAAAGGTTGTTCCAATATAATAGCTTATTTTCATTTTAAAAAATAGGAAAACATGAAATTTTTTTGTATGAAAACTATTTATTTATGTGCACGTATAATTCTGTTAAATTCCCTACGAAATAAATTAAATTAACTTTTTATTATTGTTGATTAATGTAGAGGCAGTTCATGAGGGGCTTTTTTTTTATGAAAATGCACACATATACATGAAAATTTCGGGATTAAAGCTGGTAAATTGGCTATTAAGTATGGGCTGAGTGAAATCGGCAATGATGCTGTTGATCTGGCACTAGAATAAACACTTATACACATGTCAGTTATGATCACTAGACACACAGTAACTGTAACACATTTAAGTATGAAAATCTTTCGATATATTATCCCAATACTACATGCATTATGTAACTTAATTCTGTATCATATTGAGACATGCTTTTGAAGTATTGTGTGACCTTTTGTTATAAAAATCAATATCAAGACCCTAAATGTGGACTTATTATATAATATTAAATGGTACAGGCATGTCTGATCTCTTACTGTACTATCCGAAAAAAAATCTAATTTGTGGTATCTCTACAATGGGAAATCTGCTATAGACGTGTCAGATTTTTAATGTTTTATCACAGAAAATCTCAAATTATCGCCAATGTTGAAATCTTTATTAAGTGATTTTCCTAAAATACTAGAAAAAAATTCATCGCTATATTTTATTCGATCAAAAATGTTCTAAATTTCAGCGCAGACTTACAAGAGACAGGACTACATCTACAAACCACGTACTTCTATAAACTGATGTTATGTAGGTGCTAATACAATAAGGTAACAGAGTGAGGCCTATTTTTCTCCAGTAAGGCTTCTTATATTTTTCAGTATTGTTGTTCTACGTTTTTCCGTATTGATTTTAGTATTTCAATGAGCTGCGTGAAGTGCTTTGATAATTATTTAAGTAAACGTTATTTTATGATTATAATTACAGACACATTTTCGACTACGTAACAAGCTTTTATTAACCTCTCATTAATACACCAATTTCCATGTATTTTCATTGCTTCGCATCTACCATTAAATTAGAGTATTTATTAACATTAGCAAAAGCAATCTGTTTAGTTAATTTGATCTGCTAATTAAGTCTGTTAATCAATTATATTGATAAGCAGCCTGGTCGCTTCCTAACCCGAGACTATTCTGCATACAGAACTTATTCACCTTACCACTGAGAATCGACGTTCTCGGCACACGGGCGGAAGCTCCTCCGACCCTGGTATCGTGGTGTCTGGATGATTGGAAGGCGTCCTTCTGGCTGCCGCATCGTCTTACAACATCGTGCAGTCTCGAAGTGTTAGAGTCGAGTAGAATGTGCTCGTAGCGCCTCTGGCTACCTAATATATGGTTACCTTTCCTGGCCGGTTTTCCTCTCTCTTCCTGCCTCCCCGCTGTCCCTTTATGCTCACATCACCATGTACTGGCTACGCTCTCTGCCCTCGGGTCAGCGCGACGCATCTTCGACTCCCGGGGTGTCTATAACATCAACCCCTCCTTTTGGAGAACAGACATCCCAACTGCTAATGGGGCCGCGGAGACACAGTGTGGAGCGATAGTGAGGGGTGGCTCTGGCATAGGGGAGCAGTGGCCAAGGAGGTAAGGTGCCTCCAAATTGGACTGGTCTCGGAGGAGACTGTCTTCCTTATGACACACAACTGACGCTAGAAGTGGTAATTGAAGGACCAGAAGTGTCCTTCGTGCACAAATTATTGGAGGTTCAAATGGATGCAAGATAGCTCGGTTTGTCTGCTAGACCGTGGTAGTTTTTGCACACTATTCTAGGTTTACTTGAGCTAGTTTCGCAAGGATTTGGGTATGTACAATAGTCTAATTTATGTTTGGAACTCAAACTTAATTTTGACTCTCACTGGTACTGGACAGTACTAAAATTTTTAAAACATTTTTACATCAATATCTGCATGTTGTGGGTGGTTTTGTGTCTTCGCTGAAGGTAAGGGTTGTGGTCGGCACCACATTTACTCCCTTTGGTTTCACTTATAATCCCTCTAGGCACCGAACACTGAGCCACCCCTTGGCGCTCCGCATCAGGGGACAAGAAAAACAGCCCAGTGCTTTCAAACAAAAGGAAAACCTGAGCTGCTGGCCGCCAACATAAGCACCAAGGTGCCCCAGAGAAGGACGTGAAAGGAAAAATCTCTACTCCCACATGCAATCCTTCAACGTAGAAATAAATATCAATTGAGAAAGGAAGCCAGGCCCAAAATTATTATTAAACATCTAGTTCCTCTCTCTTACCTTGTTCTCAAATCAGGTACACTGTTGTGTGTTTTTCATACCCAACAAAAACAACACACTAGAACACCCATCACCAAATAAGTTAAGTCAAAACATGATTGTGCACTTACTGAGAAAAAACAATAGATATTAAGTTTTGTAACAAATATAAAATAATACTTTAGTCTGGTTTGGGTTTTTATTGCCCCTTTTTGTTGTTCTTTTATCCCACACACACACACAATGAGAAGAGGTAAAATATGTAATGATTTGTATTATGAGTATTACAGATTGTTCAAATTAGTTACAGTTAACAGCCCCTTTCTGTTATGTTTACATATTCTCATTTTTTCTTTTTCTTTTTTATATTACTTCATGTTCAGCAAAAATAACGCAGGGTGCACCCGAAATTTAACATTTTAGCTACAGCTTCCTCACTTTCTCCTTTTTTTTAGGACCAACAAAAATTTAAAATTTGTAAATAGAAAATGATTATGGTTGTCCACACTATTGCATGCCAAAAACCCCTAACAAGGTATTACATTTTTAACATGTTGTTTTCAGGGATATTTGAGTCCAGTATAAAAACATTGTGCAACAAGTTGAAGGCAGCCACTGTCGTGGTATCATTCAATAACCAAAAAGCCACATGCTGAAATGGAAATAAAGTTCATGCCAAATAAAGATGAAAAGGCGGTGGTCGGGTGTGGACACACCACTGTTGCTTGAATCATAGTATGGGCATATAGCCTATGCAAAAGAAAGTGTAACCAAGCAAACCTGATATGGCTCACACCAATATGGCGGTCGTGTTTACATTCTGAACAAACAACATCAATGTAAATAGGGACTTTGTTATTAATTTGTTAAGCAGACAGATATGGTATCCAGTGAAGTGTATTCATAATGTAAGCAAATTGCAGTTTACGTATTTTCTGGCAAGAAACGACAGCTGTTTCAGGGACTTAAAGTAGTTTCAGCAAAAAAAAAATATATCGCGGCCTATTCCACAGAAACACTGGAGGCCTAGGTATCATATTTTTGTATGAACTAGTTTTGGCTTCGACGTGCTGGAGATATCGTACTTATTTGGGCCTTATTCTGGCAGATCCTGCAAAGAGAGGAGAATTTCTGTATGTTTTAAAAGTTTGTATGCCTAAGGCAGTATGGCCTAGGCACAATTGTACGCATCTCACCAGTTATTGCACAAAGATGAGTGTAAGCCCTGGCTGTAAAACACTGGCGTTTTCGAATAAATTTTCACCCTTTTCGTGAAGAGTTTTCAGTTTATTGTTTCATAAAAAGGTGTTTGCTTTAAAAAAATATATATTCAAGTTCAGGGACAAGTCCAGTGTCTTGACAACATTATCAGTTTTAGCTCCCAAATTTCGTAATCATACAAGTAGAAATTCGGGCCACTAAGACCCATGCGATTCCAACTAGGCACCTATAGTAAAAGATTGGTTTTCATAAACTGGGATCAGTGATGTATGCTTTGCTGTATATCAAAGCATCTGCCAATGTTACAGCATACTTCCTATTTGAGAGGGTGGTAAGAGGGGAGTAATTCACTTGGCACACAAACTGCTAGGACATTCACTTGCCGCGTGAATGTTTAATAACAATAAATGTTGTAGTCACAACCATTTTTATCATCATGCTATTGAACTGAACTTGTTTTGTTACCGAACACATCCATACCAGTATTGTCCTACATTCTTCCATCTCCCTGCACTTCAAATTAATATTTACATTATGTGATTATAATTTTTAACAATATTCATCAATCATATTTACATTTTACTTAAATCAGTTATATGAAATTCATTGCTGTGGTTTGAGTAAAACACACACACCGAGTATGACTAAGGTTATTACAACTGTACCTCAGCAAAAATACTTATTGATTTGTTTGATCCAAAAGAAAAAATGCACACCTGTTTAAGAGGTTTCGGCAGCTCTTTGCCCCGGACGTCTGTAGAGTTGAGGAACAATTATTCTTATATGAAGCAGTGCCAGAATGCAAATGCGGGTGGAAAGGGAGATCCCTGAAAAACTGACCAGCTGCATCGTCCGGCATGATTCCCTCATGAAAATATTCAGGAGGTACCCAGCCAGGAGTGAAACTTAATCACTTTAGCGGGAGGCTAGCGCTCAAGCCACTCGACTACAGCGGTACCTTACCTGCATACTACCTCATAGTACAGTGGCGCATGTCTTCAAACATCAAAGCAACATGTCAGTTCAGCACATTAAACACAGACCAAGCAAGTTGATTCAATGGTAAAATACCAGACTCGCATTTGGAAGGGCACTGGTTTCAATCCTAGTCCAGACATCCAGTGCCGCAAAAGAAATTTTGGAAGCTGTAACTCCCCCCTTCCCTTTATATTATACAAAATAAAATAATTTTTCCCTTTCACGATGCGACTTCCTTTAGTTAGGGGCCCAATACAACTGCACACATTAATATCCCTTATCACATGCCCTGCAGCCATCCTGATTAGTTCCCCATGTTTTTCCAAAATTACTCCAGGAAAGTGCTGTGAAGGTTCCTTATGAAGACCATGGCAGATTCCTCTTCCATTTCCTGCTAGTTCTGTTGTTGTATATACCTGTTTCCAATGACCTCGCTTTTGACGAGACAAACCAACTAAATAAAAGGCCAACTGAAAACAGACCAGTCTGTTTACAACAGTTGGTTCACTGGCAGCACAGTTCCAAGTGTAATTCCATCTAGTAATACAAGTGACATAACGGGTTACGTGCCTTCACTGTGCTTATTTGCAAGTTTTCCACTGAGAGAGTGTAAATCCACTGTGCACAATGCAATTTTTTAGAGGTGCATTTAAGCTATGGTCACCTTCTCTTACACTGTAGCCATTACGAATTCACTTTCGCTTGCTATAAATTCATACATAGATATTACAGATAATATACATTTAAAAATTAAACAAACCAAGGATACAATTCAACTACTCTCTCACTTATTCATGTATCATATCTTAATTTTAGCCATCAGGATAACACAGCCAGGCATATGCAACAGGGTTAGAACAATTATTTAGTGCGGGATTTGAGCAAGACTCGTAATAATTATTTGCGCAATTACGTCTTCATGAACAGAGAATGTCTTCCTAATTATGAGATTATGCAAGTCAATTTTGTCAGTAGGATGAGGAGATTTACGATGTTTAATCAATTTGATCAATTTTCTAAAGCTAACTATATCCTTTTGCTGTAACAACTTGCATATCAAAATAATACATAAAAATAATTACACCAGAAATATTATAATCATCCATTTGTATTATATTGTAGACTTCAAATCAGCATACTGTTTTTTCATACTCGTTGCCACCATAACATTCATCCACCAGCAACTAATCACACGATACAGTATTTTTATTTGGGAGCATGTACCCTAACTGTCAAAATACCATATTGTTACGCACAACTGGGTATTGTACACAATGTTGACACACACAATCCTTTCCATTTTTCAACTCTACAAACATTGCAATGTATTGATTTTCTGTGGAAAAACACCGCAATTGTGGACCTGCATAAATAATGTATCGTGCTCCTTAATTTATGTGTTTCTATCTGTGAGTAGTGGGTAACTCCACCTCTTCCTTTTTTATGTTAAAATTAGTAGCCTTGTGACCTATTTCCCACCTGCACAGATACAGAGAGTACAGCTGTATAGGCTACTACAACGCTGCATCAGTGTCGTAGGAGACCAATACATCTTGCCACTACATGAACGTGAAAGAGATAATTTTTAAAATTATTTGGACCTAAACAATAAGCTAATTTACATGAGCTAGATGTATGCATTGACTAATGAAATAATATTGGTTCAGCGAAACATTTATTTTTAATTTTTGCAATACATTAATTAAGTACCAAGAAAGTAGCACTTAAATTTCACCAGGTCACTTATGAACAACCTGTACGTTGGGAATTATTAACCCAAGCACCTTTACAAACAAAAAAAGCTTCGTATGCTGATGATACAGACATATTTAACACTGGGGTGGATGCTGAAATGCTGGCCAAACACATGCAGGAAGACATACTCATTATAACAGAATGGTTAAAAGTTAATAAACTCAGCATTAATGATGAAAAAACCAACTACATGTTCATAACTAAACCAAGTAAGACGATAAACATTACCCCCCCCCCCCCATATGTTTTAACAATAATCTCATACTGAGAGTAGATTCTGCAAAATTCCTAGGTCTGATAATAGATCAAAACTTCTATTGGAACAATCATTTAAATAGTATTATAAATAAGATAAAGCCAGCTGCTGCAGGTCATTTGGAGGACTAGACAGTATGTTACAGCCAACATACTTAAAGATATTTACTATACTATCCTACACTGTCGCCTTCTGTATATGGTATGCATTTGGGGAACATGTAACAGACAGAAACTTAGAAGCATAGAAACAATTCAAAATAGAGCAGTAAAACATATTTGTGAGTACCAAATAAAAAAAATGTCTAAAAGATATGTACAGAGAGCAGAGAATTCAACATTTGCAAATGTTAATAGAAAGTTAATGCACTAAGCTAGCATATAAAATATTCAGTAAACAAATACAGAGCAACCTTATTTTTAAATTCAATACTGATATACATGCCCATTACACAAGAAGTGCACAGGATCTAGAGATAAACAAAACAAATACCTCAAAATTTGGTAGTAAGGGTCTTAAATACATGCTGTCAAAATCATATGGCATGAACTCAGAGATGGGAAACACAAAAAGTAAAACATTATTCAAAAGTAAATTAAAGAAAAAAACTACGGCAACAGTAGATAAGTAAGTTAGCAGTTATAAATCACTCAAAATATTCAACTTATTGTACAGAAATCTCCTTGTATGCGTTATTGTTGATGTTTATGTGTTGTGTTTTATATTTCATTAATTTTAAGTAAGTATTGTAATAATCAAGTGAAGGGTGCATATGTAGACTTAGAACAACTAACAGTAGACATATAAAAGTATCACGAGATTACCTGTTTTCACAATTCACTCTACTTATTTTTACACAATTGCAGCTTTTTTGCGAATTCCTTTATTTTCTTGAATTTGTTTGTCTTTGTTTTAGACGTAATTACTGAATTATGACTATCATCACCCGAGTAAAGGAAGTGACTGAAATTAGCATATGTGGAATGTGGTGCCATAATTTTTGATAGTTGACAATTGTAAATTTTTTAAGTAATACATATTAATTTGTTGATTTTTAAATTAACAATTGTTGACAATGTATATTGTTCATAGGAACGAGTCCATTAAGTAGGACTCATAGAGACATGTAATTTAAAATTTAATTACATAAAATAATAAATTAAGTCACAGTTATGAATAAAAAAACGTTTTCACATTCTGTAAAACTCCATACATTAGGTACCGTAAAAATTGATAAATTTTGGTGATTTTTTAATGGTAAAATTACACTTTCTCCTGAGAAATCAGAGATTGTCTTACACTACATATTTTTGCATATTTTGGACATAATATTCTGTTAAGAAATTTTACATGTAAATGTAAAGTTATGAGTTATAAATTATTTTTATTAGCAATTGTAAGACTGTATTCAAACTTCTGCAAAAACATACTGGTATCTGGTACCTTAATGCTTCTGAAGCTCAAAATTTTTTTATTTGCCCTCTCCACCATAGTGCAGTTTAAGTATTTATTTATTTGTTGCAATGATCATGAATAACCCTGTTCATAAAGGGGAAATGGTACACAAAACAAAACATCATGGCAGTTTGTGATTGCATACATAGTAATATACAATACATACACAAATAACACACAGTTAAACACGATAAAGGAGTTAAAGTAGGCATTTCAGAAATACAGTACAATTACATTTGTCTTCAGTAGAAAGAGAAAGCTTGATTACAATTTCAAATAAAATAAAATAATGTGATAATAAGGGAGAAATGATTCAAAAACAGTTTTTCAATGGTGCTCTTATTAATTACAATAAGAAAAATAACAAGTGAGATGGTATACCAAAAAATTTGGCAGTTTGTTATGCATAAGTACTTAAGTAACATACAACATCATACACTATGAAAGAGATTATAATAGGCCTTTCAATACATACAATGCAAATACATTTACCACAAAAGAAAATATTAAAGCAAGATTAATGCACACAACTGATGTGAGTGAAAACAAAGGTTAAACAGGTCTGATATGGAGGATAAAGTAGAGAATTCATCATAGAAATAGGCCCTTCCAAAAAAAATGCACATTTAAAGGCTTTGATTTATGCTCAAATCAAATGTCTGTGCGTGTGATATTTAAAAAAAATCAACTTAAGTGTAATGGGAACTTGGTCTTGTAACAACAATGCCCTTTATTTGCCAGTAAAATCAACTGGTTTTTACTTAGCGAAACAAACTATTGGCCCTACCCATAAAAAATGACTGGCAGCATACTCGAATTGAGGTATACGACAACTAAATTTTTTGCATGATGTGAAATAAGTGAAGGTGAATTAACAGAAGTCATTAGATTTTCCTTTTGTAGCCCCTGCACTTGCAAAAGCATGTGCTTCTCAGAATTTGACAGTGGTTATTATTGAGGAAAATGAGATCTAAAATTGTTGTGTGATGAGAAACACGTGAAGGTACTGTAAGTGTCGTAAGTGCTGGCGGCTCGCCTACCCGAGTGCCTGCACTTGGGCCGCCGGCACAGTCCAGCCGGTAGCAAAAAAGGTTTTCTTGTGAACGTATTAATATTTCATCATATTATGAACTTCTAGCAAATTTATTTATTTATTTGTTCATAGTAGTGTATTGTCACATAACGTGAGGCGTGCACAGAATCAGCCAGTCACAGAGTTGGTCTTACATAAGCAGTTAGTCAAATCACAAACATGTAACAAAAATTTTAAAAAGTGCAGTGGAATTGTCATCTGTATTTTATGCAAAGTTATAATAACCATTATATCCTTCCAAGATTTTAATAACAAAAACAATCTCAGATATAAAACTGACCACTGATATCCATTGTCAATGCTGCCAGTTTTAAGTCAATTTACAAATTAAAAACCAATAATAGTCAATCATAATAATCAATATATCCACCAACATACAATTTTTAATATAAGACTAATCAATGATAATTAAAATTCTGCTGGTTTGAAAGTGGATTTCAAAACTCAAAGCTACAGTAATAAAAGTGTCCCATATGAATACAATTTCAGATATATAAATTTAATCACTGACAAACACAATGTTACAATTTCGAAGTCAACTGACAAATTCATAATTTATGAAAGTCACTCATAATAATCAGTACGACATATCCATCAAAGTATCTAGTAACACATACAATGTCAGTTATAAAAATGACCATTGATATTCATAATTACTTATATTAGTTTTAAGTCAATTTACAAAAAAAAAACCAATAAAGGTACCCATAGTAACTTATTTATTTTTTAATTTATTTATAGAATGTCCCAGAGAGCACTGCTCTATTCAGGGACTGCACATGCATGCCTGTCTGTGGTTTTGCATGGATTTCTTTACACAGTAAAGTTGTTATAACAACGATGAATTACAATATTTTCACCTATTATACACTATCTACCAAAAAGTAATTGGGTATCTGTCCACAACGTTTGCTCGGTGGTTGTCACCCCTTTAGAATATCGTAGAGCCACCTCTTGCAGCTATAACAGCAACCACCCTGTCTGGCATTCTCTCTACGAGTGTTTGCAGGACATCCAAGGGGATTCGTCGCCATTCCTCTTGCAACCATTTCATGAGTTGAAGAGTGGATTTAGGCGGCGCCTGACGAGCCCTCACCCAGCGATCCAATTCGTCCCAAAGATGTTCTATAGGGTTGAGGTCTGGCTCTGGTCAGGCCAGTCCAATCGGCGAACATTGTTGTCGGCGTACCATTGCATAGTAGCCCTTGAAAAATGGCACCTGGCATTGTCATTCTGGAAGTAACACGCATCCATTCCGTAAAAACGCCACAATGTTGGGAGCATTTCATTGTCCAGAATGTTATAATAGGCCTCTGTGTTCATGCTACCATGGACAAACACCAGCGGCCCTACGCCAAAGGCTGTGCAATACAAGTCAACTGACGTACTGAATTACCTGTCTTCATGGGTGCCCAATTACTTTTTGGTAGGTAGTAACTTAACAAATTTTACGACAACAGTAATAAATATTCAATAAATGAATTGTAAGATAAGTAAAAGAAAGCACTATTTTGCATTTCCAATCTGTACAATATTCAAAACAAAAATAATTTTTATGAATCTTAACACTATTCCCATATGACATATTATGTGATATAGCTACATGAGATAAGCAAAAGTTGGCCTACAACATTGCAGCTTACCTCTAACATCACTAAATTGTTCTTTACCCTTAACATTCTACAATGCACTATATCTAGTATTAACATTACTACAGTGTTCATATCTACTAACATATTATTAATGTACATATCCTCTGATATATTTATATTATTGTAGTCTGGATTCAAATATTTGAGTAATAGCTGAATATTAACCCTAGTAGGTTATTAACCCATGCAAAATTAAAGTTTGCATAAATTTCAAATGTGTGCCTCATAAATTACCCACACATATATTTTCACGGTTTTTTAAATACACTTGGCAACTTTATTTCTCTGATATTAGTAGGTAAACTATTAGCTTTACCATTAACTGTAATACTATTTGTGCCATACTTCGTATTTCTAACAGTATTGATGTGAATCTTATTTATTTGTCTAGTTTTGTACCTATGAAAGTCTTCGTTATTATTAACAGGGGGTATAACAATGTTTTTGTTTGTTGATAGCTTGATACATATAGGTCAAGCTATGCTTGCATCTGCACAATCCTTAAAATTGCCCACTACATAACATACAATATAAAATCTAATATAAGTCAATCATTGTAATCAACATATCTTTCGAAGTGTCCAGTAACAAAAACCATTTAAGATGTAAATCTGATTACTGATGAAGATAAAGCTGCAAATTTTAAAGCAAACTGACGAATACATAATTAAACGCTGTTTACGATAAAGTTAGCACTTCTAAAATCAACATTTGATTAATGTCACTGCCTCTTTCTACCCGCATATGGTTTTACGGGCAGACTGACTGGCCTGCGCGCCCAGTAAAGTTGGTAATGATTGAAGGGAAGTAGTTTCATGTCTAAACACTGATTTAAATTGTTATGTTAACATTTGTGAATACTGAAACTATTTATTTTGCTTTATGACTTTTTTTGATGCATTTCACCGTATTAAGAAATTTGCAAAATATGTAATTTTCTAATAACTATAAAATTTCAATGTTTCGCTTGACTGACACAAATAAAGTGATCAGGTTCATGGCAATGTTAAATATACATATTGTGTAAGAATAAACAATGTAGATACAAGTAGATCTTATCATCTTAAGCAGGGCTTTAGAAAGTGCTCAGTTGACCATGGGTAGCCTATAATGAAGCAGTCACTCATAGCAAACATTACAGCCTCGTCTTCAAAGTGTCCAGTAACTCATAAGAACTTCAGCCACACAATTCATAAGTAATAAACATTATGCTGATGAGTCAAGTTTTTGATAAAATTAATATAAATACAAAACAAATAACCACAAAATTGAAATAATAACAATTTCAGCCATAGGTCTCGCTAATGGGTTTTTGCAGAAATAGTAGGCCTACACCCTCGCTTTAACATAATTCTTGCAAACAGCTCTCATAATTTGATTTGGTCTTGAACATAATCACAAAGTATGAGAAAATATTTATCTGCACAATCCAAACAATGTTTCATTGCACAGCACAGTGGCTTGTCAACTGCAAATCTACAATGAAGGCATTTCCCACCACTTTCTGCTGAGACAGTACTGATTGTTTTTTTTCCTGGCAATTTAATAGCTGAACAACATGTCTTGATGCATAAAATAAACCACCTACATATTTTAGGTTAGTTAGGGTTCCTGGAACTTTTCCATTCTCAACAAGGTTTGAAAGGCAATATTTACATTTAATAACTTTTTGCAAATATCTTACCACAAATCCTGCTGTATAGGCTTAAGTTACAATGTACTGTACATATTATGTGATTTCTTAATGGTCAAACATGTAAGATATGAAGCCTCGGTGATGAACAATATTTTTTGATCTTAAATTCTTGCTTTTGGGGTAGATGTATTTATTGCGGCAACATACGAACAGCTCATGATACTAATTTACTCCAAAAGAATGCAGTTTCCTGTAGGCGTTGGTTTCAGTGTCATGTTAATTAAGCACTTTTTAAACATTTTACAGATTTTAGAAGTTCTGTTATGACCAAACACTACACAAACGATTTTCCTTTAGCTGGCAGCTTTTACCACGGAAGAATAATGGTCACCGATCACTTTCACACAATATACAACATTTTTTTTTACAAATATTGAGGTTTAGCTTATAAAGTAAACATTTAAATCAATTTCAAAATACGTCGACATTCGCACAATGATTTATTACGGAAGAAAACAATAAATTGGCTTACACCAATATAGCGGACGGGTAAGGCCGATAAAGTACACCTTCCCTGGCATGACTTCATTCCCATAGTCCATATAACCACTTTGTGCTCCCCCCGTCCCCCCGGGCAAACGACAAAGCTGAAGGTACTGCCACTTGAAAAGCACAACAGGGTGAGATCACATCACAAAAATAGCTAGGTCGTATAGCCCGGGAACCACAGTGAACAAAATTACAACGGAAACACAATAAATGAGCACCGATAATGCAACAAACAATTACCGCAACCACTTACCAAAAGGTAAGTACAAATCCCTCACCTAGGCGGTGAAGTATGGCTCTTAAGCAATAATAAAGTAGAGAACTCTTGTAGTATACTTCAAAATGAACTACATGGTGTGGAAGTAATAATCGTAGAAGACAGGGTCAGCACATTCCTTCACGTACGACAGTGACTGTACGATGTTCCAAACTCGCGACATGACCAGCCGATAAATTTCGAACAACCATATCACAGAGTTAAATAAAATAGAAAATTATATTTTGCATTTAAATATAATTAATGTAATCACAAAAACAAAAAGGTTTGGCAAAATTAAAAAAATTACAGGAGAGTAACAAACAAGCGTCACACATTCTAGCCAAGAAAATCTAAACTTTTATACAAAAATTTAACGCTATTACGGTACTAGTTCTGCCACCTGTTGTAGTGGCGGACAGACACAATCGTAGAAAGACAAAAATATGTAGCAAAGATTGATAACGACATGGTACAATTATGACATTGTTTTTTTGCTATGATTAAAGCAAATTAAATTAACTATATTATCTATTATGGTTCAGAATTAACACAAAATGTAGGGTAAAATTAAAAAAGACAATAAAATACAGTCTACACACTTACACAGTGGTAAAGTAAATAATTTGAAGAGATTGCCAACACAAATATAATAACAGTACTCGTTATACGTCACAGGTGCTGCCAGCTGAAGTGAGAAGCAGCAGATCGAGAAATTCATAATATAGTATATTATTGCTTTACTACTTGGCAAACTATAGTGAAAAGAAAACATTATTTTTATCATCGGAGAAAATGGATATTGATACCAATATCCTTATCACATATTTACCCTTTTGGTTTGCACAGTTAAATTATTTAAAAAAATATCTTTCGACACATTAATACTAATATGGTATTCCAAATTGAAAGAAGAAAGAATATAAAGAAAAATTAAAAACGGCGTTCTAAAAACAACGTGTATTGCAAGAAAAGCAATAGGAAAAAAATAAGTTTTAAGAGATAATGCTCTATATCTCTACACTGAACTGTGGTAGGATGGGATATGTGCACATTGTGAATTGACACTACACTACTGTACAACAGACTACTGTTATAGTATACTTTTGTATATTTTGAACTATAATAAAATTTTACTTGCATCTATTATTTTAAGTTCGAAATCGCTGAAAGTAAAATACTGCCTTTTTTACATTACTTACATATCTAGTTTTTCTGATTTGGTACATTTTCCTACTTTTATACAATATACGATTTTATACAATTTTAATACAACCCCAACAAATTTTTCTCATATGCTATAGTGCTATACTAGTACTTAATATTTAATATTTTATAATGCATGCATGCTGTCTTTGAAATAGGTAATTCACAACAACAGTTTATACCACTTTTACTTGGAACGAACTCTATGCTTGCTTGTTGTCGTGTGCATTGATGAAAAAGACTGAGTGTGAACTTTATATTCTCGCCATTTATCTTGTTACGTGGTTTGCGCAGTAAGCAGCTTGGTGCAACTATGTCGCAGTATCTCTGTTTAGTGTATATTGTGCATTTACTTAGGTAATACATCTTTTCATTCATGTACAATTTTACGTCTGTAAGAATTTTGCTGGATTGGTTTTGTTGCTCTAATCGTTTACACGTAAATATTCAAGTACCATATGAGAAATGAGTTTCGTGGGCACTTCGACTACGCGTCTACTATCTGGCTACTAAGTAACCTCTATCGTGTTCATTCTTACCATCGTAATGTTACCTATTGAAATATCGTGTGGGATAATAATAAAGTGTGTGTTGTCATGAACACAGCCTTATTAAGATGTTTCAGTAAACCAGCATCAAGGTGGTTTACAAACACCGCACATAAATAGGAGGCTAGCAGGTGCTTCCCCTCCCCTCTCCATTCTCTCTGATGTCAAGCCATTGCGCTGCTACTCGAGGTTGGTGCCAGTGCCCGATGGAGATGTCAGGGTGGACGACAGCAGAGGGCTGCGACAGAGGTGGGCGAGTTCCAGAGAAGACTACACAACTACCGCCTTCCAGATACAGGGCTAGAGAAGCTCTGACCGTATCACCATTACCGAACAGTGGTAAGACGGCTTATACACTTTGGTGCAGGTCTAGGTCGTGAGAATCCGCAACATAACTTAATGCTAATTGTCTATAAGTAGAACTAGTGACTTTTCTCGAAAAAATATGAGTACACGATAGACTTCTATACTATATGCACCCAACATAAGTTGATCTATTGCCATTGGTTGCTGGCTGCTTAAGAATGTTTTTTATATTTGACTGGGCCACTCAGAATTCGGCAACATCAGCACGGCTCCTAAGTGATTTGTGTGCAGACAGTTAACACATGTCAGAAAGTAATTCAGCCAATCAATTAGGTAAACGACCCTACAGTGTTTTGAAATATAACTTGTCTTGAAATCTTTCGCGAAATTTCACTATCCATATCTATAAGGCCTATTAAGACGTTCAGTATTTGTCAGTAGTAACTGTATATATTTAACCTAGTCTCAGTTATAATTTGCATTCAAGAGTAAGAAACCTCTCAGTGGAAGAGGAGAAAGCAGAAATAAGTGATGCATAGCCTCAGATTATAATGTAACCTAGAATTTGATAGCAATTACGAGTTCAATGCGAAAAACTGTGTGTGTATATATATATATATATATATATATATATATATATATAATTGTGTGTGTGTGTGTGTGTGTGTGTGTGTGTGTGTGTGTGTAGACTTTTGTATTGTAATATTCAGATGGTAAATCCATGCGAAAGATTATTGTATATATTTGGAATGAATGAAAGTGTAGTGTTTTATAAATCTCTGCGTCGCCTTCCTTAATTTACAGTCTGAGCTATGGCCACCCCACGTAACTCGTTCTTGAGTCATATAGTGTTTGGTATACAAGTAGATTACCACTGAACAGGAATAAGAGTAGACTCAAGGTGGCAGCATTACAGTGTGTTAATGTAGTAGCGTATTGTGTGTGTCTTCACTTTATCGCCTTGTAATCACATGACCTGTTTAACATCTGGTATCTCATTGCATGCGATTAAGTTTCTCTATCAGATACAAAATATAACATAGCATTTATTGTGTGTGCATAATTACTAACTTTATATCGCATGTCTTCATTTATTGCATTTACATAACTTATGGCATTATCTTGGTTTCCATATGTTGAAAGCTAAATGCCTCTACTTTTGATTGCATTTGCCACCCGTTGTGTTATACAATTAATTTAATGCTGTAATTTGGTTTGAAATTACTTTTACCACTATCTTGTTAATTTCATAAACTTCATACTTTGGAAAGATAAACTTTTTTTTTTTTTTGCGTGGTGCACGTTCGATGTTCAACTGAGCAACTGGCAAGCTTCTTTTGATGTCGTCGCCATTAATATGGCGGCATCCTATATATTGTTTACACTCATCTTACCATTGTAACGTGTGGGTCTGGTGTATATCCTTATACACTGTTTTCTGCTGGACCAGAAATATGCCGGACTACATATTCAGGTAATTTGTTCATCCAAATGCACTTTTTACTTCTTTAGTGGCTGAATGCCTGAACCGTAATATACTGTGTCCTGTAGCATATTTAACTTATACCACATTCCATCCCTATGTGCTTGCACAATTTAACTTTATTGCCAATGTTACCATCTGCAACCTCATATGTCATCTGCCAATATGTTTTCTGCTAAAAAGGTTCGTTACTATGATGTTTCTTTCTATTTACTGCGTACTACTCTAGTGAGTAATAGCGAAAATTTGATTAATTTAACGTATAGTCCCACTAAAATGAAAAACAATTCTGCTATTGCGGTGGCAGATATATAATTATAGCTGACCTGTTCCAACAGAAAATGCTTTATTTGTAGGCAGCATTTGGCCATAGCCTGTAGTGTGGAATTTTTTTTATTTCTGGAAAGATGGCATGTTTGATCTTCCACTTAGTGTTTAAGGCTGTTGTGATGTTGTGATAATTGTTGTACCTCAAATGTGTTTTCGGTTAGCCAATGTATCAGTATCACAATATGAATAGTAGGTACTTGACGCCATCCGCAGCTCGTGCAACGACAACCCTTTTCGACCTGTGCTCTATCTTTGGAGGAAGGTAAGCAACATAGTGGGGAAGAGCACTGGCCCTGCAGCACCCTGCCGCAGGCCATCAACACCAACATCATGACGTGAATCGGTGCAGTGTTTGTAAATGTGCACAAGGGGTATCATTCTTATCAAAGCTTTATTTACATGCCACTATGTGTAAAATTAACCCCATTAGATAATATCAAGCTACAGAATGTGACAAAATCGCATGAAACATAATAGAATAATACATGTGCAAAAGTCGATGCACGTGGGTTTTCACAACTCTGCCATCCTGCAATATTATGGAAAACTGTTTAGCACATCATGTTCAGCATAATTAAATTAGTTAAGAACCATATAAGGGCGAATCTATTCCAGTAAAGTAGTGAAATGTTAATATTGACATGTTGACACTGTTAGTACGAACCGAGCAGAACGAATTTACTTATATATTTTATTTGTATTATTAATATGTGGTGGATGTAATTCTAATTAGTAATGAGCATTTCTTATTTAATTCAAAGTGAAATCATGTCGTCACACTTTTCCAAAAACACCCGCAACATTAAATGGTTTTCTTTATAATTTTTATAAAAATTACTGAGACGTAAATTTTACAGTATGTATGCAAGTGTTAGGTTTAAGGTGTCAATCAATATGTATTTCATGCAGTTTTGTGTTTCATATCATCCATTTCATGTTTTCCCGCGAGGGATATTTGTAGTTTGTATGACCTCGGCCACGAGGCATCGCCGACGCCAAACCACCATCTTTAGTCTTGGTTCAATGGACATTGGGGTAGCACGCGACAACGCAGCTCAGAGGCCAAACAACTTGGTAACTAATCAGTAATTGCAACAGACTTATAATTCTGGAATATTTTTCAATCATTCGTGCACCTCTAAGTATACCACCCTCTGGAGAAAACTCGCCGCCCCTCCAGTTTATTTTCCATTTTAATATTTTTCATGCTTATGACAGTCTGCAGCTTTAGCCAGCGCGGGGCTTCGTTCCGCATACCCGCTCAATCGTGACTTCAATCACGTACAATTTCATGAACTTTCTGAATAATTCATGATTTTATTGAACTAAAACGACTCCACCTACATTATTCTCACCTGCGACGCTAGTATTAAATTTGTACCAGCATATATATTTTTTTTTTCAGAAACCAAAACATGGTGCAGACCACTTGTTCAGAGGATTCGCATCTCTATCTTTTACGTCGAGTGTTTCAGTATTGGTAAGGCATGCTAAAGAGTCTATATATCCCAGTATGTGTGATCCATTAAGTCGAAAGTATTCAGTGTGTTCCGTAACGGCGTGCTGAGGAACTGAAAAATCCCAGTCCAAGATCATTTATGTTTGGCAAAGTGTTTTCACTGCTTACAACTACTACCGGAAGTAGTTGCTATGAAGCACGGGCTCATTAGCCCGGGCTTTTCAACCATGGCGCAAGGAGGGGAAATAATCCCTTTCTAACATGCGATGTATGTTAACAACACTTGCAATTAGTTACACATAAAAACTAAATAGATTGGAGAGCATTTTACGAAAATAAAGTTGTCATTAAAAATACCAAATTCGAACACATTTAAAATTAATATTAAAGTAGACACTATAAGATTACGCCAAATAAAATATACTTAAATTATTAATCTAAAACCGCAATACAGAATATTGTATTAATTTCAAACAATAAGAAAGATAATTTTATATTACTTTACATTACGTTTATACAACCATTAACATTTTAAAATGATAAAACAATTAACACCTTACTTTTCTAAATAATACAAAATAGAAACCAAAAGTATTTATTAGAAATTCCTTACGTTCCATCTTAAAATCGATATATTACTGCTCTAAACCAATTGACACTTCTTGTAAATAATAGAATATAACACACAATATTATCCAATAATAAGATTTATATAAAACACTACCCTTGAGATTCATTTAAAGTCAAAATTTAAATTGGCAGAAACAAAAAGAATAACTTCTAGTCAATATTTACTAAAAATCATAAATATTAAACTATACAACACGTTTTAAAACCTAATTATTAATACTCAACAACTTCAATATATACATGGTTAAATACACCTTAAAATCATTTTAACAAAATCGTCATTAAAAAACAACTTAAACCTTTCCTTAAAACTAAACCCACAATGGACTGAGCTGAAAACTAACTTAAAACCTCTTTATTTCTTATCTTACTATCCATAAAACCTGCGTAGATTTCCAACGAACTCCTCAAAACATTCAAACTCAATCTCCTGTAAAAATCTTTGGAGCCAAATCCTATTCTCTCTCATTTTTTCGTTGTTTCCTTAGGAACTATACCCCTCACCACCAAAGTGATCCGGACAATCCCTCTGTACCTCTTTCCAACAAAACTCTTTCCAACTCCTCTTCCAGAACCTGGTATTTGTCAATCTTCTCTTGATCAGCATCTAACAAGCCGTGTTAACCCGAGTGTTTTCCCTTCGGAGGTTAGCTGGCGCCCATTAAATAATTACTGATTGTACTCGCAGCCCTATGTCAAACCCATTAGTGCAGAATCGGTACACCCTTACTTGGGATACCCACATACCGATCCCCGTGAAGCATCATACTACTGGTGCTCAGGAATCCCAGATATGTGCTGCCTCGATAATAACATTATTCTTTACCACCACTTGGCAACCAAACTGTACCTGTAGTTAAATAATGCCTAATTCATGATTAGGACTTTCCTTATTGAGACATTAGTACATGACATTGTTTGACCCTTAGGTGCGTTTGTAAGTACGTATTGGTGTGGAAAAATGTGTTGCAAACAGAAGTGTTTCACTGACTGGCACATGTATTTGCACTTACTTAATAATGCTGAAAAATTATTCAATTGTATTGTTGCTTTTACACATTCATGTTCCTGACTGGTTGCTGATTCTTTTGGAATTTGAAAAAAATATTCTCAGGCTGTACAGGTGTCTGGGATTCCATTTGTGTGTGATAGTTCGTCATTAATAGAAATCAATGTACTGGGAGTTTAAATTATACATGTTTCATTTTGAAACAAATATGGAACATGAAAAATTTTGAAAATTTTTCCATTCGCCATGGGCCTGTTTAAGCGGTATTTGGATTTTTTGTAGCAAATGCGTGTTTGAAAATGTGCATTCTGTAATGTGATTTGTATAATAATTTAAAATACTCGATTTGGGTAAACTTAATTTAAAATTGAGCTGGTTTAAGTTACCTTCTAGTAGTCTGGGGTCTGCAATGAGCTGCTCCTTGGTTGCTGCCAATAACGGCAAACGATTTTGTTGAAAATGTTGTATGTAGGTGGCAATTTGCAGTTCCGTAACAATGTTGTTAATAATGTGAAATAATATAGTAGGTAATAGTTGTTGTGTTATCGTTAGCTCAATAGTTTCTGCTATTCTATTCTGATCATAAAGAGATTTTGAGAGCGCATTTACTGTTTCTGTTAAGTTATTTCCTTTAGTTTCTACATTAATTTTAATTTGTTCTAAAGCTTGGACTGTACTATTCAAATTATTATTAAATGTGAATACTCTGTTCGTCAATTAGTTCTCTTAATTCAGTATTTGTTCATCATTATCATTGAGAGCATATAGATAATTATTGGTTAGAATATGGCAACACCAGCTACCGATTTTCCCAAGTAACTGAATGACACATTTATGTCATGTGTGTGTTGATATCTCATAGATAAATTCTTATAGCACTCCACTTTACACTACTTTTATGTGTTGATAGATATATTTAGTGTTTGCGCAGCTAGGTGATGTTTCTTTTTGTATGTCTTATGTATCCAATATCGAGTACAGGAGGGATAGTGGGATTTCGGAGATATATGCGATATGTTAACGGTACACTGTCTTCATAATAAAAATTAACATCCATTTGCTGCCAGTAGACTCCCGTGTGCATCCTGAAGAACATGAGAGATATAGAATGTAGTAGGATGCAGCATAATACGGCAGGTACTCTGCTACCTGTAACCACCATAATGTTGTCTCAAAGCTTTTGGTGCACGGAGTTGGCTGCTCTTATCCCGTGTTTCCGCTGTCTGCTCCACCCAAGTGGTCGGCGGACAGACGCAACCTTGTCGCCTCGTCATCTGCACTAGTACTGTGTGCTGTTTGCACCGCCTGTTGCTCGTTCCCATGGGATCGAGCTGCGATGAGTGACTCTGCTTCCTGGCTTACTTACAGGAATGTTAATGTACCCTCACACACACTCTGTAGTAGAATATATTTATATTAATTTCTGGTATTCAATGATGATGTAATTACTTCTTACTGGCACCTGCAACAGAACACTGTATAGTTATTTAATATGTGCCAACTTCGCATTACGGGTGTTTACTGTGTCATATTTTGGCTGTCCTGTTTTATTCAGCTGTACGTGCCGCATAGATGGCCCTATTACATCTCTAACCTGATAGGGACCTCTAAATTTATATGTGGGTGATTTACTGTATGCATGATTATGTATGCACACTCAATCTCGGTTCTGGGTGGTTTTGGATGTATACTTCCTCTCGAATTTAATTTTTTGTTGTTTTTGGGCTTCTATCAAACTCAGTTTCACTTGTTCCCTATCATTCATTAATTTTTGACACCATTGGTCGCCCCTCTGAGAATAATTGTTTTTAATTATGTGTGAAGGCTGGGTTGCTTCTATGCCATGTAATAAATAAAATGGCCGGATGTTCATGCTCGAGTTCACTGATGTATTATAGTTAAAAGCTATGAAGTTTATATATTCGTCCCAACTGTTGGGATCTTCACGTGCACGAGCTGTTAATTGGGCTCCAATAATTTTGTGTAAACCTTCCAATAAACCGTTACAAGCGGGGTTGTATGTGGTTGTCTGAAATTTCTTTATTTGTAAACTTTTTAACAATCCTGTTACTAGTTATTTGTTAAATTACGTTCCTCTATATGTCAAAATATGTTGTGGCCAACAGTATCTTAGTATTACTTCTTTAATAAAGCTTGCACATATTTGTGAGTCAATTCTCTTAACAGCTTTCACAATCATATAACAGCTGGAAGATTCGGTCATCAATAAAATGTACTTATTGCCTTTACGTGATGTTGGTAATAGTCCTTTCGCATCTAGCGCCTATGCTTTCAATAATGGCGGTGGCGAAATTGGTGTTAATTGGCCTACTGGTTTTTTGTTTGTTGATTTAACTTTCTGGCATATTTCACAATTTTTAATATAATTTTAATGTCCATATTCATTGTATCCCAATATTGTGTGTATTTTATTTACTGTAAGGTTTTAAAAGTTCCAAAATGTCCTCCTCCTAGCAGTGCATTGTAATAGGCTGCTCTAATCTCATCAACATAATATGATAGAGCTAAGGTTAATTTATTTTCTCCTATTGGCGTATTCATTTTTAAATATATTTCGTAGTTTCGTGTAAATTCCGTACCACCTAGCTAACTTTTTATATTTTGGCCCAGCCTTGTCTTGTTCCATTAATACAATTTTTAGTTTCTAAATGTGCAGATCATTTTGATACTCGCCTAAAAATGGTGACGTATGGGCATCTATTGAACACAGAAACAAAATACTATCGTTCTCTATTTTGATTTAATCTTGCTCATGATGAAAGAGTGGTAAGTAGCATTTAATACCCTGTTTGTTGATAATGACTATCTGACAATTGAGCAGTGGATCAACACATGTTATTTTAATTTTTTTGAGCTATTTTCTATTACAAATTCTACATTTACTTGAAAAGTTTCTGTTATAATTTTTGCAATCGCATGTATGGGAATATATTCTTCATTCAAGATACTTCTACTAACAATTGATTTATCTTTTCACTGCATATAATTTTTTTTAATAATTCTTAATTTTACACCAGTTATTTCCAATGTATCTGAAAGTTATTTTCTGTATTTCTAACTCTTTGCCTGGATTTTGATATGGGATTTCTGCTAATGCCCTATATAGTGTCTTACACTTTAGCATTTCCTGTTGTGCTTGATGCTTATTATTATTGATTTCTACAATCTGCATGATTGCTGGTCGTTTAATTGAAATGTGGCTCAACGTATCTGCTATTGTATTAAGTTTACCTTTAACTAATTTTGCTTCGAAATCATACTCTGCAAGTGCTATAACAATTTTTTTGAATCCTTAAATTGTGTTCTACCTTTGTTTTGATATACCTAAGTCTAGCATGGTCTGTCACTGCAGTAAAATGTCTTCCATATAGATATTGCCTGAAATAATTAAAAAATATTTAATGTACCCAAGTGCGTGCTCAGTGGCACTCCATTTTGTCTCATTAATTGAAAGTTTTTTTTTAAGCAAATGCAATGATATTTCGTGATTTATTATGTGGATTTTCATGCATGAGTACAGCACCAGTCGCAGTTTGTGATGCACCGTATGCTAAAATTGTATTTTTATTTTCATCAAAACATTTTAATATGGGTGCATTCTGTATTGCCTTTTAGAGTTCCGGAATTTCTTTTAGTTGGTCTTGTCCAATTATAGTTTTCTTCAGTTAATTCTATAAGGAGTGCTGCTTTACTAGCATAATTTTGAATGTATCGACATATGTAAGATATCACGCCTAAAATTTATATAATTGTTTAATATTCGCAGGGGCTGACATTTGTTCTATAGAGCACACTTTCTCTGGGTCAGAAACTATACCCTCTGGTGTGATGTAATGTCCTAGGATTTTTATTTCTTTTGCCACAAAAGTACACTTTTTTTGCATGCATTAACTTTTAGGTTAAATCGTCTTAATCTGTGGAAAACTTTTTTGATGTCTTCTATATTTTCTGTAAAAGAGTTTTCCATCATAAATACAGTATATTGTATATGTATGCGATTGCTGTATTCCATTGCAGTGGACCTAATAAGATGTCAATAAATTTGCTGAAAATGTTGTGGAGATGTCCTAAATCCCTAGGGCATTCTTCTATATTGACATAACCCGACTCCGCCGATCGAGAACGTTAATTTATATCTATCTTTTCTTCTTACTAAAATTGAATAGAATCCTGAAAATAAATCGAGGCTTGTGATATATATAGAATTTTGTAACATATTCAAAATGTTTCCCATTCTCGGAAAGGGATACTGAATTCTTGTTAAATATTGTTTACGTTTCCTAAAATCAGTAAGAAATCTCATACTGCCTAGCTTTTTCGGTATTACAAAACTTGGTGCAGATAATAGTGAGCTGAATGCTCGATAATCCTCGCATTTTCCATATCCTTGGTTTCTTTTAAAAGCTCCTGTCTGGCTTTAGGACTGATGCGATATGGTCTGGTTGCAATGGGTTTTTCCATATTTAATTCAAGTTTAATTTGATAGTTTTTCGCATCTGTGAGCTCTAATATGAGCTGTGTAAATCGATCCTTATAATCATGAATTATTTTGCTGATCGCCTGTGTTTGATTATTGTCTACCTTTTTATGTAGTATAGGTAAGAACTTTTCTTCCTGTGTATTTACCATTGTTCCAATTCTATTAATACAATATTGATTTGTCTTAGTGCTCTCATTATCTGTCACAGAAGATTAAATAGGTACTTTTATAACTTTGCCTAAATCATTTCTGTTTGTGATAATATATTGTTTTTTAAAAATCGAATGACATCATATTCCTTGACAAAATCTATGTCAAGTGTGACATCCTTCCTAAGGTTGTAAATAATTAGGAATTCTCGTGGGTATGTTTCCCGATTTATTTAACTTGATATTAGTTATTAATCTATGGGGGTCTATTTCCTGTATTGCCACTACAATCGTAAACTGTTCCATAACTGGCTCGAGATTTTGTTTTGAAATAAGGTTATTTGCGACACAGCTATGCGAACAGCCCGTGTCAATAAGAGCATTGTATTGTTTACCCCATATTTTAACATGAATGCACTGCGCCGAAGTGCGGACGATAGCCTGTTGATATTCTAGCTCTTTTCCACTCTGTGTTTGTTCTTGACCCTGTTTGAGGAATGTGGTTCGGCTCAGTTTGTATGGAATTATTCTGTCCTCATTGCCGAACTCCTGTTCCCCGTGTTGATGTTGATTTCCTGTTGAAATTGTCACAACCTTCTTCCGTGTTGATGCATTATCTTACATGACCTACACCAAAATTGTTTTCATAGCTTTTACAACTGGCTCAAATATTTGTTTGAAATACAAATTGCTGGTTAGGAAAGTGGTCGAAATTCCTTTCTTTATGGCCTGTGTACAAACGGAGAGCGTGCGTGTTTTGAGCTTCATTGTGTAGGGCTCTATAGACCATCTTCCTCGCGTGTTTTGCGAACTGGCATTTAAACCATGTCAAGAGTGTGTGTGTCAACAATGGCTGGTTCTGTTTTCTTTTCTTCATTGCGGATCGGTGGTGTGCCCTTCCTTTTAGCAATGTGCTGACTACTGTTAAATTTTGTTTTTCTGTGAATGGCTGTTTATGAGATGTACCAAATTGTATATTTGATTTCATGTTTTCCCCAGTGATTTGTACTCATTCTGGTACATTACTAGGCGATTTTACAATTTCATTTCTAATGATGCCTTAACTTTTTTAATTTAAGCACAATATTTCCACGCATGATTTATCTTGTAGTATTTTGCTAAATATAGCTCTGCACAAATGTTTTGTACGTTCTTCTTAAGGGGTAATGCATATTGTCCCCTTGTTACCTAATATTTCTGGTTCTCTGTTCGGTCACCCTACCTTACATAATGTTTCCTGCCTCCCTGGTTATTGGAGTTCCTATGTGGAAATGATTTCTTCTTTTGAAAACTGCTATCCTTTATTTGTATTGTTTTCCTATCTATTTGTGCTTGAATATTATTTATATATATATGAATTGCCGTCACAAAATATAATTTGGGCGCTGTGATGCATTTGAATACTCTTTAATTATTTCAATTGGATGTGTCATGTTCTGAGGTGGTTGATGTCTTACATTTCTACCCCCTGGTTGGTACTGGTGTGAGTAGAAATTCCGTTGGGGTTGATTTCTATACCTGGGTGGTGCTCAAATCTTCGTGTCCTTCTGTGCAAGTTTGTAGTTTATTGGGGCGTTTCTTTTATTTTCTGAGGCTGTGGTGGCAAATTAGCTATTTTTTCCTTTAGTTTAGCTATTTCTGTATGGAATTTCTCAGTTTCTGGGTTATGTGTGACTTTAGTTAGTGTTTGTTTGTATCTGTAAATACCTAATTCTACTCTTTTAAGGTTGTTGATCATTTGTTCTACGGTTACATTTTATAGCCCGATTATCTTGTCTGCTATGGATGGGAGTAATGGTTTCCACAATATGCTGATATATTCACCGTCTGTGACGTGTGGATTGTATTTTCGCCTATAGAATTGCAAATCTCCAACATATTCTTGACAGTTCTCTCCTAGTTGTTGTTTTGTGTACAGTAACTGTCTATATTTCTCGTTTTCCTCTGTTGATGTAAATATATTTTTCAATTTTGACTCAATAGTTTGCCACATAATTTCATCCCATGTGGTTTGAATCAAATTTTCGTACGTGTATTTAGCTGTACCATTAAAATAATATTTTATCCTCCTACACTTTACTGTATCATTCCAGCCATTTACGTCACTGGCTGCCTGATATTACTCGAGAAATTCTCTTATGTTTTCATTGTTTTCTCCGCTGAATATCGAAATTTTTTCCACTTGATTTACAATAATTTGAATAGGTTGTGGGTTTTCCATAGTATTTAATTTTACTTCACTTGGCTGGGTGTTTGTATAATATATTAATTGTAGTTCTGTGTTCTCATATAAATTTTCTGTATGTAGTGTTGTCTGTAACTGTGAAAATGCTCTCAGTGTTACGTAACCAATAGATTCGTTTTCTATTGTACTTGAATGTATGTTAAGATAATTATTTGTGTATACTGTCTCTGGACTTGTGGTAAGAGCATTATAGCTGTTGGTTTCGGTGTATTTCTGATGTAATCACTATGTCCTCAACTCTTACATGTGCATGAGATTCTTTCTCTTTTAATGCCTATTCCGCTTCAGATATGTCCAGTGTTAAAGTCTTAGAAATTATTTGTATAGCGGATGGCACGGACTTACTGCGAGTGATCATGGATTTATACTCTTGATGTTATATTTAATATGTACGATGGTACGGTGTGAACAAAATCTTTTACTGTTGTGCATGTACTGTTGTAATTTGCATGTCACACGGTGTGTACATTTATCATATATGCTACTCTAAATAGCACTCTACTTTGCTCCTTAATATTGCACACTCTGAAACAACCTTCTATGCAATGGGAGTCTTGCCAAATCACATCTGGAGCCGAAGTAAAATATGGATTCAAGGATAGTATGCCGTGAATTCGCTGTCTTGCAAGCGGTATTGCAAGCAGACAAGGTTATGGCTTGCGGCAATTTGTCAACTGCGTGTTCTTGCTGGACTCGCATGTCAACTACGTTGCTGCCTATCTGTTTAAACTGCTACTTCCTTTGTTCTATAATGGTACTCCTATTCTCTGATGGATTCTTAAGACTCACTATTTTGGTTTTTCCTAATACAATTGCTTGCAGGGCCACCGCCAGCTATTTCGCCGTCCCCCCCTCTTCTCCAGATTTTCTTTTTCGCGATATAGAATTCTACCCCTGTAATTGTAAAGACAATCAATTAAACATATTTTATAAAACAATAACAAACGAAAATATTTTGTATTTATCGTAATTTTAATTACACATTTTCATGGCCTTAATAGCAGCTAAGTATTTAACTAAATTAGAATATTTTAACTTTTCACCTAGTTCATGTTCAATTGAAATGGTTGCCAAATCATTCAGCTGTGTTTCAGACATTGAAGATCTTAAGTAGGTCTTGATTAATTTGAGCTTTGAGAAACTGCGTTTTCTACTAGCTATTATGTTTGTGAGAGCTCTAAAAAGAGGAGCTTAAAAACATTTATAAAACATCTTAAACATATTCTTACGCGATCGCCAGCACCATGCAGTAAATATGCACTGATTAAAAGGGAAGGTAAACACACTACAAATATTAAACCCTTTCCCTAAATCAGCTCCCATAAAATATGTATACATTTCCTAGTGTTCCTAGTCGAGGGTATTAACATTTAGAACGACATTTCTGCAACCAAAAATTTTAACTTGCTGCCAGCGTGAACAGGTACAAGTCGTGGTGCCACTGTAAACACTCCATGGCTAGAGTCAAACGGGGAAGCAAGGCACACTACTGTACATCCAACTGAGGTTTCACACCTGCTTTTAAAAATTTCCAAATTTTGAAAAACAAACCCTGCGACACACCGAATATCTGCGAAATCTACAAGCCACATACACAGTGAAAATCATTGGCACCACGACTTACCTTTGACAGAGTCACTCTGCAGCCGTCGTCCATGCATTCTACCCAAACGGTTCGAAATTAATAATCTTTAATACCAAGTAGTCTTATGCCGATGTGCCCTCAGCATGGCGATGTTCATGCCGTCCTAATCAAGTGAACTCTACCAAGTTATGCTGTCGAAGAAGGAGGAGGAGGGCTGTGCACGCCTTTTTATAACATTTTCAAACACCTGAAAGAAATGGTGCTAGAGGGGAGGGCTAAAGTAGGAGAGGATACAGACAGGAGAAAGGAAGGGGTACCTGACTATCGCCAAAGTAATCGATTCTCAGATAGCGCTAATTGATGTTGATGAAATTATTAATTTGAGACACAAAATATGCATTTATTTGTGTATTGTGAAACCAGTCAAAATTTTTCAACAACTTAAATGTAGAACATTTATTTATATACATGAAAAAATACTAATTAGTAAAACATTATTTAGGTAAGACACAGCACAGTTATTTGCAAAAAGTATACGATTAAATTAACTTACAAAACATTCCACGTTACGTATTTTAAAACAAATGTGAGTGATTCATTCACTAAAGCAGAAAGAACCAACGACAATTTAAACTTATTTAGCTACTTTCATCACTTTCTGTGTCATTTGTACTTTGCGATGTTGCATCAAATGTGGTGGTCTCGAACAGCGGACTGGACAACAAGCACAGAACTTCTGAAGACAATGCTCCTGTTTTCCTTTGCGAAACTTTTCTCAGAGCAGAAATAACTGGATCTGAAGAAATCAGCAATCGAAAAAACAGATCCCCATTTGTAGCACTTCTAGAGAATTTTCATGTGTATATTATCCTGAATTTCCTGCAGTCTTTATTCCTTGCTTCTTGGGTCTCTTCCAACAGCTGTCCGATGGGCAATATACATGATTCGATTATGTCAGGTACCAAGAGTTTGAGAGTTTGTAAACAGTTACGGCATATAATACCATGGGCATATAATCCATGTACAGCTTCTTGGTTTCAACAGTATATTTTTTGAATGCCAGAACACTGATACTGTAACCGCTTAATTCAGCTTCATTAATAACATGGAAGTGGTCGATAAGTTTTTCACTGACACCAGTTATAGAAGCAACTTAGCGGGCATTTCTGAAAAACCCTTCTCGCAGTATTTCCATCATTCGAATTTCCAGTACCAGATTTTGGTCTGTCAACAACTAAACCCATCTTATCTCTGAATTTTTTCTGCATTTCAGTTTTCTTTTCTTAAAATTTCAACTTATCACTTCCTCCTCTGACCTGCCATTTTCTTATATCAAGCCTGTACGATATATGCAACAAACATTCAAAGCACCGAATCCATGCATGCAGTGTAGAGAGACCAAATGCGTATGCTGTAGGATCTGCTGTTCTTTCATAAAATGATTCTTCTGTGTTCATTTGTTTAGTAGATATTCCGCATATATAGCACTTTTGTGATGACTGATTACTGGCTAGAGAATTGCACACTTTTCCATCAACCATTGTCATCACCATTGTTTGATGAACAACTACTTCCCGGTCTTGGTTGGCAAAAGCTCATTTATATGCTTTTGCTCATTTATATGCTAATCGTTTCACATTGAATCAAAGCTCCCTTTTTAAATAATAATTTTATTGGCCGACAGTACTTCTTAGAAGAAGGTCTTGGATTCTGCCACAATGTTTGTCTTTGGGGTTCATTTGTGTGGAGCTGGAGAGGAACAAATGATATGACGAAGAGATGTTCATCACTGGGGTCTTCGCCAATTTATTTGCCAAATCTCTGTTCAAAAGTATTGTGGCCTGAACTACCTTCACAACCCCACTTGTTTATTGATGAAATTGCACTGATTTCAGAGTCGGACAACACTTGGCATACAACTTATTCTTGCACGACTAAAATACGTCCAATTGTGTGGTTAAGAAGTGCTTGCATTTGCACTTCTACACTAAGCTCAGTAACTGTAATGTTGTCTTTTGGTGGGCAACACAATTGCTTTGTCTTTTGTATCACATAACATGGTGGATAGATATTACAGTTTCTTTCTTTGGCTTGGGACTGTATTAGCTTCTATTGGTGAGTTGTAAGCTGTGCATCGATAAAGAGAGTCAAGGCCTCCTCATTAGTACAGGGTGTAAGTTTAATAGTAGACACTCTTGCCTTTTTAATTCTTGTTGCTCTTCGAGGGGATGCAGTTGATAATTCTTTGACAATCTCAGCTGCATCCCTTTTACCCAGCAGCTCGTAAATTTATCTCGGCCGCAAAAGAAATCTCTTCAGGAGAGTGCGACTTCAGCAAATGGTGAATTTTTCTTCTTTGCTTTTAGTGTTACATTTTTCGAACAGCTTCTTAGGACGGCCAGTACCAGGTATTGGCCCAGGTGCTTGGTTTCGTGTCTTGTCAGATTAAACTATTGATACATTGTTTGGTAATTTAAATTCTCCCTGGAGCCACTGTGCCACTGTGAGTTTTTCTGAAGAAAATATTCGAAATGCCTGTTACTTTGTGCCCAATGTTCATTCACATTAACTATAAACGCCCAAACATGATAAGTGAATGTTTTTAAATGTTTTCTGACATGTCTTGATTGCCACATAAGCTGATCACGTAGTTGCAAACTTGCTCTTGCCTTGTCTTCTTGTCGCTGCGAAACCAATCGTTGAAAAGCTGCTCACGGGATATTAGCTCCATTTCTGAAACAAATTAAATACAATAAATCGCGCAACTTTGCGCAAGAACTGAAATCAGAATAGATAAATATACACGTTGTGTTGTATACTGCATAAAATTCCAAGGCGAACTAACGCGGACATTTTTAAAATCTCTATTTGAATTTTACATGACCACATTTTCCATTGTTATTATATAATAGTATAAAAGATAGTTTTCCATAACTATGAAAACCATTTACAGTAAATGTAACTGCTAAATAATAAATAATTTACCTTAATACTTGTTTCTCATGTTCACTACAATAGGAAATATCGCTCTGACTACCACTAGCGTATAAAGAACAGGTTCCTCACTGCAACTGGGCGGCGAGAGAGCGCTCGTCCGAGAAGGGTCGTCTATCAGCCCACCAGACCCCACGACAAAAATTAGAACCGTCAGCAGAGCACGTTTTTAAGTGGTTCGCTATCTACACGATGACTTCTCCATAAATACAACCTCAAAATAAAATGTCGAAAAAAAAAAAAGTTTTGTCCCTCTAGATTGGTCGAATCGCACACTGTGCAGCGACGCGTGTCGCACCTCCATCTTGTTTATCGGGCAAAGGACGACTTTTTACTTCTTGGCCTCAAACAAAGCACAGGCTCGCCACGCATACACACACGCATTGCACCTGGCGGCCACTGCCTTTACAATATTCTAAACAGCATACGCTACAAGAAATATACTTTTTATAAACAACCATAAAGCAAAATTTCCATATAAAAATGTGATTAATAAAATATTAAGTACAAAACACTCGAATAAAGACTATTAAATAGACGGTTTAAATGATTACGATAGGCCGGCCTATTAAAATGAAAGGGAATTTTAGAAACAATGAACACGCACCATGACAAATGGCTGCTGCCAACCTAGCCAACATTACATTGGCGCGCACTTAGTGACGACCATGTCGTCACAGTACACTGTGTTAATATTCATTCTTGTATTTATAACGCTTTAATGATTATTCAATATCTGCACACCTGTAGGACTGTACCATTTTCTGCAATACATATATTGGCCTTTTCATTATTTGATTGCGTATGTTTTTATTTATTTGATTTAGAACAACATAACTGATATCTATTTTAAATGTGTTTAGAAAGTGTACTGAAAAATTTTAAAGAAGTTCCTTAGTGAGACTTTTGACTATTAGTAGAAGTGAGTGGTACCCGAGATGAACCAAAAAAAAAAAGTACGTGAACCGGAAAGGGGTAGGCTGGCGTTTTTTGCCTAGGGTACGATGAGCAATAGTTGAGAAAAATAGAATTACTTATATTTTTAATTTATAAAGCCAGATACTACTGATTATCACATATACACACTCACGAAATTAGTTTTACTTATTTCTCAAGTATTCATAGTCAAAGAAGCATTGCTTATTTACGCATATAAGTAGCACTTCAACAAATCTGCTTCGTTGTGAACTTAAGCACTTAAAACTTATAATAGGAAAATATCGTTCACGAAATATTTGATAGAAACATGAATCTAATTTAGATAATTACATGGGACAAACACTTTAATGTGAAAACACAACCTCTTTTCTTAAATAATCAAGCCACGTAAATATCACTTTTGTTCGTTGTAGTGTTTCACGTTATTGAATTTATAGCCTCAACCGTTTTCAACACACTTAAGAAACAAGTACAGTGACAAAGAAAGAGGGCACAACTCGTATGTTTGTGCTAAATAACCGCTTGTCTACCTCACTCCATACGGGACTCTCTGAAAAAAAAAAACAGTAAACATTCAGAGAAGAAAGGCACATGGAAGTAAAGCCAAAGACTGTATTGCCACCAGTGCTACAAACATAATTCATTATTCTATTGCCACCAATGCTACAAACATAATTGGACCCTCATCATTATTCTCCAATTCACTGTTGACACGCATGTTATTTCCCCAACACGGCATTTTTAAACACGTCCATATGTCAGTCACTTCGTTGTCTTTTTTTTTTTTTTTTTTTTTTTTGCAATAGATTCATTAGTCGATAGCTTGCTACTTTTCCAACAGATGGCACTGCTGACCTGAAATGTTCAGTTTAAACACCTTAATCGTTTTCCCCAAATAACTTCCCCCTTTTTTTTCTTAAATAAGTATTTCTATTCTACTAGCAGATATTATATGTGCCAGTCCTCCATACTGTGAGATAACACTACCTGAATAAGAACAGCTCTCACCACATCTCGGCAACAAATTAACCTATTGCTTATAAATTTACCACCCGTGTAGTGCTAGGTGTTCCAGTCGTAAACCAGTACGGTTTATGTACTTTGAAAGTGCTTACTTCAAATGTTGGGAACCGCTGAACCGATCTTGCCCAGATTTGCATTCCAGAAGTACCGACGTTCCTTCAGTCTAACTTAAGAGGGTAAGAGATGCCAGAGCCTGAAAAATGGTTACTGGTTCCCAAGAGAACTCTTTACAATATGCACTTCTATGCTCTATTTGGTGTTGCGTCCACTTTTGCTCATATCTGTCTGCTTTTGTCTCAGCGTTTGTGTGTGCTATTCGTTGCGGTGTCTTTTTGCACATATCTCTAAAAAGACCTCTGGATGTTCTGTTTGCAGGGGCATATTTCACAGTGATTTTTCTTTGAAATACATTATCCCACTGCCAAATTCACTCAAAGAACCTGATAAACAATTATATTAGTGGCTTTCATACACAAGACCAACTCGCCAGAAAGAACCGGTTTTAAATTTTTTGCATGGGGTTTGTGAGACTTATTTACACATTTATAAATAAGCCATGTAAAAAAAGTATTTTCAATATTATGTTTTAATAACTATAAGAGTTGAATTTTGCTTGATTTGGTCTGGTAACAAGAAATTTAATTTGCAATACAAATGTATACACGAAAAAAAAAATGATACAACATTTGTAGGCCTATATTTTTTTTAACCAACCACTTACTGCAATGACGTGAGGCAGTAATCAAAACAACAAAATTTCATCTGGAGTTGTCTTTTTTATTGTGGAAGGATTTCACAATTTTAACATTTAATGAATAAAGCTCAATTATGTCTTTCCGAAATAATGAATACCAGGCTTTATTTATTTTTTGGCATAAAGAAAAATAATACGACATATCAAATGTTGTCTTTTCTTCTCCCCTCCAATTTTTTCATCCATGCAAAATAAACACCACAATATTTTTTCTACGTATAATGCTTTAGATGTTGATGCTGATTACGTTTTGTTCGCGCATGCTGTATTTTCATGATGGTAGTAAATGCGATATAGTAAATATAATGATTCGCAGTTTTTCAAGAAGGATTTTGTCGAGTTGGAACGAAAAAGTGAAGGCAATTATGTATTGTCAATACATGTAGAACATCTGAAAATTACTTCAACATTTTACGTGAAATGATTTTATGTTTGTTGTATAACACTGAAAATAGTTAATACACGAAAATGATTATATATTAAAATTTTTAATATTAATTTCAAGTGCAATTTTAAAAGACATTTCGAAACTTTACAAAACAACAAAAAAATAGTTGCGTAGTGCTGTACGAAATGGAAACTTTGTATCGTTAACAATATTGCTCATTCAAAACAGCAGCGAATTTGGCAGCAGTGAACAGTACATTACGCAGTTAAATATATAAAATACCATTTTTTCAAACAGTTATCACTACTGACACGATACCGTTCTTCGCATTCTCTTTCTGTTTTTTTCTGAGTTCCTGTTTTAAGTAAATACTACACACTGAATGTCTCTAGTTTCAGTTCTTTTTGGACATATTCTCTGATTTAATTGGCTAATTTTTAGGGCCAACAAGTGGCATGGGTACCTAATTCACCATTATGTACAGGTAAGTACTTTGGACTCTATGTTTGATGCATGCATATACTGTTACACGCTGCTGCCCGGCGTTGTGGCGGTGGACCCACCTCACTCCTCCGTCCAGCCCAAACATCTCGGGCTGACACGCTTATTGCCTCCTGACCCCCCTTTCTGGAAAACCTGGGAATAATGGACAGCGGCCGTCGGGGTGTCGTGCTGCTCGGCGCCTTGCTGTGTCACGGCCCCTCTCCCCTGCTGGAGGTTTCGACGGGCTTGGCGCTGACAAGAATGTTCTGGTGAGACTGGCCGGCGCCTCAGCCCTCCTCGACGCATCACGCGAGTTGGGGAAGATTCTAGGTGACGGCCTATGGCGATATATGCATACTGCCGCGACCCAGCGGCTGGCAGTCTTGAACGAAGGCGACCTAGCCGAGAGCGCACATGCAAAGTGAGATGTGAACGATAAAAAGGATATCGCGGGACGATGGCGGGCGAGGTGTTCGTGGCGTGAATGGACGAGAGGGTGTTAAACCGACGAGTGAAGCCTACTGTGCGTGAGGGCGCTTGGAGGACTCTAGAACATTGCGACCGGCGGGACATGGACTGGACTGAGATGTGATTGAATGGAAGTGTAATACGGATTTCATTGTAAATTTTCGAACTGTCAAATATGGATGCATTAATTATAAAATAATTGAACACATTGAAACACTATACATTGGAAATGATCTTTAAGTATTTAATTTCATTGATTTCTTTTGTATCAGTTATAAATTTTATTAATTAATGTAATTGTGAACAGTTAGCGATATCTATTGATTGTGAAAAATTGAGTTGAGAGAATTTTTGCTGTAGTTACAGTAAAAAAAAAAAAAAATTGGAAAATTATAGTTAATTCGTTTATTTAATTAAGACCTCCCTCCCTTAACAAACTTGGTTTAACCCAATTACAATTTATAGAGAGAGAAATTGTAAGACTGGTGTCAGAAGTGGTATGGAGACATATTATAAAAATAAAATAATTGTAATTAGTATTTGTAAATATCACAATAGTTAAGCAATAGGCCAAGGAATCATTTTGAAATTTTTTAAATTGAAGCACTAAGTGGCCAAATAAGTAACGAAAATGAAAATGGAAATAGCATAATAGACAGTTGTAGAGAATCTGTAAATAGTCAAATTATTAGTGTTAGTAAACAAGTAGACAAGAAAATAGACAGTGTAAATGGAAACGTACATAGAAAAATAGACAGTGTAGATAGAAAAATAGACACTGTGAATGATAATGTGGACAGAAAGATAGAAGGTGTAAGCGAGTTGAACAATAAAATAGACTGCACAAGAATTGGCAATGTGAGTGAGAGGTTGGACAGTGTCGAGTGTAAAGTGAACAAAGAGGTGAGCGCCCTCAAGCATAAATGGTAGGAGTTCTTGCAGCAGCAAGGGAGGCGACTTGCAGGGGCGGAAGAGGAGCCAAGTTTGGTCACCACCGAGACTACGAGTCTGCGAGAAGAAGGTAGAGGTCGCCGCCAGTGCAGCCATCCCAGGGAATGCACTGCAGTTCTGCAGTGTGGGTATGCCCCAGCCAGAGGTTGGTAAAGGGTTCACAAATAAGCCCACCTCCTATGATGGACAGGCACCTTGGCGTGAGTACCGGCACCAGTTCAAGATCGTTACCACCCTGAATGGCTTAACAGAAGAGCAGCGGGCGTACTATCTGGCGGATGTACTGAGGGGATCAGCGGTGAGCATACTGCAGTTGCTGCTAGAACGACATCGTCTAGATCACTCCACACTGGTGTCGGCTTTGGAGCTGCGATTCGGCGACCGGTACCTGCAACACACCCACCATGCCCAACTGCGAAGATGCATACAGCGACCCGGCGAACCACTGCAGGAGTAGTGGCAGGACATCGTGAGACTGCCTCACCTGTATCTGGAGGGATGCTCGGAAGAGACACGAGATGTCATCGCTATCGTCTTCTTTGTTGACGCTATCGCTGACACCGAGTTGCGGCAAACTGTGCAGTTAGCTGCGCCTCACACTATGCAGGATGCCTTGGTCCGAGCACTAGAAGTGGAGTCAGCAAGGCATTCATCCGTGCCCCGACACCCAGTGCGGGTAGTGATGCTTGATGAAGGGGAGGGCGACAGTATCAAGAGGATGTTAAAGGACTCGCAGATGACTATGAGGGACATCGCGTCCAGGGTGCGCACTACGGAGAATCGCCATCCCCCACCCAAACTGCCAGAATGTTGGATGTGTGGACAGCCGGGGCACTGTCCTCAGCAACAGCAGCAGCAGCAGCAACCACCAGGGAGCAGGCGCCAAGGGGCAGGCGAGAGTGTAATGTCATCAAGAAACTTGTAAACACTGGTCTTGAGGGGCAGAGGTCAGCGATTGCTATAGGGAAGGCCCCAATGCTTTTGCATGCATTCTATGAAACAGGGCTTGGATGACCTATTGATGGAGGGGAGCCTAGATGATGTTTCTTGTCAGACGGTGTTGACACATGAGCGACTATAACAGTGGTAAGACCGGACATTCTTGGGCCTTCCCCCAGCGGTATTGATACTCGACTGGGGGTGTTACGGGTAGGTGGTATTGTCAACACGACGAGATTTATTTTCGCCAATGAGCTTTCCAGTAGTATGTAACCAATCAAATGAGCTCCCTGCTTCTAGCGAAGATGTTATTCCAGGTGGATTCCAGTGAAAATTTGTCAGGTGTTTGGGAATAATCTAACCGGCTCAGAAAGGTGGCATTTTACCAGATGGTATCATTGTAGACAGGACAGGTATTTCTTCGAAATCTGATAGTTTGCCTGTTAGGATGATTAATTTGTCTGACAGTGCTATCCAGCTTAAAAAGGGGGCTACAATAGGAGTTTACAGGCAGGTCTCACAGGTACTTCTAAATGTTCCAGAAGCTTCACTGCTACAACTTTCTGAATGTCCTCTTCCAGATGCTCTGGGGGAACTGCTACAATGAAAGAAAACCTCAACTGGGGACAGGAGAGGGCAGTTTCAGAATTGTTACAGAGAAATAGAGGTACTTTCACCTGTGAGCCTAATGACCTCGGCAGAACTAATGTTGCATGCCAACACATCGACACAGGGGGTGCCAGACCCATAAAGCAGCCACCAAGGCGATTACCGCTAGCTTCATATGAGGTCTTGATGGTATTCTGAAAGAGGTAAGGGATTTAGATGTGATTCATCAGTCAGTCCATGGTCTTCTCCCATTGTGCTTGTTAAAAAGAAAGATGGCTCTATTAGATTTTGTGTTGATGACCGCCAACTTAATAAATAATGTAACCAAGAAGGATTCTTACCCACTCCCTAGGATAGACGACACACAGAATAGCCTAGCAGGCTCACAGTGGTCTTCTACTCTAGACACAAAGAGCGGGTATTGGCAGTGCGAGGTGGCCCGTGAAGACAAGGAAAAGACTGCCTTTCGTATCCAAGGGAAAGGAACCTGGCAGTTCAAGGTTGTGCCCTTTGGGCTATGCAATGCCCTGCCACCTTCGAACGACTAAATCAAGAAAGTTATGCCCTTAGAGATTTGTCAGGTGTACCTACACGACATTGTAGTCACAAGAAGAACATTTGAAGAGCAACTGGCATTCTCAGATTCTATGTTTCCGAAAGTGACTGTGGTCAATCTTAAACTTGATCCCAAGTAATGCCACCTTTTCCAAAAGAAAATTAATTTCTTGGGCGATGTTGTAATGGCCCACGGGATTGAAACAGACCCTGATAAGACCACAGCAATAAGAGACTGGCCTTTGCCAAACAATAAAACTGAAATTCGAAGTTTCTTGGGCTTATGTGCTTACTACCATCGATTTGTGCCCGGGTTCGCTACTATTGCCAAACCTCAGCATGAATTGACTCAGGCAAAAGGAAAAAGTTGTTGGTCCCCAGAGTGCGAAATTGATTTCAATAGACTAAAGGAAATTCTGACATCTCCCACAGTACTGGGCTTCCCGAGTAGATAGAATGAATTTATTCTGTATACTGGAGCTAGCGATGTTGTAATAGGGGCGGTGTTATCTCAGATCCGGGATGGAAAAGAGCGGCCATTGAAATACTTCAGTAAGGTGCTACACAAGCCCGAGAGGAACTATTGTTGCAGGGAGCTTTTGGCAGTGGTGAAGGCGATTACATTTTCATCAATATCTTTATGGCAGACACTTCATCCTAAGAACTGATCATGCTTCAATATGCTGGCTGCTAAATTTCAAGATCCCCGAAGGTCAAATATCTCGGTGGATACAGCACCTGCAAGAATATGACTTTGATATACAACACAGGTCTGGACACCTTCACAGCAATGTACATGCACTCTCCAGGAGACCATGCGAACCATTATGTCGTCATTGTGAACACCCAAATGAAAAGGTTGGTGTATCGTGAAAAGCAAGGACAAGAATTCAAGGCCCTGTATCTGGTGGTAGGTCATCTACATGGGAAGAAATGGACATAAGAAATGATCAGCTAAGTGACCCCACCTTGCATCCAATATTGGAGGGGAAGGAAACCGGGCGGTGACCGAGATGAGAGGATATATCTATCCTATATGTGATAGTCAAGGCATATTGGACAGAATGGAATTCCCTCGTTATAAAGAATGGTGTGCTTTACAGGAATTAGATAAGTATCGATGTCATTTACAATTGGTCCTACCAGAGTGCCGAATCCCGGAAGTACTAACAGAACTGCACAACGCAGCAGCAGATGGTCATTTCGGTGTAAATAAGACACTTAACAGATTCCGAATGAGATTATATTGGCTGCATTGTCTGCAAGATGTTGAGAAGTGTTGCTGTCTTTGTGATGCATGTACTGCGAGGAAGGGTCCGAAGGTTAAGGGATGCAGTCCTCTCCAGAAGTACAATGTTGGGGCCCCATTCGAGAGGATGGCAGTTGACATTCTCGGACCCCTACCAATCATTGAGAGGGGAATAGATAACTTCTGGTAGCACAAGAATATTTCGCAAAATTGCCCAAGGTCATACCGATGCCAAACCAAGAGGCAACCACAGTAGCTGATGCTCTTCTCGTGCAATTTTTTCTTCAGGTTTGGAGTGCCACTTGAGCTTCATTCGGATCAAGGACGACATTTTAAAGCAAATCTTTTCCAAGAGCTAACAAGGATTTTAGGAATGAAGTAAAACCCGAACCACAGCATCACACCTTCAGTCGGATGGCACGATTGAGAGGCTAAATCGTACCCTGGAACAGTTGTTCGCTACCTTCGTAAAAGACAATCAGAAAGATTGAGACACAAGGAACCCTTATTTCTCCTGGCGTATCGCACGATGATCCACGAGTCCACAAAGGTAACACATTCAAGGATGCTGTTTGGGAGAGAGCTTCGCCTACCTGGTGACCTGCTGTTCGCACGTCCAGTGGAGGCAGAAGCAGCCACTCCAAAATATGCTATTAAGGTACGTCAGAAATGAACTGACATTCATGAGTTTGCTCGGAGGCATCTTAAAATTAAGTGATAGAATGAAAACACGATATGACCGAATAATGCCTCAGGAGACTTTTCAAGAAGGACAGCTGGTGTGATTGTACAATCCTCAATAGAAGAAGGGATACTTCCCGGAGCTAAATAAATCTTGGGAAGGCCCGTACAATATTCTGAAATAGATAAACGATATGGTCTATAGGATTTGTCGGCAAGGCTCTCAGGCGAAGCCTAAGGTTGTCCACATCGACCAACTGGTGCTGTACGAAGGTCCTGATGTTGTTATGTATGTTTGGGATGAACAGACTTGAGGGGGCAGTGTTATGTGCTGCTGCCAGATGTTGTGGTGGTGGACCCACCTCGTCCCTCTTCTCACCGGGCTGACACACTTGTTACCTCTCCCCGGGCTGACACACTTGTTACCTCCTGACCCCGTTTTCCGAGGAAACCCGTGAATAATGGACAGCGACCGTCGGCCTGTCGTGCTGCTCGGCACTTTCTTTTTGCCATGACCCCTCTCCCCTGTTGGAGATTTCGACGGGTTTTGCGATGACCCAAGAATGTTCTGGTGAGACTGGCTGTCGCCACGGAACTCCTCGACGTATCTTGCGAGTTGGGGAAAATTCTAAATGACGACATAAAGCACTATATATACTGCTGCAATCCAGCGGCTGGCAGTGTTTGACGGAGGTTACCTGGCCGAGTGTGCGCGAGCGAAGTGTAGTGTGGACGACGACAGGAGATTGCGGGACGACGGCGGGCGATGTGTTCGTGCGGTGAATGGACGAGAGGGTGTTAAACCGAGTGAAGCCTACTGTACGTGAGGGCGCTTGGAGGACTCTTAGAACATTGCGACCAGCGGGACATGGATTGAGCTGAGGTGGGACTGAATGGAAGTGTTATACTGATTTTATTGTAAATATTCCAACTGTAAAATATGGATGCATAAATTATAAAATACTGCAACAGGTTGATACACTGTCTATTAGAACTGATCTTTAATTATTTAATTTCATTGATTTATTTGTGGTGAATATAAATTTTATTAATTAGTGTCAATTGTGAACAGTTAGAGATATCCGTTTATTGTGAGAAGTTGAGTTGAGAGAATGTTTGCTGTAGTTATTGTAAATAAAACTGGAAAATTGTAGTTAATTTTTTAATACCTCTACCCCTTAACGAACTTGGTTTGGCCCACTTATAATTTATAGAGAGAGAAATTTATAAGACTTGCATATACATTGGAGGGAATAAATTCTAAAATGATCAAAGGAAAGCACAATTTTCTCTTTGGGCCAAACAAAGTAAATTATTTTTATACAAAATAATAGCTAGAATCTGTATGAGTAAAAGTAAACAAAATTTATTAACATTGACAAATAAATTTACTTTTATTGAAATTTCTCATAATTTACAATTCGTAACATTTTTATCACATACATACAACATTTTACTTTCACATACCTTTCGTACCGTAAACCTGTGCTATTTTGCACCAGCAAGAATATTTTTCACTAAAAGTGTTTCTGCAATATTATAAAGACGTAGCTATATTTAATTTCGCTGACTAGGTTTCATATTTAAAGTTTTAAATTGTGTGACTTATTTCAAAATGCATTCACCAAATGGCATGGAAAGAAGTATTTGAAGTCATGCAAACAAATCTACTTTATGTAACGTTTAACCAGATTACATGTAGACACCGCACGCAATGCTTAACCTCATAAAATGAAATGAGGAATACCTGTTAACAAGAGTAGCATTATGATAGAAGATGGTTGTTATGTGTGCCAGCATGAGCATGTCCTGTATACAAAGTAGAGTCACAGGATGTGCCCTTCACCAGGTCAGCAACTGGCGCCGTCACAACACGGAAGTTGACCTCATTGGTGTTGAAGGAGCCAGTCATCAACTTCTGGAAGCGGCATGACAACCCCCAGACCGTCTCCTTGCCCAGCTTGTCCTGCACCACCTTCATGCCGCTCACAAACTGCAGCGCTTCTTCGCTCTTCACCAGCTCGACGAGGTTCTGCGTGGTGTAGGGCAGGCGGGAGTTCCAGCAGTTCAGGGTCGTGTTCGACAGCAGGTTGAAGAACAGGACCGAGTTCTTGTTCATGGCGGTAGCCGCCGTCTGCGAGGGCCTGTCCCCCTCATACTCGTGGAACAGGCTTGCCGCGGCGTCGGTGCCGTTCGGGAACAATGACTCGTTCCTGAGGACTGAGGCGAGCACCCAGGTCTCCTTGTAGCTGGCCAGGCTGTGGAAGTAGAGAGTGCGGTCGTCGTGGACGAGCGGCCCTAGCGCCAACCCCAGGACTCCGTCTGTGAGGTTAAAAGACTCGCCAACGATGGTGAAGCTGGTGGCGGAGGGGTAGGGCCCGAAGTAGCTACTGGTAACGCGCCACGACTTGCCGCGGTTCGCGTCGTACACGACGAGGGCATGCTTTGTGACGTCGGCGACGTAGGCGAAGCTGTCCCTGCACTGGCGCACGTCGGCCGCGATGGTGATGAACAGGGAGTTGGAGCGGATGTCCTGCTGGGGTATGCGGTAGCGGCTCACCAGCCTGTTGGTGAGCACGTGGAAGACGACAATCTGCGGCGGGCATATGCTCGTGAAGTTGGTGATCACATCCACTACGCCGCTGTCGATCACCCACAGCCGCCCGCACGGGTCCAGCTGCAACACGCCATCAAATACGGTTAAAGGACAAAATGGGAAAGTAGCCGAAAAACGCGAGACGCCGAAGGCAGCACTCCTAGCGGTGTGAACTATTCGAACCATGTTAAGCGATTTATGGAATGGACAATTTGAGTATTTTGGATGCGTTTTAATTCAAATTTTTTCGCTTGAGTGGTTATTTATTATGGCAGGAAATATTTTTGTAGTTTTTGCTACAATAATTACAAATATGTGAACTACAGCAAGTCCTTTTTAAGATTTCCAAAGGATGCAAGTCGGTAAGTACACACGCTGTAGTAGATAATATTTTCCATTAGTGTTATTATTGTCAGTGTGGTTTTTATTGCAAATTCCATTCACACAAACCTTAAATTACTTAAATATTGTTTTGTCGTTTCCTAGGTACAAGCAATGGGTGCAAAAATGTAAGATCAGACCTGGATGTAATAAAGAAAAAAGGGTCTGGTGGTTTATACCTGCACGAGAGTAGTGTGTTCCAACTTTTTCAGAAAATGGAATTTTCGCAACCCAGATTTGTTTCAACAAGACCAAGAACGAAGTCACTTGAGTGTCGTACCTGCTATTTCTAATCTTGTACACTGAAGGGTCTTGCGAAGTTTTGATAGCCCTTAACCCGAAAGGTGCAGGTTTCTTTTTATTGGAGTGACACCTTTGAAAAATAAAAGTAAACAATGTTTACAAATTCAACATTCGTATATTAAACTGGCTGAAGTCTCTTGTTAAAGTGTGTGTTTAGTTCAGCAAGTTGTTTACATAGGTATGTGTGTCGGTGATTGATCTTACAATGTTTACATATTAGTCAAACATTATGAACCGAGCCAAAGTCCCTACGCCAGCAAGGGAATAAATCCCCAAAACAATGATTCAAGGCGTGCCTGCATTTTTTTTTTTTAGGTGGTGACGCGAAGCGTCAAGCATCACCGAAGCTTGGAATTTCCCCTTAAATGATTGCCATGTGTAGCCTACTTGCACTGAGAAATAATGTGTGTGTGTTCTGCAATTTAACATATTTCTGTACTTTTTGTAATATTGTCTCATGAAAACATGTTTGATTGCAAAAGGATTGAACTGAATATTAGATACCTAAATTGACAATGGTAAGGGAAATTGAGGACTAAAAGTTTATAATGAAAATGTACATATTTTGTAATTTTTTTACCCCACAATTTCCCTGATATTCATAGCTCTCCCCACTATCGTATTTGTAGCTTGTATTGGTAATATTGTCTTTTTAGTTAATGTATGGTTCAATTTTTTTTTTTCAATTTAATGCATTTTCGTAAATAAATATTACATTGTTTAAATATTTTTCATCCATTTATCCCACAATGTCCCTGATTTTCATAGCCATCCCCACTATCGTTTTTGGGGTTTCTATTGGTGAAATGTTGATGCCCCTAGTAAATTTATGTTCTGTGTAATTAGCAAAGAGGAATTATACCACTTTCCGAAACTTTTTTTATCCTAGAAATTACCCAGTTTTCAGCATTATTTTTTTCATGTACATATCCGCATTGTTTACGTACTTTTTCAGTGTAGTTTCATACTTTGGAATGTTATTGCTTACATTTCCAAAACTATGCATTTGAATATTAACTCGTATGTTACTTGGGTTGTTTGCACTGGTTGGAGCGGATGTCCTGCTGGGGTATGCGGTAACGGCTCACCAGCCTGTTGATGAGCACGTGGAAGACGACAATCTGCGGCGGGCATATGCTCGTGAAGGTAGCACAAGAAAACAAAAAAGGTAGCACAAAAATTTTCTTTAATAAACCATCTTCGATGGTTTATTAAAGAAAAAACTGAATGAAAACTGTAATAGTTTCCTTTCTAGGTATACGCATACCCTTTACACACCCGAAGCACTACATGTCATTACTGTTTTACTCTGCAAATATTTCGATTTCTCCATATACTGAGTTTCCAAGTAACTTTAATTTGAATGAGTGGAGTGTTGAGTACAGATTTTGGTGGCGAGAATATTTCTTCTCCAGCCAGTAAAGTTCATTATGTGTGGTAAACACCAGACATTTTAATTGCAGCAGTGGAGATGTCATCAGGTTATCTACAGTTGGTAAGTCAGTGTACATATTGCAGTGTGTGCACCAGCAGTCCAGTGAGGATTTCCGTTTAAACCAATCAAAAGTAGTAGCAACATTCCCCCCTCTTCGTCATACTCACATTTTTTTACACAACTGGGTACAAAACTTCCAAACAATAATATTTCACTCCTGAGAGTCATCGTTACATTTCAGTGATATTTATTATAAATTTTTTATAATTAAATAAAGGATAATTTTTAAATTTCACTTCCTCTTATTTAATCCCTTAAGTCCTCAGTATTTTAACTTTGTGCATACACTTATAGTATTAACTTAAATGAGGTGTTTTTTTCAATGAATTAGTTTGCCACATTCTGCAATGCAGATCTGTTACTTATAGTGATATGCACACATTTCTTTTGACTTGTTAGCCTATTTACACAGTTTTGTTTACGGTGATCCCAGTATTAGAGAAAGTACTTGCAAATTGCATTACAATAACAAGTGCCATGAATTTGAACAGAAAGTACCTTAAATTCATGACCAAGGTAAGTTATTTTCAGTTCAGCTGCTTTTGAATTCTGCAACATATTATCCAGTCTTCTTGCCATGAAGCATATGAAAATCTGTGGTGAAATTTATTGTAAAAAGCATGTATTCGTTTGGTTATTAAAAGTGACTTGTTCATGATGATTTAATGTTATAAAATTATTTGTATTCCTGTCAATTTGGAAATAAGCTTTGTTTTTGAAAGTGAATTACAAAATTAAATGTGCTTAATGGATGAAAAACTTGAGAGGTGGAGTAAGTAAGCTGAATGGCTCGAGTACAAATGTTAGTATGTACTATCAAATATTTTGACCAATGGCATTTCATCCTAGCGCCTGCTATACTGCATAAATTTCTACAGAAAAAAAGGGGGAGGGGAGTAATGGTTGATTAAAATGTTTAAAGATTGTCATAAGTTATGTTCTGAAATACTCTCATTAATACAGTAGACCTTATTTAAAATTTGTGTAGTATTAAAATTATATATCTCATCTATAATCTTTCAAATGTCACTTAAGTGGCATGATATCAGAGGCGATGGTACATTTTCATATTTGGTAAAGGCGTACCATTATGTTGTTGAAAGCTGTAAGAATTTTGTAGTCAATGTTGCTGCTTCCTCCATGGATTATCTACACTAGCCAAAAATATGTATGTCTTAAGTAGGAAGTTGTGTTCCAATGCACGTATGTACTATATGAACACACCAATGTGTGGTGGTCAAAGTAATGATTAAACTTAATAGTTCTATGAAATTTATACGAGGAACTCTCCATAGACACTGGCATAGTATTCTAAGAGGTAACGTGACCTGAATCAGTCAAGTAAAATAATGACGCATTTGATATTTTACTATGGAACGATACTTACTAAAATCCTAAATTACCAAATCGCAACCACTTCTGAACAAGTGACTTTATAGCATCCGAACTGAAAGCTACTACTTGTTAAAATACTATTGTACTAAATGGTAACTTTGAACACAGTCTCACTATGTGTGGTATGTTTGGTTGTGTCTGTTTCTTTTTGCATAAATATGTACAAATAAAACATTTTAAAAGGAGTGAGGTGAGCAGTTTTACCATAGTTTATAAAAACCTGCTAAATGATGAAGTGATCAATTAGTGTCTATGAAACCAGCATTTGGAAATGAGCGGGAGGAGGCTTGTCCATTTTGTACTTAACTGTGCCTTTAGTACGGTTACAAATTTGACAGTACATCCATTTCGATTAGAATTTCCCCCAATCCCGAGTTGCTCTGTACTGCAAAGATACTTTGTTTTGTTGATGGACAGGCACTAGATATTACCAAGCTACAAAATAGTCCTTTGTGTATAATTTTTGGTTATAGGCCCCACAATTTCAGAACTGGTTCAGTCAGATTATGAAGTAGCGACTGAGGTTTCAAATGTTTGTTACTTATGTTGAAGCATGGCTGCCAGTGGGTTAACCATAGCTGTCTGTTTCACTAGAGGCAGTGTAATTGTGGCATAACTGCACGACAAAAGTGATTTACATGTGTAAAGGTGGACTCGCAACCATCCGTCACACCCGTCAGGCGGTCACATGATCTTCGACCAATCACAGGGCAACGTTTTCTTATCCGTCAAATATATCTCAAACATTACTTTCGACGGACAGACAGATGGGCCACCGCCTTCTGACGAGATTCTGTAGACACGAATACGGACTTTGAAATAAAATACAACGCTCTGGATATGTGTTTACTGATATTGATGGTAAATTAAGGAAATTAAAACTTAAACAATAGGTAATTCAGTACACATTTTTATCTCGTAAAAATGTATTTCCCCAAAATTTCTTTCTCTTGAAAATGTGTTTCCAACCAAAATAGCATTCTACGAAAGAAGAAAGCAGAACAAAAACCAAATCTGTTAGGAATAGAAATTTGTGAACAATTTATTTTGTTGTTAATCAAATGATAACAGCTTTAAAAAGCAGTAAGTTAATATTTCGACAACTTATTTGGTTGCGAGGTTGATCTTAAATATCTACAATATGTTACTACCTGTAGAACTAATAAATGCCACAATGTTAAATTACTAACTGTAGTAGAGCTATTTTTAATTAATCTTGCGGTAGTAAAACACAGATAAGTTGTAAAGTTTTTTGCTGTGAAAAAAAATTTTTGGTTTTGTTTATTCCCGATTTTTTTGCATAAATTTAAGTTTGTTTACAGAATTCAATCTCAAGAATTTATTGAATAAATGCAGTCGGTTATGTAGCTGACATGATATACTTTTTAGCATTCCATTCTCTTACATATAACATTTGTCCTTTGTAACTTGTAACATATAAGTCTGTGCCCAGTAACATGATTTTGTTACAACTGATTGTCCTTGTTTCAAGTGACAATATTTATGCTTTAAGTACATTTTTAAATACGGCATAGTAATATGAATAAGTAACTATTACATTGACTTCAGCAAAACAACACGTTTTAATACTACGAGACGACAACTGCACTTAAATCACGCATAACGAGCCATGTAAATTTGAATTCCCCGGGTATCCGTCAGTTTAAGCCGCTAGGAGCGCTGTTGTAGCGTGTCTCGCATGTTGACAACGTTAGAACGCCTCCGTTTCCCATATTGTCCTTCTACCATGTTTGACACCATCACCAGTCACTTCCACTCTTGTTCACCTGCAGAGGATATGCTCTTATATTTACACTAGTCGCCACAGTTGACGGTGTCGCGCTGGTGTAGTGTAGTGATTAGACAACTCGCCTCCCACCAAGGCTGGGTTCGATTCCCGACGGGCTCACTCCCGGATTTTCACATTTGGGACTCGTGCCGAACGATGCCACTGGTTACGGGTTTTCTCGGGTATCTCTCATTTTCCTCGCACTTGCATTCCGACGCCGCTCCATACTCATCTCTTTTCACCCTCATCGGCTTTCAAGCCTTTTATTTTAAGTGCCACCCCAATTTCTTCACTCACTCCGAAATTTATTCGCTCAAAAGATTATACTTTTAATTGACGATGTGAAAATAAGTTTCTAGCAACAATAATGATCTAAAGTGCCGCTCTAGAACTATAAGTTATATTCCATTTTAGCAAAGATAAAGGGACCTAATTTTAGAAATCAGCGGGCAGGATGTTCATATTTACATAGTACAATACCGCCAAATATACTGTAGAAATATTAAGGGTTGTGTTGTCTGAAAATTGTTATTAACCCCTAGTCATAAAGTCGAAGTTTATATATGTTGACCTATTACACTTGTTTAATTTAATTTGAGAACTTACGTTATAAATGTTCATTAAAACATACGAAATTTCAATATTTTGCGTTTATATTACCAAGAATAACTTTTTTCTAAATGGTTACGCAATTTACATTCTGCTCTCCCAACCACTATTTACGTAAATAACTATGCGGTATTCAAATATATAAATGGGCACCACTTGTATGAAAGTAAAAATAAAACATTGCTTTTAACATATGTTACTATCGATACACCTACTCAAGTAATTACATATATAAACTGTCTTAATAAATATGCAAGTGTGAAGGAATTTTGCACGAAATCAGGACATTCAAATGTGTCCGTTGTAACTGTCTAGTAGTGTACCTACGCTACGACTGGCTGGAAATAATGGAAAGCGGAGGCTGTAGCTATGTTAAAATATACACTACCCTTAATGCATTCAAGTAATATTTACCCTTGGCAAATTTCATTTACCAAAATTTTAAATGAAAATAATTTTAAAATAAATTGAATACGTGCACAAATTTTTTTATTATTATTATTTCATGCTAATAAGCGTATTTCCTAGGTGGCATATTCCACTTCAAAACCAGATGTACTTAAATACTGCACTGTGTTTCATTTATTTTTAAATTCCTAGAAATTTATTTTACAACTACCTAACACTGTCAGTTTTAACGTTTTTTATACATATATATGTACATTATATTTGAATGTCACTAGTCTAAAATATAAAAGTGATGAATAATAATTCAAAGGGCACAAATACCATAATTTTTCTTTCTTCACACCTATATGTAGTACGAACTTTTGATATAAATATACTATAAAGCCATTAATTACCAGTCATTACGTTTAATATCCTACTTTTCCACGGACCAGTATGGTATCATGACGTAGGTCCAAATTTCCCTCCTGTCATTGATGCTACAGTTCGAGAAAACACTATCAATATTTTGAGATACATTCTGCAGGAACTTGGATGTGTTCCTTTTTGATAATGAACAGCTTGGTGGCATTTTGTAGGTGGTTGACCTGGCTTTCCACCGGCGCTCTAAAATATGACGAAGGTTTTCATAGAGGTTGTTACGACTTCTGCCAGGCCTTTCAAGCTTATCAAATACCATATCCTCAAGCCACCCAGTGTTAATTAGTCTTTACTTTACAGTTTATCACCAAATTTCAGACAGTTTATATGTTGTTGATAGCGTACAATATCAATAAATGTTTCATAAGCCCATACACGTTCCGAATTTATAGTAATTATATCATACCATCCAACTACTTTAAAGAAACAAATAATTTAAGAAAAGTTCATTAAGTATTCACCACATTAACATACCATACAGTTACCACAACACTCCAAAGAATGCACCTCTAGCCTTTCTCTAAAGAAGCAAACAGCAAGGTGCTTTGCACCTCGGCAAACGCGTGGCGGCGTATTTTTCAGTGAACTTATTCTTAAATGTTGCAGCTCATCCATGCAATGCAAGTACATCTATCCTCTGAGAAACGATACTATCACTTACAACACTTTTTCATATTGGTCGAAAGAGCGACCACTAGTTCGTCCGGTAAGTTAATCGGAAGGCCAGTCTTCGAAATCGCTATCCCCCTAATCACCAATTGTGTATTTTAATCAATAATTAATCTGTAATTGGAATATAGTTAAAGGGAAATTGTTTGATTTTTATGTCTTTGTATTGTTTTGAGGTATTAGCTGGTGAGAAAATGAATAGGCCACAACAAAAAAAAAAAAAATTGTTCCATTTAAACTTTGTATAATTTTTTATCATTCTATTGTATTTAACGGTGTTATTTGCATGCGTGGGTGTCCAAACAAACAGAGTTTCGGAACTAAGCTGTAATTGTCAAAGTCATTTCCATAGTGTGTAATAGTCCTGTCTTGATTTCATGAAGTCATACGTTATGAATACACCTGGCTTCGGCGATTTTGATATGGCATTGTTTTCAACTCATATGGTCATCTGAATTGGCATGATATAACACCGCAAAGTCTCCTTATTACAGCTATACCATCCACTGCCGTTCGGGGTATCTTGAGCATACATTATCTCGTAAATAAAATGAAAAAATCTTTAGGCACGAATAATAATGAACTGTTCAATGTTAGCAGCGGCTGCTGAGGGAGGGTTGTAGGTTGCAGTCCAGAGAACAGAGATCTCTATCTTTCTACTGCTCAGAAACTAATACCTATTAGATACACGGAATGTGTTGCGAAGCCAATACATTTATGATGGATGGGAGAACTGTTTTTGGAAATATCTAGTGGCGGGTCTAACGATTCTTTGCCCCAAGGTGCATGTAGTCACTAGAGAGGGATGGCTGTAACAGTGGACCAGGGGGGAAATAGGAGTGCAGGAAGACTGTGTAGACTCGACACTTTGCGGCAAATCACACTTTGTGAATCAGCTCTCACACAAAAGAGAATCCCAGGGATTTGACAATGCTACCAAAACTGAAACTTCGAATCACACTGTTTAACACAATATGTTTTACTGTTGTGCATCACGTGTAGTTATATGCCCGCACTTCCGACGTTTTTCGAATACACTTCAAAAAATGCTTATATCTCTTTACGAAAGTTTTAATTTGTAGTTTAATTGCAGAGTCATGTCATGACTTTAGTAGATGTGTATGAAATAAATGAAGTTATGAACCTTGAGTCGCTTAGAAACAGGTAATTTGGGTTTTAAGTAATGTTCTGTAAAGTTGCAAGTAATAGAAAATTATGTAACACTTTAAACTTCATTGAGACAAGCAGCATAAGTTATGAGAAAAACCAAGAGCTTAATTATATGGTAATAACTATGTCAAAATTAGATTAAACTCATTGATAAATACATGTAATTAAAGGTCCACTTATTACAAGAAAGAATTTTGTGAAAGTAGGTACAATTATGCACAGAGGATTAAATTGTAAATGTGTTATGATACTTTTGTGCTAACGATAAGCTATGAGTGTTCTTTCAGAGGTCTCGTTTCCTTAATCCATGCAAAAATAATTTAAACCAGTAACACCAGGCGTTGACTACAAATAAAGGCATTTGTTTTGTTTCTAACTATCATGCCCAATTTTAGTTTTTAACCACATGCCATGTAAAAACAGTCCTTTTTTAGCCTACTTTCCGAAGGAAACCTAGGCTTATGTAATATCCTGGTTGTCTGTATGGAATGTAGAAACCAACTTAATAACTGTTATACCCAAAAACTGATTATAAACAAATTAGGTCTACATATAGTATTTAGTAAGGAAATAAAATTTTTAATATTTTCGATCACGCAAGGTACTTATGTTAAAATTTGCGGTAATGTTTTAAATTTTTGCTTTATGCTATATTTTGGGACCCAATCATCCAATTTAATCCAAAATAGAACCATTGACAGTGTACTAAATAAGCGTTGCACTTAGAAAGCCATACGGCCTTTAATCCTTCATTTTGGAAGATAGCGTAAATTGAAAAATATAAAGATTTTACATTATATCTCGGGAATCATTTAAAAAAAAAGGAAATTGTGTGCATTGATTGTGCATGATGCAAGCATTCAATTAAGAAACATATGTTGCAACATTTCCGTCATTTTGTAAAAAACTGCAACTAAGAAACATATGTTGCTACATTTCCGTCATTTTGAAAGAAACTGCAAATTTAAGAAAAAGTAAGCGCTTATATTATACCTCGGAAACCTTTTCACATATATAAACCAAATTTTGTATATTGGGAGTGCATTATGTACGCATTGAATTTAGAAGCCGATAGTGTTATTGGTCCGCCCTTTTGGAAAATAGCGCAAATTTAAAAATAAAAGTTTTACATTATATCTCGGGTACAACTTAACGGATTTAGACCAATTTTAATACAGTGACAGTGAATACTGTAAAAAGGGATAAGGGATAATGTTATTAACAGGACATTTTGAAAAATAGTGCAACATGAAAAACAAAGCCTTATATATAAGGCAGGAATGAATTGCATAATTACAGAGATATAACATAAAAGCTGTGTTTTCCATATATATGTGTGTGTGTGTAACACTATTGTAGGCCATGTTCATGTATGCAGTTTAATTGGATGAGGCGCTTATTTTTAAAATGGCGTCTATATATCTGTTATATTATTTGTCCAATTTGACCAAATTTGGTGTACTGAATTTGTATTTTACATGCATAAAATGCATCTATTCATAATCTCTTCCCCACGCCTATTTGTAAGACAGAGAAACATGAAAATAATTTTTTAAAAATAAAGTTTAAATGTATTATTTTGGGAAACAATCAACCCTTATCTGCTAAATGTGGCACTCAAGTAATATTACGGCAGGTAATGTAAACTTAAATGTTTTAGTGGGCCAGGCAATTATTTTATAAGATGGCGGCCATATAAACAATTCGGAATACAATGCTTAATCTACGAAACAATGTAACGTATTTCAGCTTAACTTTGTATGATACGAGTATCTGTTACAAGTATTAGATTTTTTGATACGAGGTCTGTTTTGTTCCCTATTTATTAGGGTAGTGCCACACGAATAAGTAAAGTTTTGTCATATCTCGGGAAACAATAAACCAATACCTCCTAAATTTGGCAAACAAGTAATAATGTGGTAGGAGAACCAGACGCTTATTTTCAAAAAAGCACCAATACTAAATTTTAGCCTAGCACGCTATATCAAGGAAACAATGTAACCAATTTCAACCTAACATTGTATGTTGACAGTATATATGCAAGCATCAAATAAGCGAATACAAAAGCTCATTTGTTCACCGTTTTGGAAGATAGCAACACATGAAAAATTAATTTTTCGTGTCCTATCTCGGGAAAATATTGAATGAAACCCTCTTAATTCCGGCGACATCATGCATTTGCGCTCCATCTTAAAATTTATATGCATTTTTAAAATCATAGAAATGTAAATATTTTATGTTAGTATGCTACATGTCCCAAACTATTTCAACCGACACAATACGTAATAGTATCTTATAACAAAAAATATATAACGAGTCGTTAAATATTCGTTTTGTTCTCCAGTAATGAAGATACCACCACATGAGAAAATTGATTTTTTTTGTCATATGTCCGGGACCAATCAACCGATTATCGCTGGAAGTTTCACACTAGTAGTGCTTATAGTTTTTCTGGCTTCATTTACACTATGGCTGCTATTAAAATAATTTATATCAGTTTACAATATAGCTAATAAATAATTTGACATATTTCAGGAGCTATTACAAGCATTAGATATGCCTATACGGAGCCTGTTTTGGGATATTTAGTATAATTGTACAAAATGAGATGCTAAAGCTTTTATGCCATATCTTGTGAACTGGTCAAGCTATTTCCACCAAATTCTGCATACAAGCAGTGTTACGATAGGACGTGAATACTTACATAATTTATGTAACTCACACACTTGTTTTCAAAATTATATATCTGTAAGTATTTGAAGTCGATAATCGTAGTCTTCCAAAACTCGAGACTGACTACAATCGAAGATATACGTTCCGAATCCTACCTCCGGAATGTAGATAGTTGCGCGCCAACTAACTGTACAACGAGGTGTTCTGTGTTCGAGTCCCAGGTAAGGCTCGTGAGTATTTGTAATTGTCTCACTAGATTTGTATTTGTTTCTGGTTGCAAATTCAATGCTATCTCTATCGACGAGATTTCAAGACCTACACCATCTATCGTATTAATTACTTCATTAAAATTATTTCCATCCATATAAAGAAAGTAGGTACATTAGTTTTAAAACTAATGTTAGTTCATGATAAAGTGAGCACTTTTGAAATTAACCTTAGAAAAAAGTCACTATCCTTACCCGTATATATTTTAACGGCCAAACTATTTTAACGGCCGAACTGAGTGACATGCGCCCAGTAAAGTTGGTAACGATGAATGAAAAGCAATTCCATATCTTAACGTCGAATAAAAAGTGTCGGGTAACAATTTGCGCTAACTTAAATTATTTATTTCACTTTGTTTTTTTTAATGCATCTAAATGTAAAAAATGAGCAGATCCGCAAACCATTTCCTTTTGTGATAATTCCACAGTTGCACTTGACCTACACATGAACAAAGTGACGAGGCCAATGACAATGTTAATTTAAATAAGACGGAAGAATGCATAACGTATATACAAGTAGATTTTAAGCAGGGCTTTCAAAAGTGCTTATTTTACCGTGAACAGCCTATAATGATAACTTCTTGTTATTCTTTGGTTTAAACAAACAGATAAGTATGAGAGGTTAGTGGTAGCAACATCAACAATATGTCTTCTCCTAATCCACGCATGCTATCTATCTTTTTCTTCCGTCCTGTTTAATCGTGACAGTAACATGTAAGGCAGTAAAACTTTAAAAATTAAAACCTTAATTTAAAAGTCGTAAACGTCACGTTTTGTGGTAACCGGTTGTATTATTTCCAGTTAGCCTAGGGCATGTGTTCAATGTTGTAGCAAACAGAACTGTCAACTGGGACACGATAGTTAAAACTACATTTACAGAATCTAGCCGTATATGTTTATTGACATCGGTATCTACGAATAAAGGCCTTTGGTAACTACCAAACTCAGGATCGTCTCAGCGCTCCCAGTTTGAAAATCACCGGCCAGTCTTCTTTAGTATAATTAAGCTCATGTGATACGTTCACACTGACGCTTGTAACAAATATAATTTTTAGGTTTCATGAACACGGGGGGATTTGTATTCTCGAGCATTTCCACTTTCTTGGCAGGGATTATTCAAGAATATCGCCCATTTAGTGTATTTTATATTTGATAAGTCTGATTTTTGAATTTACAAGCTTTAAAGTTGGTCTATACTTAGCAAGAAATTTGTTTAAATAATAGCTGTAGTTAAATGAAGGTAGGGGCCAAAGTGAATTTAATGTGTCAAGACATTTACAAGGAAGGCTTCTCTAAGTAAGGCTACAAAATAAAAATTTTATACGAAAGATGGTATTCAGTTATGGTTTGTTTGTAATTCTGAGTTATTTTTATATTAATTTGCCAATTAAAACTTACTGAATACGAAACAATTTAATTACACGTTTGGCAAAGTATTATTTATATTACCTGACTCCTATCGAAGGATTTCATCAATATGTCAGCTTTAAATTCTAAGCCCTTTAGTCAGTATGTATAGTTTATTTGTTAACTGAAAATAAGTAATGTTCATGCAGTAGCTAGTCATATTATATAATATGAGCATAGATTTTATGCTAGTTGTAATTTAAACGCTTAGTTCTATGTTTGAACTTCATGGTTTTTTTCTAGTCTTCTGTTATGCTCAAAATTTCGGAGGCGAGCGCATTATTTAGTAGACATTTTGTGTGACCAAACATTAAAATACTACCTTCAGTTTCAATTTGTTATTCTCAGATTTGGTAAAGAGGAAAGTTTCTTAAGTTTTTTGGGTGTGTGTTGATATTTGGTCACCTGTGATTTGTATTTTGCTTTTCGGGTTTGTTTCATTATTACTCTTTGATTTTTGCACATGTGGACTGAAATGTTTACCATGCGTCATGATAAATAAATAAAAGTCACTTTTGTTTCCCAACAGTTACTCAAAGCAGATTGTTTGTATAAAGCGGTGTTTAATTTATTGTGTCGTAGACGTGTGTTCTGCAACAATTGCATATAACACTGAATTTTGTTTAGTCTACTTGTCAAAGTTTCGTACGAATTCTTTTTGTGGGTCTTATAAGTAGATGTCTAAATTTCGACTACTGTTGATCTACATCTTTTTTAAATTAAATTGATTCTATATATTAATCTAAACTTCAGAAATAATTTATTGTAACATATATGTGGTAGTTGGTAACTTACAGTTTAACTAATTAATACCTATGGTGTCTTAAGGTGTTATTAAAAGTTTCTCTTAATAGAAAAGAATCCAGTAGCCCTACTATTCACCTCGTCAAAATTCTAAATAACCATTGACACCCATGAAATCACGGAAGAAAGGAAATTGCCATGCAAAAGCTGCGTGAGCTAAGCTTCAGTAAGTCAGGCTAACTAAGGCGGTGACTGTTGCTGAAGGTCACCGCCCAGACAGATGATACGACTTCACACATCATGCAAAGAAGTAAGCTCGGGGATTGACCTGGGTCCTGAAGACAGACGTGAGGCCGTCACAGTTTCCTTGGCGGTTCCACTCCCAGTTGGGGTATGGCTCTAGCAACGGGCTGGCAGGGTCGGCATCCTTCCCCTGCGTCTTGGAAAGTACGTAGACTGTCCCGGGAGTCCCCGGTCTGAACCGGGGTGTCGTTACGAACACCTTCTGCTCGGTACCTGCACACGCACACCAGGTTACACCTGCTGTAGGCAGTTCACCGTAAACTGAGTACTTTTGAAAGCCCTGCTAAAGATCTACTTACATGAGTATTATGTATTCTTCCGCCACATGTAAAATTAACATTACGACGGACCTGGTCACTTTATTCATGCGTAAGTCAAGCGAAATTGAGAAATTATTAGAAAAAATAATACAGATGACACATTTGCAAATTCCTACATTTATATCCATTAAGAGAACAGAAAGGAAAGTTAATGAATTTAGTAGCCACAAATGCTTAATTTATACGTTTAATTCAAAATTACGACTTGGAATTACGCCTCGTCCGTCGTTTCCACACTGTTAAAAAAATCTTTCATTTTACGGAAAAGTGCTGGTAAAAATTTATCCAGAGATGTCCGTAAACTCTCCGTAAAATTACGGACACATCGATTTTCAAAAACGGACTTTCCGTAAAATTCACGGAAACGCTCCGTTAATACCTTAGTTAGTTCTCTGTACTTCTATTTTATACTATTTTTAATACATATTTTAATATGTGGATGTTCTACTGTGTATAAAAAAGATGTTTTAAAAAGTTAAAATATTTTATACTTAGTAAGATTTGAACCCGAGTCAATAAGTTGAAAGATCACAGCTGAAACCACTTACCTACAACTCTCGCGTGGTGAATCAGGTATAACTATTGAGTTTCATATTAGTCACATAAACAACTCTCTTAGTTTTTCTTAAAGTTATTGTATTTGAAGTGTTGCTAAATGTTATAGGCTACTATTGCTACTTTTTAATATTTGAAAGAACATGTGTTAGTGACATAGATAACCTTGACTGCCACAGAAATGATCATTTTACGGTTACAGTGGCGAAGAAAGCTTCATGTAGACTCGCTATTGTTTGTGCCCGAACCCGAAGTTTTAGAAAATACGGAGATTTTCCGTATTTTGTATTTACGCACTTAACTGCGCTTTTAGTCATTACGGATTGCGTTTCCGTATATTTACTGTGCATTTTCGTAAAAATTTCCATAAATATACGGAAAATTTTAACAGTGCATCTTTACCGGGAGTGGCCAGTCGTGACGGTTGAAATATGTTCACGTTAAGGGCAGTGGCATTTTACATGTTATGTGCTCGACTAAATGCGAACAGCCTTTATCAACATTACTGGCTGTTCACGTTAAGTGAGCACAATTGAATACAAACTTTTGAAAAATATTCACTGCCGTTTAATGCACACAACGGACATACTGGCACGCAGACGCCAGCGAATAAAGCAGCGAATTAATAAATGAGGTCAACATCTTGGCATTATATTGCTAGTTCATTTATTACATTTTGGCCAAATCGAACTGATTTCTTTTATCACACTCATTAGAGTACCGTGTGGCATATTCGTAATACATTAAGTTCCTTAAACATTTACATTTTCACTTGACTGACGTAAGAACGAAATGATTAGAGCAATGGCTTTGTAAATATTAAATAATGTGGAATGCTAAAATATTATAAGATAAATATTTTAAGCAGAGTGGTCTAATATGCCAACTTTTTTAGTAAACAGCCTATAGACTATCGTAGTCGACGAACACTCATGAAGGTTGACTTCAGTTTTCAGCATATTTAGTTTTTTTTTAATGATTTTGTGATAGTGCACTATATAAATCGTATTGACAACAAAGAGCTTGGGGTATAAATTAATACTAGCTATAGAGTATAAATGTATTGTACAGCTTTTATGGAAGACATCGTAGAAAAACCAAAATGGTCAATTCTAAACAATTATTACTAATAACTTTGCGAGCAAATATTTTATCATAGAGGTGTGTTTCTGCTGAGCTGTTTCCCAAGCCATGAATGTATATTATGTTATTAAAACGCAATATGTTACGAAAAATAAACGAAAAAATGTGGCAAATAGTTCACCAAAAAGTTGACCGATACTCTTTTCTGAGATTACCTAACTTTTTAATGTTTTGCTTCACAGATATTTTTGACTTCAAGTATTCGATGTAAACTTAAGTTTCAAGGTGCTCTTTATGCCTAGCATTTTCGGTAAAACTGTTGAACATAAAAGTTCAGCATCTATGCGATGATGGCAGACCCCATAGCCACCTACTCATGAAAGGACTGAAGCCCTGCTTTAAATCTGACACACATGTCAATTATCAAACTCAAGCAATTTTATGTGAAAGACTGTCCTGCCTAAACGATTTATTTTTCGCCCCGCCAGCTGGTAAACTGTGTGAAGCCTACAATTTTCTGGAGTACTATTAAATGCTGCTATTATGGGGTTGGTGTGTTTACAGAACTACATGACGTTAATGAACTTGGTTAGCAAGTCTGCTTGGTTATTTGCCACATCTGTATTTGGTAGCCCAGATTAATAAACTGTTATTTTGTTTGAAGATAGGTTACTATTTGAAGAGGCAATATTTTTGCTGCAGAAAAAGGTACTTTGTCCCCCCCCCCCCCTCCGGCCCATCAACTTGGGGTGGCGCACGCCTGAACGCTTCCAAGTATTGAGCTATACTGAAGAGAGGCGCGTGGCGCTCCTGGCGCGGCCGACCGAGCACTGTCTGGCAGTGGCGGCTGCTGAGGGGCGCAGCCCTCCTAATAAAATGTCAGAACGCACACCTCTACTTATCTGCTACACAGCAAATAATACTGTGTACGAATACAGAGGTTATTCCGCAGCCAATGTTTTTGAGATGGACGAATATCTTGTCACGAGAGAAATGTTTTTGGAAATGGTGAGTGGTGGGGCGGCAGATTCTTTGCCCCGAGGTAGGTAGAGTTAGTAGAGAGAGATGACCGTAACATATGAGTAGGGGTGCTGGGAGGACGGGAAGACTTCAGGGGCTCGGCCATTTTCTGCCAATCGAATGCTGTAAATCTGACAGAGAGCTGGGCTAGCCCCTGCTCAAACGAAAAAAAAAAAAATGGTTTCCTGGAACTTGACAAAGCTACCAAAACGACATGTTTTGTAAGTACACTTTCTCCCTCCACTCTTTTGCAGTTGTTAAACACATTTCTTAACAATGGTTGTATTTATTTCGAATGTTTTTTTATTTATAGATATCGTTCAAACTCGCGTGATCTTCAAATATACTGTGTAATACTCTGAGTAAATTTATTGTTAATTAATGATGAGTTATGAGCATCGGTCAGAAGCAGGATTGAATTGTTGTTAATGTCGTGCTGTGAAAACTTGTAAATAATTGTTGATTCGGCGAGCTACATTTTAAACCTTATTATCACAAAGATTTTCAATTACGAAAATAAACTAGAGCTACATAATCTGGGACCAGCAAGGCCACAGTTAAATATAATTCAACAACAAAGCCAAGGTAGTAAATGGTTCGCATGCGAGAAAATTCGACATAAGTACATACAATTTCGCGGACTGGCTAAGCGGGTGTAAAATTGGAAATGTGTTGTTTTGTTTAATTTTTTTGCTAATAAAACCTAATGATATTGCGTGGACTGTCAATGGGGTAAAAGATTTAAAACATTTGGAGAAAAAAGTTAAAAGTCATAAATCATGTTCGCAGCATATAAAAAATGCCATAAAATTTTCATTGCTTGGTAAGGTACATTGCTAGTTAGATAGCGCGCACAGGTTGACGAATGAATTTTTTTTACAAATATACTAATTAAGATATGCCACTTTCATCCTCTAATTTAAATTTGACTAGCTTTTGTATGTACTATAGGCTACGTAAATTAGTATTTGGTTTTAAAAATATTTCTTTTAGTATATTTAAGTTATCATCATCATTAGTATGGTAGAATTGGTATTATTGTGTTATCTCTCGTCATCTCGTGTAACGTACCACACCATGTAGGTACTGGTTGGAAGGCATATAACATAAACAAACTTAAAACAAATACATACCTGTGGTTGTGATTATTTCTGAACCAGTGGCCACAGTATTTTGACCATTACAAATCGGGTGATGATGCATTTTTCTTCAAACAACCACACTTATTTTTGTATTTAGCTACATAAGCTACACTTACTGAAGCCTGTCGTACGCAATATATTTATCACTTTGCCTATTTAAAAAATGATATTTGTAATATGAGTTAGGATTTCTACAGTCCCCCCAGTCTCAAAAGTCACCAGCCGGCACTGCTGTCTGATGGATACTACTGGAAACGAGTTCAGCCTCGCACACTCTGGCACCTTCCATACGCCTCTCCGCAATTCTCGCCGCCTCCTTAACGTTCCCGAGCCGCGTTTTCGCGTATAAATGTTCGTCCCCAGCCTGAGCAAGTGTGCAGTGTTCCTCTTCGAGTTGCGCGGGCTGGCCGACGATAGATCATATCTACACCACTTCGTACTTAGGGACTTCAGCATGCTAGACGCGTTTTCGCGTAATATGAGTACTACGCAAGTTAAGTATTGCAATGAACGTAATTGTTGCTATACTGGGGGTAGAGTTTCCCTTTTAGTAGTGTTTTTATTTAGCGATTTTTGTGTATATGGATTTTTGTAGGGACATGTTTCTTCACTGTCTTGCTTGTGTGAATTTTCAATACGGTATTTTATGGGACTGTTTGTAAGAGGTAGATTCTTCCCCCTTTTTTTTTTTTTTTTTTGCGTGCTGTAGGAATTGTCTCCTGGACTATGATTTGCGAAATTAATTTTACTGCCAAGGAGTTTAGTGGATATTTTATGACGTGCCTTTATGCTCATGGTTAAGTGTAATGAGGGATTTTGCTCCTTCCCAAAGGTATTCTTGAAATTAGTATTCCATGTTGTACTTTCTAGTGAATCATCAGGCGTACTTTACTTCTAAAGTTGAATTGGTGCTTTCTTTGCTCAGGGCGTCATTTTACCTTTTTTAATGGGATTTCACAAGTGTTTATTCAGATTGGGTGATTTCTCAGGATATATTAATATTGTTGTTTTTCTGTTTGTTCCAGTCATGTGTGTTCTCTCCTTCTCCTAGTTCAACGATTGGTAGCAAGCAACATAAATTTACAAAGGCAATTTATATGTTTCAAATCAAGTTGCAAGATAGTTGTTGTTGGTGATAATGTATATATGGGCTTCAATATGTTTGTATTGATTTTGGAATTTTTGTGCCCATGCTTTCTTGATTTTTTTAATGGTGTGCGTCCTTCTCCTTGCCTTCCTTTAGCCCTGCTACGCCCTAAAGGGGCGCAACAGTACTACAGGACATCAAGTTCGAAATGGTGTTGCCGGCTGTACAGGACGCCTATCCTATCACGTTCAGGCATAAAGTAGAGTACATGCCAGCTGCAATTCAGTGTACTGCTTTAAAATGTACGACGTTTTGCCGATATTATTAACATATAATTATATTGTCTATTTTACACACAGTTTTGCATATTATTTTCATTACGAACGTATGTAAATGTTGTCACTCATTTAATCCAAGTAGTTTTAATGTATGGATTTATTTATTTTCTTAAATATGTTATTTTTCTTTTATTTTCATAATTAGGATTTTTACGTTAGATGTATGATAGCAATCAAAAATTGTTTAACTTAATCAGGTTAGCTAGCTTACGTTTTGTGTTTTTCTTACAGGTTATTATTTTAATTTTTTCTTTGGTCTCGTTTTTGTGAATATTTCTGATTTCATTACATTGTTGTATTTGCTTTGAAACCCTATACTCTAGGATTTAAGTTGTTGGGCAGTTTGAAAATGGTCCACGAGGGCAGTTCCGTAGTTCCTAGCTTATTTTTGACCCTCAGGTTTAAACCCTGGCATGTAATTGGCTGAAAAGTCAGGCCCCTTAAATTAACTTCAGTCAATCTGCCTAACCCTCTCTTCCTGCAGTAGCCATCACGTACAGATATAGGCGTAGCACCCTTGTTCGTAAGTGAACGAAGGTTAGTGTTGTTAATTTAGTTTTAGGGTGGTTTAGCCTTCCCCTGACATATATTTTGTGATTTTAAGGTACCAGCGTCGAAAGAGCAGTTTTAATTTACTTTCCCGTTAGGTTTACTGTAAGGAGGTAGAACTCCGTTAGGTCGACGTCACGTAATTTTTCTGGATTTATTTACACCTCGTACAGCCTTAAAATAAATCCCCTTACACCCAGAGAGCCGCCCACGAGACCGTCTTACATATTAACATCAGCTACAACTGCGAGAGTGCCGAGGTACCTGCAGAACCAGGTGAAAATATTAACTTCTCCTTTGTGGTGCAGAATCGATGGCCATAACTATGCGTCCCAGCCGCCATATTTAATCACACCTGCACTGCATAAGCCAGCATTAAAATTTGCTTACGGAAAACCTGAGTTAGATTCCCTGGGCCTACCTGAACTAGTTACAGTACTTAGAAGATTTTAATGTAGTGCAGAATATTAATATTCAGACAGCTGAGAAACAGTAACTTATTATTTTGTTTTTTATTTAACGTGTGTACTTTGACTGTGGACCTGGCAAATAAATACGTTAACTTGGGGACACTTCTTTCTAGGCATGCCCACTATCAGCTGTAATAGGGTTGTTTGGTTTCATTAATTTCATGCTGATTGCCACGAGGATTTTTCTAACCCAGTTGATACAAAAAATTTGAAAAGAATTCTGAATAAAAATGAATAGTAAAAGAATTCTGCCAGGCGTCCTAGCTTTCAGTTGCATTTTCCCCATCTTCATCACACAAGTGTTTCTGTTAATTTTTACATATATATATAAATTGATGAGAAAAGGGTTTCGTACACAAATTGTGTACGATAATGAGTGTGTCTGTTGGTTAAGGTGTTATTTTCCTGCTCGGCCCAGGCGAGCACCGAGCATAAGTAACAACTAACTGGGTCTGTCGCACATACACACACATGCAGTCCTAATTATATTTCACTACATATCATGTAACGTTATTTGCTTTCCAACAGTATGTTCAAAAATCTTTTTCAACTACCGATTTAGGTTTCATCGCTGTAAGTTTTGGCGAAGTTTAGTGCAAGACACTTGTAGTTTCTACTGACCAATTAGATTTCAGGTATGAAGCAGAAATGCAAAGAAAAAGTAAAATAAGTTTGCTTATTCATGGTGGTGAAAGCAACGAACGTATCTCTTGTTCAGACTTGCCACGATGTCTGTGTCCTTCGCGCATGCAGTTGTCAACACTCACTTCCAAATCTATTTTTACTTATTTATAAAATTTAAGCAGTACAGAAACGAATACGTAAAGAGTGAAAAAATTAAACGAAGCAATTTTATGTAGGTTTTCGTAAACAGGACCATATTACCATCGAAATAACTATTGCCATTACCGTATCCATTCCACAATTATTGTCATTTCCGTATTCATGATCATAGCCATTGCCATACTAAAATTCCTGTGCGACAACTGAAATAATTAAACCAGATACTTTCCTTTGTTAGACAAAACTATATCACATTTAAATGAGAACATTGTACGAATATAGTTATTTGAATTTTTCCTTGTATAATTTTCCCCTTTAATTTTGTATGTACAGCAAGTAAACTGTAGTGATTGATTCAAAACAATTACTAGAGTTGTTGCAGTTGTCTTTATCATAAACTACAGTAAAAGCTAGAAAAAAATAATTAACATGCAAAAGGAAAACAACAATAGCTTTAGTGGAGTGCATATCAGTGTCTGCGACAGAGAATATACGATTGTGAAAGCGCATTTGACAAGTGTCGAAATAGGAATGAATTATGATCGGCTACGCTTTCGTTCGTGCACAAGAAAAGTTAGAAGTTCGCCAGCTATGCGATGGCAATGCTTTCGGTGCTCTTATGTAAAAAGCACCAGTGCACAGAATATATTCAAGGCATAGTGTTACTACTAGGCGAACTTAGTTTGTTACATGACCTTTATGAATGTGAAATTGACATGCGCAGTAAAGGGTCAAGTTGCTATACTATAGCCTATGACTATACACTGACGAATATTGTTATGTATATGAGATCCATAATTATAACAAGCACTAGTACGTAGAAGGAGATAACACTTAACTGCTGTTAGTGCAATTGCGGTCTATTTAACTCTCATCGCTTTTTTGCCAGAAAAGGTAAAAACCATTAGACAATATAGTTTCGCTTCTGTCTTATTTAATGTAATAAAATCGCAAAAGGTTATTAGAAGGGAATTTTTAGAGCATGCCTGCACAGTTGCCTTCAAAAGTAGGAGAAAGGTACTACTTTATGTCTGTGGGTTTCATTACGTGGAACAGCACATAGCAACAAGGGAAATGCTGCAAGCCAGTTCAGCTTCTTTCACGTAGGAGCGATGAAGTGCTAAACGCACGTGATAGCGTTGCCCTTATCGGTCTGGTCTTACGCTTCTAGGCCTTGAGGCCCTTACACTATTTCAAAATGTAACAATTTACTTCGCCGGTTTACTTTACGTTTGCTTTCCGACATGTCATTCGTATGGATCTTGACACAATGGGATTGTGAAAGATAAGTTCAAGCACTTTAGACTTTACGATTTCGAAAAGTCGGGAAGTCAAAGTCACGCAACCTTTTTGTCGATAATGATACAGATGTTAAAAGGAAAGTATATTTTTTATTGTAGGAGGATTTTCATTTCGGTATAATTAACCAAGCTCATCTAAATCAGTCATGGCAAACTAATGTAATGTGAATGGTATATATATATATATATATATATATATATATATATATATATATATATATGTGGTGTGTGTGTGTGTGTGTGTGTGTGTGTGTGTGTGGTGTGGTGTGTGTGTGTGGGTGTGTGTGTGTGTGTGTGTGTGTGTGTGTGTGTGTGTGTGTGTGTGTGTGTGTGTGTGTGTGTGTGTGTGTGTGTGTGTGTGTGTGTGGGGTGTTGTGTGTGTGTGTGTGTGTGTGTGTGTGTGTGTGTGTGATACTTATGAATAAAGTATTCAAGGTGATTTTTTAACTTGAATATAAATGCCTAAACATGTACGTAAAAGCGGTCCGGGATGTAATGATTTACATAACAAGATAAAAACTTTTACAAATATTGCAGAACCGATTTTCAATTGTCTGACGTTACAGTGGTATTGAGTATTGGTGGTTTGGGACCCGGGTCGGTCCCGACTCGCAAATGTTTATTTATAAAACAAAGTATTACATAAGAATTTAATTGTTACACTCAAAACTTATTAACTTTTTTGCATGGATGAAAACTATTTGTGTTGTTGTAAATGGTCGATTTTGCGGGGGAGGGGGGCCCACAGCACGCATTACTCAGGGGCCCGGAATTTCTCTTGGTGGGCCTGTAAACAGCTCCAAGTACTGTAGATGCCACACCTTTGTTCCAGACGTCCACGTCTAACAAGAAGGCATTTCCTGGGATGTAGCTGCCATTGCTTATCATGGTCTGCTTCACTTCGTCGCTGGGGAAGGCGAACTCCGGTGTCTTCCACTTGTACTTCACGTTCAACTGATCTGCCTCCACGCCGCAAAGCAGCAGCACTGTCGCCACTAGTGTCAGCTCGCACCACATCGTTGTTTAGCTCTGATAGTTTTTCTCTGCGCTCTGTAAACAAAAATAATTGTCATACGTTATATTCCAATTGATTATACAGACATGGGTAAAAATGAAGTTCATAAAAGCTAGCGTAAAACACATGTAACGTTCGTAAAAAGTTCGTAGCTTAAGTGATGTAAATATGCCAAACAGTAGACACTTAATGTAGATAGCCAACTTTTAAAAATATAATCATAAAAGCCAAATTTTCAATAAATAATGCTCTTCTCCAGTATGCCTGATGTCAGTATAAAATAATCTAGAAGATGATATAGGACTACATATAAAAATCACTTGGACAACTTCTAGGAAATATAGTTGATTGAAAATGACTGGCAACAGATTTAAATAAACATTGTAAAACAATTTTCCTTTCAGAATTCTATTAACGTTAAGGTTACTTTTTCAGCCCTCTCAAATTTTTGTATAGAAGCATGTACGAATTGAAAGATGTCCTACGTGATCTGAACATTTCTCATATAAGGTTCATAATCATTGCCACATAACCACCAACAAATTCACACAAAGTTGATTACATTCAATAAATTTAGTTTATTCGCGGTTTCTTCGCAGTTTTTTTAATGAAACCTTTTAGAGCTCACTTCGCATATGACAGTCAAGTTTCCTAAATATGTTTATGAATCACAAATGTTTTATACCTGTGTTAAACATAAAAATACCATTTTATATTTAATTATAATTTTATTTATCATCACTAAAAATTACAATATTTTATTTATAATCAATATAAATAAAAACTGAGATGTTCTAAACTCGTTTAAGCTTTGTTTGCATGAACATTTGGAAGTAACCGTGCATAAATTATAAACTAAGAGTACAGTATAACCAAGTTCGAACCCACTACGGGTGGTATTCATAGTGAAGTCTCAAGGTGGGGCTGAGCAGTTAGCGTGCTCGCCTCCCACCAAGGCAAACTGGATTCAATCGCTGGCTGGGTCACACCCTAATCGTGCCGGAGGATGCCACTGGAATGCTGGTTTTCCCGGGGATCTCTCTCCCCTCCCCACCGAAGAGGACTCTCGACCACCCCCCTCTTGCCCTGCTGCTCCATACTCTACTTAATCACCCACATCGGCTCTCAAAACATCGCTGTTAAGAGCCGCCCAAATCTCTTCACTCTTGGTTAAGACTATCTTATTTCTAAAAACAGCGTTATTTCAGCTCCTGGTTTCATAGTCAGCGAATAAGAAGATTTTCGTGAAGACGACGTTCTCAAAGACATGAAATGTTGATCACTCCCGGTTTGGTTAAGCGCGAGCCTAAGGTATGGTACACGAACTCAAAACTCAAGCTAAACCTGGCAGCTAGACACGAACTAGAAAAAATAGGTATAGCCCTCCCTCACTTAAAAGAGAAAAAACTACACTGTCTCAGTCAGCTTTCTGAACAGTAATAAAACTACTATGCTATATATAGAATGCGTAATTTACCATAAGCCAGGCTGAAATTTTCAGAACGTATCTTCATTACACCGATAACCTCGACTACAGATTAATCGCGAAAAAAAAAGGTGAACACAGATACAACCTATGGTCTATGGCAATTCCTAATGGTGATGAACATAATTTAAATGGCTCCCAAAGCACTACTTTATTACAATTATTGGAAATGAAACACCGACTGTTTGGATAATATGTTAAGTTAATTGTGACAAGTGGGTTAATAATCAATATGCGGTGGGTTAGTCTGCTCGGATCCTACCAAGGTGAATCGGGTTCAATCCCCTGCTGGGTCACTCCCGAATCGTGCCGGACGATGCCGTTGGTCGGCGGATTTCCTCGGGGATCTCCCGTTCCCTCCGCCCTTTCATTCCGGCGCTCATCCATACTCACCTCAATTACCCTAATCGGCTCTTAAGACCTCGCTGTTAAGAGCCGCCGAAATCTCTTCACTTCACTCAAGTATGCTACAGCGGCGTGGAATCAAAGTCGAAATAAGGGTAGTAACAGTGATTATTATCCTCACATTATTTAATAAAAGCGACCGACAATAATCGTTGTGCTTACAGATCTTTGTTCCCTTGCACTTTATCCAGAGACTGAATCTTCCTCTCTATTCGCACTAAACTGGTGTTTCAGATGTATCGCCCTCAGTATTCACTTTAGACCACAAGTCGTGTATGTGTATATATATATATGTTTACACCTTAATTTTTTCGTGAATAACCGGCAGTCGTAATTTGTCACTGCAATTCAGGTGCAACCTGTATAAACGATAAAACACAACATTGTGGACTTTTGAGACATTCGTGGACAAATGTAAGAAAGCTACCTTGGATGAGAGAAAAAAAACATGGTCCCATTCATGCTTTGTCAACAAGCATATCTGAGAATATAAGAGCTTACAAGTCATTTAATTCATTTTCTGGTTCTTGAATTGCGTAGTAAAGTGTTTGACATACACGTTTTTCCACGAAACTATTAAACTCGCGTTCAATGCGCTCATCTACGAAAGGAACGCACAATTCAGGCAAGAGCTGTTGAGTACTTTCAAAATGTCAAGCATGTTAGAAACACCATTTAATAGTACTCTAAAACGGCTATAAACGGCTTGTTCAAAACGCTGTAGCTCTAAATATACGCTTCAGATACATACAAAACAACTCAAGGTCTCTGCAGTGAATCTTCCTACAGATTTCCCAGCAATATGATAATAGGGTCTCCGCCGAAGTTCCATAGGTACACGCAGTGCGACTATAAAAGTGAGCGCCACTTAAGGGGAATGGTACATGAAAGCAATATATTTACCCGGTTTTCGATATAACTCTTTTTTCAAAGGGTTTGTCGAAATGTTGCACCAGCAAAATGCCAATATTCTCGGAATTGTACCATTAATTAATTAACTAAGCATCTTCTACTATAAGAACACTACGTTGCTGGAAATGTTTACTGTAAACAGTTCACGCGAATGCAGCAAATATATTAGTTAAATTAATTCTGTTTCCTAAGAATGTGCTTCCAAAACTTCGTTGTTGCGGAAGTATATAAAGCAAAAAGGACCAGGCAGGAACCATTTTTAATATGCCACAGAACACTAATAGTTATTTATTGTATTTACACAGTAATAATATGACGTCTAGGAATAAATTGTTATTTCCTTTTAAAATTTAATAGGTTGCATGACTTCGAAGTAAAGCTTTGCTTTTCAAGAAACATTACATGTTCAAATATACAGACAAATTGCGTGTGTGTTGAGGTTGAATTATCACATTGTTATGTGTGAGTAGGGTACCAGTAGTTCGGTAAAGGTCTGATCACGTGAAAATAAGTTCTTCCGTCCGTGACAACATCTAAGAAATTTTTTTCTTGACGAAACAGTTGCTTTTGGAGACCTGAAGAGGTTTTTTTTAAAGAGTTGACTTTCTGGTGGGTATTTTTACATCCTCTATTACAAAGATATGTCCGTAGTTTATTTCTCACCATAAAATATCTATTGTAATATACAGTCATGTTTGTTATCGTCAGGAGCATCAGGAAAGGGTTGGAAAGGAGGACATTTGCCACTCCCCTAGTTTTCAATAAGGGTTTCCAAAGACTTTGTATGGTACGATAACTATATATTTGCATACGTTACGTAAGCCTACATATTAATGTTTGAGGTGGCTAAAAATGTTATTTTTAAATTGTTTTGTTTTTTTCGAAGTCTGTGAATAGAAAGAATACGTGTAAGTGTGTAAACCTCGGCACAATTGTTTCTAAAACAACATTTTTTAGTGAACGGACCATTTATCCAGCACTGAGGATGCCAACTTCTCTATCTGATCATGTCCCTCTGTCTGAACAAGATCCGTGCTGAACGTAGAGATCAGATCACTATCAACTTCGTGTACATAAGATACGCGCAGGCACATACAACGTCTACAAACATCGTGGTTCATACTGAATACTCGTCTTATCTTTAACAAGTCACTTACTTTAGTAGTAAATATTATAACTTTGACATTTCATTTAAATCAGCAAAGGAAATAAAAATGCACGTTTTTATTTAGAAATCGAAAATTTCTATAAATATAATATAGTAACTATTTTTATTATTTAATTATTTAATTTTAATGTCTGGCCTTACGTACACAACAAGAAATAAAATATCGCAATTCCCTACATGTCCACACGTTTGCGATGTTGCTACACGAGATGCTTGAATACCTTCCTTCATTTTGACACCACGTACACGTTTTTCATCGCAAAGCGACCTTAAGGCCGACTATCCCCCACCATCTTGGAATTTTCGAATTTTCGCCAAAGCTTCTAGTATTTCAGAAGGTGCATTGAAATTTCCCGCACGACATATCCTAAATAACAGTTTCCCAAACTTTATCGAACTGCCACAGCTTCGCTACATTTATTAATTTTCAGCTGGTAACTGTCGAAGCGAAACGCGAGATTATTTCTTTCGAACTATTACAAAGGCGACGATATCAACAGTAATCAAGAATTCTGACCGCATACAATCCACTAGGAAATATGCTGTGCTCTGTCGTTCTAAAAACATGATTCAAAACTGCATTTACACAATAATCTGAAATATTACATAAATCCAAGATGGCGGGTGGGAATCTGCCTTAACTGAGGCCGTGTCAGAATTGGCAGGTTTTGTTGACAAAATGGTCACGTCACCCGATTTTGTATACAAAAATTTTGAGGTTTTTGGTAATTTGGTATTTCGTATTTGGTATCTAGCGGATGTTAGCAAAAATACAAAATGGCAAAATCAGCGACATTTAATTTAAATTTTAAAAACACATGCGCGAATACGTAAATAAAATTTTACTTCTAAAAGAAATAATTGTACATAAAATACACTAGGTATGTTTCAAAAAGCAAGTAAGTTTTGTAAATAAATAAATAAATATATATATATATATGTATGTATATATATATATATATATATATATATATATATATATATATATATATATATATATATATATATATATATATATATATATATATACACATAATATATATGTGTACCGAAATTTTTTTTTATATTTGATTAATTTCTTACTTATTAACGTATTCTCGTTGCGTATTCGTAGTATTCCAGTGATGATTGCAGAAATATTAATATTTTGCACTTTTAATGTAGTAATGTGTTGACACGAGAGCTAGACAAGTGACTGTCCGAATTGGTACCTACTAAATGACAAATTTACAAAGTAACGAAATAACGAAATTTATCAATCCTGACACGGCCTGAGTACGTTTAGGGCCGGCGCTACATCTCTCGCTATCTCACAAGTCCGGAAGGTCACCGCCAGATGTCACCCACTTCGCTTTCACAGACTCATTGTTGCGAAAGACAGGCGTGTTTACTCTAGGCCACGCTTGCCTGTTGTCTTCCCTAGTAAAGATAAGTGCCTTCGTTACTAGATATGATCACAACGGAATTCCTAACGGCGATGCTGGCGCCAGCCCGTTCACGAGAAACCATTTCCCACTTACCAGTCACACACAAAGTAATGTTGAGCGACAGCTCTGCGAAGGATGCCATTTTACGCTCCTTTTGTATTCTTCAACCCGCGTTTTCGGAAATTCACCAATTTATCCACCAGTTGTGAATGTTCTGGTGTGCGCCGGTGTGTACACCGATTGACAGAATATCCGAACATCACTGAGAGAAAATCGAACAATATATTTGTTTGTATAGGGCCAAATATATATTTAGTTGCCCTAACAAAATATATTGTTGAGACAACAATATTTGAAAAGCAACAAAAATACTTCTGTTCGTCTAACAAATATATGTTTGAATAAACAAAATCTGTGTTGAGTCAAAAAAATTAGACTGTCGACTATATATTTTGTTGAATCTACTGTATACATTTATTTGGCCACTCATTTGACTGCCTTCGATTGAAAACACAGCTCGAGAGCTATTTTGTATTTTTTGTGACAATTAGGATAGTAACCGTACGTGTTGGTGCTTCTATTGATGTTTAACAATCGTATAAACACATTAAAAAATCAATGCAACAATAAACTGACAAATAAAGCTGTAAAACGTGAAATATTGGTTTGCACACGTTGTCCAAAATTTGCACGATATATATTTCAAAGCTTTCCACTATAAATAGTAGCCACGTTAGCTGAGATTACTAAGGCGTAGCGCTCGGAAACAAGTGATTTAGGCTCGAAACTCGGTCGACCTTGTAAACGTTTTTTATATCAGCCCAAACTGTTTAATGTGCGTGTAGCCAAACCGATCCTTTGTTGTAAAGGCTATTCACGGTTAATGAGCACTATGGACAACCCACTCGTTTGGAATAATGGCCAATAAATATATTTTATTTCAGCTTTAGACGTTAATTTCCGAGTGCTGGGGAATATGTACACTGTGTTTATTACTTAAAAGGCAATATTTATTATTATAAAATGTGGTAAATGGATTAAATATGGCTGAAATGAAAAAGTAATTTCGGCCTCAAAAGTCCCCCCCCCCCCCCCCCAGTTACTGTGAACAGCCTACACAAACCAAATGTTACAGTTTGGGGCAATCAAATGACAACAGTATAATTTGGTTTCAGCGAAAAAATATTTCATTACCCCTTTACAAACAAATAATTTGGTTGCACTAAACAAATCTTGTTTGATTCAACCAAACCTTTTTCTCAGTGTAGGTCGATTATGCAATATGTTGTGTTTCAAATGCAAATGAATAAATCCATACATGCGAAATAACTTTATAACATAAGAAGCTAGTATTAAAAACCGTGCTAACATGTTTTCTAATAAACATGCTCGTTCTTTATACAATGCAAGTTAAGTCCGTTATATTTCTACGATATTTTCTACAGTTAAGGGCACAAAATTTTCCGTTCAAATTAAACATTACCGTCCACAAGTGTTTTATTTGTATATACGTTAGCGTAGTTGTGTTCGAAACTTTATCGATTGATAGTCCGGTGCACATCCACCACATAACGGACGCTTCCCGCCAGTTGAACTGGTGGATACATCGATTCAACCGAACTTGACCGAAACATTAGTGGCCGAACGCCCTGTGTACATCGGTGGATACACGGAATCACTTGAACAGTTAAGGTCTACGTTGACTTGGCGAATTCCGTTCACCTAAATATCACCACACATTATTTAGTATACTAAAATAATGATATATTTCGTTGTTAGTAATTAATTATTTTTAATAAAACAGAATTCTCTTGATACACTAAAAGAACAAATGACGAAATCGCCAGATCACCGCCACTTATATATACATATGTGTGTGTGTGTGTATGTGTGAGTGAAATCCTCAATGTATTTCATTTACAGTATGAGGTTAATATGTAGTGTTATGTAGAAATTAAAATGAATAAACCAAAAAAATAGAAGTAAGAAATAATGGTTTGAACATTATTTTGATGCAGTAAAATACATTAAATTAACCTTGAAGCTAGTTAAACTTATCAAATAGAGGGCTTAACGTAATGTCACTATTAATTATATGTGAATACATTGCTGAACGATGTATACGTGAAATTGAAGTGCAACGGTAGATAATGAACGCAAAGATCTGCGTGATAGCTTCAGTGTGAATTGGCATTTTATAGTTCCCTTATTATTCCTGCACCTCAAGCATGGCAAATGGTTCATTCGAAATGTCCGGTATAAATGTACCGTGGCACGAAGTAAATACCAAGATTACATTATAAATGTTTATAAGTTATTTATTTTAAAATAAAGAGCTGTGACAATAAATTCACTGCAAACTTTCAATAATGGTTCTGCTTAATGCATTTTAGTAGAAAGTCTTATTCGCAGGCAGCTTTAAATCTCATAAAATATCTTATTATTATCTTTGATATATACTGTTCACGGTTAAATGAGCACTTTTGAAATCCATGCTTAAGATCTACTTGTATGTACGCTGTGTATTCTTCCACCTTATGTAAAGTTAACATTGCCATGGGTCTCATAACTTTATCCATGCATCGGACAAGTGAAAATATGATATTATTAGAAAAGTAAATACTGTTTTCAAATATGCTCATTTTTACACTTCGATGCATTAAAAAAAAAACAGAAAGCGAAAGAAATAATTTAAGTTGTCAGAAATTATTACCTAACAATTTTTATTCGATGTTTAGATATGTAACTACTTCCCATCCATCTTTACCAACCTGAAGGGGCGCATGTCACTCAGTGCAACTGTTAAAATATATGCTGGTAGGAGCAGTGACTTTTTTCTAAAGTTGATTTCAAAAGTGCTCACTTTATAGTGGAGAGCCTTTAGTAATAATACTTGATAAATAAAGCGGCTTGTTTTTATGATAATATGGTTTTCGGAACTGCCTTCAGTTAGCAAATACATTTCTCAGTTGTTATTCACGAAGTGTAAGTAAGTTGGCGGTGTCGCCATATGCTGATGCACTCATCAAAAACATCCTTGTCATGTCCTTGCAGGAGTGCGTTTACTCCAGTGCCGGATTAGAGAACGACGAATTTATCAAGTAAACTATTCTTGCAAATAGAATTTACACATTTCTCTTGATAAAACGTACATTCTCCCAGTCAGTTATTCTACCTACAAATATTTCCAAGCTTACAAGATTTCCAAGCTCTGTGAAAAATCATAAAAATTTTCATTGACTAGATTTTTTACTAAGCATACGACAACCTCTCGTTTGTCACTTTCCTTGGAAATTACATTCGTTGCAGCGCTGCCCCAGCGCTAGAGATTCTGGCTAAACCTGATGTGGATAGAGTGCATTAATTATTTAAATTATAGATTTTCATCTATATTTTAGCCATTGCTTACATAAATCAGATGTTCTGTGACAAAACATGTTAATGCTGGTTAACATAAAATACATATGTTTTATAGTTATTATTATTATTTTGTAAGCTTAAAGCAATTTTGAAAAATATGTAATTTTGTTTTTTATTTCCTATAGCATCTCATGAAACATTTATCAGCTGATTTCCAAGCTATCTTTTGGTTAGCGTGTAAAATTATTCGCGCAGTTAATTTGAAGAACATATATGTAACTTAAGTTGTCTGTTACACTGTAATCGGCGCGTGAAAGGGACTGAAACAAGACAGCTCCTACTTCAGAATATTGTCGTTTTCAACTGGAGGTGAATAATTTGTGTAACAACTTAATTCAAAATGGAACACCACATGTACAGTGAAGGCGGAGTAGGGTGGGAGGGGAGGAGACTGTCCCTCCCCTATAAAAGTGGGGAGGGACAGTACAGGCATTTGTCCCCACCCTAAGTTAGACATCTACATTCAATAATAAATTAGTTAGTTTTCTCTTAAACCATGGTAATCAAAATATTGACATGACGAGAAACGCATTACTGAGTTGTACCTTCAACGGAAGAGGAAGATATTAGGTCTTGCGAAACTGGAAAGCTAACAGTTGCCTTGGCGACTCGGTGTGCTTCGATTACCAAAACCTTGGAATACCAGTGAAACAGTCAACACATTTCTTAAATATACGCAGCAGAAAGGGGAGGCAAAGTTTCAAGTGATTTTTTGTCAATGAGTCAGCAATAGTGGAAGGGGAAAAAATTTTCAAGCTATTCTTCCACCGAGATTGTTGCGCCGAGTGAATTAATGAACTATGGTTTATAAGTGTAAGAAAACATATATGTGGCCTTCAGTAAATAAAACGAACTGACGAGTTGGCATACATAATGTTACTAGCTAGTTTACAAATCACAGTCAAATTTCCATTTTCAATAGCAAAATAATTTTACATGTTTGGGTATTCCAAGACACAGGCTACACCAAAATTCTAATTTACGTATAATGCTAACAGCTTAATATTTCATTAGAAATTATTATTTCCGAACTACGTAAAAAAAACCTAAAATTTAATACGGTAATCTACATGTCTGTGTAATTTAAAATAACAAATTTGCTTTAGCAAAAATGCAGTTGATATGTAAAGCAATCGAGATTACGAGATTCTGCTAGTTTTGTCAAGATTATCTTATTGTGCATTGTATACTTATTATTCTAACGCAATGCTGTCAATAATCATAAATAAAACGCAGTGAGAAAAAGTTCTCTTTTGAGTAATATATTGTTCAGCTTTGTCAGTTTTTTAGTTAATCAGCGCTAAACACATCGTACAGATAGATGTTTGAAATATCTTTGGTGTAAGGTACAGAACATTTGAAACGTCAGCTTTGTCGAGTCACTGAACGTTTATTCTGCTGTTATATGATATGATGGTCATTGGTAGATAAACACTGCAATGACAACATGTATAGACAGCGGCTTAAACTCTTGGTGGTGTGAAGAGAGTAGCACAGACATTTAACACAAGTGTTTCAAAGTACAGTGATTAAAAACGAGAAAGAGTCTAGGGCGGTTCTAACAGATCAGGTCTTCAGCACAAATGTGGGACTTCATTAACAATTATATATTATATATATTATAATTATATATATTATATATATTATAATTATATATATAATATATATATTATAATTATATATATTATAATTATATATATAAATATATATATTATAATTATATTATTATAATATATATATTATATCTTTATTATAATTATATATATTATAGATATATATATATATAATTGCTGAAAAATCACACACTAATATACGTAATAAGCAAAAAAAATTCGAAGTATATATTTTATAGGCTATTAAAATAGTTATATATATATATATATATATATATATATATATATATATATATATATATATATATGTTTATTTATTTATTTAATAATGCTTTTAATATTTAGCCTGTACTTCGTAGACTGCAATCTTACAAGATGTTGTTGATTTGGGTAGAGAACACAGTTATAAAGTGTTTTTTGTGTGCCTATATTTTATTGTTACGTTGTCTCTCAATATTTTCGTAGATATTATGGCCTAATTCTAGTGTGAGGATTTTTTAAAATTAATTGGTGCTGTTGTGCGTACAATATTCCATTTTTTTTTAATTAACAATCTTCGTACATGACTTAAGAAACGTACTCCATAGTATGACTGTAAGGCTAAAATAAATATTTTCAAAAACTATAATTGCGAAATCGCAACTGGTCTAGCAAATATTTCTTGTTTTATATAGTAGTTTCATTCAATTGATTAAAACCATGAAAACCATTACTGGGCAATACAGAAATACTGGTTATTATATAAGGCACCTAATAAAGTTCACCCCCCCCCCTTTTTTTCACCGAGAGCAAAACTTCCGCCACCCCAGAAAATGTATGTGGATTTGACACCGAAATAAGTGCAATAATTAGAGTTACCTGTTTTATACAGACATATGATAAACAGTACTTTTAATTTATTGTACTAAGAGTTGAGCAGATACGGCGAAGGAAAACAATAAATACACAGCCGCCTTCCGAACTTACTTTATTATAAGCTATTCTAGGTAATATAATAGTATAAATTTACACTTTTCTTGTAGCCTATTTAGAACGTCTATTAAATGACAATTCTAGGCAGCAGTTGTTGCCAATTTTGTGAACAAATATTTCTACCAAGTGGTGTATTCCTGTCCAGCTATTTCTTAAGCTGGTTTTGTTTACAATTGTTTGAGGAGGACGATATAATAATAAAATAATGCACAACTGTAGTATAGTATTTGCTTAGTAATAATGACAAAAATAATTTTGTAGGATTGCAGTTTCTCGGTTTTTCAATAATAGCTTCCAAAGTTCGGTACACTACGGTTAACAAGTTTAGCAGTAATTTACGTCCCGCTCTTTCGACAGCACTGTTTACAGATAATTTTCCGCCCACTTTTAACACAATGACCGAACGTAAAATTAACATTGTGAAGTTGTTTATCAATATCCATGCGTTGGTCTTAAGAAGCTGCGAGTTATCTGGGAAAGTAAGTATCTTCCTAATATACTGATTTTTATTCACATATTTATAGAGTGAGAAGAAACTAAATAAAATACAATCAGTGGTCGCCAATTTTTAAGTATGTTATTTTCAATATTACGTTAATGCGTGGACAAACTTTCCTTACTCCAGTGCCAATTTCACTGCGGGACAATTGCAGCGCGTGTGTTTAAAATAAATGCAGTTACAGGAAGGCATATTATTTTTATTTATTTTTTCAATGTTAACCTCTAACCACTCACAGACATGCGACTGTTTGTCCAGAAACTCCTTGTGTCTGTATTAAGCGACAGGAGTAAATATGAATGGTGTCTTCCAGGCATAATTAATGCGAGTACTGCAAGAATACCAGCTATCACTGTTCTTAAAAATATATTCTCCAATGACAAAATAAATTCCACACGGAATGTGCTTGTACTTTAATATGGAAGGAATCAATGGCTGTCCTTCCAAGCGAGGGTCGTCATTGCTTGTCATCTTTGAACCCGAGAATCAGGGACAGAGCAGCAAAGGAATATGTTTGCATTCAGACATGGGAGTACCGCTAGATAACCCCGTGGCCTGCCTTCTTTGCCACGTTCGTTTTGAATTGAGCACTCATATTTCCACATTGGGAGATATTTCTGTAATGATAGTAAGGTGAATTCATTCGTCGGCAGCTAACCTATATGACACTTCAGCAGTGATCATGCTATTTTATGACGTAATAATAACGATAAATGTATGTCTTTCGTCACAACCTGTTTTTATATATTCAGTGCTAATTCTTAAAATGCCAAAAAAATGTTAAAAACGCCATTATCACTGTGAAATATTAAACTTTATAAGGGAAGTAAGATACTGAATCTAGTATTACGACATCAAAAATTCCGTAAATTCAATTCGTAAGCAGGTATAAACGATGATTACAGAGCAGATTAAGAGAACAATAACTTTCAACTCAAGTTCTATTTGCCGCCTGGTGACCCAGGAAAATAGCCTCGGCCACAGACGGCATTAGTAACATTGTAATTTTTTTTTTTCCATTTATGCATTTATGTATTTATTAATATGACGGCAGAATAACAGAAAATGTTTGAATTTTACATTAAGTTATTAAAATAAGAAGTATACAATTGTTTTATTCGAGGGATATGCCATCACATACATTGCACAGGAGTTGAATAACGTTTGGTAGAAATATAACATTACTAATTTTTTGGTATGCAGCACCCTTAAGGGAGAAATATCCCTGTTATATTGCATTCACGTCTATTTCTCCAATATTTAATTTACATAGTCAGTATTTAGAAAACCAGGCTTTCCAAGGCACAGATAACTGCTTAGCAAATATTTCTAAATCCAGCTTCTTTTCTTGCATGATTCACTACAAATATATATCCAAGGCGGCAGGGATACTACCTCCTTACCGCGGTTGTGTAACAGGTTTTAACCGCATTGCAGACGGGATTTAGAAAAAAATATTGAAGTATTCCAAATATATCCAGCTGCAAGAAGAGAATATTACACAGATGAGGGATAAATGGTGTCATGACACATATTTTCCGTCAATAATGTGACAGGCTCACTGCTTACAGTCCCATAACTAGCATGACAACACTATGCCTTGCGTGTAAAGGCCTGGCTACAATCCCGTTGACGTTACATTAACGCGTTACAATAAGTCATGAATCCGTGAATCGTATACGCTCTAGCTACAACCGACGTTAAACATTGTCATGACGCTAAAAGTAAAACGCAACGCGGTAGGAGTCGGCTAATATTCATGTAGTTCATGTAGTTGCGTTTAACACCAGCCAATCAGAATTGAAGACGTCACAAACAAGTGAAAACAAATTTTATAGAAGATTGGCAACAGATAGTAGCACTATCGCCGTACGAAGAATATACAAATAACGCAAAACGCATTAAAAAATAATTGAGTGTAACTTTTAAGTCTGCGTGATCTCTTTTTTTTTACAAAAGGCTCTTTTTAAATTTCAAACACAAACAAAAATATTTATATATTATATATCCCAACATTCTTTTTATTTTAATTCCTGTTAACGTCGATTGTAGACATGCTAGATTTCTTATGGCGACGTTTAGCGTTTAACATTTTGTATCAAGTTGATTGTAGACGAGCCTAAAAGGGCGAGTGGCGCAAGTGATGCCCGTGGCATTATCAGCATTATTGCTCCCTCGATATCCGTGTAGGAGACCGTATTCAGGCGAATACGCTGGGAGCCATGGTAACCCGGTGTTCAAAAATGTATTTCTCACCGATAAATGTCATGTGGTGGATGTTTCTAAGTTAAGGAAGTAACATCAGTGGAAGGAATTTGAAGATGGGATCGTTGGTGATGGTGATTCTTGAACAGGATAGAGCAATAGAGGAATGTATTTGCAAAGAGTCACGGTAGCACTCTGAAAACAAAATCCAAAGATCTTCGTAAAATCCTACCTTGATTCCCACGTTCTAAAATCCGGATTCTTACTATCATTGCGACCGATTATTCTGCAATGCTACAAAAATGCATTGTTTCGTCGGTAGCTCGCCTCGGTGAGACTGCTAGCGTGGCCGTATTATTTTACTATAAGGACAAGTATGTGCCGTATAGGCATCTGAATATCTTTAAATACGCAGTACCGCAGCTGCCATGCCAAACTATGTGCGTAAAAACACAGTTAACACACAATTAAAAATAATAGCAGGCAGCCATCGTCACATGTCTAAAAATGATCGCAAAACACCATTGTTGCATACCCGAAAATGATTGTAAAATCGTCATTAACAGAGTAAAAAAAACGGACATTAAAATGGAAACAGGAGACGGAATGCATGTCGTAAATGCGTTTCGAAAGTAGACATTGTTAAGAAATATACAGCAGACTTTGACTACAATGTCTCTGACCGATACTGGAATCACAATAGCGCGATAGATGCCACACGAAAGGCGCAACGCGACTACGAAAATTCGCGTTAATGTGAACACATGATTTTACCGCCTCGCGAACAACATGTGACAATATTTTTCTTGAATGTTTTTTGCTACTACAAACTAACCACTTTTACGGTGGCCATGAATGTTTCCATTAATTTCTTATTTTGTATTCCCTTACAAATACATTTCTCCATGTTCACTGGTACACTCTAAGAAATTATTCGGAAATTTACCATACCAGTGTATGCGCTTAGTGAGAAAGCAGAAAGTAGGCCTAATATTTTTCCCTATACATTCATTGTAGCGTTCCTACATTTGCTCAGGAAACAGTCAAATGCATAGCGAAGTTCCCATATGTATATAGATGTGTGGATTACTATACATTGCATAGGTTAAAAACTTCCATTACAGTTTACGAAATTTAAAAGTAAATATTTTACAGTATACTTTGAGCGTGAAAATATGGCTGTAATTACATCTAGGCATTAAAATTGTGTTTCTTTGCTTATTAATACGGAAGATAATAGCGCACGTAAATCCTTAGCTTAAAAAATATGGCGGATTAGACAGATTTACAGATCTGTCACGCTCGCGACGCGAATAAATTAGAAATATTTTCTATTCGGAAATCTTGTCGCGCGGGCGATTTTCGTCGCGTTGACGTCACAGAAGTCTCGATCCTAATTGGCTGGGAAAATATTTTACTCGCGTCGCGCCCATCGCGTTGCGTCTGTCACGCTATTGTGATTCCAACATGAAGCTGTCTCGTAGTGTTGGCAGCCTTGACCTTCATGCGGGTAAAGGTTAAAGCGCTTTTCACAACACTGCGATGCGTTGCGTTGCGATGGGACGCGATGCGTTTGACGCCGACGATCGCCGACCAATTCCATTTGTGGTTTCATAATAATGCGACAATTTGTCGGCGATGGGTGCTATGCTGTCAACCGTTCTCACGAAATAAATTTTAAGTTTTTGGCCAGAATGTTGAACAAAAGACATATGAAAAATTGGTCTGTTGGAACGAAAGCAGATAAAAAAAAAAAAAAAAAAATTAAAAAAAGTCAATACTACGAAATTATACACAGAAAGTTTGCTTTGCGCCAAAGCGTATTTGTTTTCAAAACACAGCACTACGTTTTTTAGTCGCCAGTGCTTAAAGTAAACAACAATTTACTTCTTCTTCTGATCTGTCGCCGTCCGCCGCCGGCAACGGAATGCACTAACTACATGCAGAACCGTCGACGCTGTCGGTCGGCGTCAACAGGCTGCTTTATTCTGATTGGCTGCAGCTCATCGCAACGCAACGCATCGCAGTATTGTGAAAAACGCTTAAGGGCCCCGCCTGCCTTGCGACCAAACTGCGATGCAGCGTGTTGAAACACACGTTTTCCCGCCAAACTATCGAACGTGATTCCAATGTGCTGATCCAGCTTTTACAAACACTTGTTACCAAGGAATGCAAAAGACATCCTCCAAATACAGTATTCCGATTACAAAAAGGAATTTACACAAAAGTGATAAAACACTCGTTTTTATTCAGCGGGCTGTCAAGCCCCAATCCCGGCTCACTGACTATCCTCCCGTTGTAGTGCGAGGTGGGGAAATCCTCCGTGAGACTGCCAAGGGCCTCAACTTGCATACAGAGTTCTCGTAGTGCTGCGTGTTTCTATGGAACTTTCATCAGTGACACTATCATATCTATTATTGGATACTTGGAGGCAAAGTTCAGTTCAGGACCCTATAATAGTTCTGCATATTTTTGACCAGTATATTTTGAAATACAGCAATGTAAAAAAGCAATTCTTAGTTGTTTCGGAGGGGTTGTGAATAGTATCTTTAATGTGCGTGATGTCGTTAGTGTGTTATTTGTTCCTCGTGTGAAGTGCGTTTTGTTTTTGGTATATAGGTATAATGGAAAGAGTTTATTATGATTAAATTAAAAAAAAAAAACTTGATTTAAAACACACTGCGCTATTCAAGCGACACTTTTTTCTTTTACTGGGTCATATTTCTACAATAAATATTTGTAAAAATTTAATACTGTGAAAATTGCTATTAATTAAAACGTTTAGTTAAAAATATCACAAAAACATAAACTACTATTAATTTACTCCTACTTGATCTCTTATGGCATACAAAGTATTCTTCGATTGAAAGCAATATGAGCCGACCTCCCGAGGCGCAGTCGGTGGTGTGGCTCCGGTCTAGGGTACAGGAGGTTCTGGATTCGAATCCCAGGTGAGGCATGGGTATTAGCTTCAGTAATGTCATAAATTAGTTTGTAAGCCGTCCCCTGATAAACCTTCAGGCAACACACCAACGGACGTTTATAGGCCCTTCGCAGTTTTCCGGTACTGGAAGAGATATAGAGAGAGGTGGGCAAGAAATGCATGTATAGGCTGTACACGGTAAAATGAGCACTTTTGAAAGCCCTGCTTAACATCTACTTGTATGCACGTTGTGTATTTTCCACCATGTGTAAAATTAACACTGCGATGGGCCTTATCACTTTATTTATGTGTCGGTAAGGTGGAACTCTGAAATTATTTGAAAAGTGAATATTTTACTAAACTGGTTATGTTTACTCTTCCATGCACTATATAAAAACAGAAAGCGAAATAAATACTTTTAACTTATCACAAAAAGGTTACTTAACTTTTTTATCCGACATTAAAATACGGAACTACCTTTCCTCCCTCGTTGCAAACTTTAAGGAGAGCATTTCACTCAGTGCGCCCGTTAAAATATATGCAGGCAGGGGCAGTGACATATTTCTAAGGTTGATTTCAAATGTGCTCACACTTGAGAGTAAAGAGCCAATGTCGTGCCCTAGGCAGCGTCTCACAGTAGTTGGGCGGGTTGTAGCTGAGCCGTACTCACGTGTGTGTGTGCGCGCGATGCTGAGAGGAGGCGACCCCGGAGATGCGCTCTGCACGACTGAGGCGACCCCGGAGATGCGCTCTGCACGACTGCCTGCGCCTCCACGTCGTTGCCAGCTCTTACTTGCTATTGGCTGGAGGGAGGGTTGGGGGTGGAGGAGGGGAACCCCAGGTTGTTGTCCACATGCGTCACCATTGGCCCTAGCTCATGCTACGATATGCCTCGCCTGGCCGCCGCCATCTACAACATACTTTATTGCCCTGGGTTTTAACGTCGCACGCGGAAACTATGACGTCACCTCTGACGACACCATTATCTGTCTGTTCGCGCGTACACAAACACACACACACGTGTACGTGAGCAAGTTGTTTCCGAACAGGTTTTCGAAGTTCTCTTGATCCACAGTCACACAGTCAGAGTGAGTGAGGGAGTGAGTGAAGAGATTTGGGGGGGGGTTCTTCAGCGAGGTCTTGAGAGCCGGTGAGGCTGATTGAAGTGAATATGGAGCGGCGCCGGAATAAAGGGGGCGGGGGAAATGGGAGATCCCCGAGAAAACCCGCCGACCAACGGCATCGTCCAGCACGATTCCTACTTGCAAAAATCCTGTGACCCGGCCGGGGATTGAACCCGGTCCGCCTTGGTCGGAGACGAGCGTGCTAATCGCTCAGTTACCGTGGCCCACTCACGGTCAGAGATTTACATCTAATTGCTTCTAATCAAATTGGTCAGAGAATGTTAGGACGTTGTGACATCATATAAACGTCACAACTGGAGATATATATGTCGGAAGGAAATCTGGTGGCTTCTGATTGTATCAAAAATTTTCTTAATAGGACGAGTTCCAAAATATCTTTTACGTTTGATGGATTGAGATTAACAAAATCGTCCATAACAAAGCACATTATTTCGAAACATTGTAAGTATATAGCATGTAAAATGCGTAATAAGGTTACGCGAAGAGATAATTTATATTTACTTGGTTTGTACTACACGGTGCACTAGAATAGTTCATTACAACAGGGATTTAATATCATCGTGTCGTAAATATATCTGTCAAAGAGGTAAAGACTCATTCCTACTTTATCTTGATTGTATGGTAACAGGTTCACAGTAATCTGCTTTAATTGTAAATAGGATTTAGAATCAGGCATAATAGCAAGCATTTTCCCGACTATTCGAATAATTTCGTTTAATGTAGAATGTGACGGCAGTGTTTCGTTAAACAATGCCGTAAACATTTACTGTCAAATATGTATTAAAGCGATAGTTACAGTTTGGAAAAACGTTTTACGGCAGTTCTAAAATTTGAGATGATAATCCTCCTTACTAATAGAATGTTCAACATAGCTGTTGTTGCTACAATCACTCACGAAAATAGCAGTAACCATTGCAAATTCATTGTCATATAGTAAATTACCAAAGTTATAAAATTTTGCAGGGTAAACTATGCATCGCCAATCACAATCCAACCAAATTATCTGCCACTCAAATTCACTTTCGTATAACTGTAATTACGTCAAAAGTAATTAATTTGACTTAAGATCTTATTCCCTTTGTGTGTTTTTGCAATCCCTTAGAAAATTGTGGGGGAAAACGAGAACATAGGCATTTTTTTACTAAGAAAAGTCTCTTAAAAACAGAAGTATACAGGTATGCTATTCACGTAACTAGTTATGGTGTCACTGTGTGCATTTCAAAGATAAACTGAATAAAAGGGTATATAAAACGGTCCTGCTTTATGTCAGCTTTAGCAAACCATTGCTGCTGATATGGCTGCGTGAAATGTTGTTTTTTTTATTTTATATAGTTTCAATTACATCGCGGCCTTTATTAAACTCTGCAACCATGTCTGTGAATGAAAGGAATATGAAAACATCCACTTAATATTTTGGTCAGGAGAGCGTTCGGAGAAGAAAATAAAAGAGTTGCCATGTCTAATTTCCTTCAACAACAACATATCCTGTAAGGATTGTTCTTTCCTCACTTCCCTGAATTGTTATCGTAATAAGAACTTTGCGCTTTTTGTGAAAGCAGTGGTAATGTTAGACAGGTAGGTAGAGCTTAATCTCTCATCGACAGTGAGTTGCTGAGAAAAATAGGAATGCCTGTAGCGAGGACCCATCCCAACATTCACGCGGAGAGATACTACAGGCTGTTCAAGGTAAAGTGAGCACTTTTGAAAGCCTTCTCATTTGTAATAATAGTGGCTAAATACATTTAATTTTAGCCTTAAACGTTTACTTCCAAATGCAGTGGAATATACATAGGCTACTGTGTTTCTTTCTTACAGGGTAATATTTATTTTAAAACATGGTTGAAGGATTAAAAATGGCTGAAAGGAAAAAGTAACTAGCGCCTCAAAGTGCTGACTTTATCGCGAACATCCTATACCAGAGAAGCATGGAAAGCCGAGCGAGATGAGGAAGGTTGTAGTACGAATAATGGAACTCGCGTCCTCCGGACCTAGTGTCCGACCACAGCGCAACTTCGACCGATGTGAGCAATGACGGATGATATATTTCATAACGCAGTGAACACGAACCACAGTATGTAGCAGTTCGATAGAGGACGGGTGTGAGCTGGCTCGCCCGTGGCCTCTAGCAACCTCACACACTCGTCACGTGCACTCACTAGTAAAGAATAACAAAAAAAGACGGGCGGCTTTTGTTTTGAATTAACTTGTTTCCTCTCTTAGCACGAAGTACATCCACAATCTATTCATTATACATTAATGCGGTCAGCCAAACAAAATAGTATACCTACTTATCCCTTTTACAGAAATAGAACGTTTTAGTGTCCTAACAAAATATTCAGGGTTATTACAGAATGAATAACATCCATAAGGCGGATCAGTCTCCGCCATCTTAGATTTTCGGAATTTCCGCCGTAAATTGCATTACAGATTTTGTATTTTATTTTGGGCCTTGACAAAGCGTAGGAAATTACATTGCACATGTTCTAGAACATGCATTCCCAGATTACTATTCCAGGACCATTTCCGTAAGCAAAAGCAAGGAAAAATTATTTATATCTTGCCTTCAATCACTAATCGAACAACAATCAATTCTATAGAGTGGTAATAGTTTGATTAAACTTAAGGAGCTATTATTTATATCATGTCATGCGAGACATTTCATTAAACGTTCTTAAATGGAACTTATGTCTAAAATAGTGAAAATCCAATATGGCGGGGACTGATCCCCCTTCATTCCCTCACTAACCAAACACCTTCCTTACATGCCACTTGTACCAAATGTATTATTTACAATCAATGATATCGCTTCTATACATATTAAAAAGAATTTAATATATATTTCCAAGTAGTAGAATTTGGGGAAGTCCTTGACAAGGGGATCGGGGATCGGAGCTGGAACCGGGGGAGTCGCCATCTTGTTACGTCACCCGGCCACTATCTTGGATGTCATTGACCTTTTACCCCTGACCCGTGTGACCTTTTACCTTGACCTTGCCCTTGACCCTGAGGACATTTAACCTGAAAAACCACAAAAAAAAATTTTAAATTCCAAAAAATCCTCAAAATTTTTTTTAAAAATCCTAAACAATTTTTAAAAAACCTTAAAAAATTGTTATTAAATAATTCTAAAAACATTCTAAAAATATTTTTGAAATATTAAAAGGATCCACAGACATGACCGAATTTTTTCACAAATGCTGACAGAGATCAGCGACTCCAGTGACTGGGATCAGTGACTCCGAGCCAGGTGACCGGGATCAGGACCTAAGACCTTTAACCTTGACCTTTGAACTTTGACCTTTAAAATACAGAAATCTGAAAAATCACATTAATTCACGAAAAATTAAAACATTTATTAAAACATTTATAAAAAGATATCTTACTAAAAATTTATTTTAAAAAATCGTTGAAAAAATAAAATGATTGTTAAATATTAATTTTTATTTTAAAGGTATTTAACCCCGGCAGCTATTTTTCCTTTTTCACCTCAGAATTTCCCTTTTCCTCTAATAAATTTCCCTTAAAATAATTCATAAAATTTTTTATTTAAAAACTTACATATCCTGAGATCTCCTCCCTTGTTCGAAGCCAGCAGACGAATGAGTCGATGAAACACCCACTCCTCTCATCTATACTCATTCCGCCATCTTGATTTTTTCGTTCATGATTTGTTTACATGCTACTGGAGGCAGCCATCTTGGTTTATGTGTTACTGGATGCTGTCATATTTGTTTTTTCGCTTGTCATTTGTTTACACAATACTGGAGGCCGCCATCCTGGTATGCGATCGCCATCGTGGTAGGTGACCACCATCTTGGTATACACCACCCATCCATAATCTTGGAAGACAATGCCCAATAGCAATTGACCTTTGACCAGTGACCTTCAAAATAAAAACTCGAGAAAGAATACATAAAAGTCAACAAGCATAATACATTACAGACTACCACCACCATATTAGATGCTGGCTACCTCAACCCTGACCCCATGACATTTGACCTGTAAACTTGAAAAAAAAAAACTCGAAAGTAAAATACGTAAAAGTCAACAAATATAATACATTACAGACTACTGCCATATCAGATGCAGACTACCTTGACCTTGACCCCATGACCTTGAAAAATTAACTTATAAAAATTCATAAAAGTCAACAAGCACAATACTTTACAGACTAAAACCACCATATTAGATTCAGGCTGCCTTGACCTTAACACCATGACCTTGAATGACCTTAAAACAAAAACTCGAGAAATAATCTATGTGAAGAGGCAGAAGCTAGTCGAGGTGATCCACCTTACACTCAGCTGCTGCCAAACTAAACATCTTGGCTTACCTCCCTACTTCTTATAATATACAAGTGTGCCTCATATTGGCTATGAACCTATCGTACTGCACCATTAATACATTGTGCAGACACTGACCAGCCAATCACCAAGTTACCAAATGGTTGCGAGCATATAGATATCACACATAGGCAGGTAGGCAGGCTGTAGATGCAAGTTCCTTGATCACATTAGCATGCAGTTATATCTTCAACTGTTTCTTCCAGACAAGTTCTTCGCTCACCTATAAATCATGGTCACACTTAAAGTAGGCAACTGACTCATGTTGTCGGACCGACCCCTTACAAGACTGACACATTGATCCCATTGACCCCATCGACCCTATCGACCCCATTGACCCGTAATGGCCGCTGATTGCGATGGCGACGGTGGTAGTGATGATTGCTAAACATTGATCGAAGGATTAGGATTGAGATTGGGATTGGTGTGCTTGTGTGCATCTTTATGGGTTGTGAGGTTGATGGAAAGATTGTGATTGTGATTGATGGAAAGACTGATTCCAGCAGACTGAACATACGAAAAGGACTCTTTGTACAAACTGTTCTCTCATGCCAGTATGCATTGCTTTAACAAAGGTGAAAACTCGATCACATAATATTAACAAGCAACAAAGGATGGCACTTCATATTCGCAAGACTTCTTCGTGGTATTGGAGCACTCTGAGAAAACCCAAATACTCATTCACCCCGGAAGAAAACACAGATACTATCACACCAGATATTTCAATGAATGACATGATTTCATATTTATATGTACATACTTAACTACAGATATTAAAATTTATTTCATATTCCCATATTTCATGTTCATATTTTTATGTACATATATAATTAAAATGTATATTTACATACTTATAAACATATGCCTATACATAATTATGTATTATATAAATTAAAAACTATTCTATATTTACATAGTTATATACGTATACATATAAATTAAATTGAAAATAATTTAATATTAACATAGTTATAATCCTATAATCATACATATAAAATAAATTGAAAATAATTTTATATTTACATACTTATATACCTATACATATGCATAGTTATGTATAAAATAAATTGAAATTAATTTTAAATTTACATACTATATATAATTTTGTATAATATAAATAGAAAATAATTCTATATTTACATACTTGTATACATATATATGTATAAAATAAATTGAAAATAATTAATATGTATATACTTATATACATATACCTATATATAAATTAAATTGAAAATAATTTTACGTTTACATAGATATACCTATACATATAAATTAAATTAAAAATAATTTTATATTTACAATCGAATTGAAAAATATTCCTTTACATATAAATTAAATTGAAAATAATCTTATATTTACATACCTATACACCTATACTTATACATAGTTATGTATAATATAAATTGAAAATAATTCTATATTTACATACTTATATACCGATATATATGTAGTTATGTAAAACAAATTTATCTTATTTACATATTTATATACAAATACATAATTTTTATATTCCAATGGTATATAAATATATAGTTATATACAGTCCTAACATATATATGTTATATATGAACATATATATAGCAGTACCGACGTGTTTTCTTCCGGGGTGAACGAGTATTTGGGTTTTCTCAGAGTTCACCAATATCACGAAGATGACTTGTGGATATGAAGTGTCGTCTTTTGATGTTGACAATCACGGAGCCTCGACCTGCAACACCGCTAACTGGTAGTGGCTAGTTAATATTCTGCGATCGAGTTTTCACCTATGTTCAAGCAATGCATGCTACCATGAGAGAACGGTTTGTACAAAGAGTTTTTTTCGTACGTTCAGTATGCTGGAGTCAGTCTTTCCATCAGTCGCAATCACAATCTTTTCATCAACCTCACAACCCATAAAGATGCACACACGCACACCAATCCTAATCTCAATCCCAATCCTTCAATCAATGTTTAGCTATCATCACCACCACCGCCAATGTCACCGCCACCGTCGCCGCCACAGCAATCAGGGGTCATTAGGGTTAATGGGGTCAATGGGGTCAATAAGGTTGATGGGGTAAATGGGGTCGATGGGGTCGAAGGGGTCAATGGGGTCAATGTGATCGATGGGGTCGATGGGATCGATGGGGCCGATGGGGCTGATGGTGTCAAGGGGGCTAATGGGGTCAATGGAATCGTTGGGGTCGATAAGGTTGATGGGGTTAATGGGGTCGATGGGGTCCATGTAGTCAATGGGGTCGATGGGGACGATGGGATCGATGGGGTCAGTCTTGTGAGGGGTTGGTCCGACAACAGGAGTCAGTTGTCTACTTTAAGTGTGACCATGATTTATAGGTGAGCGAAGAACTTGCCTGGAAACTGTTAAAGATATAACTGCATGCTAATGTGATCAAGGAACTAGCATCTAAAGCCTGCCTACCTGCCTGTGTGTGATGCCTCTATGCTCGCATGTGATTGGTTAGCTGCAATCATGTTGTAACTTGGTGATTGGCTGGTCAGTGACTGCACAATGTATTAATGGTGCAGTTCGTTTGATTCAAAGTCAATATGACGCCATAAGGCTTGCACAATTGTGTATATAAGAAGTAGGGAGGTAAGCCGAGAGGTTTAGTTTGACAACAGCTGAGTGGAAGGTAGATCGTCTCGTCTAGTTTCTGCCTCTTCACATATATTTTTTCTTGAATTTTTGTTTTTAGGAAATTCAAGGTCATGGTGTTAAGGTCAGGGCAGTCTGCATCTAATATGATGTTTGTAGTCTGTAATGTATTATGCTGATTACTTTTACGTATTTTTTTATATTTCTATTTTCAAGGTCATGGGGTGAAGGTCGAGGTAGTCTGCATCTGATATGGTGGTAGTAGTATGTAATGTATTATGTTTGTTGACTTTTATGTATTATTTCTCGAGTTTTTTATTTTCAAGGTCATTCAAGGTTATGTGATCAAGGTCGAGGTAGTCAGCATCTAATATGGTGGTGGTAGTCTGTAATGTATTATGCTTGTTGACTTTTACGTATTTTTTCTCGAGTTTTTATTTTCAAGGTCACAAGTCGAAGGTCCATTGTTATTGGGCATTGTCTTCCAAGATGGCGGATGGGTGATGTATACTAAGATGGTGGTCACCTACCAATATGGTGGCCTCCAGTAATGTATAAACAAATGACAAACGAAAAAACAAATATGGCAGAATTCAGTAACATATTAAAAAATATGGTTGCCTCCAGTAGCATGTAAACAAATGACGAACGAAAAATCAAGATGGCGGAATGAGTATATGTGAGTAGAGTGGGTGCGAGGGAGTCAGTCGTCTGCTGACTTCGAACAGAAGTGAGTATTTGCTGGTCTGTGGGTAGACCTCAGGAAAGGAAATTTTTACTTAAATTTTTATGTATAATTTTTAAGGGAAATTTTTTAGGGAAATAGGGAAATTCCGAGGGGGAAAAGGGAACAATGATCGCTGGCGTTAAATACGTTAAAGTTAAAAGAAAATTTCAATAAATTTTTATAAAAATTAATTTTAAATGATTCTTATAATCTTTCAAATAATTCTTTGATAAAACTTTTAATAAGGATTTTTTTGATCGATGTTTTATTTTTTGTAATTTTTTGTATTTTTTTAGATTTATTGGATTTTTGCATTTTCAAGGTCAAAGGTCAAGGTCAAAGTCAAAGTTGATAGGTCCTTTTCCCGGTCACCTGGCTCGGAGTCACTGATCCCAGTCACCGGAGTCGCTGATCCCAGTCAGCATTACTGAAAAAATTGGGTCATTTCTGTGGATCCTTTTAATATTTCAAAAATATTTAAAAATAATTTAAGAAATTTTAATAACAATTTTTTTAGGATTTGTTAAAAAATTGTTTAGGAATTTTTTCGAATGGTTTTAGGAGTTTTTGGAATTTTAAAAGGTTTTTTTAGTGGTTTTTGACGTCAAATGTCATCGGGGTCAAGGGCAAGGTCAAGGTAAAAGATCACATGGGTCAGGGGTTAAAACGTCAATGAGATCCAAGCCGATGGCAGGGTGACGTAACAAGATGGCGGTTCCCCTGATCCGGCTCCGATCCCCGATCCCCTTGTCATAGACTTACTACTTTCTCAGTATGTAATAACTTATAAAAGTGCATTTATGATAGTTACATATACATTAATACCGTACAAAGATTTCTTTTTAAGTAACCGTATTACCTGCTTTTTTTTTATTGTACTTGCTTAGCTTCCGAAAACTCTTTGCTACCGACGTACATACTACTTTTTTGTGATTTATGTATGAATCTTGTGTTTTGTTTTATTGCTAACGCGGAGAAAACTAAAGAGATGTTAAGATATAGCTTCTAAACTATTATTAGGCAGATTTTAAAGACATAATTCTTTTGTTCTCCTTTTTCAAAGGTCAATACAAATGCAACATATATTTTACCGACACGTGTATAAAGCGATCATCCCATGGCTATTTTATTTGCACAAGTGGTGGAAGAATATGCAACGTACATACAAGTAGGCACTAGATCTAAACCAGATCTTTAAAATGTGCTCAGTTTACCGTGAACAAACTTTACAGATGTTTGTATCATGATTTCAGACTGAGAAATTGGCCAGAAAAACTGCGGGCCTACGTTTTGCTAAGTGACTAGTTTCAAGACATTCAATCCTGGTGTACTTGCTTCACTGCCAATCCCATGTGGGCCCAGATCCTCAAATGTAGACTGTTGCGGACACTGCATTTGTTTGGAATTTTTCTCGGTGTGCTTCTGTTAATTCCCCGTTCTCTTTTCGGCGCCACTACATTGCAATCTCGTCCATTCTTATTTGTCGGTAGTAATGAGAGTGGCGTTCTTCTAGCGTAACAACCAGCTGCTATTAGCGCCATTCGTGTTATTGAACCTGCGTGAATGTGGGGAACGATGAGATCATTAACATTTGAAAGATGTCGACACGTGTAAAGGCAACACCATGAGTTATCTGTTCACAACAGGCAACTGCCTACCACTAAGTTAGCTGAGGCAATGATTACAAACACGCCAGAGGAAGCATGAATCGCACCGCACGCGCTTGCAATCCTGCCTTGCGGGTTGCTGTCACCTCAGGCGTGGCGAGGGAGAAAACCACACTTTCATTAAGGAAGCGCAGATCGAGGTCAGTGAGATGACATATGTCCGAGCAAACAAACGACGTGCCCTCCACGTCATGTTGTGTAGCTTCGTAGTTCAGTTGCAGAGTCAACGACACTTCGTGACAGGTAAATAATGCTTGTGCGCAGAATTCTGAATGCGAGTGCCAGGAAATACACGCAAATAGTTCATCGTGCTTTTCTGAAGCCCTGTTGAAGTTCTTCTTTGAGTCTACTCCTACGCCTCATGCAAACAAAGTTTAACTAAGCCTACAAAATTACTCCAATGGGACAATGCACCACATTCGTGCACTCATAGTTTAGTAATAATTCCCATAATAACTATTTCTCACAATGTATAATCAACACATCAATTTATTCTCTGCTTTATTCGTTGTTATATATAAATTTTAAAAATATAATCCATGGATAAAATATAAGTAATACTTAATTTAAGCCAGAAATATTATGCTCTTATTTTAACAAAAGTATGAAACGCTTGTGGTATATGAGGCATATAGAAAACAACCGAACACGTCATACGTGAAGTGCTGTTTCAGAGTTATGATTCAAAAAGTTGAAGATACCACTAATAGATTATAGCAGAAACATAGATCACACATTAATGTTATGGGGGAACCGTGGGAAATTGGGTTTGGAATAAATATAAAAGTTTTAGCACGTTTATAAAACTGTGTTTGTTTGTTTGCGTAAATACGATAAAATATGGTTATTTATATATATATGGCATTATGAATAAAATATATATTTTTGTTAGATATAACAGATAGCAAAATTAAAAATTACAATCAATTGAGTAATTAGAATGTAGCTAATAGTTATGATCTACCTCATAAGAAAAATATAGTAGACAGAATGTTTTAAAATAAGAAACTAAGAATTTTGAATTTTTGGGCAAATAATATACTATATATTCCTGTTGATATGCTGTACCAAATAAAGAATTTTTTAACATACAATTAATAACGTTTTTATGCAAGAAAAATGAACCATAATATAAAATTTAAAACATCTAATTCTAAATGTATGACTCAATACATTCACAAGATTCTCTCAAAATTATTTGCGAGAATAGGCGAATTAGGAGATATTATTAGTTGTTAAAGTCAAGATCCGAAAAAAACAATATGTAAATATATTTTATTAAATTTATTTGTTAGCTATGATTATAATTGAAATGCGACAAAATTAAGTACAAAAGGGACGTGTTCACGTACAAAAATGTGAAACGCCAATATAAATAAATAAGTTTTTTTAATATTACGAACCTAAATAATAACAATGTACAGAAATATATCTTTCACAGTTTATAAAGTATTGAACAACCTTTTAATCTAATTTGAAGAGAGAGGAAAACGTGTGTTCAGCTTCGAGTAAAGCATTCTTTATCAAATATGCAATCTTTTTTTAAAAATCGTAATTACTTATTTCTGTATATTGATACAAATGCATATAAAGGAATGTTGAATGGACAATCTCAGTTATTGAAAAGGATTGTGATATAGATGTTAACAAAGAACTAAGTAAAGAATAGTCAAAGAGAATATTATTATCATGTTTAAATATATACAATAGGAACAAAGATTATTATAACCAACCAATTATTATTCAAAACTTTTATAAAAGCCGAAAAAATAATACGCTATATCACACTGCTGGACCATAAAAATAGCGCACACAGAAGGATGCATGGGATTGTATTGAACATTTATAGATGCAGTGATAGAGCTGAGTAATACGCATATTCACAAAACCAGAGCGAGGTAAAACATGATACAATATTGAATTGTGGGACGCCATCCTGTCATTTTCAATAGTACGTCTCGCCCCCTCGTACAGCAATACACACTGCAACATGTTCTGACATGGAGCCCAGCAGATGCTAGGTGTTCTGACGAACAAGTACCCACAACTTTGGGAGGTATGTTCCAAGTCACGGATACTTATCAGGCGAACGGGTAGGCCTAGGGTAGTGTCAGGATATGATAAAGGTAGTCCTGGGTTATGCGTGCTGTGTGCTGTAAGAGGTTGCCTTGTTGGGATATCCCACCTGGAATCTCGACCAGAAATGGAAGCATATGTGTGCGTAGGATTCCAGCCGCATTAACACTGAGCCGTCAATGTTCCACATAACGCGACGAGAGCGGATCGGTTATCGTATAGTATGACTCCACAGACCACAATGCCTGCCATGTGGGAAGTGTGCCGCTCGAAAGCACGATTAAGATTACGGCGTTCACCAGGAGTACTTCACACCCGAGGGAAGGTGTCGCTATGGAATCCGTTCGTACCTTGGAGCGACGCTTCGATCCTCTCGAGTTTGTGTTGACCTCGTTCGTCCTCAGTCTTTCATCCGCGTGTGGGTGCCTTCACGTATCCACTGCATCTAATAGCATCGGACTGTTTGCTCGGGACGATCCACGTTGTGAGCTAATACAAATTAAATGAGTCCAATAAGACTCTAAATGACTTCAAAATGACTCCAAAATGATTCCAATTTGACAAAAAATTAAATGACTCCGATAGGACTCTAAACGACTTAAAATAACACCAAAATAACTCCAAAATGACTTGAAATTGACAAAAATTTAATTATTTCAACAGGACTCTAAATGACTTCAAAATGACTCCAAAATGACACAAAATCGATAACAAATTAAATGACTCCAATATGTCTCTAAATGATTTCAAAATTACACCAAAAAGTCTCCAAATTGACAACAAATTAAATGACCCTGCATTTTCCAGCCTGGTTATTACTCCTGTCTTGTGGTCCTCCAGTTGCCTTAAGCGACGTCTTGGGCGTTTCCCCGCTATTATTATTCGCTCTCGATGCTTTGTTCGTAAAGTCTGGCATTTGTTGCTTAAACGCAGCTTTCACTACACACCACCGTCTACGACCTCTGGTCGGTGATTGCAGCAACACTGCAAGGAATGTGGTTATCACTGGATCATGTGAACAACAGTCTGTACTCTCGGTATTTACATCGTTTCGCGGTTGTCGCCTGGCTTCTTCGTGGTGCACTAACTCCATTGTCCGCCAGTGTGTAACAATTATCAAAACAATTATTATGTGTCAATATTTGAAATTGTAAAATTTGTTATTATTAGAAAATAAGATAATCTAAAGTATAAATAGAAAATTTTTTAATTTGAAATAAGTATCTCAGACACCGCACTAGATAACACAGGTTATAACAGCAGGACAATACAAATTTGATTCGTACGGCATTTGAGAGTGTTCATGACAAACTGCACCATTGGCTTGCTCCATGGCTCTCTTCACACTTCTCGCCCAAACTCACGTGGTCGTTTTCGAAATGTCTTCCTTCTTATTCCCTTTTTAAGCTGTTAAGATGTTAAGGTCAAATTATAACAATGTTGGAGGCTCCTTAAGAGCCCTACTTCTCGTTTAGCCTACGAACCAGCTCCACCTCCACAAAGTTACCCCACCCTCCTGCATTTGCATATTATTAACCACTAACTAACAGGAGTGAAATTAGCTATGCTATATTAAATTACTATGATTCCAGCTATGATAACTGTATGTGCTTTGGGGTAGTAAATCTCTTTAATATTACAGTAGATTAGTAGCAAATGATTTTGTCATATACTTTAGAAGATGACAACATATTTAAATGGCTAGTAGTACAGTACAAAAATTACCGTTGAAAAAATTCTTTAACACTATAACAGCTAATCCAGTATCACAGGAAGCACAGATAACAGTAAACACAAATTTAAATACTGAAGAAATTGAACAAGGGGAAAATATTTAACAAAGTAATAGACCAGTTACTAGACATTATTTCCAAATTTTATAGTTATCAAACACAGGAATAAATAGAGAAAAGTTTTATACAGATACAGAGGGTTATGAAACACCTATCCATATTATAGGAAATACAAGCTACCAAAATATAGACAACCAAGGGATAGGAGAACAGCTACAGACATTACACCAAACACCTCCGAACAGATTAAAGGCACAAACAGACACTAAAATGGAGAACCCTCCACAACTTAATATAGTAGTACAACAAACCCATGTTTTATTATTAAAAATATTTGTATGTGTATATTTGTAAGGGTTTAGAATACACCCAATAAAACATGTATTTAAAAAAATATTCTAATTTAAATATTTATATTGGTATATGAGATACTACAAAACTGCATAATTTAATTATAAAAAAATAGTATATCAAAATAATATATATACATAAATATATACACTAATAAAATATTTGATGGAAATTAATGTATTCATGCATTTTAAACATGTGCAATTATTTGATTATATCCTAGTTGTTATTATACGGCACTTTGGACAAAATTGTATATAATATTAAAACAGGTATTACTTAGAGAAAATAATTTTAATGTTTATGTTAATGTATTTGCAGCGAAACATGATAGGAGTAAATCACGTGAAAATTCTAATAAAATATGTATATACATATAGTAAAAGTAAAATGAATATATTAAATATATTTCAATACTCATAATCTACAAAACTAAATTAACACATAACACATACAATTTATGTATTAACATTGAGCTACTAGGATACAATTTAGATACAAAAGCACATACAATTACTAACTACTGTGCTTCTAATGAAATATGCATACTAGATATTTATTCAGAGAATCAAATTTAATTACGAAATAAATTTTACGACTTTTCTCTATTACAGAAAGTTACAAGTTCGTAAAAAAAATACAATTTAATAAAAGTAATTACGTTATAAAATATAGACCATGAAAATAAGGGTGATAATTGATATATGAAATAATTTTACACTAAAATAAAATATAATCTAATAAAGTGGTTGCAATCTAGCACACACGCATATATAAAAACGAATAACACTACAATTTTCCAAAAATTATGTACATCAATTATAATATATATAATATAATAATAAAAATAATGTTAGCATGCTATTGATCACAAATGCCACGTTTGAAATATGTCTACCAATATATTTAAAAAAAATCAATTTTACTTATGCTATATAAAAATTCCTGCTTTTAAAATTTTTTTCCTTAAATATTATTGTATGTTAACAATTTATAGAGAAACAATATAAAACAATTCATTTCAATGTTAATTAGAACATAAAACATTACAAATGACTATCATTACAAACATTTCATTTAGAGAATAAATTAAAATCAATAATTTGGAAAGCGGAAATAATTTTTCAATTGACAATAAGAATAACATTACATTACTAAACACAACAAGTTACCGACATAACTGAAGAGCCTGCTTTCCTCTACACGAGTACAAATAGTTTGGACGAAATTTTAAAACCTTTAAAAGCTTTGGTTGTAAGTAGATCCTTATATCTTGTTGACCTCGATATAATTAGCGATGGATAAAGAAACTTATGCAACATAAGATAATAACAATAACACAAATTCCATACCCGGGACTAGAACCAAGAACTCCTCGAGCCGCTGGGGAGTAGTGGTGTACTCGGCCTCCACCTAGGTGAACCGGGTCCGATTGCCGGTGGGGTCAATAGGATTGTCGTACTATATGTGGGTATGGTGCCGGACGATGACATAAGTCGGCGGGTTTCCTCAGGGATCTCTGGTTTATCCTGCGCTTGCATTCCGGCACTGCTCCATGCTCAAATCAATCATCCTCATCGGCTCTCAAATCCTGGATGTCAAGAGCTATCCAGATTCTCCCCACTTCTCGTACTGTAAGCTAGCCAGCAACCAACTGCATTACGGAGGAAATATTTGGAGCACAAACTTCAGTTGTAATCAGTATTATGTTTTAATGGCTAGGGTTTACTAACCTTAAATTTTTACACGCACGTGAGTAACTTAAATCCCGTAAGTTTGCACGGCATATAACAGCACTACGTTTGTACAGAATTTGCTTAAAATCTGTTAATACATTAACTTCGCTACAAAAAATAAATACTTATATTATTTTTATATGGGGTATAAGGCTGATATAGTACTAAAAGACCTCAAATAAGTTCTGTATACAATATTAGTAATTCTGTCGAAATTTCTCTCTCGAAATTTGGTGGGCTAAACGAAGTTGGTTAAAGGATGGAGGCCTTTATTAAATATAAGTGGTAATTATAATTTCCTAATATTATTTACAATAACTACAAACAAAATTCTCTCAACACAACCTCTTACAGTATGTTGATAGCACTTACTATTTAAAACTAAGGAATTCATTTAACACAATTTATAATTCTTCATACGAAATAATGACATAAAAAAATTAAGAATCAGTCCCAATAGACAGTGTATCAACCTATTCAATTATTTTATAAATCAAGTGTCTATATTTGACAGTTCCAATAGTTACAATAAAATCCGCATTTCATGTCCACTCAGTACCACATTTGTTTATTCCGTGCCCGCCAGTCCGCAAAGATATAGACTTCTCCGAGCGCCCAAATACAGTAGAATTCAATCGCCGGGTTTCAGGCTCTCTCGTCCATTCACGCCAAGAACATCTTGCCTGCAGTCGTACCACACTTACCTTCACAACCGCACTCAGCTAAATGGCATTCGCCAAATACTGTTGGCTGCTGGACAGAGGCAGCATATATATCGTCGTAAGCCGTCATCCAGAATTTTCTATAACTCGTTGGCTGTGCCAAGCGTCCTAATTCCCTGAATATTCTTGCACCTCCTACAGGTGACAGCTTCTTCAGTGGAGGAAGGAGGCTAGCCCATGATGCCAGCCAGACTCACCAGAATATTCTTGCATCCTCGTTACATTTGTCGGCATCTCCTGAGGAGAGAGTAGGGGATTTGACATCAGCGAGGAACCGAGTGGCATGACAGCTTAACCATCACAGTCAATCATCCATGGGTTTCCCAGAACAAGGAAAGCAACAAGGCAACAAGGGATGAGGTAGGTAACCCTGAGACACGTATAATGCGATCCAGCAGCCGGCGCCAGCTGCAATCCAAAACATTGCCCCTTCCTATGGTCTGTTCGTTCCGGACAGACTCTCCAGCACCAGTACCTTCGCACAGCACCAGTCGGTTTATGTGGACAATCTTAGGCATACCCCGAGAGATCTGTCGACAAATCTGGTAGACCACATCATTCACCTACTTCAGTATCCTGTACAGGCCTTCCAAAGACTTCTGTAGCTTCGGACAATATCCCTTCTTCCTTTGAGAGTTGTGCAACCACACCAACTGTCCTTCTAGAAAAGTCTCCTCAGCTTCCTTCGGTCATATCATGATTTCATTTCGTCACTTTTCATTTTAATGTGCCTTTGGGCAAACTTATGAGTGTCGGTTAACTTCAGACGTAGTTCAATGTCATATTCTGGAGTGGCTACTTCTTCTTCCACTGGACGTACGAACAGCAGATCACCAGGTAGGCAGAGCTCTCTCCCAAACAGCATCCTTGAAGGTGTTACCCGTGTGGACTCGTGGAATGCCGAGCGATATGCCGGGAGAAATAAGGGTACCAGAGAGTTCCAATCTTTCCGATTGTCTTCTATGAAGATCGCCAGATACTGTTCAAGGGTACAATTTAGCCTCTCAACCATTCCATTCGACTAAGGCTGTAAGGCTGTGGTATGGTTTTTCTTCATTCATAATATCCTTGTTACCTCTTGGAAAATAGTTGCTTCAAAATTTCGGCTTTGATCAGAATGAAGCTAAATTTACACTCCAAACCTGGAGAAAACGTACTCTGCAAGAACATAAGTTACTGAGCCAGCCTCTTGGTTGGCACCAGTATGATATAGGGCCACTTTGTGCAATAGTCTTGTGCTACTAGAAGGTACCCATTCCCCCCCTCAGTGATTGGCAGTGGTCTGAGAATGTCCACTGCCATCCTCTAGAATGGGACCCTAACATTGTACTTCTGGAGGGGACCTCATTCCTTAACCCAAGAACTCTTCCTCGACGTACATTTATCACACAGGCAGCACCACTTCTCAACATCATCTCGATAATGCAGCCAATAGAATCTCATTCGGGATCTGTCAAGTATATTATTTACAGCAAAGTGACCACCTGCTGCTGTGTTGTGCAGTTCTCTTAGTACTTCTGGGATTCGGCACTCTGGTAGGACCAATTGTAAATTATTTTGTTTCCCATCATTACTGTCCCAGTTCCTGTAAAACACACAATTATTTATAACAAGTAAATTCCTCTGTGCCATTATGCTTTGACTGTCATGCCTAGGCTGGATATCTCCTCCCATCTCGGTCGCCACCTGATTTCCTTCCACTCCAATATTGGACACAAGGTAGGGTCACGTAGCTAATAATTACTTATAGACTTTCGTCCCATGTAGGTGACACATCAGCATATACATGGTCTTAATTTCTTATCCTCCTTGCTTTCCATGATACACCAACCTTTTCCTTCACATGGTATTCACAATGACGACAGAATGGTTGGTATGGTCTCTTGGAGAGTGCATCTGCATTGTTGTTTAGGCATCCAGGCATGTATTGTATTTGAAAGTCATATTCTTACACGTGCTGTATCCACCGGGCTATTTCAGCTTCAGAGATTTGAAATTTAGCATCCAGAATAATGAAGCATGATCAGTTTTTAGGATAAAGATGCCATAAAGATGTGGGTTAAAATGTGCAATCAACTTCACCACTGCCAGAAACTCCCTATGTGTCACCCAGTAGTTCCATTCGGGCTTGTGCAGCATCTTCCTGAAGTATTCCAATGGCCTCTCTTTTCCATCCTGAATCTGAGATAACAGTACACATTCCAAAATCACTAGAATTAGTATCCAGATTAAATTCACCCTCTCTACTCGGAAAGCCCATTACTAAGGGTGATATCAGAACTTCCTTTAGTCTATTGAAAGCAATTCCGCACTCTGAGGTCCAATCAAAAATTTTTTTTGCCTTAGTCAATTCATGCAGAGGCTCGGCGATAGTGACAAACCAGGGCACAAATCGATAGTAGTAAGCACATAAGCCCAGGAAACTTCGCATTTCAGATTCACCCTTTTGTAGAGACAAATATTTGACTCTTCTACTCTTCTCAGTGTCTGTTTCAATCCAGCGGGTCGATACAAAATGGCCAAATAAATAAATTTTCTTTTGGAAAAGGAGTAGTTTCTAAGGAACAAATTTAAGCTTGGCCACAGTCACTTTATGAAAGAAACATTTTAAGCATGCCAAGTGTTTTTCTAAATGTTCTTCCTGTGACTACAACATTGCCTTGATATACCTGACAAATGTCTAAGGGCAGAACTCTCGCCATTAGTCATTAGAAGGTGGCAGGGGCATTGCATAACCCAAAGGGCCTAACCTTGAATTGTCATGTTACTTTCCTTTTGGTCACAAAAGGCATTCTTTTCCTTGTCCTCCAGGGCCACCTTAAACTATCAATACCCGCTCTTAATATCAAGAGTAGAAAACCACTATGAACCTGCTAGGCTATTTTGTGTGTCGTCTATCCTAGGGAGTGGGTAAGAATCTCTCTTGGTCACATTATTAAGTTGGTGGTAATCAACACAAAATCTTATAGTCATCTTTCTTTTTAACAAGCACAATGGGAGAAGGCCATGGACTGACTGATGGCTCTATAACATATAAATCCCTCATCTCTTTCAGAATACCATCAACCACTGCATATGAAGAAAGTGGTAATCTTATTGGTGGCTGCTCTGTGGGTCTAGAATCCTCTGTGTCGATATGGTGGCATGTTACATCAGTTCTGCAAAGGTCACTGGGTCCACAGAAGAAAGTACCTCTATTTCTCTGTAGCAATTCTGAAACTGCCCTCCCCTGTCTCCAGTTGAGTTTTTCTCTTGTTCTTGTCAGCAGTTCCCCCAGATTATCTGGAAGAGGACACTCAGTATGTCATGGCAGTGAAGCTTCGGGAACATTGGAAGTACTTGTACAACCTGCTTGCAAATCCCTATTGTGGCACCCTCTTTAAGGCTGATAGCACGGTCAGACAAATAAACCATCCTAACAGGCAAACTGTCCGATTTTGAAGAAATCGAAGTCCTCGTTTCAATGACACCATCTGGTAAAGTGCCACCTTTCTGGGCTGGTTCGATTATGTCCAGCTGCCTGACAAATTTTCCTTGGCACCTGCCTGGAATAACAACTTTGCTAGATGCAAGAAGAACAGACTACTGATTCCACATTACTGAGCAGCTCATTGGCGAAGATAAATCTCGTCATGTTGACACTACCAACTCGATGTTACCTACCCGTAATACCCCCAGTCGAGTGTCGATAGAGCATCCCAGCTTACATAGTACATCAAGACCTAAAATGCATTTGTCCTCTATTTATTTAATGTATGTTAATGTTACCGAGCTGTAAGAGTGCCCTTCTCTTGCCTTTGACTGGCGTGATCTCGCTCACTATAGTTAAATAACAGTGATCCATACTCTTATCGGATGACCACCCCTACATCAATGACCATCTGACAAGTGAAGTGAAGATATTTGGGCAGCTCTTAACAGTGAGGTCTTGAGAGCTGAACCATCTGACAAGAAACCTCATCTATGCTCCCCTCCACCAATATGGAATCCAAGTCTGGTTTCATTGAATGCACCTGCAAACACATTTGTGCCTTCCCTCCAGCAATCACTGATCTTTGCCACTCAAGACAGGTGTTTACAAGTTTTCTGAAGACATTGCACTGTCACCTGCCCCTTGGTACCTGCTCCCTGATTGTTGTTGATGCTGAGGACAGTTGGCTCTCAGGTGCCCCAGCTGTCCACACGACCAACATCCCGGCCGTTTGGGTGGGGTCGGCGAGTCTCCATAGTGTTTACCCTGGAAGCGATATTCCTAATGGTCGTCTGCAAGTCCTTCAACATCCTCTTGATTCTGTCGTCCTCCCCTTCATCACGCATCACTGCCCGCACTGGATGTCGGGGCACTGATACCTGCCGTGTTGACTCCACTTCCAGTGCTGGGGCCAAGGCATCCTGCATGGTGTGAGGCGCAGCTAATCGCACAGCTTGCCACACTTCTGTGTCTGTAATAGCGTCGACGAATTAGCCGACTGCGATGCATATAGTGCCTCTTCAGAACATAGCTCCAAAACAGGTGTGATAGCCTCACGATGTCCTGCCACAGCTCCTACAGTGGTTCGCCGGATCGCTGAATGTGGCTTCGCAGTTGGGTGTAATGGGTGTGCCGCAAGTATCGGTCGCCGCAGCTCCAAAGCCGACACCAATGTGGAGTATTGTAGACGATGTCGTTTTGGCAGCGACTGCAGTATGCTCAAGGCAGGTCCTCTCAGTACAACCACCAAGTAGTACGCCCACTGCTCTTCAGTCCAGCCATTCAGTGCTACAACGACCGCGAATTGGTACCTGTATTCGCACCATGATGTCTGTACATCATGAGGGCTTCATTGTGAAACCTTTACCCACCCCTGGCTGGGGCGTACCCACACTGCAGAACTGCTGCGCCTCGCATGCGATGGCTGCACTGGCAGCGGACTCTAACTTCTTCTCGTTGATGGCACTCGTCGACTCGATGGTGACCAATCTCAGTTCCTCTTCGGCCCCGGTGTGTCGTCTTCCCTGTTGCTGTAAGAATTTCTGCCATTCTTCTTGAGGGCACTCACCACCTGGTTCACTTTACACCCGACAATGCCCAACATTTCATTCACACTGTCCCTCACACTGTAAATTTTTTTGTCCACACAGTATATTCTGTTCTTTACTAATTCGCTTACAGCTTCTATCTTTCAGTCTACATTCTCATTCACGCTATATATTTTTCTGTCTACATTCTCGTTTAAAGTGTCTATTTTTCTATCTACTTTTTCGTTTACACGGTCTCTAACACTGTGTGTTTTTTTTTTTTATCTAGAAGTTCACTAATACTAATAATTTGACTATTTACAGATTCCCTAACACATAAATTTGACTATTTACAATTTCACCGACACTAATAATTTGACTATTTACAATATCTATTTGGCAATTTATCTTACAACTTAAACTGTCCAATAAACAGCAGAGTGTTTCCATGTCTGTCGACACTAATCTAGTTAGAATTAAAAAGTTCTAAATAATTCATTTGCCTATTACTACCAATATTATTATATTTTCAAATTGGTAACTACTAGTTAGTATCCCAGTGTAATCTTAATTGCAAATTTTTATTCTTGAATGAAATGCCTCCATCACAATTCTGACACCAGTGTTACAATTTCTCTCTCGAAATTTAGTGGACTAAAACCAAGTTCGTTACAAAATTCTTTCAACTTAACATCTCACAATAAATCGAAAGCACTTACTGTTTACATTTTATGAATTCAATTAATATAATTTATGATCATCTCAAATTAATCAATGACATTAAAGAATTAAGAATCAGTTCCAATCGACAAAGTATCAACCTATTCAATTATTATATAAATTAAGTGTATTATATTTATACAATATTTATACAAATATATTTATACAAATATATTTATACAATATTTACAATAAAATCCGTATTACATGCCTACTATGTCACACCTTAGTTTAGTCCATGTCCCGCCAGTCCACAATGTTCTACACTTCTCCGAGTGTCCTCACCCACAGTAAGCTTCAATCGCCGAGTTTCACGTCATCTCGTAAGTTCATACCAAGAACATCTCGCCCGCAGTCGTACCGCACTTCACTTCGCACCCGCAATCAGCTTGATGGCCTTCGTCAAATACTGCTGGCCGCTGGACCACGGTAGTATATATAGTGTCGTAGGCCTTCACCCAGAATTTTCTCTAACTCGCGCGCTGCGCCAATCTTCCTAATTCCCTGAATATTCTTGTGCTTCCTACAGGTGCCGGCTTCTTCAGCGGGGAAGGAGAAAGGCCCGTGACGCCAGCCAGTCTCATCAGAATATTCTTGCATCCTCGCTACATTTGTCGGCATATCCAGTAGGGGAGAGGAGGGGCTGTGGTGTCAGCCAGGAACCGAGTGGTGCAATAGCTTGACCGCCTCTGTCAACCATCTACGGGCTTCCCATAAGAAAGAGAGCAACAAGGCAGCGAGCATTTCAGCCAGTGGGAGGGGAGGCGTGAGGTGGATCACGTATGACGCGAGCCAGCGGCCAGCGCCAGCTGCAGCCCGTAACAATACGTACTGAAGGTAAAAAAAAAAAAAGTGGCTTTATTTAGTTAAATTATTTAATAGGTATGAACAATTCTTCAAAATTATTTTTATAAGCACCCATTTGAAAATAAACGTATCACCCACTCAAATCATGTATGTTTACGATACTTCCCGTGCGCAAAAGTTTGTAGGGATAAGTTAATTGGTTACTGAGGTGTGGCATAAATGTTAAGTATTTTTGCATGTCACTATCTTATGAAGAAACGAGTAAATGAAGCTCTGTGTACTCACATTTATTCGATTTAATGGTGTTTTGTTGTGTTTTCTTATGTTCGCTAACATATATAACGCGCTTATCTTAATATTTTATGTTGCTTTAATTAAAAATATATGCCTGACACTCTTGAAATATGTAAAGATTATATGGCCCACCAAAGCACTGTATGAAAAATTTTGTGAAATTCTATTTATTGGCCCCTAAGATATGACATAAATATTTCCAATTACTAATGTGATTCCATCTTCGTAAATGGCTGACAAAAATGTTATGTATGGGCTCATTCGATATTTGTCAACGAAACTGCAAGTACTTCAAGTTTTGTTCCCTTGATAAATATAAACTGTAAGAGATTAAAATTGTTTAACTTTTTTCCTGAATTTGGTGCGAATCAAAATGTTTCCAGAGATAGGACGTAAAAGCTATGGCGCAGTTTATTATTGGTAACATACTAGGTTTGGTGGGAATCTATTGAATAGTTTACTAGGTATGAAGTAAAAGCTTTATAATGTTACGCAATGCTGTATCCCAGTATTTTAGACAGATAACAATATCTTCATTTTTAAAACCATTGTTTACATGAGGCATTACCAATATGCTTAATTTGGTTTAGTTATCCGGATATAATATAGTGTCATAATTTTTTAATTACAGCCACTTCGAAAAAAAAGCACCTGGCGTTTTCGATAACTACAAATGTCGGTTGTTTTTATTAAGTACTATATATGTTTCAAGTTTGGTGAAATTTGGTATGTGGGTTGAAATGTTATATATATATATATATATATATTATATATATATATATATATATATATATATATAAGCACACATACATTACATACGCACACAGGCACACATACACACAGTCATACATACAGACAGATCAGAACGTGATATTATAAACTTATGTTTCCTTCGAATAGTAGGCTAAACGTGTGTTAGTAAATTTTTTTAATGAAAGAAGTGTATGCATGATAAAGGTAAAAAAATTCATGCAACATAATTTTGTAAAAATTTTAATGATATAATATATCTATAAATTTAATTTAAGTGTATAAATACTGTTTTGATGAACAAGAAAATGTGTTAACTTTTTTTTCTTCAAGTAATAACGGTCATATATAATATATATAATATAATTATACATATACATTTAATACTTCCTAGCATATTTCCAATGTTTAAATAATATTTTTAATTTGTGCATTTTAAATTTATAACCATTTAAAAATAATTTTTTTAACAAATTATATATTTATATATAAGTCCAACATTCACAATTGTTGTTCGTAACAATTATATTAAATTTAAGTATAATAATTAATTTGTTATTTATTATTCATTTATGTTACAAAAATATTAAATTTACATGCATGGCACATGTATTTCTAATGTTCTATAACAATTACTACCAATACAATTTTTTATAGCATCTGATGCAATAAATTACAAATATTGTTAGGTCTTAATATCTCTTAGAGGTGATAACATTTTAAACGAATAAAAAATACGACATATAGGCGTACGTTATTCACATTAAGATTTATAACACATCTAACAACATTGGTAGTGAGATTTTTGGTAATAGCACTTACCACCTAAATGTTGTTTAACTCATTGATGGTTGTTCAGAGTTTGTAAATAAATGGTACGTAAATGCCATGTTTTGAGTGAAATAATCAGTGATGATTTTTTTTTAAGTATTATCTTTGTATCAGAATGACATATATTTATTTGAATAATTTTTTCAGGGTGTAAATAAGCACAGAATGTTGCTAACATAAAGAAATTAATGTACGGGGCAACTGTTTCACAATAAAAAGGAAACACACGCTATGAAGTAACAGGGTCAGCACTGCTAATTTACGATGGTGTATAGCTTAAAATATTTCAAAACACGAATACATGAAACATGCTGCACTGCAAAAAGTATATTTGAATTGTGTAAGATTGGCGAGGCACAAATATTTTATCAAGTACAATAATGGTTACCGTCAACAGATTCAGTGACGTAGATTTCTTTTGGCGGGATTCCAAAAACATAGTGTGGAAACAATACTAAGAATTTACATTTCTATTGTCTCTAATGCAATTCGGAACACGACTGGAATCATAAAGTTAGCGAAACAATCGAAGGTTTTGCCATTATAATTTGAATGACAAACGGGTGATTGACAATTCTATCAGCTGTTGAAACATCAACGTGACGTCAATCGCCGGTAAACGTACTAATGTTTTGCAACATACCTTTGAACAAACATGAGTGGCTCACCACACTCGAAAAACAGCTCCAGAATGTGTATACAAGCATACACACACGCACTTGCGAAACCATACAGATATGTTTACATTAACAGGACTATGCACACTCAAAAGTAAGGACGGACAAAAGAAAATGTGTGCAAAAGTAAAGAGAAAATACGAAAGGACGTAAACACTTTAGCGAAAAACCTACTGAACAGACTCAAATATTTTGTCACCTAGAGAACAAGAGGTAAAGATTTATTGTAAATAACTTCACTAACGTGTTCGTCTGTTTCTATTTTAAATATTAGAAATTTCCTATCTCGTAGTAAGTTATATTTCTCAATATCGGAAATTTTTTCCAATAACTGTTTTCCGTAGAAAAAATCTGAAGATTAATTTACTTCAGTTGCGAAACTCTTAAGTGAGTTTTTAGTAAAAGGTGTTATAAAATTCACTAATTAAAAGAAAATGTGTGTATATTTAATTAAAACATACAAATTCCTTCATTATTAAATACAAGTCATAAAATCTTATACGAATCAAGCGAAACATTTATATTATTCGCACTCAGATGTGGGACAAAATTAATTAATTAATTAGTTTAGTGGACGTTAAGTCACTAAAACTCCAATTTAAATGTGAAACAAAAAAAAATTGGCGTGTTTGTCAAGATATGGTCTGGTGAAATAATCGTCTCAGGTGGTTTCCTGTAAGCTATATTTAGTGGAAGGTGATGGAAAACCATCGCAGGATCATCATTGTTATAACGTCTTGGACACACTACGGATTCTGTATTTGCGGGCGTTGGGCTGGACTTTGGCTTACACCGCACACTAAAATAAAAAAAAGAGAAGAAGAAGCCAAATAAGCGATAACCAACGCTAAAGGTTCCACTGATAGTCAAAGCCAGAAAACTGAATATGGGAATTTAACTTTTTTAGGCGATTCCCGTTAAATGTCGAGAGTTCACAAGTATAAGTCTCTGATTTCTAGTTCATTGGAATGATTTGCTGGCCCGTAGAAGCTTATCAGCTGACATTTAGTGAATGGTTTTTCAACGGCTGATGTTACTGATTAGGGCTTGGATTGTGCTATGAAGAGTAATTAACAATAATATTAGCATCACATTTGTGGTTATGGATAAGGTGGATGTTACATAAAACAAAATTAAGGAACTAAATTTCCATTATGTTTACGATAACTTTTTCTAAGAATGAGCTAGTGAAAACAGTTTCAAAGTGACACCATGCTAAACATAAGGACAGTGCAGTATTTTAATAGAGGGTTGGTTGGTTAACGTTTGTGACTAATAAAAAACTATGTAAAATATGTATTTTAAGTAATTTTCTCTCATGCCTGTTGAAGTGTTTATACAAAGAATAGACGGGAGAAAAGTTTTCAATATTTTTACCACAAGACAGTCATTTTTTTTTGTATTTAATAGCCAACTTCTCGTGACTGAATATGTTGGTGCGCCACCGGTCTGGGTGCGGGAGGTTCTGGGCTCGAATCCCAGGTAAGGCATGGGTGTTAGTTTAAGTTAGGTTATAAGGTATTTTGTAAGCCGTTCCCTGATAAGAATTCAGGCATAACATACAGGAGGACGTTAATAAGCCCTTTCTGATTCCAATCCAACCCAATAGAATTGTATTTAGTAGGAAATATTTTCGTCATAATGTACACAATAAAATATTCAATTTCCTAAGCAAAATAGGGTTCGGCATGTTTGCCTCTGAGCTCAACGTATCTACATTTAGTAATTTTGTACGTCTCGGGTTTTAAAAGTGAAATAAAGAATTGGTTACTTTGAGGGCTAATTTCAATTGGCTTTGCACTTTTATTTAGTCCGTTCTGCCTCTCTGAAAGGGTTAAGTCAGTGGTGTGTACAATTGATTGCGAGTGACTGGTTTAGATAAAATTTATGCGAGTGTGTGCAGGAGGAGGGACAATGGTAGGATCTGAATTTTTTTTGCCTTACTCGGGTCGATTAGAATCGGCTGAGTTCTATAAGAAGAACGAATGAATTGGGGAATATATTTGAGGTATGTTTCACAACTGGTTGGTTGGCCTGGTCATTCGTATTAGGTGACTTCTTCGAGATTTGTTGTAATAGACTGTTGTTATAGATGTAGGGTATGCTGAGTTGGTCTTGTCCACTGTTCCAGCCATTTTTGGAGGAAAATGGTCTTGGTAAGAGCCAGTCTTGGGTAGAGTTACGTCTCTTCAGGAACAGGTTGGGTTTTCGGCTGAGGAAAGGGGGAGGGGTGGATTATCGTGTGGTTAGTGGATGGTGAAGGGAATAGCTATGACAAGTTATTAAGGGTGGTTTGGGAGTATCGGGGGGGGGGGGTGATAGGGTTCGTTTGAATGGATGGTAACATGTGCAAATGCTGTTGGTGGCTGACCTATGGTAATTAAATGGCGAGGGAAGTGTAGCGACCAGAAGTGTGTTGGGATTGGCAGGAGGGAAGAGGGAGATATGTGCTACATAAAGTCAATAATTCGGTTTTGTGGGTTGTAATATTGATCGGCTATATAGACAATGAAATATAGAGGTGGGGGTTCAGATGTCTGCTGATTGTCGTACCAGGGAGAGGTTGTGCTCAGCCATATTTACGAGAATTGAACTTGTAAGGCCACGCGCATGCTACTTGGTTTTTCGTATTAGGCATGTAACCTTTTGCTCTATATGTTTTTTTTTGTTTTTGTAATTTTTTGCAATTTTTCTTTATTCTCCAAGTTATAGGTCTTTTGAATGAAGGTTATGCTCGCCAACATTTAACATGGTCGGAGTCATTAATGTATTTTGTTCGTCAATTATTACAAATTTATCTTCGATTTTTACCATTTTCACTCAATTTTAGAGTTTAATGGACACGGTCAAGGACAAAGTCACCTACATCCAACATAGGAGTCGGAATCAGTAACACATTTTCGTCGATTTTTAAGATTTATTTTTATTTTTACAGTTGTTTCTAAACTGTTTATTTTCCAGGTCATTGGGTTCAAACTCAAGGTCACTGGCATCCAACATCGGTGTCTGAGTCAGTGATTTAATATGTTCCTAAACGTTTATGACTTTCGATTTTTTTAAAATTTTCTCACTATTTCGTGTTCAAGGTCATTCGGGTCAAGGTCATGGTCACCAACATCCAACATAGGTGTCGGAGTCAGTGTAATATGTTACTAAACTTTTGTTTGTTTGTTTAGATATTTTGCGATTTTTGTATATTTTTATAATTGTGATGGTCTGCGGGTTGGGTGTGTGGTTTAGGTGGTGATGGGTGGGTGTGTTGTTCTGGGGGATGAGGTGAGCGGAAGGGTAGTGTGGGGGTTGGTTGTCGAGGGAGGGGGGGTGGGCGAGTGTGGTGTGGCGAGTGTGAGGTAAACGTTTTATTTTCTGTGATTTTTACAATAAATTGTTTTAATTTTTAGAATTTGTTTTTCTATATTTGGCTAAATTTTCTAAATTTGTCTATGATTCGGAAGTGTTGGGTTATCAAGAGAGGGAGGGGTGAGGATGTTGACATGTGTATGATTTGAACGTTATGTTTTTTTTTTTTTTTTTTCGATTTTTAGATTAATTTTTTATATTTTTGAGATTTTCCTCGATTTTTTTATGATTGTGATGGTTGGTGGTGGGGAGAGAGTGAGGTTAGGATGTTTGGATGGATTCACATCCATCCAAACATCCTAACCTTATAACGTTAACGTTATACGTTTCTCTATTTTTAGAAAAAAATTGCAATTTTTTCTTTTTTTCCGATGTCTTTATAATCGTGTTCGGTAGGGTTGGTGAGGGGGCATTGGTTGGGATTTGTGGGGTGAGAGAAGTGTAGGGTAAGGTAACATTATATATTCCTCGATTTTTTTTAAAATGCATTAAAAAATTCGGTTTATTTTCAAAGTCAAGGTCAAGGTTACGGGCCCAGGTCACCAAGATCCAATACTGTGGTCGGGTGCCATCACAACATGGCCGCCCAAGCTGCATCGACAAACGAGATTGCTGATGGCTCCTGGCTCTTATAAATGATACCTTCCCCGAAGTTGACTTTACCCTTTTATTCTAGAGCAACCGTAAATAAATAAATTAAAAAAAAACACGTGATTTTTAAATACGTTTCGTATGACAATAATCTTTTTCAAACTTCTGATTTGTAAATAGTGGATACAATACACATCTTAATAATATTTTATTTAATATTTAGGAAATGTGACTTGTGGTGCTAGGTTTATATTTTGAATTCTTTATTATTTTTTCATACCGGTTCAAACCGAAAGAGAAATTTATTTCATAATCTAAGAGCAGAAATGTTTTAGTTAACATGCACGTTTGTCCATTGTAAAATTTAATCAATAGTTAAATTTGTTTTATCTTATACTCAAATCGCTTTGAGAGGCATTATGTAAAAACGCTTTTAATATTTAAGTTTAAACGCCGAAAGTAGAAAAAACCACAAGCATATACACAAACAATAACACATACATATTAAAGTAGGACGATTACCAAAATATAAGTTATATTTGTTACGTATAATTATGTTACAGTATATATTTGTGTTTAAGAAGTATGGCATTGTGTGAAATTACATACGTTCGAATAAAAATTTGTATTTAGAATATTATGCTATTCAGGAAATGAACACAAAACTTAATATAAATCAATTTCATATACTCCAAACAGCGGTTCATAAAAAAAGTGAAGAATGCAAAATTAAAGGTCCGAGTTGGAAATACTTAGGTAGACTTTCATACCTTTTGTAGGTGTGTAAATGGTTCAAGCTGCAGCGATATACAATTCCTGGAATGTCTGCTAGATGGCAGTAGTGGTTCCACAATTAGTATTCTGAAAGTTTTGTAATGCGTGTTCATATTGCCAGACAGTCAACACAGTGAGTAAAAGTAACTGAACAATGAATATGACTCGTAAGCATATCAGACAGCACTACCAACTCTTGACGGGTGCGTATTGTATGTTTCCACGAGACTGAGTGACCGTATAACGCAATTGCAAGGCATGTGGTGCATACTGATATCACAGTGGCGCGATGTTGGAACCAATGCACAAGTGAGGGCACCCGCACATGTGAAGATTCTGGTCGACCAAGACTCGACTATACCAAAGAAGAAACGCTGGGTTTTGCGCCAAGCTTTTCGAGACTTCCTTACATCGGCGTCTAGCATCCGTGCACACTCACTCGACACACTCAAGCTTGGTTCGCAATTGAAACCATAGATCACAGGACGTGTGCACTTAGTACATAAAGGAGAATCCTTATATTTCATTTCAGAGTTGTGAGAGTTGCGATAACTGGAAGGCATGTTGAGTGGCGACACAGCATGTTCAGTTATGAATCTCGTTTCTGCAGTACCCCGGTTGACCTTCATGTGCGCGTATGGCAACGTCAAGGGTAGAAGATACTTTCTGTTAATGTTGTGGAGAGACATGCCAGCATTACTACTTGCATTATGACTAGGGGATTCATAAGATGCAGCTATAAATAACCCTTCTAATTTTTTCGAGGTAACTTCATTCACAACTGTATGTCTGTAGTATCATGTGACCTCGTGTGTTACCCTGGTACATTTTTTGCAACCAGACAACACGTGTTCTTATACAGCAGATGTATCTATGGAATGCCTGCATCTTGATAAGGAACTCATGTAGCCAGCAAGTTCCGTCTATCTATCCCCGATATAGCATTGTGGGATCAGCTCAAATATAATCTCCGACTTAAAGTCGATCTGCAGGACATCGACGTCATTTACAATAGATAGGCGTCAAAATACCTTAGGAAAAGATATAAAGGCTCTTCAACTCCATGACGATCCTAATCGATACATATTGCTCGACACAGGGTGTAATACCGAGTCATTTCCATACGTGCAGTTTCATTTCATATTCACCACTATTTCTAGTTGCTTAACTTTCCTTTGACTGTGAGTGTATGTACACTATTGTCCCTTATGGACATGGGAGCACACAGGAGTGTAGAAATTCAATCTCTCTCTCTCTCTCTCTCACACTTATTTTCGCCCAGTTTTCTAATAATAACTGCCCTCCTCCCGCGAAACTGGATACAAACCTGGACGTTTTTCTTACTAATGTATAGGCTACTACCGAGGCGTAATTGATTAAACATTAATGCTACTTATTTACTGCTTGGTGTTTGTAGCAAAAGAAGAAAATACAGATGTTGTTTCGAATAATTGTATTTAAAGCAGATCTCATATTGTGTTGCAACATGCTATTATTACTATACTGCGGAAATAATTTTTTTTTATAATTTCAGGTTTAGCAATGCCTATAAATAAAAATTATTTAAATGTAAATTAATAAATATATTGTTATTACATCTAAAATAACTGCTTCATACGAGCATCTATATTTTGCGACATCAACTATTAGAAAATGCAATATACGAGTATTGCTAGTTTACCTGGATTTTGTTACAATCGACATGCGTAAATAAAACACTAATATATAACTATTGGTTACGAACAAGTACAAAAAAACCCAAGAGCGGATCTATACTTCATGTTCACAAGGGGGAAAATAGGTGGGGGGGGGGGGTCTGTCCCGTCAGAATTTTACACTACAGTATGAAATTTTTTAAAAATCAATATTTTAACTGTTTTTATATTTTATCATTTCAGTTTTAAATTCTGTACTGTACGGTTATATGTGAAAGAGAGTTTTTTTTTGTGGGTGGGCGAGGTCATGTCCCATGTGACCCCAGTCACCTCTGGTCCCACACATGCAACAACCCGACATGAACAAACTCATTTCGTCTAGACCATAAACTGGGAAGCAATAATAGGTAAACATTTTGACAGCAACCCTTAGTGCGTTGCGAGGCTAGCCTTGTTTATCTTACATACACTTACAGCTCTCCTCTTCAGACACGAGCACTTGAGCCACGATGAAACATCCAGTAGCGTCATCAACTGGCCCGGCACTGTAAGCTGCAAACTCTTTGAAACCTTCCTCGAGCTGGCAAAGGACCCCCGTGATAACAACTGACGATGTCAAAGACAAAGACAGACCGGGTCCTAAGACGGCGCCGCCCTTCTCCCCGATAACCACTGAATGTGGTACGTCATCCTTCGGGACGATAATATATGCTGCGAAATGCTGGACGATAACTGGCACGTGTTACGATAACCACTGTTTCACAACAGAGTCTGCAGTCTGTCACGGGTAAACTGACATTACACTATCGGCCCAGAGGGGCGGTGCCTCCTGTAAAGTTGCCTGCTATGTTATCTACCATTTCAAAAATCACTGAACGAGTTAGAACAGTGGTAAACCCTTAGACTCGCATTCGGGACAAGACCTGTTTGAATCCCGGTGCGGTATCACCTGGTTTCCCGAAGTCTCTCTGCGGGCGAATGCTGCTATGGGTCATCGCTACAAACAGTGTCAGAGTCCTTCACCTTTCCTACTTCTCTGAGATGCTTGCTCCATCTCTCATGACCTCACTGTCGACGAGACGATAATCCCTTCCTACATCTATACAAACAAATATTAATAACCGGAAAATATATTTGCCTTTTACTCACCAGCTTATGTGTTACCTTATTCTCCTATTGGTAGCATTTCCCGAAAGGCCAGAAAATAGAGACCATTAATTAGAAAGCTGCATGCAGTTCCTATTAACTGTGGCGAGGTTTGTGGTCCGTACTTAACATTTAGGTCCTCGGTGCCAAATAATCGTACTCGCAAAGTATTTATTTCATTTTAATAAATTCAGATGTATAACTCCTCTCATAAATAAATTTTATGAGAGGCCTTTTAAAAAAAGTAACTGTGATACGTTAGCAAAACTGTATATTGTCGAATATTGTCTAACTGACTGCAAGTCGATTCTAGGACTGGCTAACACCCTCCAAGTCGAGGCTAGGACTGCCTAGCACCGTCTATGTCGAGCCCAGGACTACCTAGCACCGTCCAAGCCGATACTAGGACTGTCTAGCACCATCCAAGTCGAGGCTAGGATTGCCTAGCACCGTCTATGTCGATCCCAGGACTACCTAGCACCGTCCAAGCCGATACTAGGACTGCCTAACACCCTCCAAGTCGAGGCTAGGACTGCCTAGCACCGTCTATGTCGAGCCCAGGACTACCTAGCACCATCCAAGCCGATACTAGGACTGCCTAACACCCTCCAAGTCGAGGCTAGGATTGCCTAGCAAAGTCTATGTCGAGCCCAGGACTACCTAGCACCGTCCAAGCCGATACTAGGACTGTCTAGCACCATCCAAGTCGAGGCTAGGATTGCCTAGCACCGTCTATGTCGAGCCCAGGACTACCTAGCATCGTCCAAGCCGATACTAGGACTGTCTAGCACCATCCAAGTCGAGGCTAGGATTGCCTAGCACCGTCTATGTCGAACAAAGGACTACCTGGCACCGTCCAAGCCGATACTAGGACTGCCTAACACCCTCCAAGTCGAGGCTAGGATTGCCTAGCACCATCTATGTCAAGCCTAGGACTACCTAGCACCATCCAAGCCGATACTAGGACTGTCTAGCACCATCCAAATCGAGGCTATGATTGCCTAGCACCATCTATGTCGAGCCCAGGACTACCTAGCACCGTCCAAGCCGATACTAGGACTGTCTAGCACCATCCAAGTCGTGCCTAGGATGGTCGATGGTGTTACAATGCACAAAGTGTGAAAAATTTATTAAGAAAAAGAAAAATATTTTTCCTGAAGTTTAAAATGGAAGTGAAACTTAAATTGGTGGCTACTTATCTGTGCCTTAGTACGGTTACAAATTTGACAGTACGTCCATGTCGATTAAAATTCTCCCCAATCCCGAGTTGCTCTGTACTGCAAAGATACTTTGTTTTGTTGATGGACAGGCACTAGATATTACCAAGCTACAAAATAGTCCTTTGTGTATAATTTTTGGTTATAGGCCCCACAATTTCAGAACTGGTTCAGTCAGATTATGAAGTAGGGACTGAGGTTTCAAATGTTTGTTACTTATGGTTGAAGCATGGCTGCCAGTGGGTTAGCCATAGCTGCCTGTTTCACTAGAGGCAGTGTAATTGTGGCATAACTGAACGACAAAAGTGATTTACATGTGTAAAGGTGGACTCGCAACCATCCGTCACACCGGTCAGGCGGTCATATGATCGTCGACCAATCGCAGGGCAACGTTTTTTAATCCATCAAACTTTAACTTTAGACGGACCGGCGGATGGGCCACCACCTTCTGACGAGATTCTGTAGACACGAATACGGACTTTGAAATAAAATAAACGCGCTGGATATGTGTTTATTTATCTTGGTGGTAAATTCAGGAAATTAAAACTTCAACAATAATTGAGTATATATTTTTACCACGTAAAAATTTATTTCCCCAAAATGTTTCTCTCTTGAAAATGTATTTCCGACTAAAATATACCTTGTACGAAAGAAGAAAGCAGAATAAATATCATATCTGTTAGGAATAGAAATGTGTGAACTATTTATTTTGTTCCTAATTTAATGATAAAAACTTCAAAAAGCAGTAAGTAAATATCTAGGCAACTCATTTTGTGGCTAGGTTAATCTTGAATATCTGAAAGATATTGCTGCTTATAGAGCTAATAGAAGCCACAGTGTTAAATCACTAACTGTAGTAGAGCTATTTTTAATTAATCTTTCCTAATAAAACACAGATAAGTTGTGGAGATTTTTGTGTCCAAAAAAAATTTTTGGTTATTTTCACTCCCGATTTTTTTTTCCAGAAATATAAGCTTGGTGACGGCTCCATTCTCAATGATTTATTGAATAAATGTCGTTGGTTATGTATCTGACAAATGAAATACCGTCAAGCATTCCATTAACATTCGTCCTTCGTAACTTGCAACATCTAAGTCTGTGCCCAGTAACATGATTCTGTTACAACTGATTGTCCTTGTTTCAAGTGACAATATTTATGCTTTAAGTGCATTTTTAAATATGGCATAGTAATATGAATAAGCAAATATTATATTACATTCGGCAAAACAACACGTTTTAATACTACGAAACGACAATTGCACTAAATCGCGCGTGCCGTTCAATGTAAATTTGAATTTCCCGGGTATTCGACAGCACTAGCCGCTAGGAGCGCTGTTGTAGCGTGTCTCGCATGTTTACAATGTTAAAACGCCTCATTCTCCCATATTGTTCTTCTACTATATTTGTGGCTTCTTCACCAACACACCTCTTCAAACCACGTGGCTTCGCATTCTTGGTGAGCCCAAGCTCTAGCCCACTGTTTACATACATATTTATTTTGAAAATTCGTTACACTTGCTTTAAGGCTCTCGATTTTACCTCTTCAGAAATAATTCTTCATTTTAGAGTCATAATTTTAGTTTCGGAGTAAAAAATGATAATTTATGAGTACAGAAGATTTGCACTTTCAGAGCTGCTTATTTTTATATATTTTTTTATATTTTACTGCATGTTATTTGTTGTTGTATAAAGGCAGGGAAACACAGATATTTTAAAGTTTATATTAAACTGTTTGTGACAATATGTTGCGTTCATAGTTCAAATTCCATGTTTGTACTACAGAATAAGGCAAAGAGCTCAACTTCTATAGCAGCAATAGTTTAAATTTTAGTTCACAAAAAATTAAATTAGCGGGGAATGAAACAATCCGAAATATAAGATGGCGCAGAGCCAAAACCAGGCTTGTTTAAGATCTGTAACAATTTTAGCTCGTGATTTTGACAGTAGACCTACCGCTGCAATAAATAACGTATTCTCTGTACATTCCAAAATGGCAGATTGTATCACTCCGCCTTTCCACAAACTTGGAAGGAACCGCTTTTGTTGCTGGCCACCAACAGATACTGTCAGAATCACATCAGCTCCGGTACTGGCCTGAGGCACCATTTTCGAAACTATTTAAATAAATTCACAAGCGTATTGATCCAATATGTACTTCCATGCCGGTAGCGAGTGTCGGAATACCAAAGCGCGTGTTCTAGAAACGACGGTGGTGACGGTCGGAACGAAACGAATCGAATTTTTTAAGAATCGATATTACAACTTTGCATCGCTGCATTTCGTCTGTTGTCACGGGAGCATAACCAATCACGTAAAATATGCTGTGGGAGGAACATTTATATAAAAATTAAAATACATATTATATCTTAGTAAATGAGAAAAATACGATTTCCTTCAAAAATAATAAAATATCCTCAGTGGCGAAAAGCTTGTTATATATATATATATATATATATATATATATATATATATATATATATATATAATATTGAAGTTTGTGTGACACGGTAATCCACAGGAAGTTGTATTTATCATGCACGTATTTCCCTTAAATGAATACTTACTTGACGTTACTACTCTAATTATTACAAAAGAAAATAACTAAACGCACGATACTATAATGTTACATGTTACCGTTAGATAGCGTCACCTTTATTTAAGTATATATTCCAGAGTATTTTACATTTTAATTCGAATATGATAACTTTATTCAAGAAATAAATGTTATATTCACTACCTTACTGTTGTAAATAATAAAATTCATATTGAATAACATCATTATTATAATTTAAGATTCCAGCTACAGCCGTAAACAGTAAAAGTTTTTTAGCCTTAATGTTTGACAGTTTAAAACAAATTCATTAAGTTACATTTCATATAATTATATGGAGTCATCTACCTAGCTTAAGTTGCAGTTTAATTGCTAGCTACTTTTCAGAGAAGCAGCTTTTATTTTTAGCGAAATTAATACCAATTTATTTTATTTTTCATCTGATTCGTTAAAAAATTTCTATTTGCTGTTATTCTATTTGTATTCATATACCAACTTGACTTTGTTCACACGATTTTTTTTACATATATTTACAGAGCTGTTATAATTTGATGTATGGGACATGCTCACTTTTTTCTATAATTTATTTATTATATTTAGATCAAACTACAAGGGAGTGTATATTTACAATTTTCCGATATCACACAATGGTATTAACAGACAAATCTATATAGGAATGAAAATTCCAGCAGCTGCCTTGCTGCCAGATTCATTTCGACAATTCATGGCTCGAATCCGGCATACAATTCCGCTATGGAGTGTTTTAAGCATTTCGATAGCCAAATACGTAATTCTTACAGAGGAATATTTCCAATAGTTTTGAATAGTATCTCCTGGGCAGTCAGCTGAGGTTGGCTAGTACCACGGGAAAATCGGAGTGGGATGGTCTCAAGAGGAAGTGGGTGGGGAGCGGGTGGCATATCTGACAACCAGGTTGGGATTCATTCGCAACTAGTCGCCTGCTGTATACGCTGAATGCTCTGCCGCGCTGATTCAGTAAATTTCTATCCTTGTCTACGGGGACCGACTGCATCAGTGCTGACATATAGTATATTCGTCGTCTCTTCGCCATTTTCGAATTAAAACTTCGGAAAATCACCCCATGGTTGTTTCCTTTATATGCTATGCATCATATACTTTTTATATTTCTGTTAGCATAAAAGTATCATATTTTTTAACTAATTTGAACTTTTAATTACATTTTATCTAATAATTTAATACTCAATATGACATTGATACGAATAAAAGCAAGGAGAAATTAGGTGTGTTGGTAATGCCTAGTAAGGAAAATTTCTTAGGGAAAAAATTATTAAACTGACTGGGCTTGGATGTGGCGCACTGTCTCTTCGGCGTAGTTTACTAGACAAGATTAAGTTTGGTTTGCTTGAGGTGGAGGAATATCCTTAAAGTAGAACTTTAGCAGGGCTTCAGAAAAAGTTTGAAATGACCGTGAATGAAGTATAGAGTGTGTACACACATCCTGTATACTGCATAAGAAACTTAGGTGTGGCCACCGAGGATGGAAAGGGGGTTGCCTTGTGGCGAACTAGAAGGTATTGCAAGATGAGTGCCGATAACATGTCAGAGTTCAATTATACAATAATATTTATATCAGCGACACGTTGGTAGCAACGTGCATTAAATAATAATAAATATTTTCCGTCTGATTTGTACGTATTTCAGCAATAGACACAACTAACCACGTCTGCCATCTTGCACAACACTGGTTGCTTGGGGTGTTTTTAACTCCGAAACAGAACATAAAAAATAATAATTCGAAGCTGCAAGCGCTCATATATAGAGATTTTTATATTATATAGTAGTAAATACTGCAGTTAATAATTCAAATTTCTATGTTTGTTTTAAAAACTTACAAAACAACTCCGGAACTATTTTCTGCCACAGTCACACTGTGAACGAACTATGTCTGTCAATGTATTTGACTATATCCATTTCTGAATTCGCTATTCGGGTAGCTAAATGAACCACGTTACGAAGCCAGGACTCAAAATATGAGGATATTTAGTATTTGAGCATATGGAGGCTCAGAAGCACGCTAAATCCCCAAGTAACTCCTCAAAAACTGTTGTTTTCGTTTACATATTATTTCACGCCTGTTTAAATGCAAGTTATTAGAATTCAAACTAAGAAACAAAAAAAAAATGAATTCTTAACGCTGAATCACCAGTTCGTTATTTCAGTCGTCAGTTATTCACGCTGTGGTTAAATTTTTGTAAACAAATAATTTTGTAACGTAATCTTTTTTTTTTAATTTACGTTATCTTAGAGTGAGCTATTATTTGAAATGACATTATAGATTTCTGAGTGAATTATTTAATATTTATCAATTTCCTGTTAGTATTCCAGGTAACAAAGAAACATAAAAACATTCAGCAATGCAGAGAGTAAACGGAAATCTAGAAGCGCTGCTCTGTGTATTTTGAATTTATCCATCCTAATTTCTGAAACCCTTAATCTCCAAAAGCTGAATTCGGTAACGGCTTTTATTACTGAGAATGTGTGCCCATGACTTTAGAGCGTATGAAGTATCATGTTCGGGACGTGCGCAATAGACAGCCTGACTCGTCAAGCCCGAGTTATAAACTGAAAAGGAGTGGCCGCACACGTACTAAAATATGAACAAAAAAAAAAGGGGGGGGGGGGGACACACTTTCGTGTCCTGCTAGGTATATTTTCCTCTAACCACTTATCATTCCTGCTACTCCACACAAGTCCAAAACTTGCAATAAGATGCAAAAAAGAATTGTTTTTTATTTGTATCCATAATTCTTATAAAAATTAAATCACATAAGATAAAATATTGACACGTAAAAAGAACAACGAAGGTATTTTATAGTAATGTTTACTGTAGGGGGAAAAAAACCCTCTTCGTGTTTTTTTTTTTTTTTAATTTCTCATTTTTTAAGCTTCACTAATATTATATAGTCTGTGCGCAGTATCTTCACAATTTGGTAATCAAACCTTTGAAAAATCACCCCAGTGTATGACGTGTAAGGTTGTTTCGCAAATACGCTATGTATCACAAGCCTTTTATAATTATATTAGCTTTACCCACTGCTTCGCGCGCGTGTTTATAGGGATAACTAATGAATTTTCGTGTTACTATGTTCTATCCACTGGACCACTAAGGCCCCACTTAGAATTGCTCTATCCACTGAGCCACTGCTGCCACGCTTGGAATCTCTCTATCCACTGAGCCACTAAGGCCCCACTTGGAATCCCTCTATCCACTGAGCCACTAAGACCACAATTGATATAGTTCTATCCACTAAGCCACTGCGGCCCCACTTGATATAGTTCTATCCACTGAGCCACTGCGGTCCTACTTGGAAACTCTCTATCTACTGAGCCACTAAGGCCCCACTTGAAATCGCTATATCCACTAAGCCACTGCGGCCGTACTTGTAATTTACACAAAATACAAATTCAACAAATCCAATGGAAAGAAAATGTAGAGCCTTACTTATTTGTCTACTTTCTAGCTTAGGCCAGTGTTCTGTTACGTCTGTGTACTTTGTATTTTCGCGAAGGAATGAGATGTTTTCACCGGATAACAAGTAGCCTATGTCACTCTCCGGTCCTCCAACTAAATCTGTACAAAAATTCACTTCGATCCGTTGTTCCGTTTTGACGTGAAAGAAGGACAAACAAACAAACAATCACACTTTTCCATTTATATAGTAGTAAGGATTAACATAAAAGTATCTTGGTTTTGATAAAATTAAACCTTCTCTTATATTTTATCTACAAATAATAGTAGTTAGGTTTGTTAGTTATATGTAGTATGAAATAGTTCTCACACAATATATTATTAAACTGAGTGCTTACAAGTGTGGCGTTTTGTCCATTTGGCGTAATTTTATAGACTTTATATGCACTGGACGGAATAATGGTTTGAGAGTGGAACTTTAGCAGGGTTTCAGAACAGTAGGAAGTAACTGTGAATGGTCTATATGTCTGTTAACACGCAATCGACCAACATAGTTCATATGGATCCTGAACGCCACATGTGTGACTTTCAATGTGCGTAAGTTAAGGGTCAAATATTTTGATGGGAGTGGCCCCGTGTTTAAATTCTCGCCTGGTGTTTGTCGTGTTGTGTGTGTGAGGACGCCACACAGACGACGAGGTCGCTTGTCGCGCGATGCAGGTCACGGAGCTGTGCTTGCCACAGACGTGTTCCTTGGAAGCCGCTCAGGGTTGCAGTTTAGCTGGTCGTCGTAGTGACGAGACTTGGCACGTCAGCCTCCCGGCTGTCTGCACCTCCGTCGAGACACCTTGTTTCCTCCTTGTCATTCCCTTCCCCTCAGCCATTTGGTTTGGAGCCCGCAACAGTCTGCTGACATCTTCTGCTGTAGGTACTCCGAAAAAATTATGTTATAGGAGTGACAAAGAATTAATTCCGTGCTCGGAGGATCCAAGTCGTGGTGTAGAAGTTAAAGCACTCGTCTCCCACTAAAGCGAAACGGGTTCGATTCCCGATGAAACTAATCCCGGATATTTGCACTTGGGGATCGTGCTGGACGATGCCGTTGATCGGTGAGTTTTCTCGGGGATCTCCCGTTTGCACCCGCTCCTTCATTCTGGTGCTGCTCCATACGCACCTCGCTTAACCTTATCGGCTCTCAAGACTTCGATGTTAAGAGCCATCCAAATATCTTCACTCCCTTTTACCTAATGACATTAACAAATTATGAACATTTGTGTATTTTTTGAGTTTTACACGATATCGCCCTGTTTAGGTTCGCAAGTATAACATTTACTCTGATGGTTTTATCTTAAATTTTTGTGAATAGGAGGACATCTAGGTTTATAAATGGGCTCTAGGTATATATTGCGTCGACCTGCTCGAAGTTGGCATACCTATAATCTTAATTCGATGGTCATATCCAATTGTTTGAAAATGGTGGGTACCAATTCTTGCAATACTGTTTTTGTCGCAATGATTCACCTTTTTACTAGATTTGGTGGTTTTATACCCAAAAGTTGAAAGATGGCTATCAACTAAGATTATAAATGATTTACGGCATATCGTACTGCACTGATCATTTAGAAGTATTGAATATTCCCTACAATATGTAGTTGATGTATATGGCTCCAATGTTTGGGAAATGGCAGCCACGTGTGCTTACCAAAGGATTTATGTGTCTTACATACACGTTAAGAAATTATTCGCAAAATGCCATACCAGTGTAGCTATAGATACAGTGAGAAAGCGCGAAAGGTAAATTATTTTCCCATACATCCATTGTAGTGTTCTTACATCTGCTCAGAAAACAGTCAAATTCATAGGTGTGTTTCCAACTTTGTGTAGTAGCTGGTTTCATCATTCCTATATTTTCACTATGATATGTAATAATGTTCCCATACTGTGTGCAGGTTTAAAAATTCCACTACAGTTTAGGAAGTTCACCAGAAACATTATTTTCGATGTATACATGTCGAGGTAGCGAATGCTACTTACAGATTTTATGGTCTTATCTCCAGTGGTACAAGAATGGCAGCCAACTATGGCTATAAGTCTTGAGGCGTAACATTCTGTATCGGAATTCTCAGAATCCGGAGTACTGGGGAGATCTTAAGTTTGTCACTATATCCAAAAAAGAGCAAATGATTTCGAAATATGTATATAAAGAGTCTTAAGGCTTATTGCAGCTTATCTACGAGCTCGAAGTTAGAAATATTTCCTTAGTTATAAATTGGCAGGATATATCTTTAGCTGTTTGCAAATGACGGCCAAATGTGCCTACGAAATGACTCAGGGCTTAACATGTAGAACTAATATGTGCTATTTTTTCATTTTTGGGACATTATACAATGATAAAAAATTGAAGACCCTTTGCCTTACGGTCCGTAAGTAAATGCAAGTCGTATGCCTATAAAAGGTCTTAGGGCCCAACATACACTGTTGTGAAAAAATATGAAGAAATGGAGAAACGAACATATCGGTGGAATGAACATACATAATTTACCAAAAGACCAATTTGGAGATCATCTAGGGTCCGGTACAATGGGGTATACATATAACAAAGTATGACATACTGTGAACATGTAATGAGGGTATGAAGCATGGGTGTGTTTCGTCTATCATTATAGTGAAATATATTACTTGTTGAGTTGAACGACATCAAGATGCCGTCTCTTTGATATGGAAAATAAGTCCTGCGGACAAGATCTCGACAACTTTACCCGAAGTCGAAACATGAGAAGTTGGGAGAAGGTCAAAGTGTGACAAAGTAGGTCCTCTGTGTCTTTTCCACACCTTCCTTGGTTACTGTTGCTCACCTTTCCCCATCTCAGCGATGTTATATTAGCATTTGTTTTTACATTGCTTCTCGACATTACATGTGAAAATCAGTGCTGCACTTTTTTCTTCAGAAAAATGTATATTATTTCCTGGCTTCTAGTCAGAAGATTTACCCACGTCATGAATTTTAAGGGCCAACCTAATTGCTTACAGCTTATGGCCAGCTACTCCTATAAATAGTTTAAGGCATTAGATATTATCTACACCAACTTTAAGCCGGAAGTGTTACCTGCGATATTGATGTGATAGCCGCACACTTCATGGTTAACATATTACAGCTAACTATGCCTATGAAATATCTTAGAGCCGAATGTGACACACCTACATTCTTGGTGTTGGAAATGTTGCATTGCCGAAATGGTTGAATGTGTTACCCATGTAGTAATGTCAGTGAATTAAAGTAGTTATTAAATCTAAACAATATTAAAGACTTTGATTTTGCACACAGAATTTTAATGAATCATATGTGGTATTTGAGCCAAATAATTTTAGGAATTAAAACTTAAGTTACGCCATTTTTTATAGAAACTCATTTTTCCTATTTCGGTTTTATTGTCGATTGTATTTGGCGAGAGAACTGTTGGGTTATGGGATAGGTGATGTGGGGGTGGGGTAGGAGGGTGGGACCCTGTAATTTTGATAACACATCATATATACTTGCTATAGTTGTTTTTGTAAATACCAATGATTTGGTGGGGCAGACATGAGAATACTATTCTTATAACGTGACTTGAGGTAAGGCACCAATTTCTCTGTATTCGATGCTCGGGCTGGACACAAAACTACTTTAAACAATAAGATTTCATTATAACTAATGAACCTACTTTCCTTCACATGGATGCAAATAATTTTCATGGAGTTATTAAAAGGTTAGATTGTAGGTGGGTCTTGACGTCCCGTTGATAACAGTATCATTAGAGACGCAAGCAGAAACAAAGGCAATACTAGTGAGACAATTAGATATACACACGAGTCTTACCTGGGACTCGAACACAGAATACATAGTACTGTAAGCTGGCGTGTAACCCTCTACATCACGGAGGTAGGATTTGGAACATCAACTTCGATAGTAGACAGTTTAAAGTTTTGGTATACTAGGATTATCAACTTCAGATATTTACAGAGACATTAATTCGGAAAAAAGATTGTGAATCACTTAAATCATTTAAGTTTTCATGGCCTACCGTAACACTACCTGTGTGCAGAATTTGTTTTAAATAGGTTGAATGGTTTCTGAAATATAATGTAAAAGTTTAATTTTCCCATTTTCATTATCTTACAAAATGGCGGATTAATAAAATTATTCGGTTCTAAATTCAATGCTTAAATAATACATGGCCAATTTACCAAAATTGGTTTAAATCTGTGAAATTGGGTCCCGAGATATATCTTAACATCTCTATTTTTTCATCTGCACTTCATAATGACCGACCAATAACATTATGATTTTTAAATTCAATGCTTAAATTATGCACTGTAAACTTAAATCGGCTATAAATAAATAAATTGTTTCCTGAGATATAATAGAAAAAATTAATATTTTCCAATTTGCTGAATTTTCTAAAATTGTGTATTGTCATTATGGCCTTCTAAATACAATGATTATTTAGTGAATTGCCGTTACTCCAAATTGGGTTTAAATCGGATGATTGGTTCCTTAAATATAACACAGTAGTCTAAAAATAAAATACAGCCTTTTTGAAAATAAGTAAACGGCATAATTGAAAACTATGAGAGTGTGATGACCTTACTAAATACTATATGTGGACATATTTGGGTGAAATTAGGTTAGTCGGGTTTAAAAGTTATTAGGATGTGTGAGGACATACATAGAAGACTGCGTACTAGATGACTGCTTGCATAAACCTTACTTTCCTTTGGATAAAAAACTCAGTAGCTCATATATGCTTACAATGTTCCATATAGTGACAAAATTGTGCGAAAAATAAAAATATATTCAATCATGTTAGCATTATAACCCGGAATCACGACTCCGTATGTATATACAAGGGCTAATTCAGAAGTCATGTCAACTATTGTTTATCTCCCGGAAATGATCCAACACAGGAAATGTACTATGTACAGCTGAAACTGTACGACAAGTACGTTTTAAAGGTCATACCACATGGATATGGATGTAGGAATGTCCGGCATATATAAAAGACAATCGTGGCTTTTTGAAATTGCTTTTTAATGGATTTTTCTCGTACACTCTATACACATAAATTTGAACAGGTTCTGCGAGGTTGTCCACGGTTCCTCAATGTGTGCTACCCCACGTCGAACTGCTGTTGGCGTCAAATGGGATATAAGTACATTCGTCCAGCCTTGAGCATGTTCCCTATGTCAGTTGTCGGATGACAGTGGTGCGAAATGGACGTAACCTGAGGGTACTATGCTATGGCAGCATTGATTGCTGTTCTGAACGTCATTTTTTAAATATATAATTTTAAAAGATGAATTTCACCTCGCGTTTTCACAATTTTCTATGACAGTAAAATGGAGGGCGCTATTTCAATTTTGGATTGCTATATCACCCACCACATTTCCACAATTTTATATTTGAAATCCAGAACGTACTACTTGGGTATAATCATAATTGTTTTATCTTAGTGGCTTGAAATATTTTTTTATACTGGCTATTACTTGCACTGTCTAAATTCAAGTGTCTATATATTATTATTCAATGCTCACTATAAGGTTTTATCTTATTCTGAGTAACGATTAGTGTTTAGGATAAGCAGTCGTGCTCATCCTCCATTCGCGCCGTCTTGCGACACTACTGCCTTCTCATGGCAAACAAGCCGCTAACACATACCTGAGCACAAAAACAGCACAAGTCACATATCACGAATACCACCACATCAGAAGCTTTTTTTTTGTTTGTAAACATTCCACCCACCAAAAATAAACATTTTTTCTCCAATTGCCCTAATGTACACCACTTAATATATGTATTAAAAACACCAAACAAAAGTGTGAGTCTGAAATCTCACACGATACACCATTTCTCCTCAGGAAAACGGCAGAATCTTGTGACTGGTCAGGTGAAGTTGCCTTGAGGTGTTCTTAATGACACGACATGCACTATTCCATCCTGCCCAGGGTGAACTTCAGTCACACGTGCTGTCTTCCACTCCAGTAGAGGCAAGTTTGGCTCTTTCAGCAGCACCAGTTGGTTCACTTGTATGTTAGGCTGCAGTGACGTTCACTTGTTTCTCTTCTGGAGTGTGTGTAAATACTCATTACTCCACCGCTTCCACACTCTCTGCTGGAACTGAGTGATTTGCTCCTACCGGCCAAGATGGTTCTGAGGAAGATCTGACAAGTCGTGATTTGGCAGAGCTATCACAGCATCACCCACTAGGAAATTCCCCGGGGTGAGAACATAATACTCTCGAGGATCCTCCGACAAAGCACATAATGGTCGAGAGTTCAGTACTGCAGATATCTGTGCAAATAGAGTTCCCAGCTCTCCGAAGGTAAGCAGCTGTGTTCCCACCACACGTTTCAGGTGTTGTTTTACACTTTTAATCGCCACCTCCCAGAGGCCACCAAAGTGGGGACAGGCAGGGGGACCGCCACTTTATCCCTCTATGACTAGCCTCAGTGACAATTTGTTGCTGGCTTTTTCCACAGAAGAGGATTTTGTACACTTCTTTCAGGAAGTTTCTGGCATTTGCCAGGTAGGTTCCATTGTCTGAGGATATCTCTGATGGAAGCCCTCGAATGGATACAAAGCGCTTCAGTGCAGCAAGGAATGCTGCGGCAGAGAGGTCGGTTACGAGCTCCAGGTGCACAGCCTTGGTCACCATGCAGATAAACAAGCATAGATAAACCTTCTGGGTGGTCTTCCTTTTCGCTTTAACTGGGGTACCAAGGAATGGGCCCCCAATGTCAATTCCAACATTGTAAAATGCTCTACCCTGGGCGAATCGCGAGGCAGGGGGCGTGCACATCAGTGGGGCTGATGAAGCTTCACTCACTTAAAAACATGTGACACAGTTGTGAAGGAGCTTACGAATCAAAGTGCGAGTAGAAATTATCCAGTATTCTCGACGTGTCAGGTACACTGTGGTTGATGGACCCATGTGCAGGTTGGTCACGTGACAATGCATTATAATCAATTTGGACAGTCTGCTTTGATTTGGAAGTAGAATGGGATGCTTACTTTCTTCAGTCAAAGGCACATTATGTAGCCTGCTGCCCACCCTGACAACACCCTTCGAGTCCAAGAACGGCACAAGGCTTTTAATGGGTTTAGAGCATGGTTCTCCCTTTTCCAAGGCTCTATTCTCTTCCCTGAAGTAATTTGCCGTCACAATCTTGACACAGTAATTACGGGCAGTTCACAGTTCCTCATTTGTCTGCAACTTGTCAATGGAATGAGGTAGTTTTCGGAAAATTGTCTCACAAGTAAGATACATGCCATGATTCTCCGAAGTCTAGAAAAGGAAGATAATTTCTGCAACAAGCCGAAAGTGTCATCGGAGCTCTGCATCTAATTGGAGTTTGCCACCAAGACACTTGACATCACTGGTTTAACTTCGGGAAGAGATACTCTCTCACAAGAATGCTGCACAGGCCAGCTCTCATGAGGTTGCAACAGCCAACATGGTCCTGAAAACCATATTGTGTTCACCAAGTGGTCTGGAAAACAGCCATGTGACACAACATCAGCAGGGTTATGTTCCAACAGAACATGCCTCCCGGAACTAGGTAGTACAATAGACTGGATCTCTGCAACTCGGTTGGCGACAAAGGTTTTAAAACTGTGTGGTGACAATCGTAACCAGGCTAGGACTACTGTGGAGTCTGTCCAGGCTTGCAATGTCAGGTTAACAACTTTGGAATCATAGAGTCTTACAGCACATTGCCAAAGTTTACATAACAAAACTGCTGCATATAGCTCTAACCTTGGAACAGACAGAGTCTTGAGTGGCGCCACCCTGGACTTGGCGACGAGCAGGTGCACTTCAGTGGCACCACCCGCTGTAACACAATGAGCATAAATAACTGCAGCATATGACTTCTAGCTGGCATCGCAAAACCCATGAAACTGCAATTTATGTTCTTGGACTGGAACGAATCTGCTCACATTAACTGCAGACAAGGATGGCAAAGAGTCCTTAAAATGTGTCCACAATATCTCTTCTCCAACTAGGACTTGAGTCCACAAGGTGTGTAACAACATCTTACTGGATGTGACCACTGGTGCTACCCATCCACATGGGTCATAAAGACGAGCAACAGCTGAGAGTATACCACACTTTGTCACTGGTAGGTCAGGGACACTCAATTTGTACGAAAAGTGGTCTTGTACTGGGTCCCAGTGTAGGCCTAACACTTTCACTGAATCAGGACAACCAAAGATACCAGATGAGTTCTCAGATTCATGTCGATGGTCATCCAAGAACTCCTCACGGTTGGAGCACCAATCATGCAGTTTGAACCCTCCTACTGCCAAGAGTCCGATGAGCTGAGACTTTAGTAACTGAGCATCGGCAAGAGTTGCAGGTCCTGTAACTATATCGTCAACAAATACATCATTGAGTAACGCATGAGCAGCTAGTGGAAACTTGTTACCCCCATCTATTGCAAGTTGCTACAGGGTGTGGAGGGTTTGAAAAGGCCAAGAAGCCAGCCCATACGTGACTGTGTTCAACTCGTACATGCTAACTGGGCCGTCCACTGAATTCCTCCAAAGAATACACTGGTACTTCCTATCAATGGGATCAACAACTATTTGTCTAAACATCTTGCATACATCCACAGTCACAGCAATTGGAAATGTTCGGAAGCTCAAAACTATATAAAAAATTTCATTCTGTAATTTCGGTCCAGAAAGTAGATCATTCAGTGATTGTCCATTTGTGGTCTTGCAGGGTGCTTCGAAAACCACTCTCACTTTTGTGGAAACACTTTCCTCCTTGACTACTGCTTGGTGAGGAATAAAGTATGCTGGCTGAGCAAAACCACTTGTAGTAAGAGATACTTGATAGCAATCATGTGTGGGTGTTAACTATCCAATATGTATCATGTGACCCAAGTTTTCATACTCCTCCATGACGTCTTGGTAGTGCTGCTTCAGCTCTGGCATCTTTGCAAGTCGACGTTCTAGTCCACCAAGTCTACACACTGCTGTTGAAGATGAGTTACCCAAATTATGCTTGGATGATCTGAATGGAAGTCTCAGGACAAACCTTCCATCTTCACCATGTTTGTGGGTATTTAAGAAGTGATTTTCACACTGTTGGGCCTCGCTTGATAGAAAATTCACTGATGGAACTTCTTCTACCTCCCAAAACTTCTGAAGGGCCACATCAAGAGATGCATCCACTCGTACAAATAAGGAAGCTGACTCACCTTTACTTGCACATGGAGCATTACCAGCAACTACCCAACCAAATGCTGTATGAAATGCATGTGGTTTTCCTTCGATCTTGTGGCAAGTCATCATATCAGCTACTACATCTGCTATCAGCAAGATGTCAATGCAACCAGGTGAGGCGAATTTGGGATCGGCTAAGGGAATATTTTTAAGAAGTACAAGATTTTTTGTATCAATTTCCACTGAAGGCAAGTTACCAGTAATGTTATTGAGAATCAACGCTCGAGTAGTAAGATGAAACTCTCGCATGTGAAGCGAGGCAATCTCACACACTACAGCCTCTCTCGAGTCTGTCCTAGTATGCCCTATGCCATAAAGGTTCACTCCTGCCTGATGTCGTTTAAGTCCCAAGCATTTCACACACCTTTCAGTTATGAATAATGACTGGGATGCACTATCCAATAATGCATGCACACCCTGGTATTGGCCACTACTGTCATTAACATTGATGCGAACAGTCTTAAGCAAAACAGTAGTCAGAGAACCATCCTCCTCTGAAAGACACGACGAACACATTGCGACAGTGTTACTATTACCTCCCTCTTGACCAGAAGGGTCTGTAGCATCTTGATCTGTCTCATCAGAACTTGTATATAGTGACAAGTGAATCAAGGTGTGATGTGTGAATTGACACTGCTGACAGCGAAACTTTGAATAGCAATTTACCACTGCATGTCCTGCTCGCAGGCAGTTAAAGCATAACTTGTGGGTTAGTATGCACTCCCTTCTCTCATCTGTCCGCTTTGAAAGAAATGTCTGGCATCTGTGTAGGGCATGAGCTGCACCATAAATTGGGCACAACATCTGCTTATCTGTATTGTCCCGAACTGAAACAAGGGTTGTCTTTGATTCTGCTGACTGGCTATTGTTTCCATGGCTCATTGACCGAAATTTGTTCCAGGAGGGAAATTTCTTCTGAAAGGGCGGATTCTTTCAGGTGTAGAGAGCAGGAGGTTGATCGTCGGCAGCAAGCTGAACATGCTCTACAGCTCTAGCCCTCCGTTCCAAAAATTGAGTAGCTTGGAATACGATGGCAGATCCTCTTCGTAGGAGAGTTAAAATGCCTGCCTGAGTGGTGCATCCAACCTCTCGAGCAATATATTTAGCAGCAGGAAATCCCACTGAGCCACTGGAAATTTCTGAACCTCCAACACACTCAAATTTTCTTCCACTACCGTAATAAACTTGGTTAACCCACCTTCTTTCTTACTGTCTACCTTTTGTAGATGCAAGATCTTCTGGACATGTAGTGTTGCTGCGAGTCTCAAACTTTTGAACCTTTTCTCTAATATTATCCAAATTACAGAGTAATTGCTTTTGGTGACCGGTATATTGTGTACCAACTCTCTGGCCTCCCCTTGTAAACAACCCAAGAAGAAATGTATTTTCTGGACTTGGGTAAGGTGATAAGCTTGACCAACAATTGAATTGAATAACTCTACGAAGCCTATCCACTCAGCTTTATTGTCACTGAATACCGGCAATGGTAGAGGTGGTAGCACTGCTGTCGGGATTCCTAACCTTTGTGAACAATCACTGTGGGTCGTGTAGCCACAAGTGTTCTTCTTCAGTTTACTATACACCTTTTTAAGTTCACGGAAAACTGTCTCGTATGTTGCACACTATTCCTTGCACTCACTTAACACACTCGGATCTTCTTGAGGTGGCTGGACGCATATAGCAAAAAAAAATTGCCAGTAGTTCATCTCTCTTCAACATAACCTCTTCGAAGACCAACTTGAAGTCTTCCACCTTCGATTCATCTTCCCTAGATGCTTCGTACAGTTCTCTGGCCTCGTCTGCCTGGGCTAGCAAATGATTGAAAATTACAAATTGTAGTTCAGGCAATGATGCAGCCGCCATTTTATTTAAAGATGTGAATAAGTGTATATCCAACAAACTAGTTGCACTAATGCACGGAGAGCACTGCATAAAACGTCAGAATAATCATGTGCTCGTACGTGAGCGAGAAACGTGGATTAAAAATTCCTCTGATTGGCGGAAATCGTTATTGCAGCGTGTTTATTGACATCGAGTTTAGGCGCGACGTGCCGTAAACAAAACCCGACAATAACCGCAGAAACTTTCCCGTTTGGCATCACCGAACCGCTAAAAGGTGTATACTACAATTCTAGCGTACATTTCCGTAAACAAAACTGTATCTCCCGTAAATAATCATGCCCGGAGGACCAAAAATATTTAGGGCAATCAGTCATGCTCATCCTCCATTCGCGCCATCTTGCGACACTACTGCCTTCTCATAACAAACAAGCTGCTAACATGTACCTGAGCACCAAAACAGCACAAGTCACATATTACGAATACCACCACATAAGAAGCTTTTTTTTTTGTTTGTAAACAATTAGCTTCACAACTATTGTCTTAACTCGTAGTGGGAAATAACCCTACACCAAAGATCAGCAAAGGCATATCCACGGAATGAGAAAGGAAAACCATAAAAAAAGGCCAGTCAATCAGAAGGGATGACTCGACTTTCTATAGTATGAAGTCCGATATGATTGTATAATATCAAATTACAATTCTATGTGATAGCTACAGCCATAAGGCCAACGATCAAATCCTAAATGTACAGCCACTATATACAATGCTAAATAAACACTCAAAATGTATTCAGCCACACAGTGAGAACTCCAGTGTTAATGAGATTTTGGTCCCTCATTTTTTAATATGTCTTCGCTGCAGGCAGTTTATAAGGGGTACGGAGGTGTAAGCTAATTCGGCATGGTTAAAAATTAGGGTCAGTGCAACATCTTCCAGTTACCCTATGTAGGGAACATCATCAAGGTTCTGAATCAGTTATCCCTGAACACTGCTTGTTATGTGGTTTTTTAATCATCTGCCATAATCGAAAAAACTCGACGTACAAATCACTCATTATTTGATCACTTTATTACTACTGTTCCTCTGCTGTATTAACTGAAAAGAAAATAGAGAAAGGAATTGTTACAATACGAAACAATAGAATATCAAAGTGTCTAATGGAAACAAGTGTCTGGATGAATGAACATGACCTAGTAAGTTATGACTCAAAAGTTACAAACGGTAAGAGTATTATAACAGCAAAGTTTCATATCAGCACTATAAGTGCATTATCTACTGTAGAACACGTAGGCCTATATCAGTCGCAAAATGTATCCAAATTTCCAAGAACACAAAAATATTATGACGATTTCGCAGCCACATTGCAGTGGAATAGTGGAATGGGTGTGTAAGAATTCGCGAGAAGAAATGTTACTCTCCTCTTCTTACGCACTTTGTAGACATTGCTGAACAAAATGTGTTGCCACTACACGAAACAAACAACAGAAAGATTTACCATTTGTCGTTTCACAGAAGAACTGTTCTTGCTGTACTGGAAACAAACCACTGAGTTCGTGGGGGAAAAAAACGGTTTTCCAAGCTTCGAAAATGAGGATTTCCTAGTTGATCGTCTTGACCATCTTTGTGGTTTCTCAAGGAAAGCACACAAGTAAAGAATGTGCCAAAGGAAAGGTCTCCAACTAAGTGTCAAAAATGTAACAACAAAGTGTCATAGGTGTGACAATGCACTCTAAGCAAACTGATTTGTGAATTATTACACTGAGAAATCATATATGTATATGGTTGTGTCTGTAACTAGTTATGTGTAACCACATTTCGTGTTGAGTGTATGAAAGTTAACTTGTTGAAAAATGAAATAAAGTAAAATATAAAAAGATTTGTTAACGTGTATATGCTTAAGGTCATTTAAAAGAAAGGCTTGGGTTTCTTATATGGAACAAAGAAGAAGATAGAAAATAGTTTGGGGTACCTATTCCTATAGACCATAATGAAAATTTTTTTAAAAATATTTTAGAGGCCAAAAACTTTTCCAGGCAGTGTGCCACCCCTATTTTTAGGGAGAGAGGGGGGTCACGTATCAACAAAACACGTGGATCTGGTTGCGGTGATAGTGCATGTGCTTGGGTTAGTTCTAGCTATTAAAAGGGGACGAACTAACATTCAGCTCGGCATAACAACATTTAAATATGAGATAATCAAATACTAATCTTATAACATAACACACACATAAGACTCTGGTAATGTAGAGAATTTACTTTTCAATATAGTTCATGGACTCGGGTTATGAAGTACCATTACATAATAAATAAAGGTTTTACTTCGGGAGGACAACATAATTTGTTAAAATTCTCTTTTGTTTTAGTAGTTGATAAATAGGGTTCCACATCTCTGAGATTGAGAATATATTAAAAATATATATATCCTTTGTTTCATCTCATCTCAGTTGCAAATATTTCGTACACTTCTAGATTATTGCTATTAATTTGTATAAGTTATTAGCTTTTCTTTAAAATCGGGATCCCGAGAAAACATGTTTTAAATACCTTCTTTAGTAATACAAAAGAAAAGTTACATGTGGCCATCTTTCCGAGCAAAACGACACCTTAATTCGTTATACTTAAAAAATATAAGTCCTTTCTGAAGGTTTTTTCCATGACCATCGAATTTCAACAAAATACAGAAGTTTAAAATTCAAGCCAAAAAGTAGTATATGTATGCAGAGTCCAAACGATGAAGTTTCAAAAGTGAGGCCAAGATGTTAGTAAAATTACATGCATAGTAAATTAGTATGAAAGGTCTGTTTGTGAAATTCACAGTCGGGACGATGCTGGGATAGCCGAAAATTACATCAGAAGGAGGATGTCACACCTCCTAGTGATACTGTGATACACAAGAAAACACTCAAAGCTTCATGTTTAGGGCGGCAGTCATCGACCGCTAGGACAAAGAAGTTATACACAAAATAAGCACTGCCCGCTACAACAAACTGAAAAAAACATTAACAGGAAAAATAACCAACAACTTAAGCTTACCTTTCTCGGTCAAGAAGTAAAACAACTACATAATAGTGGAAATCATAAGTGGTGATAATTAAATAAAGATGTCCTACATGGTTATCAAGTCATGAAGAAGGAAATGGGTATGTCCGGAAGTTGTCATGGCCAAGAATCGATTCAGGAAGTCGTACAATCGATATATAACATTATAAAATTATTTAATAACATGTGACATTTTATTACACTAAAATATTTGTAAAATGGAAAACTCCTTGTTACACACAATAAAAAGTTATTTATCTTCCATTATACAGCATCTATGCAATTTATACTTACACGAAATTAACTTGGAAAAGTAATGGACAATAGTGTTTATAGCTACATTATTGCACTGAATGAAACAATTTCTCTTCTTAACAGTTTGTTTACCAAAACGAGAAGAATTTAATAGAGCGCCAGTGGAAAATAGAAAACTTATTGTACCTGATTTAATTATATTCTTAAGCATAGTCATAGATAATGAAGAAATTACAACTTTCTTGGACTCGTTTTTCGAACATATTCTAACTTAAACATTCTCTAACAGATTCTAGAGACACACACACACACACACACACACAAACCAAGCAGAATGAAACAACTCCCGATAGGTGTCGCAACAAGCAACATAAGGGGACAAATTATTCGCAACACTGGGTAATAACTGGACTTGAAAAACAATTACCAAAACGATTAAATACAATTTAATAATCAGGGATAGTAGTCAAAATAGATTTAGGAAAGCAACGGCAAAAAAAACATACTTAACTGAAAATAGCAAAATCGCTCAGACAGCAATGAATCAACAAATATAAAGTAAGTAAAATTTGTAATTCTCAGTAGCACATTATGAAATGCTTTAAAGTACCAACAAGATGGGTGGTGTCGCTTTCAAAGCGGCACAGCGCATCTGGTGAAAAAAATATTTCCACGATAATATGCATATTAAGACAAATATTGATGCATAATATTTAATCACTGTATCAAACACGACAGTTAAATTTATCTTACCCATGCTACATGAAATGCTGAAAATGACAAGACATTAATGCAAAGATATTTTCGGAAAGTTATATATCAGAGGATACTTTCTTTTCAGAACACTGTTTATAGGGTGTTCACAGGATAGGGAACAACGGGTCGCTTATTTTTTCAGTCCCTCTCCTCGCATACCATCATTTTAATGAAATATTTTGATACCAATTAAAGCATTAACAAATTGTTTCGGAGTTGTTACACTGCGGGAGCTAAAGTATTTTATACATTAAAATAATATCCATTCACATAGATTTACGCAAAAAAAAATTTCCTCTTAATTTTTATTATGTTGCCTGGCCGTATTGTTGTTCATGATGAAAGTGTACAGGCGGGATTCCACTTATGCAACAAGTGACAGGCGACAGGCGACAGGCGACATTTTCCACCATATAGAGTGCGACGTATTGAAATACGACCTGTCGATTCTACAAGAACAGTTTACACTGCTGTTGCTTGTGTCGGGCGACATGTTGACTGCCGCCTACCAGTGTACACTGGTTCCACAAATACATTCAGTCATTCATCAGAATGAGAAGAAACAATAAGAGCTGCTGAATTTTTTGTTTTGACTGCTGTTGCTGGTAAGTGAAAGAGAAAGCACCGTTGGTGGAGTCGACAGATATTCATAAGGTGTCCAGCAATTCAAGATGAGGTTTTAATGAAGCTGTTGGCCGACGATCAAGCTCTCTTAAAAACTTCTCTAGAATGAGTAACAATATTTAAATTATCTTCTGGGAAAAATTGCACCAATAATAAGATAATAAGACAAGCAGTATAATTATCTGCGTTCTGGCACATCGGCGTCTGACATCTGATTCGGATTCAGCCAGCCGCCATTTTGAAACTGCGCTATTTTCCCTCAAAATTTCTCTTTTCCCCCTCAAAATCGAGTAACTTTCCCGTAACATTATCCATTTTCTCCTAACAATTTCCCTTTGTCCCCTAAATAATTCCCATTTTTCCCAGAGCTGGCGAGGTGGATTCGTGACTCCGGAGAGGTGGATCAGAGACTCCGAGCAAGGCGAGCAGGACTGAAGACTTAGGACCTTTGGCCATTGACTTTGACCTTTGACCACAAAAATTAAAAAAGTCAGAAAAATTAAAAAAAATTCAATAAAATGGCAAAAAAATTCCAAAAATATTGCTGTATTGAAAAAGTATTGAAACTTATGAAAAATGTAATATTAAAGTTATTAAAAATCGTTTAAAAATCTAAAAACGTATTTTAAAAATTATTTAAAAAACCTTAAGTTTCAGGAGGTCACGCCTCACTCATACCCATTCCACCATTTTGGTAGGTCAAACCACCGGCCATATTTGTAGGGGACAGCCATATTGGTAGGAGTCCACCATATTGGCAGGGGGCCGCCATATTGGTAGGCGACCATCATCTGGGTAGTCGTCACCCATCCACTATCTTGAAAGCCAGCGCCCTGTAACCTTTAACCTTATCCTTGACATTTTACCCTAAACTTTGGTCTTGACATTTGACCTTGACCTTTAGACCTTGAAAACAAAAACTAGGGAAAAAAGGAATAAAAGGCAACCAGCATATTACATGATAGACTACTGCCACCATATTGGATACAGGTAACCTTGACCCTGACCCCATGACCTCGAATAACCTTGAAAACAAATACTCGAGAAAATACATAACATATTATAAATAATCCCAAAAACTTATAAAAATGTGGAAATAAAAATTATTTTAAATTTATTAAAAAAAACTTAATTTCCTTAGGTCTCCCCAAGGCCACCACCAGTAGACGACCATTGTCTCCCTGATCCCTACTCCTCTCACCTATACCCATTGTATCGTATGCCACACTTTGTTTTCACGTAAATTTTTTGATTCAGTTAATTTATTACGGTCGTTCATGCCTTCGAAAAAAATTACAATATCCTTCTATATATATATATATATATTAATATATATATATATATATATATATATATATATATATATATATATCGCTATATTTGCAACTTTTTATGCATCTCGCTACTCCTCAATAAAATTCACTATTTTTCCCTTGAACCATACCATGTTGCCTCCTCAATGTCGCCTGTTGCCCACCTGGAGTGGGAAGCTCTGCGACAGCTGGCAACACGTCTCAGGCGAAAGGATTTTGGGAAAGTGTGTCGCGTTTGACACTGTTGGTCGCTTGTGACGTTCGACATGTGTTGAGCCAGTGTATTCACTCGAGGCTCGGCGACAATGTCGCTTGCGACATATTGCCAAAATGTTGCGTCAGTGAAACCCCGCCTTAACGACAGGATAAGTTTGAATTTCTGAAATGTGTTGCAATTCTTGGCAGAACATCGTAATCTTCTGATCCCACACATAATTAATTTTATTCCACTGTTGAAGGTGGTCCACAAGTGTTCAGATTTCCTAAAGATATTGAACGGTACGTGTGATTATAATAATATTTGTATTGCAGTTTTAAGAAGTTCAAGGTATATCCGCCAGGAGTGCTGTAAGTACTCAGTAGCGCCAACTTCATAGTTCGAAGTGATGCAGTAGTTGTGCCGACTAAGTTGGTATGCGTAGAGAGGACCAAAAAAAATTAGCGACCGCTCAATAACATTGATGTTGCCACTCTGGTACACACCTTATTTACGCTATGGCACTGTTTACAGGTATATCGAAATCTGTAACAGCCCTCGTGATCGCCAAACTCAATTGACGACATGGCCGTGCAAGAGTGAAGAGAGTACGGCCATAGAATAAAGATGAGGTAGACAGGTTATTCGTGTTCTGCGCATGTACCCAACATTGACCTACCCCAATCTTACACAACTGTCAAAGTCACATGGTTAACATTGATAAATATGACTTCTATGTCTTAATTTTTAAATGACAAGTACTGTTATATGAATAAAATACCTTTAACTATTTGCATTTCTTTTAATTAAGCTGCATTACAAATTGGTTAGATGAAGAATACATTCATCTCAAAGCTTTTGTTTACAAATCAGTTTTCTAACTTAAAATCTAAACCACGCCGTTCTCGCTAAACGTGTTGGCAGAAAAGCAGTTTAATGTTGGGACAGATATAGGTTGTACACAGCCAGCGAGATCGATCTACCATATTTCTAGCCTATGTTTACGACTGGCTTTCCTCCGTACAGAAGAGTCAGGCGTTCAAAGAAATAATTAACGAATCTATTGCACACATACAATATTAACCCTTATCAGTGATAACAAGCAGTGAAATAACATTCACTGAAAGTCACGTGATAAGTTACTGCCGAATGGCGAATCAAGCAAATCAACTGGGAACAATGGACTTATGGCAGTGAAATTATTGACATTCAGTGGGAACTACAATTAAATCAGTGAAATGTAGCCATCATATTTATTAGTTATCAGACACTGATTATTAGAAGCTCATCTTTCACTATTTTCACTGATTTGGCTCAATCTTCACTGTTTCAGATTTGGAGTAATGGCGTTTTTGCTGGCCACTATTTGTCAGTAATACTCAGTGCATTTCAGTTTCTGTGCAAGATTTATCTAAACGAGAAATACCAATATGTTGAGTTTCGAGTCAAAAATTGTAATAATGAGAGAACGAACCAGGGCTTAGACGTTTGTGGTTGTGTCATTTTCAGCGTAAGGCTATTAATGTGAATAGAAATCACCGCTCTTTATTGATGCCCCAAACTAAAAAAAAAATTGTATTTACATACTAATGTTTGATTATTCCTGGATGCTTTCTATTCCAATACTCTGTTCCTAAGTAAGTTTTAACTATGCGTTAGCCGCAGCAAGTAATCCACGAGAACGTGTTGTTTGGTGATTTCTGGGATATTTTGGATTATTGTTCTATTTTTCTAGTTTCTTTATGACTTACAAGTGAGGAGTTTGTGGTCAAATATCGTGCGCCTATGACCCGTGTCACAAAATTTTGTTGTTGACCATTGGATGGCCATTTTCTACATAACGAATAAAATATGAGAGCCTTTTCCTACGCGATCGAGTGCGAGTTAGCTTTAAATTTTAGTTTGTACAAGAAAATATGAGTTTTTGGGTTCTTCCAAAGGATTATATATATATATATATATATATATATATATATATATATATATATATATATTGTATGTATATACAAGCCTAATTTATGAGTGAGCTGCTAGATCAACAGTTAATGCAGCAAGTGGACGATTTGCTTTACACATGAATGCAAATTTATTCCTTGATTCTGCACCTCAATAAATTGTGAACCTCCCCATGTCAGCGAAATTTTTATTAAACAATTAAACCTGAATATTTTTGATGTGTGATTTCATTTCACCGATGATATCGGCAATTTACACGTGCCATCTCCATTTAGAGAACATTCCTATTATTTCGTATACATAACTAAAAAAATTAGCAAAATCTCGAATTTTTTCCTATTACAAAATGAAATGTATTTAATGATATTTCTGTCCACACGACTTTCCAGCATCCAGTTCATATTATATCTTCACAACTGGTGCCCACACCACGAACATGGGAGGCGGGATTTCAGATCACAGTTTCCGAGTTCACCGTTATCAAAAAAACCACGCTCCTGTTTGATATCTGTTCTTCTATAAAAGGAAGGTGGTGGCATAATTCTACATTACGGATAGGTAACACTCCAGATATTTGTCACTGTATAGCACAATGAGTGTACTCGTATAAGACGAATAACTAGATTTCAGTAACGATGCAAAAAATAACCCAAGAAATACGGATACTGGTGCAAACGGACAGGTAACATATTCAGACATTCACACCTGAACCACAAATTTAAGTGACCCGGATAAGTCACCTATACAAATTCGCAAGTAGAGGTTTCATTTCACCTTCAAATATCCGGGTTTATGCTTAACTGGATTGGTCATCTATCCGGATTGTCACGACTGGAAAGAAATCTTCAGAAGGGTCACCTATCCGGATTCCGAGAACGGGTTTTACTTCGTGTTTAATTATCCGGAATTACTCCCAAACAGAATATATCCGAGTACACCCGTTGTGCTGTACAGTGGCAAACATCCTCTGATGTAGTTATGCAGCCGAGGCGAGGCCTAGCTGTAGCGAAAGGAGGCGACGGTCGTGCTGCTGCGTGCAGCAATGACCACGGGGAAACCCGAGACACACCCACTTGTAGTCACGACACCTGTCCCGTGCCCGTGGTAATGACACCTGCACCAACCAGCATCCAGGAGGTCGCAGTGTCATTGTTGGCCCCTGGAGACCTTCAACTTCGTCTGCGAACATAGCTCAACGCTATTCTTCATCAACTGGGAAAGTCAATCTCTCAGGAAAATACACAACTTTAGTTCTAATATGGGGAGAATTGTATCCACCCAAAGTTAATTCTGTACCTCAAGATAATGACATGAAACTGAAACTTAAGAACGCTCTAGGTGTACCACGCAGAATGATACACGAATGTGTGTTACTTTACGTTGCTGAACGGAGATGAGAAAGTAAAACTACAAACAATCTTTTACCCTGTAGGTCAATTTCCACATATAAAATATTTTGTAATTACTAAGGTGTCGAGCAAGGAACGTTTAGCCATCCATAATAATAATCACAGTGAAAATATGTGTTTACGAACAAACGATATGTATTACGTCAACATACTAATCGTGATACAAGGAAAGGCACACGAAACTTCATAGGAAAGGGGAGTGAAGAGCCCTTCTTGCATTCAGCCAGGATCAACCCGAATGGAAATCTGACATGCTGTCACATCTCTAAGCATTCTCAATCATCTTTGGCAAAATGAATCACCGGACTGACCAGTGTTAAAACTTTTAATACGTGTGTGCAATTGTTAAAATGTATGAAGTGAACCAATTAATGAATCCTAATTATACATAATATACATATAGAGGAGCCTCCTCTAAAATGGCGAGTAGTTCCAACAAGGTTAATTTTTATGTTATCTATTAATAATGAACATGAGAATGGAACTGCTTTTATAAACAAATTGGGACTTGGTATGTGAGTTTGAAATATCATCATAATAACCGTATAGTAACTCGTTTAATAAATGTTCTTAAATTTTACACTTACATGATCCTCTGTAGTCATTAAAGAGTCGGAAGGGAATATATTGTTACGCATGAGGTGCGGGCATTATGTGTGGACTCTACTCTGTGAGGTGATCACCTACCTCGATCCTCCCCTCCCCAAAGGCAGACCCGCTCTGTCTCGTCGCCGGGTGGCAGGGAGTGATTGACAGCTGACCTGACTGGCGTCACAGGCCCTCCTCCTCCCCCTGCTGGAGAATCCGATGACTTTAGAGGATGTGCCAGAATATTCTGGGAACTAGGATCCTCGGCGTAACATAGCAGTGGGAGAGGTTTCTGGGCGATCGCCGACGACACTATAAATAAAGCGCATCTGGATGGTCAGCAGTCTTGTTGTGGAATCCAACTAGCTGAGTGCGGTGATCGAGCGACGTGCAGAGGATGGACGACGATAGAAGAGTACGAGGCGACGGCGGACGAGGTGTTTGTGGTGTGAATGGACCCGCGGCGTGATAGCCAACGAGTGAAGGTTACTGTGCATGAGAGCGCCCGGAAATCTCTAGAACGTTGAAGACTGGTGGGACCTGGACTTAAGTGAGGTTGGGTTGTATGGACATGAGATAGGATATTATTGTTAATATTGTAACTGTGAAATACGGACACGAAATTTCAAAAGCAATTCATTATATTTTTTTACGCTCTCTATTATAACTGGTTTTGGTTATTTAATTTCATTAATTTCTTTAAGGTAATTGTAAATTACACTGGTTGGATTTATTTATTTTGAAAAACAAGATATACAAATTCATTTTGACATATTGAGACAAGAGTATTTTCTTGGAAATTGTTGCAATTAAATAATTAATTTAATTAAGACCTCCCTCCTTAACGAACCTGGTTCAACCCAGTGAAGTTGTGAGTTTGTAACAATATTTTATAGAAAGTGTTCAGTGTCGTTTAACTCTGAAATAAACAGTACGCTTTTTGAAAGCGTAAGTTTAAACTCTCCTAGAACATAGAGATCACAATGAATGAGCATATCCAAAAATTTACTTCTGCAAGAGAGTACGAAGCATAACCAAACCAGTAAATATCTTACAAAGCACGTAACATCTGTATAGGTGTATCGTATTGCAGAGCCAGACAAACACTGATAGATACAGTGCACGTCCCAGCACGTGAACTCCATACAGAGGATACAGTTGCTTCCCAAGAACTAACTTTAACAAAGACAAACATTTGAACTTTAATATTAAGTAAACGATGTTCACTTAAACTGACGGCTATGTATATGGAGATGAACATCTAGTACAACACTTTCCTCCTATATAGACATAAGGAATTTATTAAGGCTGGCTAAAGCATGGTTGGGAAACGTGCGCAAGCCAACGGAAGCTCAAGGCGTAAATATGTTGTGTGCTAGCATTGTGCATTTCCGGTTGCGCCCCGACAGTTATAAAAATCTTTTAGACTGTTTTGCATTAGAACTTCGTGTTGCAATGTCAAATGAGTTAACAAACGGAAAGAAGGGTTTCATAGAACAAATGCCAGTAATAAAATGCAAAATATTACGAATTTTACAGCAGATAAGCATTAAAAATTATGACACAGTAAGTGACCCTTAGAAACTTAGTTTACACTATTATTGCATAAAATATACCCAGTGTTAGTCATCTATTAAGAACATAGTGAGACATGCATTGAAGGACTCACTAATAAAAATTTAACATATATAGTAAAATTTCACAATGCGGGGAAAGCATAGGCATACATGTTATAGTTAAGCTATAGCTATCTATAGCTAAGACACTTAAAATCTCCTCCGAGAATATTTACAATCTGTTAATAGCAATGACTCGCGAACATGTTTTCTGGTCCCCAAATAACACTGCTAACATTTCCGTTGTTCGTCTTTATCAAATTTAGTTTTGTAATGTCTTTCAGGAGCGTCGTTTTCTCCCCCGTAAAACCTTGGTCTTGTTTCTTTTACGGTCCGCTTACTAGTTCTTTTTTACTTCGAACGTTCACGCTAGCAGAGTTTTTTCACACATGACAGGCACAGTAGCGACTCAAGAAATAGGAATATAGCTTGAAGATAAGAGTCTTAACTGAAGTGCATTGATAATATTATTTCCACCTATTAATTTACTTTGTTGAATATTTTGATGTCAATTTGTAAATATATTTAGGGGTGGATTCAATACATGTCTCATCATTACAGACGTGTCCAAATGTTGAATGAAGCTATCACTATAAGCAGTAGGGTTAGGTTTAGTGACTTCAGATGTGAGGACAGTGGATTACGTTCAAACCAATTGCTTTTCAAAAAGCACAAGTTTTAGTACTACGTATACATGTAATTAATTAGTGAATAATCTATAAAAAAAAAATATTTACTTTAAGATTGGTTTTACTGTATTTAGTTTAAGTGATAACACTGCTTTATTAAAAATATACATGATTTAAAGTAAGATCTCATATTATTTACTGTAATATCTTGCTCAAATCGAAGGGCCACAAAGGAGCGTTGAGGGTCTTAGGTCAGTGGGTAGTCCTCTTTTCCTTAGATATACGACTTAGTCTTCGTTAGAGCTGAGTTATTTTTGGTTACATCTTTTGGTACATAAATTATGCATATGCCTAATCATTTATCTGACAAAGGAATTGGATTTTGATATTTGTACCTATTTACCGAAAACATTGATGTATGTAACTCAATTTTGCAAAAATGCTGATAAGACTGTGCAAAAAAAATCGACAAATATCGCACAAATCGAAAAATTTATTCTTGTAACCGAGGAACAGAAGTATAATAGTTCTAACGAATCTGGCACAACGAGATCCGTAATCGATGGCCTGCCGCAATCTTGAATTTCCCTATTTAAATTATTTCCTTAAAATATCCCTTACTCGAAATCAACCATTTTTCGCTTAAAATTTCCCTTTTTACCATTAAGATTTCCCTTTTTACCCTTGAAAAACACCGATCCCCACTTTTTCAAAGAACGCTGCTGTTATTTGCAAAACCATTAGGGTGGTGGGATAAGAGGAATGAAAGTTAGAGGTAACATTATATGTTCCACGATTCTTAGAATTAAATTTTCGATTTTGGCAATACTTCTCGATTTTTGTAACTGGGTGAGTGGTGGTAAGGTTACGGTGGTGTCATAAGCGGAAGGGAACGTTGATGATGTAAGACTACATGTTCGTAGATTATTAGAATTTGATTCTTGAGGTTTTCTTTAATTTTATATTATTGGGTTGTGTGTCGTGACGTTTTGTTTAGTTTAGGGTAATAGGGCGGGCAGAAAGGAAAGGAACGTTATGGCAAGATTATATGTTCTTCGATTTTAAAAATAAATTTTTCGATTTTTTTTATTTTTCTTATTTTTTATAACTGGGAGTGAGAAGGTGAGGGGCGAGGAGTGCTGGTTGGGTTGTTGGGGTGAGCGGAAGGGAAGGTAGAGTTCACATTATATCTGTACCCCGGAGGTAAAGGACACCCATGTCACAAAATTGTAATTGTTCAGGAGAGAAATATTTAGATTTATTACAAAATTATTTTCAGATTTTTTCGCTACTAATAGGATTTGCTTTATGAAACTTCAACAAATTATTCTTGGTATTCTTTATTTAAAAAAATACTAATTTCAAGATTATAGGTTGAGGTCTTAATTGTTAAAAAAAAATGTTTTTTTGGCGTATTTTTGTTATCCTTTGGATATGAAAATCGCTTTTTGGACATAATTGCATGAGTTATAAAAGTTTATTATTTTATTCATCATTGTTTAGTAGTTTTTGTAAGTTTACAATAATAGGTCAAGCAAAACATTATGACTAATAGTTAACTAATTATTTTTAATCAGTAAAAACACGTAGCAAACATTAGGAATTTGAATTTTTAAAAATCATAGTATTATACTATCTTAATTTGTCAATAATAACAAATGGTATAAAAGAAGAAAGCATTTTAGTGCTCCAATGAATCACTGTCAGCACTCTCAGGATAGTCTCGGTTGTCGACAATGCTTTTCTGAAGATTCTTATCAAAGGCATGACAAACACTAGGTACATAACGTAACAATTAAAGTAGGTCACTGAATTTTTGTTCAGAGATTGGGACTGGTGACTTCACTGATAGAATTTTTGGAAACTTCTCCTCTTCAAATTTTCCATTTCACCTTTTCAACCTGTTAAGGTCAACTGTGTCAAACTCACCTTCAAAGGATGGTTTAATGTATAGCATACCAATGTTCTCCTGTCGCACTTGAATATGAACACAAGTTGAGAGAAGAAACTTCTCTTTTTCAACACTTGTTTTCCTGTAAATAAATGGCCCACTTCTTCCAGAAAAAAGTGAGGTGAATTGCTTCAAATCATCTTGTTCCATGCTGTACATATGATAACTGCGCGAACACTGACGCACCATCTGCTGCCAGTCCCAGGTCAGGATTGTAATGTTGTTCATTTTCTTCCTTTTTCTTTCTATTAATGCATTGATGGTGTCGGCCTCCATATGTGTGTGTGTGTCCTTTAAGGAGGCACTTTAGGATTACACATTTCCTTTGCGGATACTTCTTCATTATCCAGAAGAAAGGCATGATAATGGCAATGTTTTTATTTTGGCCATAACAATTATCTGACCATAATGTAATTTCATTTACATCTGATGTAGGGATTACACTGTCCGTCCACTTTAAACCAGCTGATGATATATCCTCGTCCCCACGTCCCGCTTTACTTTCGTCCCATATCATGCAGTGAACACTTTTGTCAGATGAATCAAAAAGAGTATCAGGCAATGTCCACAACTTACGTTTATAAAAACTGATGCAGTTTGTTAGCAATGGTGTGGGCAAACACTTTTGAAGATCGCCTATTAATACTTTATGTGTGGGAGTTGTTTTAGACATTTTGGTATCTTCACTTTTCCGATTGTACCTTCGCTTCAACTCAATGAGGTGTGACTTGTATTCAGCTGTGAGTATGCTTTTGTCTGTCTGACCCAATGTGTTATCTTTAAGCCTGGCCTGCAATGAATCAAAAAGATCACAATCTACCTCTGGTGGCTTGCAAACTGTAGATAAGGTGCACATTTTTTCTTTGTTCAGTTCAGGACCCAAATATTTATGTTTCGTTCTTTCTCTGCTGTAATAGCTTTCATAGCAAGGGAAGGAGGAGATATGTTGAATAACATTTTTAATAGTCTGATCTTGGGTTTTGTTGATTGGAATATGTATCCCTCTCTCACCAATCTTAACAGCACTCCCTGGTAGGCAGTTCTTGAGTGTGTTTACAACAACAGTATTAGCTGTGCAAAGTGTATTTAAAAACATTACCTTATATAATTTTATTTTGTTTTCGTCTATTGTGAAGTAATAGGACAGAGTGCTTCGTTTGGATTTTATGGCAATATTTTGTCTTTTTCGTGAACGCTCAATAGAGTAAGTGTTTAAATATAATAAAATTAATTTCCTTTTTAAATTACAATATTTTTCTTTGACCCAGTATGTTTTCAAAATTTCGTATCTCTTTTCTTCAGACAACCTCTCATAACGTTTCAAACGACATGAACATGGTGGTTTCATAAACTTAGCAACTACAGTTTTACCTTTTTTACTAACCTACTCTTCACCTGCAACTAACTTACGTTTGCGAACATTGCAATGCCAGGAATTTGGGTTTCTCATTATTTTTTTCCCCTTTTGTACAAAATAGATTTTTTTTTAAACTTTTCTGGGGGTGGTTTTATTCAAAGTAGTAGAATTATTACATTCGTCGTCACTAGTAAGGTATAAACCAGTCTCCAAAACATCACATATTTCTTTATTTTGATGTTTGTTAGTCTTCTTGTTATTATTATGCTTCGAAGTAATCAATTTGTTTCTTACCTTGCTTGTAGAGGGCTTAAAATTATTGGATTGTGAGGAACTTGCATCACTTTCAGGCACATAATCTTTTTCCACGTCTGAGAAATCAACTTCAATATCACTTAACCAACTGTTTACAATCTCACCTCCAGACTGTTTATTTTTCCTTCTCATTTCACAGTTTATGTACGAATCTGAAATCAAAAACATTGCAAATAATTACCAAACGTCATATAACATTAAATTCATAGTGAAAAAAAATATTAAATTTGTTGTTGGTTAGAAGACCCAAGTCAGATGGTAAGAAGGTAGGGTAATTCTGGTAAGTTACGTTATAAGGTAAGATGGCTAGTCAGTGGCCAACCCTGAAGTAATGCAAAAGCTGTTCAAAGTTGGTCTCCAAAATTACGGCATATTATCAATATATTAGTGGGTATTCTGCCTAGAATAAGATTTCCCTCACTACTAAAATGTGCTGCTGATGTACGTTAAAGCATTTCATATTCGACACAAAATGTAGGATACAGTAAGTTTTAGTTAACTAGTTTCGTTACGATTCTCAGATGGCTTATTAAACTGCAACCGTTTAATTTCAGTGACAAATAAATAGCTAGAGCATAGGCATACTTCATTTACACAGAGTTACCTGCAGATATCCCGTTTTCTACAGAATCAGATCGTGAGGTAGGCAAATTATGGTCCAAACATTCTTCCACTTGATCACTACAATCATTTTTAATATTCTTTGTGATGCAACAACTATCTTCAACAACATCAACATCATTATTTTGCAATTTATTATCTTCAAGTTCACCAACATTTATATTGTACAATTGATATTCAATCACGCATGAATCTTAAATTTAAAAACAAAAATATAATTAGAATCGATAAACCTATCATAGTTTAGGTATTATTATATTACGTTACATTGCAAGGGTAGGTTAGATTAGTTTAATATTTTACTGTAAGATAGAATCTCGTAAATTATGCCCCACTCACATAATGTGCAAGATAAGTCAGGATTGCACAGTTTACTGGTTATGTTTCTAAACACTGATTTAAAAGTGTTTGACCTTTGTTGTTTGTAGAATATTTATCCTTTGACAGAACCAAATTTACTATTTCCCTTCACGAGATAGGTATTTAGGGTCCGTGTCGCTAGACACTTTTCAAGCAATTACAAGTAAAATAACAGCGTTCTTAGGTCACTGCACTTAGTAAACATAATGACATAGAACAGAGTAAATGATAATTAATCCACTAGACCATAGAAAAGAGAGACAGTGTAGAACATGAATTTATTCGTTAGCTTTCTTCGTATATGCTAGTCATCAGTTTACCATTTAGCTTTAATAAATAATTAATAATCTAAGTGATGCATGAAAGACCAAAAATACACCAATTGAAATTTCATGACTTTCAGAGATCCTCAAGGCGGCACATTAGACAACACAAAACACATAACACAAAAAAATGTTTCGTCACCAAAAGTTTAAAGAGAGGCTATAATCTCGTTGAACAGCTACTGGCGTGAGGTAAACAACACTATATGGTGTTTTACACCTCTAACTTCTTCAGAATTATAGAAAACCATGTCCACATAGTGTTGGTTGCCTCCGAACAATACTGGGCATGGGGTTATTTCTCACTGTCTATTTTCGCTATTTATTGTAACTGGACATAGTGCTCTATACCACTATATAGAGACAAAAATGTATATCATGTACACGGTGCCAACTCAATTTCATACAAAAATGTACGTGGTGTCCTTTACCTCCGGGGTACAGATATGTTCCTCGAATTAAAAAAATCAATTTTTCTATTTTTTTTCCATTTTTTTTTTTTTTTTGACATGGAGTGTGAAGGTGAAGGGGTATAGTGTTGGTAAGGGTGGTTGGGTGAGTAACGTGGTCTAACATTACATGTTTCTCGATTCTTACCATTTGGGTTGGTGAAGGGGGTGTGTTGTGGTGGGGAGAGAGCGAAGTTGGTTAGGGTGATGAATGATGTCCGGGAGGGGGAAGGGGGGTTTAACGTGAAGAAATTTGGACGGCTCTTATCATCGAGGTCTTAAGAGCCGATAAGAGTGATTGAAGTTAGTATGGAGCAGGGCCGGAATGAAAGGGTGGGGGAACAGGAGATCCCCGAGAAAAACCGCGGACCAACAGCATCGTCCGGCACGATTCCCACATGCAAAAATCCGGAGTGTCACGGCTGGACATTGAATCCGGATCACCTTGGTGGGAGGCGAGCAAGCTAACCGTTCAGCCACCGTGGCCCCGAGAGGCTTGGTGAGGGGCGATGTTTGGAGGAGGAGGTGAGGGTGGCGAGGAGATAAGGAGGCGTGTTAGTTGGTTTTGGGGGGGGGGGGGCAGAGTGGTGAGTGTAGGCAAGGGTGGTTGATTGTGAAGGAGAATGGGTGCAGGATTTTATCCTGGTGAGGGAACCATGTCCCATGAACCACCCTGATATGCTGGGCCTGGCTCAGAGCCTCGAATCCTGTTTATGTTCTGAGAATTAATTGCTCGTTCTGCTAATTGCCTAGAATCCTCTTACTCTTCTTAGAACATTTCGGCTTGCACATCACAGACCTTCGTTACCGCTTAGCTTATTTTCACATTTGTTTTAGAGATTTTTGTGGGAGAAGTTATTTTTTGGTCAAATAATGATTTTATAAAGTGATTTTGGTGATGAAAGGCGAATTTTCAATGGCCTTGCGGGTTACAATGAGGGAAAAACCGGTCATTGTAATATCTTGCCTCGAGCCTTGGCTGTGATGTTAACCCAGATGGCGGACGAATCCTGAAACATACTCAAGAATCATGTGCGGAAACGAAGATTAATACACTATTACTAATTTTTGAGAAAGGCACCAGTTACAATGCATTTTTACACTTAGTTATTCTATAGTGTCCTTAAAATAAATTGTATATTTTCACTTCATAAAACACGACAAACCAGTGGTGTATCCATGTAGCGGCCTGTGAAACAGCCTTTGTACGGGCCGTTTATATATATGGACAATCAACACTACTCGATACAGATTTTTCGAGCAAAGTAATATTTCCAATAATTGCATGATCTGGTGCCCACTTGCATAAATGCTCCCGAGATATCAAGTAATATCCCGACAACATAAGATTCCTCTTGGCTCTTAAAATCTTTGATGAAATTGAGGATTGTATGCTCTGTATTCAGGCCCCACCGACATCTTTCATACACATTCCCCACTTAGGGAAGCATAGTCAGTGGTCTATGGGTTTTCACTGAAGATGGATTTTCACCATATATTTTATGTAGGATATTTAACAATCCCTGTTTCCAGGAACTGCAGAAGTCCCCTTTCAATAAATATTCATGGTACACTTGAAGTACTGCTGTCTTTAAACCGTGATACAACTGCAACATAACATCATTGGTGACAATATTCAGACCAGCTGCTTTCTCCTTCAAAATTTTAATAATTTTCCTACTCATCAATTGAGAAATCGGCAATGTCTTGAGCCTCAGGAGGTTCTTTTATGTGGGTTCTCATATACCCGTAACATTCGTCTTCTTCCATTGTATTTTGAAATAGTAATATTTTCTGCACATATTGGGCAGAACATATTTCTGCACATAATACACCATATGAAATAATATTCTATTCCCATCCTTCATGCTCAGCAATGTAACTGTGAACTAGGGCTTCAATTTATCAAATACGGTGGCAGTTAGGCTAGAAACAAAAGATAGAATGTTTGTTCACAATGTACTGTAGATTACACATGCACAGGAAAAAACAAATGAAGTGATAGTTACATTTTTATTTGCACTAATGTACTTCCAACCCCTTACATTTCATAGATGAGGGTTGATATTGAAGCCCATATTTTTGTGCATTGTACATCGTCGAATAGTATTGCTATATCCAGAATCTCAGAAATGTATAGTTCAATCTGGTTGCGTTACTAACCAAAACATCTGATCCTGCACACGGATGCCAAGCAGTTAGTAGACCTGCTTACTGAGTGCTATCAGAGGAGAGCATTGAAGTTTGACCACTGAGAGGCCTATAGGGAGGCAGTTGTCACTTATGGAAGGAAGGCTTTTGACTAAACTATACCCATCACAGGCTATAGTGAGGTCCGTTATTAGAGGCAACTTAACACTGAAATGAAGATGTTTACTCAAATCGAAACGTTTTATCTTGAAGTTACTATGTTGTAGGTTCCTTCCTCAGCCGTTTGGAAAATGGCGTGAGGTTTGCTCTTTTAGAATAGAACTAAGACCGCTCTCTTGGTGAAAGATTGGAGTGTTTTTACTGAGGAAAAATCCGATAGACAGCTTGTGTAGAATTTCGGTTCTTTGGAGGGGTGGAGCGAAGGATAAGGAATGAGCACATATGTAAGAGTGTGCCCAAATTCTTAGCCTGCCAACAGTAAAAATGATTGCTAGTAAAACTTAGGGATGCAGTTTATCACAATTGGTATTGAGAGCTTCCCTCGCATTGAACTTGCTTATTCGTATTCGACAGTCATGTCGTAAAGTTATACGATGACTGAAACCTTACTTCTACGTTAAAATATCAAGGAAAAAAAAAACTATACAGTTGTGTGTATGTATATATATATAATATGTATAATATGTATAATATATATAATATGTATATATATATAATAAAACGATACAGTTGTGTGTATGTGTAATATATATATATATATATATATATATATATATATATATAATATATAAATATATTAGTATATACACACATACACACAACTGTATCGTTTTATTATATATATATACATACATATATATACACGTATGTATATTCGAACAACGCACACGGTAGTTAAAGAGGAGTAAAGAAAGCCAGACTGACGACGCAAAAAATATTAAGTTCTCGGCCAAATGAAATGTATAAGTGTTAAATTTGCCGTGACACAAACACAAAGGAAAATAAAAAATTGAAATTTATGAACGTATGGATCTGTTAGTAAAAATTAACTGCAGCGGAAAATTTTAAAGATGTTGTTGAATGACCTTTAAGTCTGCATTTGTTGACCTTCAAAGAAAAAAAAATTCTCGATTGATGCCAGTTGACAAACCTAGCACGTTCTTTTTTAGATGGATTTTCCTTTTGTTTTTGCCGCTTTAAACTTATTTCTTTTGAGGGTTTTGCGATGACCTTGATCACCGTCAAGGACTGTCGGTGAGCCGAGCCGACTTCGGATTGTCGTGAGTCCCGTGTCGCGTACACATGATTTGCCGGCAAGATAAGAACATACAGTTCTTAGCCTTAACCAACGCATTTAGCATTTATCCTATCCAGCGCTAAGATGATTTGTGCTTGAATTTTCTTTGCTGAAGGAATAATCTACTTTGTCGCTATGTAGTGCTAGTGTGAAGTGTTCTGTGTGAAATAAAGTAACCTTCAGACTGAGCGCCTGATAAGAGGGTCGAACTATGTGCCAAACGGAGAAGCCATTGTTTGCTCGGGCTGTCAAGTCCTCAATGTTAACCGCCAGCCAACTCTCCCCACTCCACTCTCCGTTGGTTGCTGCATGCGTGGAACATGGAGTGTGTGAGGGAATGTGCTGTTGACTTTGCACGGTTGATACAGGAGAATTTTCCATCTTGTTGCTTGATATCTACTTCTTCTTGAGTATTTTATCATCTAGGCATATGTAAAATTGACGTTGTCATGCACATGATTTTTCTATTAGTGTCAGTCAAGCGAAACTGAGAAAGATTTAGGAATGAAAATTTGTTGCTAATATGATGGTTCTTACTTTTAAGTGCATGAAGTTAAAATAAATATAGAAAACTATAGATTGAATATGATCAAATTTGTAAACAGAACGGTTCAATCACGACGTTTATGTATGGAACTAATTTTGGGACGTCAATTTAATGAGAGTACCTCACGCAGTGTTCGCATGAAGAGATATATATATATATATATATATATATATATATATATATATATATATATATATATATATATGTATGTGTGTGTGTGTGTGTGTGTTTGTTTGTACTGAATTCCAGGTACAAACTTTGTGAGATGTGGGGTATATAACATAGTACTACTTGTGACGTTAACGTTATTAGTCAGGGAAATACCCCATGAAAATTGGAAATTGCAAAGTTTAATTAATTACGTTAAAAGAAGCAAAAAGTGTCATGAATACGGCTGGCCTGTTTGGACATTAGCAATCTGTGAATATTTGGCTGGCGATAGCATCGTCCGTCATATGGAAAATAAGGGATGCCTCTTTATTAACAATCATTGAGGACCTGCGCCATTTAAACTTATCCCCTACGGTTACAGCAGGCATTAATATAGCTCAATATGTACTCCACTGTCATAGATACCTCCGTACGAGCAGACAGAGCACCACCACGGTCGTTCGTTGATGCCAAACTAATGTACTAAACATCGGAGACCGATACGCAAAAGAACAAACACAGGACTCCGAGCGAATTAGCGGATAATAATTAAGTCTGATGACACGGTACGATTGAGCCAAACTATCAACATCTCATGGCAGTAACCCCGCCCAGGACCCGGATGAGGACCAATAAGAAATAAGGGTTGACATACCAAGGGGGTGGAGACGAAAAATGTAGTGAGGACTCAGGACGAGGCAAAAGGACACAGCAAGACTCTGCTACCTCACACGAATATGGACGCGAGTCTCTCCTGCTGTTAAGTGAAAGTAAGCCAGACGCTTTTCTCCACCGTTTCCGTCAGAAACCTTCCTATGTGGTAAATTATGTAGCTATCAGGATCATTTCAATTTGTCTATAATAACAACTATACCAATGATTGATTTTAGGTAGAACCACAAAGTTAAAGTACTAATGAAATAATCCTCATAGTTACTTATGACAACAGCCATTCATCGCCCGGTTAATTAAAAACCATAAAATATATGATATAACACACACGTCCACCGCTAAGTGCCACTAACACACTCAACACTTTAAGTTTGTACGTTATTAAGTATGTACTTTTGAAATAATATTTTCATTTCATGCTTTACTTTGGGGATCAATCAACTGATTCCCTCCAAATTTTGCACGCAAGTAGTTCTACTGAAGTACTTTGGAACCTTTTTGATTTAAGTTTCTCACATATTTGATTTTTAAAATGTTTCAGTTTAATAAATTCTATCTACTAAAACATTTGTCTGATTCAACAGAGTTCGATGCTCCTAATTCTACCTCCGTTATGCAGTTTATTTCGTGCCAGATAACGCTACGGGGGGTTCTAGGTTTGAGTCCTGGGTAATGTTCACGCATTCTTGTAATTGTCTCACTAGTATTACTTATGTTTCTTGTTTAAACTCTTATGATATCTGTCTACTAGACGTCAAGATAGTATACATTGTACACTTCAGATAACTTCATCAAACTATTTACAGTCATTTATAGGAAATTAGACTCGTTATTTGTATCGGTTACTTCTTGTTATACATTACTTTATAACGAAATAAGGGGAAAATGTGAACAAATATTATTGTAATGCTAGTAGTAGTTACCGCGAATATAAAGCAATGGTTTATAAATTATAATATTGTTGTAGGTACTGAACATTCACTCTAATTGTTTGTAATTTCGCAATGTCTAAGAATGAATACTTCAATAATAAAAATGTTATAAATCGTTGTGGTCTACACTTGTCACTAATCTTGAGTGCTGTACTCGGAAATATTTAATTAAATACTTCCCAAGATAAATTGTTAAGATTTACTTATATAAAATGAGCTCCCTTAAAAATTGTTGGCCACGTAGGCCTGCAAAATAGAATATTTAATTACAACTGTAGGTACTACTAACATGAAAGATTCTGCTGAACAACTTTTAAGTTTAGATAAATTATATATTAACTTAAAATGTATATAAGATAACTATTATGAAAAAAGTACTTGATACATAAAATAATTTTTGTTTAGTATACCTAATAAAATAATCATATGCAAAATTTCGTGGAATTCTTTGATTCGTTTTCGAAAAATTACGTAAAACTGTACTTATTCAGGTGGTCCTAACATTCCAACTGAAGAATTATGAGCACGTAAAGTACAACATTTTTCTGTTTGACGTAAATACTATGAAAGTACATATTCCGATTAGAATCTGTTGATTGGCTAATGAGCTGTAACACATCATTCACAATGTTTAAGTAGCCGTAACATTTAAATTAGGCATTCGGCATAAACGAAACTATCACTGTCTCATAGAATTATATATAATTATAAGCATATCTTGTTTTGTAAAATAAATTTCACTGGCTTAACCGGTTTAAAGGAGAGGGAAGGAGGGATGCAGATACTCAACCATATTTACGCAAACATTCACTTAGGACTGCGATCTTATAAACCTATATGTACTTTGAAAAGAAAGGTATTACGCCGCTTTGGGACGTAGCAAGGATCAGGGAAAAAGCAGATATACGGTCTACACCAGACAAAATTCAGAAGAATTCTCATGTATTAGATCACAAAAAGATTATACAAAAGGAATTATGCTATCCAATATAGGGCAATACTGCTTGATGCTGCCAAACTTGGGGCAAGGCAGGAAAATATACTGCAACATACAGAAAAACAAAGGTCTACCTGTCCCAACTAAATCACAGCAATGATAATACACCTCTCTCAAAATGAAGCATGCGAGACAAAAATGCAGCCAAACAGTAAAAAATAACCACTAAAAAGAGACAACCACGGAATAAAATTTACATAAAAAATCACTGTGATTCCCTCTATTTACTGAGAATAGAAAAATGCGGTAGCTACCACTCTTCAAAAAAGGTATTTGCCTTCAATGGGCACACATGATTCATTGCCTAGAAAAATCACCTCTTACAAACAGCAATTTATGATAGCTATAATATTTATGGCGAAGAATCACATCCCCCGAATATGTAAGAGACGCCAAAAAAATAAAAGTAATTATTTAAAAAGACCTACACTTCCAAACGCAGTGAAGACATAAAGATTTCTACCATTCCACATTCTAACTATTTAAGTAATATACTAATTCCCAGGGCAATGTACTAAAAACAACACACAAAAAAATTACTTAGCTTTTCAACTTTCAAAATTGCTGCGCCTAGCGCCATGAAGCATAACTGTGGATTGCGATCTCGACGTCATCCCCTCGCCAGCCAGCCCGCATCACTCGTAGAGGAAGACTGCAGATTATTCAAGCTGGCGGGCGCTTATTTATACACTCGAAAATGCGGCACAAAATATCAAGGAGGGGCAAGAAAGTACAAGAAGTGTATGGAACATGCCAGACGTACGCCTAGTTCCGAATGCTGCCACGAGGGGGTGCGTGGTGGCCTCGCGAGCCAGTATAGTCTTACGCCTGGCTGAGATTAGACGTGCGTAGCCGATTTGCTTGGAGGCGTACGAATCAACATGAGAAAAGTTCTGCAAAGTATTTTCCGCAGCATAGCAGTGTAAGTTCTTCACTAACATTGGGCCCACGTTCTAGTAACACTTCTTTAATAATCTACAATCAGTGTTCCAAAAATGCAACCTACTATTTTCACGTTTCTTGACTATAACATTAACGTGAACGAAACGTCTTTTTACCTGCGTAGTTTCATAAAAACGTGCGTGTAGGGAAGTAACAGTCAAATTCAATTTTAGCCACTTGGACTATATTGCAGTCGCAATTTAGGAGAAGTTTATTTTTCACCACAGTGTTCACTACCTACTCGCTCGGCCCAATTCACTAGGCGTGGTGCATTGTTCATAGCAGTCCATATTGAGAGCGACAACAAAACAGGCCTGTAGCTAGGCGACCACAGTACACCTTATCAAAGAGACAGGTCTGTAGCTGAGCAACAAAAATACAGCCTGTCATGCACCAGTCTGAAGCTGAGCAACAACAGTACAGTCTGTCATTGACAGGTCTATAGCTGAGCGATAACAGTACATCCTGTAATGGACAGGCCTGTAGATAAGCGACCACAGTACAGCCTATCAAGGACAGGTCTGTAGCTGAGCGACGACATTAAAGCCTGTAATGTACAGGTCTGTAGCTAAGCAATAATAGTACATCGCATCATTAACAGATCTCTAGCTGAGCGAAAACATTCCACTCTGTCATGAACAGGTGTGTAGCTGAGCGACAACAATACAGCCTGTCATGGACAGGTCTGTAGCTAAGCAATAACAGCACAGCTCGTCATGAACCAATTTGTAGTTGAGCGACAAGAGTACAGCCTGTCATGAACAGGTTTTAGCTAAGCAACAACAAAAATCCCCTCATTTAAAGGTATGTAGCAGAGCAAAAAGAGTACAGTCTATCATGTGCAGGCCTGTAGTTTAGCCACAACAGTACAGCCTGTCATGGTGAGGTATGTAGCTTAGAGACAACAGTACAGCATGTCAAGGACAGATCTGTAGCTGATCGACAAAAGTACAGCCTATCATGGAGACGTCTGTAGCTGAAAAACAACAATGTAGCCTGTCATGGACAGACCTCTAGCTGAGCGGCAACAATACTGCCTGTCATGGACAAGTCTGTAGCTGAGTGATGGCAGTACAGATTGCCATGGCGAGTTCTGTATCTGAGTAAAAACAGTAGAGCCTATACTGGACATATCTGTAGCAGAGTGAAATCAGTACAGCCTGCCACGGACAGGATTGTAGCTGAGCAACAACAGTACAGACTGTCATGGACAGGCCTGTAAATGAGCGACAGCAGTACAGGCCTGTCATTGACATATTTGTAGCTGAGCGATAACAATACAGCATGTCATGTACAGGTCTTTAGCTAAGCGACAACAGTACAGCCTATCAAGGACAGGTATGTAGCTGAACTATGTCAGTACAGCCTGTCATGAGCAGATATGTTTCTAAGAGGCAACAATACAGCCTTTTATACATTTCTTTAGCTATCGAACAACAATGTAGTATTTTATGGACGGATCTGTAGCTAAGCGACAACATTATGGCCCGTTATGGACAGGTCTGTAGTTGAGAAACAACAATTGAGCCTGTCATAGACTGGTAAGCTAAGTAACTACATAGCTAAATAACTACTGTACAGTCTGCCATGGACAGGTCTATACCTTAGCGACAACAGTTCAGCCTGCCATGGACAGTTGTGTAGCTGAGAGACAACAGTATAGCCTGTCATGGACAAGCCTGTAGCTAAGCGAATGCATTACAGCATATGAAAGACAGATTTGTAGCTGAACGATGGCAGTATATCCTGTCATGTGCAGATCTGTATCTAAGCGACAACAATACTGCCTGTCATGGACAGTTCTGTCGCTGAGCAACAACAACTCAGTCTGATATTGACAGGTCTGCAGCTGAGCGACAACACTACAGCCTGTCATGGACAGGCCTGTAGATGAGTGATCACAGTATAGCAAATTAAGGAGTGGTATGTAACTGAGCGACGGCTTGTACAACGTGTCATGGACAGGGCTGTAGCTGTGCAGAAACAATACAGCCTTCATGGACAGTTCTATAGCTGAGCAACAGCAGTACAGTCTGTTATTGACAAGTCTGTAGCTGAGCGACAACAGTACAGCCTGTCATTAACAGGTATTTAGCTAAGCGACTACGCTACAGCCTAGAATGGACAGACCTGTATCTCAGCGATAACAGTACAGCCTGTCATGGACAAGGCTGTAGCTAGGCAACAAAAGTACAGCATGTCATGGACAGGCCTGTAGTTAAGTGACCTCAGTACAGCCTATCAAGACCAGGTTTGTAGCTGAGCGACGGCAATACAGCGTATCATGGACAGGTGTGTAGCTAAGCAATAATAGTACAGCCCATCATGAACAGATCTGTAGCTGAGCGACAACTGTACAGCCTGTCATTCACAGACCTGAAGCTATGCAACTACAGTAGAGACTATAAAAGACAGGTCTGAAACTGAGCGACAACAGTACATCCTCTTATTTACAGGTGTGTAGCTGAACGATGGCATTACTACATGTAATGGACAGGTCTGTAGCTGAGCAACAGCTGTACACCCTGTCATGGACAGGTCTGTACCTGAGTGACAACAGTACAGCCTGTCATGGGCAGTTGTGTAGCTCAGCGAAAACAGTATAGCCTGTCATGGACAGGCCTGTAGATGAGCGATTGCATTACAGCCTATCAAAGACAGGTCTGTAGCTAGCGGCGGCAGTACAACCTGTCATGGGCAGATCTGTATTTAAGTGACGACAATACAGCATGTTATCACTACAGCCTGTCTTGGAGAGGTTTGTAGCTGAGCGACAACAGTACAGTCTATCAAGGATAGGTCTGTAGCTGAGCGATGGCAGTACAGCCTGTCATGGAACGATCTGTAGCTAAGAAATAACAGTACAGCCCGTCATGAAGAGATAACATATACCGCTGACTATCAAACTGAGCAACCAAGAAGTACTACGATCTACCAAGTAAACTTGTCTATTTTAGTGGACTAGACACTTATTTTCGAAGTGGCGGCCAAAATAAAATTATAACTTATATTTCTTTATCTATAAAATCATGTAACGAGCTTCAAATTAAATTGGAATGCTGGCATTATTTATTACAACCATTAAATGTTTCTATACAGACCATCTTTTCTCCGATATGATATAAAAAAATGCCAGATGAAAAAAAATTGGGAAACAATCACTAACTACCAACTTTGGTTGACAGATACCGTAACTGATATGTTTTAATTGTGCCAGATTCTACATTCCCAAACAATGCCATATAAAAATTTTATCTTAGTATGATATATATCTACGAATCTTGTTAATAATTTTAAGTAAACTTTGTATGCTGGCCTATCTATTGATACCATGAAATGTATGCAAACCAAATTCTCTATTGTTAAGCAGAATGTAAGAAAGCGTGACATTTAAATACGCGTTGTTGTCACATTTCGGGAAACAATCAGCCGGTTCGTACCAAATTTAGCGGGCAGGCCATGAAAATTGGTATATTTAATTAAGCAATACACCTAACTATAAAATGACTACTATATAAACATTTTAGCTCAGCACTTATGCTATCTGGACGATACCATGCAACGCGGTTGCAACTTAACATTGATTGCTGGCAGTATCTGTTAGAACAATAATGTGCGTATACACAAAGGGTCTTGTCTGCAATTTTATAAGATAGCGCTCATTTAAAAAATGAAGTTTCTATGTCATATCTCGGGAAACACTCGACCTAATCCTACCAAAGTTGGCAACCAAATATTACCACTGTGCTCCATATAAATTACTGTTTAAAGTGAGTGAGACTCTTGTTATAAAAATGACAGCCATATCAAATTTTTAGCTTAGAATGCGTGTAACAAATTTCAACTTAATTTGGTATGCTGACATATATGTGTCTAAACAAAGATATTTTAACCATCATTTTATTATATAGTGCTACATGAAATAATTGTATTTTCACTCCATATCTGGGAAGATTGGCCACTGACTCCAAACAATTTCAGGCAACAAGTTATACTTTTATAATCCATTTAAGTTCCTATGACTGAATGAGGTGTCACATATTATCAACATGACAGCAATGTAAATATTGGAAGTTAGTTTGCCGTACGTTACAGAAGATTTATCCTATACTTCATATGTTGACAGTATCTGTGACGAATGGCCACATTATTTGTTTGCCGTTTATGAAGGAAGTACCACATAGAATATACGCCTTCTCTCGGGGACCAAACAACCAATTCCCACCAAATTTCGTACACATGCAGTACTGTGGGTTATGTTTTCTTAAATGATTTAAGTGACTCACATACTTGATTTTCGAAATAACTGGTGTGTAAATATTTCATATTAGTAAACTGAATAAGATCAAGTTTGATGATCCAGTTCTTATTCCTATGGTTGCATGCCAGTTTACATTACGATGGGTAATGGGTTCGAGTCATGGTTAAGGAATTTGTGTATATGCAATTTTATCACTTTTATTGCATTGTGTTTTGGTTCCATCCCTTGTGATGTCTCTGTCATCAAGACGTCAAGGCCTGCCTACATAATCGTGGCTTTCGGGAACATAATAAAATATATTTTTACCCATGTAGAGAAAAGTAGGCTCATTATTTAAAACAGTAACATCTTGTTAATTAAATGCGGTGTACCCCCTTTTCGATTAGCCTCAAGTAGTACATTAGTCGGACTTCCAGTTTAATGAAGTTACTTGTTCTCAATTAAATGTAGGCTATATGCCATCAAGTCTCAATTATTACACATAACTATTTTCTTGTGTACATTATTACTCTTATAATAGTATTTGCTAAGTGTGTAAACATATCTTATAGGCTTTAATCTCGCCCAATATTTGGACATATTTATTGACTATTTTCAGAATGGAAATATTTTTGTTAAATTAATGAGGCAATATTTTGCAAATATTTGAATACATTTATATAAGGAAAATTTAGTTTGTGCGTACTTTCATAAAATTGGAAGACAATTTAATATAGAACTATGCATTTGTTATGAACACCTCAAAGAAACTTCTATGATGTGTACGGAAAACTGTAGTTTGACACGGCGAAGCATATAAATAATCTTAACGCTGTCACAGTCAGACAAAAATGCACTAAGCTTTATATTCGTGAAAAGGACCCATAGGTTCATGAATACCTCTCCCCCCCCCCCCCCACACGTATCCACTACCACTGAATCTAAAAAAAGTTTCGTGAATAATAAATTGCTCGTAGTTCTTAAACGCGCAAGTGTAAAATGTAATTTATTAATTATCCGTGTTATCGGTACAAGGCACACGGGACGCTTCTATTCACATCAGGTTTAGGGACGATATAGGCGTCCTGTAGCAGTAGAAAACATGCGCAATTTAAATGTTTCCACAGCTGTATAAATAGAGAACAGATGTTATTGGCGCTCACACATTGCGGGAGTGACAACTAAGGTCCCTACACGATACGTCTGTTCATAATATGTATGTATGTTCTGACGATATTACGATTGCACAACGTGGGTGTCTGACATAGTATACATGAGCCGTGTATAGTGTATACGTGGAGATTGCAGGGTGATAACTACCTTGCGATTATTGAATTCATATCAGACTTCAATAACGCCTGCTATCGTGACGGAAACGATTGGTGTGTTACAGTCAATAGTATGATTCCTACTTGTTTGAAAATCATTCTGCATGGGGGCTAGAAATGCATTTATAAGTTTATTGGCTTTCATCATCAGATATTTATTATGCTGCAAAATATCGCGCACCCACAAATAATGAAAATATTTAGCAGAATTATATTCCATAAAGACATATCTTACATTAGTAGTAGGGTTTGGTATGTTTGGGTTCAAGGGTACTGTGACTCGGAGCTTGGACCCAGGGGCCGGCCATGTTGTGACGTCACCTGACCACAATCTTGGATCCATCTGACCATCTGATATTTCACCTTGGATTTTGAACTTGACTCCGGTGACCTTAGACCCCAAAAAGCCAAACAAATCGAAAGAAAAAAACCCAAAAAATTCTAAGCAAACTCCAAAAAATTTATTATGGAACTGTTTTCTTTCTAATTGAACAATGAAGTAATACTACCACATTGTTTGAAAAGTCTTCCGTAGATTTACGGAAAAGTACAAGAAGAAATTTATCCAGAAACCTCCCTAATATTACGGACATACATTTTTTCTCAGTAACGGACTTTCCTCGAATTTACGGAACTTTCCGTGTATCTTTTAAATTTTTTTACAGTGACATGCAACGTGGTGTTCCAAAAATTGCATTAATAATAATAATAATAATAATAAATCATATTTATTGATGCTGCAGTGTTGGTTCAGTGTAGTGAAGTATGGCTAAGGGAAAATTAAGATTAAAACCAATGTGTCCATAAAGAAAATACTAATACCAGGAGAATGCTGGTATGAAAATACATATACACGCAAGAACACGATTATTATAAATGCTACAAATGAAAAAAACACAAAAATTACTTTAAAAAATAATGTGATGTAATAGTCAAATAAATGTGCTACATTTGGAACGTAAAAATTGCTATGTAGCTCACAAATTATTTAATTAAATATGATTATTCTCACCAAGAAGCAACTGATTATGATAAAAATTCTGATTTAAATATTTATCAACTTTACAATACATTTGCTTTGATTCTAATAGGTTCAAAGGTCATTCACAAGATGTATTAAAGGATTTGATATGGTACTCTTTCAGAACTGATTTCAGAATTAAAATTTTATAATTTTCATTAAATAAATACTTTAGTGTTCTCAAAATATAAATGCTCCAATTAGTCAGTGTTCCAAATTTAGCTGTATCACGAAATCTTCTTAGTCCCACGACGTCTGCTGCAACTGCACTACGTAACAAATTAAAATATAATTTTACTAATATTGCTTCAAATACCGTCTCAAATTTACGTTCCAACTCAAGGAAACTGATGAATGTCAAAATAAAAATTGTGATTTGGTGCAGCTTTTTAAAAATTTAACAATGCAAAATGAGTTCCTAGGTAAACTATGGCCCTTGCAATCTCTCATGGTCTTATTGTCACCGCATATTATCCCATTGAAGTGTAGCCACTCTGCAAAGAGATTGCGTCAAACACTGGATTACAGTCCAAAACAAACATGTACAATGTATATATATATATACAAACCAATATGAATCATCTATAAATACTACAGAAAAACGTGAATGGCCAGACAAAAATCACATTAATTATGTTTTACGATAAATTACAATATTCTAATAATCAGATCAAAATAAATAAATCACGTCTCTATCACGTGTTACAGACATTTCATATCTGGCGTGACAGCGTTACTATGGTAATAAACAAAAAATGCTTGGAGTAAACATGGCGGCTTTATACTGCTGCTGCGCTCAAATTACTGTAATATTGCCTTCACATTATACTGCTCAAGCAATATAAATGAAATATACCTAACAACAGATATTGAGTTCTGCTGTTTATCTTGATAAGTTTTCTATATTTGGAGAAAGGGCCATTAAACACCCACCCTTACCCCACCCCTTTTTTTTTAATAGGGCCTACGGCCATGTAGGGGTGCCATAACATTTACTAACGCAGGAGGAAAGTAGGTAGGCAAAACTTTACCTTCCGCTGTGTAGCTGACTGTGGTACCCGCTTCCGGTACAGGGGTCATGTGTTCGAATTTAAAATACATTCAGCACTGCTAAAGCACTTTATAACGTTCTTATAACGGTTTACAATTGCGAGGTTGTTGCAACTGACGAGTGTCATGGTCACCAAGATATACGCTTCTCGAACTGTGAGCAGCAGTGAGACTTGTTCATACCTTTAAGATTCAGTGATGGCTCGTGGTCACTTTTAGTTCATAAAATACAGTAATAATAATTGAAATTGTAGCACGTACTTCAAATGAAGCAATTATTCAAACAACATATTTATACATCATAATCATAATGTAAGTAGTTACATTGATAACATAAAATAAGCAGTCGTGAGTGACACGTCACTTTATTCTTTATACGTTAGTTTTAGATAAAATTATCATTCCTGAGAAGTTTTGGACAAAATCATCTAAACTAAGAAGCTGGATGTTACATGTACCTGGAAGTTGCAATGAAAATCAACATGTCTCTCACAGTACAAGTAATCCATGCATGATATTTCAGATGTAGGATAGCTTTGTAAACCGTTTTTTAATTCAAGAATTAAAGAAGCACGAATTAAAACACATCCAGAACTGTCTACAACACAGTTACATTTTACATCATAAAATAATTAAAAAATTAAAAACAATTTTATGTACAAATTATACACAAAAATACACCAACGAGTTTGCATATGTATAACACTAAATATTCTGAATACATTAATGAAACCTCAAGAAGTAAAACATTAGAACTGCGAAATGATTTCAAATGTACTTATTATATAAGGTAAGTAAATGGGGAGCCAAATAAGAATTTATTGTTTCTTCTTCAATTCTTTGCGTGCTTCCAGAATATATAGTGGTTCACGGACAGTTTCCCTTGTCAAATATAACAGGCTCTACTTATCTCAGGTAACAAACAATTGATGTAGAAACGTTCAAGTTTAGGGAGCATTTTCCTTTTCCCACAGTTCCTCGTCTCTGCTCACCTTCTCAATGTGGAGAGGTTCGTTTCGGTCAGACATCGCAATTAAATAACAAACATTTCGCTCTGTGGTGGTAAGGGTGCCCTGAATTTGATAATACTGGTGATGCATTTTTTTTTTTTTCAGTTTCAACCCATCAGATGTAAATTCCAGGAAAATTCCTTTTTTTTTTTTTTTTGGTGTAAACTAATGAACGAACCGCACCTTGTAACTGCTAACCCGGTTTAACTTTCGAACTGTTTCCCAGAAACATATTCACACCGGCGACCATGTTCCATTGCTGCTGTAGAAAAGTTAGAGATGTGTAGCAACCGTTTGACAAGATTCGCACAGTACATCGTGTCCTTCCGTCTACACACTACACCGAAATTCCTTGCAGTCAAGCAAGGACGTCGCATGTCGTGCCATAACTCGCTATCTCCTTGCACACAAGTTTCTTTAGTGATTTTGTCTCGTTCATCTACAAAAACTTGTAGTGTAGTGACAAATTCTTTACACTTCCTTGTCAGCTCCAACTGATATTCTGGTTGCTCAGCTTCTGGACTATAGTCAGTGTCTGGTGGGGCAGATACTTATAACGCTTTGCTGGTCTGTCGGCATCGTCGTCACTTAATCTGCATCTCTTCCGTGCATTTTGACGTTCAATTTTCTTATTCAATATTTTCTTTTGTGTCTGTCCTGGACTTCGACCAGTTAACTTTTTTAATGGGCTGAGTTCCCATGAATGCCGTTTCTGAAATTGTAACCATGCAACATAGCATCGTCGCTGGAAAGAGACGCTGAACAAGACTTGAAACTTCTTCCAGTAGTCCTGAGTCTTGATTCTTTCTAATGTACCCTTTTCTTCTTTTTCCTTGTTGCAGAAATAGCTTCTGCATCGCTCGTATTGTCCAAACACCTGTTACGGACCATTTTCCAAGTCACGAACCAGGTCTGACACGGGTTCGCCTGCACAGCGATAGTGCCGAATATCGCCCCTAGCCGCGGCAGTCAGGCGAGGGATAGACGACTTCAGAAGTTTTCTTGCATCCACAGCAAAAGTCTTGTCAGCAGCTAAAATATGAAGACGACTAGTGTAGTTTTTATGTAGTTTTTATGCAGTGGTTTGCACATTCAATTTTATGTATGGAATGGCCATAGGGCACATTTTGTAATAGCCTCGCATACACACTGGAATCACCGTCCCCTACAAAATGTTTGTATCACAATCCATGCCTCTGTTCACTGCTTCTAAAACCTTCTACAATAATGTCTTGCTCCATAGCAGTTGATGGCCTATTATTGAGCCAGTTTTTGTAGCACACGTGTGTCTTCGCCAGGACACAAAAAATTATGCATATGTGCAACAAATGTTTACACTATACCGTTATGATGGCAGGAATTCCCATTTAATACAAACTCTGTTGATATTATTCCATTGTTTTAATTTTTCTGTATGCTTACCGAAATATAAATTAATGTTTTAACATCATACAAAACCTAAGAGTAAGAATAAAATATAAAATTTTAAAATATATATTGCTTTTCGTAAGTTGCTTGTAAACTATAATTGTAGCGACATATACATGATATATGGGGAAAATGTCCTCAATATTTATTAATTCAGCCTACTTTAGGGGGCCTCTGCAGTCCAGTGACTAGATCGCTTACCTCCCACCAAGGCGGTCCGGGTTCGATTCTGATGCCGCATGAAGGCGGGTCTTCTCGGGGATCTCCAATTTCCCCTGTCCTTACATTCCCGGTGCTTCTCCATACCCACCTCATTCACCCTCATCGGTCGTGAAGAAAGCCGTCGCGACACACGAAAGAAATGAACCAGTGCTATTCGTCAACGATTGCATTTTCACACAACTAAAAAAAAAATGGCTTAGTACACTAAAATTATTTATTATCAAACTTTTAAACAGAATGGACGAAATGTTAAGTCATGTTGATCATTTGTCCCTCTTCGTAAGACTGATTGGACTGACATACTTTACAGAACGTCAGAGCGGAAATCCCGGAGTCCGAAGTAAGTTGAGCAGAGCCGCAATTAAAAGTTAGCTGCTCACTCTCACTACATACACTCCGCATTTGGTATATTCTGTCCCACTATGAGCGGACTGAGACGTCCACTCTTCCTGAACTTTTTGCACGCTCTCTCTAGCGAGAAAATGCGTAGAAAAGTTTTGCTTACTTTTTTAAATCATGGATGTATTTATAAATTGACAATCAGAGTTATTAAAATATTTTATATGAAATTTGGCGATGATTTCTATGGAAGATTATGTATATTTGCCAGTTTGGTAGCTCAGTGATATACACATATGCATGAGTTTACATGACCAATTATTTCATATTATTTAATTTTTAACTTATTTTAATTAGAAAATAAATAAATATTACATATATATTAAAAGTTTATATGGTTTATTATGATACAATTAATTTTAAATGTGGGACATGTTTAGACAGTGCTGGATACCAATGTAAATTAAATAATAAATTTCAGATAATTTTTTCAAACGTCAATATACGTGTTGGAGGGTAAGCGAGAGAGTTTATAGTCCATTCAGGGCATCTTCGGCCTTTTTGAATGAAACCTTTGAAAAATCTTCCCATATATGACGTGTTTAGTTATTTCCAACATAATCCATGTTTCACAAGCGTTTTATACTTGTATTCATTTTAGTTACATTTATTTATGTCAAATTGATGGTTTATTCATATTTTATCTATAAATTCTAATGCTTTATTTATAAAAAAACTTGAATAAAAAACAGGGAGAAAATAGGCATATTGGTAGCGCCTAGTGAGAAATAGTTCTTATACAAAATACTGTTGCACCACGATTCGGTGCGTTGTCCTCTGGTGTAATTGTACAGGCTTAGTTAAGCTTAGTTTGCACGAGGCGGAGGAATATCCCGGAAGTAGAACTTCAGCAGGGCTTCAGAAAAGGCTGAAGTAAACATGAATGGAATATATACGTACATCGTCACGCACTCTCCCCTTCGCACATTCTCTCTTGAGTTGGCAATCAGAGAAATATCTATAAGTTGGCGAGAGAGAACTCTTTAGGCGAATTGGAACACACCCTCCCTTAGTGTGGGTTAATATTGCCCCGCCCCATTTTTTATTTTTAGCTTTAATGCCTAACCAAATTAGTAATTTCAATAGGCCACCATTGTATTGAATATTTTTTTTTTGTAATTTAAATTAAAGAATGTGTATAAATAATTAATTCCGATAGTTTTATACTATGGCATAGTTTGACAATTATGTGGTAAAGGACATATGTGAAACGTAATTATGCCGCTGCCGATTTCCAAAGAGCGCTATACCTAATTTTCGTCAAGTTCTCAATGTGAACTACAATTAAGCGTATCAGTAAATCGGTTTTAACCAACTGATCTGTGTGTACTTTTCGCATCAGTGAACTTTTTGTGTATGGAAAATTAGTAAAGTATTTTATACGAGATATTACAAACTGCCTGTACTTACGGTAGTTAACTAACACAACCATCTCCTGAAGAATATTTCTTGATGTTCAAATGTGTGATTTTTAAAAAGCGAAAGAAATATCAGAAACAATTACGAGATAAGATTCAAGATTTTCATTTAACTTGTGCTAGCAAAGCGGGGTCCGAGCGGAAGGGAGGGATGGCGATGGCATGTTTGGCATTACTCAAGCCCATCAACGTTCCGCCTGTCAAAATGCATTTCGCTTCTTTGACAGGGCGTTCCAGGTAAACGAAGCTCTGCCAATGGTGTGGCTAGAGAACATATTCTGATCTCTGCAGATTGTTTCAAATAAAAATAATCACCACTATACATCATTAGTCAATTCTGCAAAATATTAGTAAGGGCGTCCATTCGAAAGAGCTATAATACCACCTATCTATAAGTTTTCCAATGTGTTTAGACCACTAGTCTTCTACGAAAGCAATCCGGGTTCGATTCCCAGTGTGGTTACCACAGATTTTGGCGTATGGTAAACGCGGCAAATGTTGCGCTTCGCCGGCAGGTTTTCTCGAATTACTCTCGTTTCCCTTACCGTTGTATTCCGTCGTTGCTACATTTTCGCCATGTTTACACATTATCGGCGCTCAAGAGCTTGTTAGGTGCAGGTTAGGTGCAGCCTACTTCTCTTAATTATTTTAATTTTCATAGAAATTCCTGCACCCTTGATACGATATGTAATATTTTGAAATGCTACAAACTTGCTTTCGAGACGAACAAATGTCCGGAAATGATTAGATACAAATTCATGACTAGGCACTCATAGAGCCAGCAGGAACCAACCATTCGGAGCCAACTGTATTGATAAGTGCGTTGTACATTTGTGTACATAACCTTGTGAGCAAATCTAAAGAGCAACTGAATATGCTACTAGTTAAGTGCGCACACACGTAATTATCCCTCTTCCAAAAATGTGCATAATGTGGCAGTGGGAGTTTTTTTTTTAACGTGATTTAATTTCGAAGTTGGAGAAGAATATGCTTTACGTGGGCATAGTCCTAATTATTATATTATCAGCAGTATACTTGTATGTCTGAGGGAATAACACAGTGGTAAGCTCAAAATTTAAATCGTGGGTGTAAATTAAGCACCTTCGTGTTATTGCTGTGTGCTTTTTATGAATGACAAAAAGACCTGTTTACGTTTGTTGGTGCTATTGTACGTGCGTTCGTTTGCATCATGTTGTTGTATGCACATTCGTTGATGATATTGGACATTTATTTACTATGTACTACAAATTGAGATAATTCCCATTACTTATCCAAATTGATATGTACAATTAGAATTGTTAAAATTACTGACTAAGGTAGCTGACGGGCGAAATAATTGATTGTCGATCTGACTTTTCGAAGATGAAAAGAAGCGACACTGTTATCATTTATTGCATACATTGAATCAAAAATGGTTTAAAGAGATGATAAGTGAGAGCCGATACTTGGCATGTGCTGAGCATTCAAATGAGACCAATGTAGTTTCTAAATCAGTGCAGGATGCGTATTTCTTTTTGACGAACGAAAGTTAAATTTATGTAAAGTATTATTTCTTCAGCACAACGCATGCAAAATGAGTATCATTGCCGATATTGCGGGCGGCATTGTTATCAGTGATAATATTATCGTAAAAGCCGAGCTACACAACACAATTACTTGACATTTCATATCGCTATAAGGAACAGTCAGTGGTGGAAAAATTCGTATTTATATTTAACAGAATAGTTGACGCAGAGTAACACACTCCTAGTAATACAAAAGTTTATGTAGATACACCATAGCATGCGGCGGAGGTATGCAATATATTGCATGGCTTAAACCCTAGGATTATCCTGTTCCCTGCACTCTGTCGGGGGCGATGGCCAGAGTCAGAAGACAAGGGTATTGAGATGCGACAAACCTGTCAACTTCTCCTTCCCCTCCTACAGACCAACCACGTGTTTCCCAGAAAGCCTCAGGCTTTCTGGCAGGCAGGCGAGGCAATGGCACACGAAGCGGGTACAGACTAGCAGAGCCCTCTCGCTGTGCTGAGTCACAAGTGCGACATTACAGCCGCCGTTAAAGGCTATATTACACGATAACAGGTTCAGTAAAAGCTTGTGCAAGGTCCACCACAGCGGCCGGTATACGGGCTACGGCACCCGTCATGGCATTTAGCGCCTTGTACGTCGGTAATAGGGATTCGGAACCCGGACTTTTCTTCATACATTTATACTGTAGGCACGCGCTAGCTACAGGTGGTATGTTTTATTTACCTATTATATTTAGTATTCGTTTCATAAGCTTCTGAACATGCTACTTCAGAGCACCCGTGTGAGCATTACCGACGCACAGTGTTGCATATGTGCTGTTCTTGCGCTGAGCGGGACCAGTTATTCTCCTGGTTGCGACGTTAGTCACAGTTACTTTCTTCAGCAGAAGTTGGCAATAAAGTTTCGTAGCTGCTATTTGAAGCTAACTTCACTTCAGTCATATTTCGTACCAGGTTTGGTGATTGGATACATCCAATATTTGTGGCAGGTTCCACACCGGCTTTCGTACCTGGCCAATCACGTCGCAGTTTCAGAGCGTAGGGCGCTCACCGTGACTACTACTTGAAACGAGTTGATGAAGAAACCGAAAAGGACGCCTCCGCTAGATTATACATCCGTGAAGTTGAAACTATTTCAAATAGATTTAAAATACGACAAAGACGAATAGTACGAGCTATGACAACTTTTAATTACTGTTTAAAACCGTTCTAAATGCTTGAAATATTACCTGCTGTATAAAAATAATAATTCGCACTATTGACTGTATATACTGCATATAAACTTCTAAACTTGCGTGTTAACTGGTATCACAATGAAAAATTCGTGGTATCCGTTACTACAGTGTATCTTTTGGGCGTGAGTTCAAAACTCCGTCGTATCCAAATTTGTTTATCATTAAATTTTACATACGGATAATATCCCGGCATGTAGAGAAAAATCTATATTTTGCAACCGGCCAGTAATTTTCGTCAAAATTAAAAATAACACACTCGTACACTAGTGACTTCACACCATTTTCAAGAAATGAATTAAACTATACTAGTGAGCAAACAATTTATGTAAAAGGTGAACAGTAATATAGTAATATTAAGATGTACTAGCTAGTTTTTTTAGGCCTACGCAAGTTACTAACTGGTAGCAGTTCTACGAATTGGGTTAATATCACACTGAGCATCCACCGAGGGTGCCGAATGCTAGTACGCAAACTGGTGTCGTGTAATATTAATCTTCCATGACGGCTCATATAGCGGCTGGTATACCGGCTCGTGCACCAAGGCGTATAGAAGTTTGTACAATGACCAAGTACGGCTGCAAGTATCGAGTACTACCGACTTAAGGCTAACTGCGAGATAAAATTCGTTTTCATAATCGCCTTTAGAATGTAACAGGATTTTGGGTAGTAATAACCTGATTGCTTAATGGAGGCCTTCTAGGATGGCTTCATTATGAAAATTTACTATATACACTAATTGCCATACAAATTTCGCTAATAAAACCAAAGGTTGGATTTTGGTGAAATTTGTTTTGATGGCACAGAAAAACGAAATACGAGGTTGCTGTATCAGTCCTATAGCTCTACATTTGGCCACCAGGGGACAGAATAAATAAACATGTAGAACCTCGTTTGAGCCACCTCGTTACTGGGTACTTGCATAAATATCACCTGGTTTGGAATCAAAGAGAGTCCTAATGTTATCATGGGCCATAATTATGAACAGATATTGTAATTGTATTCCAGGTCGAGAACAGTCCTACATGAAGTAAGATCGCGTCCAGGAACGAACCATTTTCTAGGAGGAGCCGGTCAGCCAGTGGGTTGATATATTGTGTCTGCTCAGTATACATACACTTTATAAAAAAATGGTATTAAGGATCTTGAAAGTAAAGAATTTTTATATTATATATTTATTTCAGTTTTAAACATATGTACTGCATTTTGTAACATATCCCACCCTCAAAGTTTTTTTGCGCACAGATAATTTTAATTCACATTTATTTAATTCCTAGAATAATTGCAACCATTTCTATTCTCTCGCGTTGAACTTTTATGGAATGTTTTCTATGTTCATGATTTTTATGTGTTTCCTGTCAAACACCGAGAAAGTTAAATCTGCAAATTCTTCGGTGGGCAATTCGCAGCTGGGAAATTTGATTCACATGGGGCAGTGCTGCAACCAAACGTACTGACAACAGCCAAGAACTTCCATGTTGTCTTAAAGGCTTTTATGTATTTGTATAAAACATAGAACCTGTTCTCCCCCTCAGCTGCGTGGTTTGCAAGGAAGGGGCTTTTTTTTCCACAACAACAAGTTCTTCTGTTGAATGTAAGGTTATCACTGCAAACAAGTGCCAGCTATTAGCTCCTGTGTCAGAAGTGCTAAACTTACGGAGCCCATCTATACAAGATGTTCGGAAACTACCTGTCGAAATTCAAACCACAGCATCTGTGGGCGAATAGAAACAAGAAACTCTAGTCACAAATGTTCGGAAAGGCATTTTAATACGTTTACATTTAGTTGAATTTCGGCAAACGACGCCGGATGTCCGCAGCCGTATGTGCCAGTGTGTTAAACAAGTTGCATAACACGAAGGCGAACTGATCCACAGCAGTGCTGCACGTGGCACTCTGCGTCGCCTGTCGGTCGGATGTGTTGCCACCGTCCCACACACAGGCATTACTGCAGTGGCAGATGAGAGTGCATTTTCAAGGTTATAGGCTATTCACGGTAAACTGAGCACTTTCGTAAGCCCTGCTTGAGATCTACTTGTGTGCACTTTATGTATTTTACCACCTTATGTCAAATTGGCGTTGTCATGGGCCTCATCACTTTATTCATGCGTCGGTCAAGTGAAACTGTGGAATTATTGAAAATGTAAATATGTTACAAATCTGCTCAATTTTACACTTCGATGCATAAAAAAACAGAAGACGAAATAAATAATTCAAATTATTACAAAGCGTTACTTCGCATTTTTATTTCGATTATATGGAACTACTTCCCATTCATCATTACCAACTTTACTGGGCGCATGTCACTCAGTGTGCCCGTTAAAGCATATTGAGGTAGGGGCAGAGACTTTTTGCAAAGGTTGATTTCAAGAGTGCTCACTTTATCGTGAACAGCCTTTACCAATGTACAAGCACTGGTCGCATGTCGCACCACCGATGTTCACCTTCGTGTTATGCAACTTGTTGTACATGTAGGTACATACAGTTGCGGACAACCGGCGTCGTTTGCCGAAATTCAACTCAATTTAAGCATACTAAATGTCCTTTCCGAACATTTTGTGACTATAGTTTCTTGTCTCTATTCGCCCATAAATACTGTGGTTTGAATGTTGACAGCTAGTTTCTGAACATCTTGTATAGGTATATAGCAGTTCGAGTATTAGCATGTTTTAATCTAAAGACAATAGGTCACCATTCCGTAGCATTACTAATGTTGCTCTGTGCTATAACCACCACAAACGTAGGCGATAGTGTTTAATTGATAATCGCAGAACCGTTAAAAGTTAGTTAGACCCACAGAATTTCTCGTTATTGGCATCTGGAAATGTTTTTGTCAGAGCTACAGAGTTCTAGTGCAGTTTCGATACAATCGCTAGATTTTGGACACAGAGAATGCAGGATCTGTTCACGACTTACTGAAAATCGAGCCGTCATATCGTCTTCCTGTAGGATATCGGTGTCGTCCATAAACAGTCTTCTATGTGTCGGTACTTTCGCTTGTCTATTGTAACCAACGGAACTTGAGTGTGAATTTGAAATAGTACAATGATAGGCAGTTCCCCATGCTGTATAATATAACTCTCGAAGCTTTACAATGCAACTTCCCTCAAACTCCTTCAATTATTCTTACAGCTGTCTCGTGCGGCCTTTTGGCAAGCTTGTCGATAATTTAGTATGCCACATTGACTGTCATAGAACAAGTACTGATGTGATGGCGGAATGGATTTCATTCACAGTTACTTCCGAATTTTCAAAGGCCTTGCTAAAGTTATACCTCCAGAATATTCCTCCGCATCATACTAACAAAACTTAAATAAGTCTAGAGAATGACATTAAAAGGACAACACACCGCATTCGTGGACACTTATTTTAATAATATTTTGCATGGAACTATTTCTTACTAGGCATTACCAACAAACCTATTTTATTCCGGTTTTAGTCTTATTAATTACAAATAAAATATAATAATATATATATCAGAAATGTGATATATTTATCTTAACAGGAGAACAAAATGCTTGTGATACATGACATGTTTATAAAACAACCAAGCAAATCATACACGGGGTGATTTTTCAGAGGTTCGATTCAAGAAGTGCGAGGAAATCTCGACTATACCACACATGAAAATCACACGAAAATCCATGACAGTGACCTCATACGACATGCGTATTCACCGTAATAAGTCAAGTTAATATATGTATGGTTCGTGACTGATGAAAATATCCCAGGAAAGAATTTACTTAGCTTGACAGCAGTAATATTCAAACACGGAAACTATGTTTAACCGTGACATCACATACCTTTCGCTAAAAGTTAACAACTGCCTACCACACCCGATTTTCCTGAAACTGTACTCCCCCACCACAACCTTACATATCTGATTTCCAGGGTCTCTCTCATAATGTACTCTAAGTACTTACAACTGATTACCGATGGTCTCGGAATGCTTTTCCCATAACACTCAATTTTTATGACAATGAGTGTATTGGCGCTTGCACATCTTCTGCTCTCTGATACTTCTTGAACATTATGATATCTGTTGAGATGGGTCAGTAAGCTCCACTATTTCGACGCGAAAGGAAACCCAAGCTGTGAGATAGTGGTTACAATGTCCTCAGTCGTGTTCCAGGAGTAACGAGTGTTCTCTGTGCTTGGATTGTGATAAACAGTAGCTAAATAGTGCATCTTCAGGACCTTAGGGTGGATCCTTAAGCCTAATTCACACTCTCCACAAGTTTCTACATATTTACGCACTTCAAACTGTATAAGATGCGATACATACGTGTGAACATCAGTAGTAGAATTATCTACTTTCTGGGGCTAGGGCACGGGGCACTGGCGCTAGCGCTGATCTCCACCATCTTAGAATTTTCCTTTTTTTCCCTAAAATTTTCAATTCATTTCCTTAATATTTCACGTTTTTCCCTCAAAAAGGAACGTTCCCCCATTTGCAAAGAATGATCCCGTTTTGTCCGTTGGAAGGATTTGGAGGGGTCGTATTTTACTCTTGCCCTTGAAACCAAAGAATTTAAAAAAATCCGAAAAAAAATCGAAAAATCGAAAACAAATAGAAATCGAGGGGAAAATTACATTAATGTCACCCGACTGTCATATTTGATGTCGGTGACCTTGACCGTTGACCTTTACCCTTGACCTTGAATGACCTTGATCCCAGCAAATTACAAAATTCTCTAAAAATTACGAAAAAAATAAAAGCTTTCAAAAATTTATTTTAAATATTTACAAAAAAATTATTAAAATTTATTTCTAAAATTTTTAAAATTAAGAGTTTGATTGTTTGGGCTCAGAGGGGACAGCGTACCAGAGTCGACCACCATAAGGATAAAAGTGATGCTGACATTTCCCCATGTCATTTACTTTGACCCCGTGTTCATGACCTTAAACTGTACAATTCGCAAAATATTCCAAACTCTCCAAAAATAGTTTAAATTTCCAAAAAAAAGATTACATAAAAAATAATTTTAAAATGAATGGAATATTTTTAAAAATGTATAGAAATTATTTAACAAACATACATTTCTGGAGGTCCCCCTGCACTACTTCCAGAAGATTACCGACCCCATCAATATTTCTCATTCGTTAATTGGCCGAGAGGCCTCAACCCCACTCACTACATTCCACACCAAGCTCACCATACCTCTCCCCACCCTACACCCTCGCAATAATAAAAATTTAGCAAAATCACAAAAATCAGAAAACAGTTCCAAAATTCGAGGAACATATATTGTTAACCCCACACTCCTCCCACTCGAACTCAGCACCCTAACAATACACCTCTCACCACCGCCCTTAAAAAAAATCTATTAAATAGCAAATAATTTAAGAAGTAATTCTATAGAATCGAGAAAAAAATGTTTTGATAACATCGAGCTTCATGTTGGATAACAGTGAAATTAACCTTGTCCCAATGACTTCAAAGACAAAATGATGAAAAATTGAATACATCGAAGAACAAACTACATTAGTGACAACCCCCATGTTGGATAGTGACCCCAATGACTCCGACCTGAATCACATTGCCCCCATGCCCATAAACTTGAAGTATGTTAAACCGTAATATCGTAAATTTCCCAAAAAATCGATTTAATTTAAACTTACAAGAAATTAAATGTGAAAAATATAGAAAAATTGAGTAATTAACATTTAAACACTTTCGTGCAGAAGGCGCATTTCTAGATGGCAGGTGAAACTATCAGTGATGAAGCACCACGATACAAAGATCTGCATACGACTGAAACCCCACCACCATCCCCTCCAATTTTTATTCGCTGATTAAACCTCGTGTTCGCTCCCCTCCCCCAATTACTGTGCTTCACAAAGGCAACTCATCACATTGCTCGCTCGTGATTGATTGTTGGTGGCAAGTCATCTCGTCCTCTGCAGATAATTAATGTAACTAAAGGTGTGTCACATCAGTGTTTCGTCTGAAGTGAGAGGTGACAGATCGCATGCTCTTCTTTGACATTTTCAGCATTCAGGCTGGTAATGATTCTTTTTGTTCGTTTCTTCCATCAGTTTCTGCAGTGAATTGGCAAGAATGCTCGTAATTTAATTACACATAAATTTCCCCACCAGAGTAAAAACTCTGTCTGAAGTTTCGAATACTAGTTCCAAACAGCTAGCTATTTGTGTGTAGATATAAAGACGAAATTATGGTTTATTACCATGTGTTCGACCAACATCCTAATTTCGTCCTTGGTGGTACCATCGTTGACTTATGTTGGCCTGCTTATGTTGCGTCGATGTTATTCGCAAATGGTTCTTGTAGAACCACTGAGACTTCGAATGTACGAGGGCAGCTAAAGTAACAAACAGTCTTATCTTTCATGCTCTTCTAAGACACGAATATTTTGATCAATCCCAATCTTCTGCAATCCTCCTCCACATGCCCTTGCATTTGAAATCTTCCTCTTCTCAGCAATCTACCTCCTTATAATTCCTTCTCAGTGTCAGAAATCCCTATCCTCAGCAAATCTCCACCTCAGTAATCCTCCTCTTCCTCGCCAATCCTCAGTAATCCTTAGTAATCACCAATTTTTTACAAGAAATATTCCAGATTTCCTCAAAAACATTTCTGAAAACATTCCTGCAATTAGCTCCACACACACCACAATCAGCACCGTACACACAACTCTTAGCACCGCACACACTGCAATCAGCATCGCACGCACTGTAGTTAGCACAGCATGCACCACAGTTAGCTCTTGATGCACAACAATCAGCACCAAACGCACCACAATCAGCAATGCAACATACTCCTTATGCAACACAATTGACCCCTCATGCACCGAAACCGACTGCTCATGCACCACAACTGATCACTCATTCACTGCAACTGACCCCTCTTGCTCTGCAACTGATCCGTCTTACATCGCACCTGTCTCTTTATGCCCCACAAACGACACTTCATGCACCGCAACTGATCCCAAATGCACCGAAATAAACCCCTTCTGCTCAGCAGAAGAACCCTCCGGCTCTGCAAATGACACTTCTGCCCTGCAAATGAACCCTTCTGCTCAGTAAATGACCCCATCTGCTCCGCCTTTGCTCCGAAAATGACTCATTCTACTCCACAAGAGACCCCTCCTGCTCTAAAAATGACCCCAACTGCTCCGCAAAAGACCCCTCCTTCCCCGAAATTGACCCCTCCTGCTCTGGAAATGACCTCTTCTGGTCTACAAATAACCCCTTTTGCTCAACAATTGACCCACCATGCTCTGTTAATTTTCACCTCCTGCTCCGCAAATAACTTCTTGCTCCACAAATGACTCCTGCTCTGCTGATGATCTCCCAGTATCCACAAATGACTCCTCACACTCCGAAAATTACACCTAATGCTCCACAACTGGTTCATTGTTTCTTATGTTGGAATTCTTTGCAGTCAGCAAAAAGGAAATCTGTCTGTGCCTATTTGCCAAGTGGATTAAGTTCACTTGTTATCAGCTTTACATGTTTATTGAAGTCAAGGTCCAACCCGAACCTTTGGAAACCATTTATTCTTTCTCTTGACATAATGTGTGTAAAATATTGTCCACAGTGCTTTCTATTGCGTCTACATTCCCAAAGTCACATTCCAGGTCATAAAGGATCTTATACAAAATTCGTGATTGTGGGGTTTTGGTATCGTATAGCTGTAGTCCACACACATGTTATACATTACAACGCCTTATGTTTCACGTCATCGATAAGTTGGTTTATCATGTTATGTTTCATATTTGACAGGAACGAGCAAATGTCGTTCGATGTTGTGACATATTAGGTGAAACATAATTTTTTAAGAAGACCCCTGAATGCTGGTCGCTTAAGAGAAAACCAATTAACATTAAGCTTTGGCTCGCGGAGCACTAACATAGGTTGTGTTGTACAATCAGGTGATGTTTATGCAGGTCGCGGCCACATGTTCGTTGAGGTCAAAGGCATCTCTTCGTTTTCACGACTCATCTTCTATGATGAGAGAGCCCTTCCAAATTGATAGTTAAAGCATGAGAACTACAATTTTTTCTATATAAAGCGAATCATTTTACAGTAAAAAGCCCGACTTCCACTCACAGATGACATTATGTCATATGTATTAAATGTAAAATATGTGGGAGCACTCTGAGAAAACCCGCATAATCGATCACTTTAGAAGAAAACTCACATTTACAATTATATATGTATGTTTATATACGCATATAATTATAAACATAGAAATATGCAATATAACTATACATATTTATGTATAGATAAATTTAAAATTATTCAATACTTATATGTGTATATATGCATGAAAGAATATTTATAAAATATATCTTATATTGTTATATAAATATATGCGTGTTTTCTTCAGCAGCGAACGAGTATGTGGGTTTCCTTGGAGTGCTCCCACATTTTTTCATTTAAATTTTATTACAGAATGCCTTCTGTAAACAAAATCTGGGCTTTTTATTGCAAAAAGAAACGCTTTTATATACATAAGATGCAGTTGTTCGGAAATCATATATTTGGGAGGCCTCAGCCTTACAACGAAAATGAATTGTGAAAACGTAGGGATACCTTTGACCTCAACGATCATGGTGCTGTGACCTGCATTAAGTCACCTTATTTAGCAACACAATTTACATTAGTGCTCTGCGAACCGAAGCTTAGTTATAAGTTTTTTTTTTTCCAGAAGTGATCTACTTAAAAGACTATGTTTTACCGAATGTGTCAATACATCGAAAGATGTTTGATCGTTACTATCAAGTATGGAACCTAAAATAAAGATCAACTTATCAATGAGGTGGAAAAATATGTCTGTGTAAACTATAATAGTAGCTGTACTGTGGCTATACGAATCCAGAGCCCCACAATGACAAATATTACAATAGAGCCTTCTAGACCGTGAACGTACCTGTGTATAATGTAGACACGAAAAAACACTTTTTACTATTGTATACACAAGTTTTGTCAACAGGAAGAAGAAATGTTTTCCAAAGGTTCGGGTTGAACCTTAGCTTCAGTAAATCATGAATAGCTGAGAGCAAGCGGACTCAATCCACTTGGCAAATAGTCACTGACAGATTTTCTTCTACCTGGCTGTAGAGATTTTCAGTTTAAAATAACAGCAAACCACTACATGAATGCGAAGCCAGGATTGTGTGAGGGGTCAGATGTGGAAAATGAGGTGTAATTTTCAAAGCATGAGGGGTCAGTTTCAAAGCATAAGTGGTCTGTTGTGTAATACAAGTGGTCATTTGCGGAGTGTGAAGTTTCATTTTTCGACCAGAATGGGTTATTTGTGGAGCAGGAAGGGTCATTTGCAGAGCAGGAGCAGTCATTTGCAGAGAGTGTGAGAGGGGGGAGGGGTCTCTTGTGGAGCAGAAGGGATCATTTGCAGATAAGTCGGTGTTATTTCCATAGCATTAGTGGTCATTTTCGGCATAGAGGGGTCATTTGCCAAGCATAAGGCGTCAGTAGCGGTGTAAGAGGGGTTAGTTGCGGTGCGATAGGGCTCAGTTACTGTACATGAGGGGTCAGTTGTGGCACTGATAAGGGAGTGTGCGGTGCTGATTGTGGTGAATGTGGAGCTAACTGTGGTGGGGAATGTTTTTTAAGAATTAAGGGTTTTGGTTTGGTGAGGATTGCAGATTACTGAGGATTGTTGAGAACGATTGCTGAGGTGGAAGAGTATTACTGAGGTGAATGATTGCCGAGGGGAAGAAGGATTTCTGAAGAGGAGGATTGCTGAGGAGAATTACTGAGGAGGAGAAGAATATCAGAGTTAGAGGATTTCTGAGGAGGAGGATTGTAGAGGAGGACTGCAGAGGAGAATTGCTGAGGAGGATGTTTACTGAGGAGGAGGATTGCGAAGGAGGATGATTGTTGTGGATTGAGATTGATTGGAAGAATTTATGTCTGTCAAGAGTGCGAAAGATAAGAATACTGCTGATCACCTAACTGCCCTCGTACATTCGAAGTCTCAAGGGTTTTACCAGCACGTTTTGTGAATAACATCGATGAAACATAAGCAGTCCAGCAGGAATAAACAATGGTAGCACCAACTACGAAATCGGGATGTTAATGGAATCTTTCATTTTTATATATAAACTCCAATAGATCGCTGGTCCGAAATTGTATTCGAAATTTCTGACAGATTTTTTACTTTGGTGGATAAATTTATGTGTAATTAAAATACGAGGACAATTAATAATACCCTACAGAATTTGATGAAAGAGATAGATTTTAAAAATCTTATCGGGCTGAATGAAGAAAACGTCAAGGAAGAGCATGTGATCTGTCACCTCTCGCTTCAGATGAATAATTGCGAGGTGGCACAAACTTATCTGCTGGGGAAGAGATATCATGTAACCAACAACCAATCACGAGTGAGCAATGTGAAGGCATGCCTTGGTAAAGCACGAGATGGCTGGGAGTTGACAAGTGAATACTATGTTTAATCAGCGAATATCAATTGGAGGGGATGGTGGCGGGGTGTCAGTTGTCTGCTGGTTTTCGTATCGGGGTGCTTCGTCGCTGATCGCTTTACCTGCCATTGAGCGCCAAAACTTCTGCTTGAAATTCTTGAAATGATATGTACAGAATTTTTCGACATACATAATTTTTTATCCTTTTGGAAATTTTGTTAACAATTTTGGATATTTTTTTTTTTTGGGAATTTCGGTTTGTTTGTTGAAGGTAGTTTAAGTTTATGGACATGAGGTCATAATCATTGTGTCAAGTTAATTTGGGTCAATATTCAACAATATTGTTGTAGTCACCAAAGTAATATGTTCTTTGATTCCTAACAGTGCAAAGTAATCAAATATCTGAGTCTATCAACAGAGGTATTGTGGTCTTTAGAAAATATGTAGCCGGTGTTTTTGTTGTCTTCTGCATGCTTCACGTCATTTTCTTCAGCATAGCCAGTGAGGAGATGTGCGAGGACGTTGAAAATAACGCCACTGTTTTCACTGTCAACGCTGTCTTCATTATCGTATCCATGGCCCTTCTATTTTTCGTAATTCTTCGGTCTGGAACGCAATAGCATATACTTAGGAATAATCAATCAGATATGACTAACTATAACCTCTTTTATTTATGGAAGATTCTCATAGCACACAGCGAGCGGCGCCACTTCGATTGTGATTAGCAGGAGTATTGACAGGGAGTATGTCATGCTAAAAGAGCATCCGATGAACTCTGATATGTATCAACTCGACAAATAATAATCGAAATTCTACTGTCGTCGATACCGAGCACGATGGTAAAACTTCACTTTGAATATTTACGAAATAAATCTAATATGAGATACTTATTGGCGGGGGTATAACAGAGATCCCGATCAGATCTGGAGTATATGATTGTAAATATGCATCAAAACGGTTTTGAACAATGGCGATTACGTTCAGTAACATCCTCATGTTTGTTAATAAAGCTTTTTGCTTCGTGTGTGCCAGGGAGAAAACGAGCCCATGCTTACACAAGTAACATTTCTCAACATCGCACCTCAGTTCTTCACCAGACATAAAGTAATAATTTGTTCCTTAAAATGAAGGCAATAATAAATATAAGCCCTATTTCCTATGTATAAATATTTGCAAACTGTTCTGTGAACACTGTGACAATCACCATCCCAGAGAACCACGAAACATGGAGGAGAACAGGCACATATTCTGTAATGATTATTTCGCACCTACACAGGACCGACCGCACTCAATCTCAATGAATCACACCATTCTCTCGACAACAGTTGCACAGCTACCTGAGCTCACACCTTCCATCAAGGCGAGCTAGGTTCGATTCCCACCTGGGGTTGCACCTCTGTTTTCGTGCATGTGGGAAATGTGATTGTTGCCGTTGTCAGTCGTATCACCGTGATGGATTTGGCGAGTCCGGCAGATTTTCTGGGGACACTTGAACTTCTTCGCCGACCTAAATATTGTCACCCATTTCCGCTGCTAAACTCTCTCTCTCAACTCAAAACATATGGTGTTCCCTGAAAAAAAATTACTGGTGTGGGTGGGTCGGCTGTCCACCCCGCTGTCCACTCCGATATTTTCGTTCTTTAAAAAATTCGCTTAATACCAATGTTAAATAATGCAGATCACTGACGAAGAGTAAATGACAAGTGAAACGTTTTGCAGTTTCTCGAGTCAGCTGTTGTAAACGCAGTTCAAACCACCAGTTTTTCGGTGGAAGATATCGAGATTCTGGGATTTGATCGGCTGAGAATCAGTAAGCTCGTCACTCAGAATGGAGGAACAGTCATCCACATGTGAATTTTAGCTGTTTAATTAATGGAAAAATGTATTATATATATTTTATAAAGAACAAATGTGGGTATGAAAATAGTATGAAGGTTTTCTCAGAGTGCATCAACCGTTGCTCTTTATATATATATATGTGTGTGTGTGTGTGTGTGTGTGTGCGTGTGTGTGTATCCATTACGGTTGCACATGTCTCTCGTTTACTTCTTTAATGGCACCCGTATCCAACTCTTTAAGAACGCCTTTGTCCTAATATATTTTTCCCAGCCTCGCTTGCAGTTGAGATTAATCGTGTTCTTTTTCTGTGTGTAAAGGAGTGTGCGTGTGTTTGACGCATCATCAAGTGGTGAATGTACCACCTTTTTTGTTATTTCTTTGTTTCTCATCATCTAAATGTGTCTTTGGTTTCACTGGAATTAATGAAAATGTTCACATTTGACTATTTTTGTACGAAAAATAAACAAATAAATGCTTGCGCCATCATTTATTTACAAGAAATGTGTACGAAGAATTGATTTCTTAACATTAGGAAGAGATAACCACAGCTCTAAAATCTAATGGCTCCCATAATGCACTGGCTACAATTTGTTCTAATTTGTTCGCACTTGTTAAGTCTTTTTAAATATGTCTCGACGAGATTGGTGGTGAATTAGAGTTGTATGCATATGCCTTCACTGGGATTCGTATTGTGGTATATATCTGCATGATAGACTAGCATCTTGGTAATAAAACTGTGTTTAAGTTAGCATAATTCACAAAGGGTGAATACTATTGATACCTGTTGGATGAGAGGCCGCACATATACATACACATAATAGCATGTCGCTTTTCATTCGGCCAATGTGTGATGGGACTCTGGAGGGGTAGGGTTGGGATGTTCTGCCGTGGATCAGATATATCTCTTAATGGAACGAGCGCACACGAATGTATGAAAATACAGTAAATATTTTTTGCCAAAGGCAACAGTAGTTTTTTATGATATTTTAGTTGTGGTGAGTGTACCTTTACACAAGCGTATTTTCACGGTGCCGCCCCCCCCCCCCCCCCAAATATACTATACGTACATCATTTGCGTATAAAAAGAGTTTTATATCTGGACACTAAAAGCTAAAAATATCGCTATATTTCAAGTAACTATAAAGTTATTTTTCTTCACACTGCCTAAATTTTTAATGCACTGAATTTTAACTTGGGAGGAATGTTTTTAATGATGAGCGTCTATATCATGTTGAGAGGGAATGCACGGGATCCTTCACTGTGGATATCGCATACCTAAGGGGCAGCGAAGTGGTTTTTACTCTTTTTTGAGTGTTTCGAACCACAATTACTTTAAACAAAGCTGCATAACGCATCCGTACACGGCCCATGATTTTTTCCAACATAAATTTAAAAAAAAATATTTTTCTGAGGGTGTTAAGCATATTGTTTAGAGGGGATGGGGCACTTTTTGAATGATTATTCGTTAGTATTTACCCCTAAACCTGCTCATTGTATGCTTCTTTTTCATGATGTATATTTCTAGTATGAGGGTTTACAGTATTTTCATTATCTTTCCTTTCGACTCAAATACATTCCTTTTGTTGAATGGGGTAGGTTTTGCAAAGCTGAGTTCAAGTAATTCATTACAGTTTTTTGTTGGTATGTTTATGTGGAAAGCCAACAGCGATGTTTTCCCCGTTCGAAATAAACATGTTCAAATATCCTTCGAAAATCCGAGCTCGTTGTGCGGGGCATAGGCCTGCACACTGTGATAGAATGCAGTTTGGACCTCCACGACGCCATTGCCATTAAACAACCCAGACCCTGCCGCGATTCTTGGGTGTGATGGTTTGCTGGCCCGATGGCGGATATTCATCCTGAACTCTTGGTTTTGTGGAAAGTATACTCTTACGCTGCTTTGACGGAGACTGTACACGACGGATTTTGACAGATGAAGGTCCTACAGCTACACAAGTTTTTGCATGCCTCTGCATGCTATCACGCCTAGCAAATGCCGTGCCACCTTTTACGCACTATATGTCACTCGATCTGCATTATTCGAACATTCATACTTTTGGTGCCTTCGAACACATTTGATGAATGCAACCGAAGTATTACAGTAGTGTCACGAGTTCTGAGTTAACCCCTTTGAAAATTATATAGGCCGTAAATATATAACTAAGAAAAAAACTGAGTTATAATACCAGTAGGAGGAAATAGCTGACTTTGTAACGTGATCTGGGATCGGGGCTCGGACTGTTCATTCTCTGTAATTCCGGTCAGCCGGTGGCCATCTTGTCCGCCATGTTGTTTGTCGGTGGCCTTTGACCTCGGTTACCTTTGACCTCGGTGACCTTTGACCTTGAAAACCTAAATTTAAAAAAATTATAATAAATTAATTTAAAAAAATATGAAAACATAATCAAAAATATAAATAATTTTGAAAAATTATTGAAATCTATTAAAAAATTATTATTAAAAATTAATTTTTACATTTTCGGTGGTCCGTCCCCTCAGACCTCCTATATACTACTAAATCTATTATCTTCAGACATCTTGCTTTTTGTTTGCCATTTGTTTATACATTGGGGAGTACGCCATCTTGGATTTCATAAGTTTACATCCCTTAGGTGGCACTGGTGTATTAATTCTCCCACCAGGTGAGTTGTCAATTTAGCCACCAGGTGGTAGCCATATTTGTTTACATTTTTTTAAATATAGGTGGCACTGTCGGCACCCTCCATGTTGGATTCTATTTTCAACACATAGATGGCGTTATTTCTCGATTGTGCCACTTCTATCGGCATGTACCGAATGGCAACATAGACCATTCCTGAAAAGTACAGAAACATTAATATATAAGTTTTTGTTTGAAAATTTAAATGCAAGTATTTTTATTAAAAATAATTTTATATAAAGTGGTATTTTTATAATTTAAATAAAACAAAATATTTTAAACGAACATTTTTATTTGGTAATGTAAAAAATGAGAAAAAAAACACATGTTTATTAATTGCAATCTGTAGTGTTCACGGCTCAATGTCTGCTTCAACAAACCAGGAATTGAAGCAGACAGGGAAACTCCACTGCCTGACATACACTCTTCTGTTACGTCGTTTCAGCACCTTCTCGACCAAATACACAACTGCAAATTTTGTAGGCTGGATCTCCTCTGCTTGAAACCACCAAGTTTGGGAGCATTATTCCGATCATCTAGAAAGTAAGTCCTTGGAGCATAGTTGTGTATATGTCGCACACGAAAGAGTTCGGGGCTTCAATTCGCGGTGAACCCTTTCTCGAAGATGTATTTCTGTTAGGAGATGCACACCAGGTCGCCAACCTTGGCTTTATACTTTCGTGGTTCCCTCCTTTTCACATCAGTGCACAAGGTTCGAAGCTAAGCAAAGTCCTTGACGTCTTCGGACATCATGTGAGTGGTAGAATGAAAGGTGGAATTATACTCGCGGACGAGTTTTGGGAAATCGTGTCAGCCACTTTTAGCTCCTGTTTGCAGCGAAATGCCTCCACATTTGCCTTTCAGAGTCCTGTTGAACCTCTCGACGATAGAAGCTTTGAGATTGCTGTATGGGGAATAATGATTTATGTTATGTTTCTTCATCAGGGCATTGAAATCTGCATCGTGTAATTCCTTGCCCTGGTCGGTTTGTACATTTGTCGGGATGCATCCTTCACCCAATACGTCTGGCCCAGGAAAATTTTCTATGTGCACCGATAACTGCCATTATGTATTTGTAGCCCTTGTTTACATGAGATATAGTATCATCTCGACGATGTTGGCTTGAAATAGATCATTCATCCCACACATAATGACCTTGTGGGGGCGGCAGTTGCATCTCGCAGAGACGTACAGTTCATTGGTGATTCCCAATCGATCCATTTTATGTAGCCTCCCTCCATAAGATCTTCGACGATTGAAATTATCTCGTTAGTGTGGGAGTAACTTCCAATCCTTTGCGAAGGGTGCAGTAACTGCAGCCTATCGACCAGCTCATTCGGGTAGTCCCAGAATATGTAGATGGTGTTCTTGTCGTCGTCTATCTTCTTCAGACCTTCGCCGCTTTTCAGTGTTAGGCCGCTGAAGAGGTTTGCGAGAATGTCGATTTTTTTGTGATCGTCCTTATAAGCACCGGTCTCGGGATCATTACCTTGGTAAAGTGCATGTGTGAGTTCGAGCAAAGTATTGTATTCCAACAGGTTGGATCCTGTAAAGTCGCTGGGCTCCTTGCGAAATAGAATTTCATATAGCCTGGGGTCCCACGTGGCTTGTAATTGCCAACTCGGATGATCCCATCTGGTAGAAACTATTTCATCAGCACCAAGGAACCATTTATCATTATGCTTTTATATACCATATGCCATCATTATTGCGAGATGTGTTTGAGAGTAGGTATCGACGAATCAAAGCATTGGGTTTAGGCACTCTCTTCTGTAATTTTTTCTCGTGTAGCAAATCCACATGTGGCCCATCATCTCTATCTCTCTGTACATCGTCATCATGTTTTATCTTCTTCATAGGCTCAGCAGTATTGCCGATTTCGGTCTTCATGGCTATGCGTGCTCTATCGCTCTCCATGAATACATCGAAAGGACGAGTAATGGGATTAAAATTTTTTTAATTTATAAGGTCAGGTGAAAATTTGGCTTTGTTGGTGAGCAAATACTTCGAGCGAACAGACTGTATCATCCGCTGCAGGTAGCTGGCAATGTCCGACATTGGACATAATAAACATTTTTATTGTTGCTCTCTTAAAGGTTTAGTTTTGGGTCTCCACATATATACTTTCGATCTTGCCTAGACAATCGCTGCAGACACACAATATGTCCCTGCTGTAATTCTGAATATCCATTTTCGTGGCGAGGTGGGAAATCGAGGTATCGAATGTATGCTGCATGTAATCTTTAAGCACTTTTAGTTTCTCTTCATTTTGTACAGATGCCATTTCAATCTGTCAATAATTTGCTTTTGAACAACTTGCTCGCCCATGGCCACCATACTGCAGACGATCTCCGTTTTCACATGCTCCATCTTTGTCCTTAGCTCGGACAGGTAGTTCTGAAAGAATGTGATTTGTTCGGTCAACATACTGCGCAGTTCCGAGATAGTGCCATTGCCAGTTTCGAGAATCAAATGTTCAGTAACAGCATCCTTGAATCCTTCGTGTTTGCCAAAATTTGGAATTATTCTTCTACCAGCATCAAAAGTTCTATCATTTCTTGGTATAAGACAACCTCCATCGTCATCTTTATGATGACGCAGATTGAGGCTACTTTGCCCGAATTTCGATGTACTGTAGCTAATTCTCGACGGTCGGCGATGAACTGATCGAATCCCCATCGGTCATGTCGATAACGCTTACCTTGACGTGTCGAATCTCCGAGCTGCATGTGTTACTTTTTCCGCCTCTCGACCTGGGCCCTATTTCATAAAACTACAAGTCTACAAGATACAACTTACAACTTCAAGGAAATATTCTACAAGTGTAATTCTGAGGTGTTTCATAAAGAAAATTGTTGGACTTGTAGAAGTTGGCACACTTGTAACTAATTTTTAACAAGTTTACAAGTCAGCTGTTCATTGTTTATTTGTCTTTTCTTTATTGAGTTATTTAGTTGTAATAGATACAACACAGTTGTTCTTTGTAAAATGAGTTCACGAGAAACTATGAAACAGTGCAAAGTGGTTGTGCTGCAAAAAATCAAAGAAGAGAAAAATATTTTGTTTGATGCTTTTTCGGACAAATTAAGCAAAAATGACAAACATGCAGCTTGGACTGATGTCTCAAATTTGGCATATTCGCTTGAGCTCTTGCCTCAGGAAAAGGGCTGGGAATATGTCCGGGATGTATCATGGCAAAATTGGAAAACAGTGAACACAGTAAGTATAATAACCTCAAAAGTTGTTGTTAGCAAATTGGTATGAAACCATAACTAAAGTGTCCATGGTAAGTAACATAACCTCAAAAGTTGTTGTTAACAAATTGGTATAAAACTACAATTAAATTTTTTCCAATCTAATGAAATATAATATGCTTGCTATGTGATTCCATAAACACAAAAATAAAACTAGAAAATTATTTTGTTTATGTACATGATTCTTATAATTCTCATTTATTAAAACAGTAACAAATATATGTGTTATTGTATATGCATGAAATAAATATACATACACATCTACATTCATACATACATATATACATACAAACATAAATACATATCACATTCCTACACTGGTATATCTTCTGATTGTTATATGTTTATTAATGACGAAGTGTTAACACTGTCATTTCATTTCAAATTACAGGCAAAGGTGGACAACAGGCATTAAACAGGAAGTGGGGGAGGCACTGTTTGTAAATTCAATGAAGTAGACCACATAATTCTAGACATTGTTGAAAAGATTCACCTCTTGTAACTTCCCTGGGTGTACAAGAAACATGGAAATCTCAGGATGCTACTTCTTGCAGTATGATTAATGAGATCACTGTCCAACCAGCTGCTGAGAGTGACCTGCCAGAGTTAAGTGATACTGAGGAGCAGAGAGACAGCAGTGGCATTCCTATTGATAGTATGCATGGAACGAGCAAAAGTACAAATGCCCTTTAAGGGAGTTTTTGTTAAAACTACAAACTTCATTTAAATAGAAAAGTTTTTCATATAAAACTCAAAGTGTTGCATTAAAAATGCATTTAATGAAATTTACAAGTCTGTATAAGTAAAGTGTATATTGAACCATTGGGTGTAATACTACTTGTGAAAATATTTACCACTAGTATTATTAGGCCAAGTAGCTTAGTTAGTTATATTATTTCTTTTGTAAACTTAATACAGTTAGTCTAATGAAGTTAGCCCTAGTTTAAACTTGTGAGTTTGGGGAAACACCAAAAAATTAATTAATTTTTAAAACTAACCTATAAAATGACCAAATAAGTGTTATTTGCATGGGTTATGAATTCTCATAACCAATGTTCTTGCTGTGTTCAATTATCTCTATTAATTGGGAACTGGTGTATATTTGTCTTGTTATTTCACACAAAGCCATGGCAAAAAGTTGTGGATTTGAACATTTCCATCAACTTTATAAAACAACACAACTTTTCATCTCTTATTTTTAGTGGCCATCTTCTACTTTACAAGTTTAAACCAACCATACTAAATCAACCAAAGAAATTAACATACTGCACACTATGGTTTTAAATACATACATGTAATTTGGCTATGAAATATCAAATAGAGAATTTGATACACCAAATTTAATGTTTTAAATGAGGCTTACATTGAACATATCTTATTCACAATTATTCATTTTATGCTTATTGCTGATATTGTTAAAATGTAAATATTTTCCTATAAATTAATAGTAAGAATACAATGAATTTTACAAAATATTTCATAGGATTGCTAACAATCTATCTTACAGTCTTGCCCACCAAAAGTAAGCATTCAAAACAAAATAAAATGAAGCCACAAATGACTTCCTTAAAAAGAAGTGGATTTTGAAGCTGGAATACTTAAAACTGTAAAACTACAAAACAAAATGGAAGATTTTAAAAATGGAAAAAGAGTTGGGAATTCCAACTTATGAATTTACAAGTAATATAGGGCAACCAATTGACTACACCATTGTAGCCAGTGGCAATATTGAAATAACCAATGAAACAGTTGTAACAGCTTCTGGAAAGTAAATGTAAATGTACAGTGTGCTACTTGGGTAAAATGAAATTACATTCCACTGAATGTCTTGTAGTGTAGCATTGAAAATATAATTTGTATGTAAAGTTTTAATGTTTGTTCGTTTTGTGGTCATTACGAAAATTAACTTGTTTAAATTATGACCGTTTCATTACTGATATATATTAATTAATAAAGCTCCACAAAACAGGCAAATGCAATAATTATACTACCTAGAGCACATAGAATATTATTGGGGGTTTGTAAAAACAATTTTTCACATATATATTTTTTATTGCTTACAATTGCACACAAAATATAATAAATTAAAACAATCCAAAGACAAGAGTTGACAGAACATTATTTGTTTCAATTTCTTCTTGGTAAGTTTTGTTATGGCAGTATACTTAAGTGTGTTTGCTTTAAGCCAGGAAAAGTACAGGCTTTTACACTCTGAAATAATTAATCAGTTGATGCTGCTTTGCAAGTGCTGCTGGAAAAATTGGATCATCATCCTCAAATCTGGACCTTCAATATTACCTTCTTAGTTTTCACCATCGGGAAGACCAACATCTCCATTAGCATCTCTTGAAAAGTTACACAATGCAACACAACACTTAAAGATGTTGGCTGCAAATGTAGGTTGTACTCTCAGATAGTTTAAGCAGGGAAAGTTTTCTTTCAGTATTCTCAAACTATTTTCTACTATTATCCTTGTACTTTTATGGGCCTTATTGAAACTATGAACTGCAGGGGTTGTTACTTCATTGTGTGCCGGTACAATTAACAATTCCTTCAAAGGATAGCCCGAGTCACCTAGAAGTACTGTATTCGCACAATGTGGCCAGCCTATGTCAAATGTGTGGCAGAGAGTACTATTCCTTAATACCCTTGAATCATGTATACTCCCTGGTGGCCAATTTGCACTGACATAGTAAATTTGATGAGTAGGACCACATACAACCATACAGTTTATGGAGTGGTTTCCATTGCGATCAACATAATGTGCTTCATACTCATTTGGTGCATCCACACAGCCATACACTGAAGGCATCCCAGCTAAAGCATGGAACTGCTGAACTACCTCTTCGACATTATCAGGCCATTTAATTACATTTGGAAAGAGAGTAATATTGATGGAATTTACAAATATTTTCAAGCATCGATGTACAGTAGCTTTTGAAATGCCATGCATATCACCAACACAGTAATATTGGCCTCTGTTTCCCAACCATCGGAGTGAAACTAGCATTTGTTCCTTTGCAGATGTTGCTTTGTTTCGAAGAGTTGGGTGCTCCAAAAGATGACCAATCTCCAACAATAGTGCTTCCAGCTTAACAGAACTCATACGGCACCTTTCATTGAATTCAAATAAAGAAACAAACCCCATATTCACTCTTCTGTCTGAAATTACATGCTCGCCTAATAACCTCAAAATTTAGTTGTTCATCTACATCTTCATCTGAATCAGTAAAAATGAGGTCCTTTTTTTCACACACACATTTTAGAATACCAGTTCACTAATAAAAACCACTCCTCATTATTATCTTGCTCACAAATTTTTTTAATTATATACTTGAACTCTTTACATAGGTATTGATACCTTTAGAAACTTTGCTGCAAATTACAAGTCTTTGTAAATTACAAGTATCTTTATGAAACAAAACCCTACAAGTACTTGTAGAAAACACTTGCAACTTGTTAGATTTTACTTGTAGCTACAAGGGTTGTACTTGTAGGTTTATGAAACAGCATTATGTTCCTTTTCCACAAGTTACAGGTAGATTCACTTGTAACTTGTAGACTTGTAGTTTTATGAAATAGGGCCCTGGAGAGGGAATGGTGCATAGACCTTGTAGATTTTTCTATCCTACAATGTTATACCGAACTTCGATTGAAAAAACTGAGAGCTGTACCTCGTAAAAAGTGGCAATGTTTCCCATGAGGTGTCGCTGCCCATAGGCTCCAATGAAATAAACGACATTGCAAGGTACATTTAAGATTCGTTGTCCCTAGACACCGAATTCGAACTATGTGGGCATTCCATTACTCTGAAGAGTGTTATCAGATGCAGCGAAGATATCGACTTTACGAAACCGGATACTAACCGACCGATGCTGGGGTTCGAGCCACGCATCTACGAAGCTGGCAAAACACATGTGTCGTCGTGGCCTGTAAACATCTTGCTGGTCAGTGTGATACGAACAAACTGCAATTTGGCCAGTTGCACGTACCTCAATGGCAGGCCAAGCAATATGCTGCAGAGATTTTCGCCTAAGGTCCCTCCAGGTTTTAAACCAGCCGTAGCACCGCAAAGCGTCACTTACGTCCCGGTCGTCGCGAAGGGAGCATACGAGGTAGTCTTAACAGTAGTCTGCCAGCATGGAGAGTTAGTGAACTTTTGAAACGAAGGAATCACACTATGCCTGCATTTGAGAAAATGGGAATAAGATTTACACCGAATGAAAGCAATGAAATAAAGTGTATTGCAAAACCCTCAATCAGTATGCCACAGGTATCCAAGGAATTAACACGTGCTAGCGAGATTTTCCTGTGTAGTCTCGGCTTCAAAGTCAGTCGACATGAATGAGTACCTAAACAACGAATAGATGGTAGTTTTTGAAGACAGCGTAACGAAGGTGTAACTTCATGCGTACCAGCCCTTCCTGGTCGGACCATACACACCACCATCGGAAGTTCAGATAGCAGTCCAACACCAAGGTAACTGCTCTCTTCCCTGAGAATTGGGAGGATTCCAACGAAAGAACCTGGCATTCAAGAAAATAACGAGCAATGGAATTCTTAACCTAATCGAACGCATAACGTACTTTCTCAACTGTGTCGAGGTGGACAAGTCGCGAGATGTGGCCATAAGCTCAACGATCAGAAATTACCTTTCGCTCACGCCTAATGAGCGGTCTGTAGCCAAGATGACAGGCTGGGATTCAAAGATGACTACAGTGTTCCCATATAACGTGGAGACAAGTTCGAAGAATGCATCCCATTATCCATGCTGCTGAGATTTTTATAAGGATACAAACTAATGTTCTTCTGTTCGAAGCAGGGACTGGTGTGGCTTCTAGCTAATACACATGCAGACACAATCCTGGGTATAGGAGAAAACCTGGAGACAGTAGAACTGAACCTACAGTCTATCTAATGGATGCTGCCGCATGTGCAGTTGAGCACTGCAGAACGTATAAAAATGTTGAAGAATGTAGAATGTGGTAAAAACATCGATGTGGTCTCAGGTCGTCCAGTCTCGACACATACCCTGGATTGTCAGCAAGCCAGAGCATCAACTGGATGGTGAAGTCCAGTTTTGCTCATGAGATACCGAGGTACATGATCATTGGGCTACAGAACGGAAGACAGCACAATGTAAGAGTGAGCCATTCGCAGTTCGACACATGTCAAATACCGAACGTGAAAATATTTTTGAATAGCGAAAGCTACCCGTACGTTGACATGAACATTAACTTTGAAAATTGACGTTACCTGCTGGATTATCAGATATATGCTAAATTCCAAAATTATCATTACAGGCGCACCCAGTCGACAATACTGAGCCCTAATACCTGCAAGAGATTGGCCCCGCTCATGGTATTCGATATGCATAAACCTCTAATGTAATCGACTGCAGGATCTATTTCACTACACATGGAAATATTTCTGCCAACCTGTACGCATTCTGTCTTATATTTCACGACCGGCTTGTATCTTACAATTGCCTAAACAGGACCGGCAAATTACTGTCGTGAGCGCAGCAGAGAATATATAAATATAACTATTCACACACTATAACTGTTTAGTCGTCTTCTAACATTGTCAGCTTCAAGATTTACTGTAATCTGCAGGGTTTACAGAGCGAAAATTGCTTCGTGGTCAAGTAGATCGCAGTGACCTACGACAATGATGGCAAAACACGAACCCGCAACTTCCGAGCTCCATACCCCTGGAAACAGTTTAATGAGAAGAGCAAGAAAACAAACACCTGGCTGAGGAAGTACTGCCATGGACTGGAATGGGTCGAAGGCAAGATTCCATAATCATATGGGAAATGTTCTGAGCAACTTGCTGATGCAGTACCCGAAGGCCCCAATTTATGTAGCTGGCCTAGAGCAGAAAAAATGGCTTAACGTATTGTGTAAATTTGAAGTGGAGATTACCTACGTGCAGGCGGATTATGGATGTCCTTCGCTTCGCAAACTCTTGAAAATACATGACGAGTAGCATTGTCATGTCAGCGACAGGTCAGAACCTGATAGGTCTGCGCACTGAATAACGCGCAGCTTCTGCATAAATGGTGCACCTCATCGTTGGACTGGGAATCCGGTGCTTACGAGTAGACATGTGATCGTCCGAATCAACCCGAAGTTCTCGGACTCTGTTTGAAGAAGATTAATAAAAATTATTGATTTCTTTGCTGATTATGACTGTGTACAATCAATTTTGTGCAAAAAATGTAGTGTTTTATTTGTTTTAAAACCCATAAAATTTATATAAAATTATTTTAAATGAAAAATCTTGCATCTAAGAATAAAAAGAATTAAATATGACTGTTTACGTACATTGCAGGAATGGTCAGTGTCACCATTTGGCGCAGGCCGATAGCAGGCGGCATAATCGAGAAATTAACGCTGTGTTGAAAATAGAATCCAGAATGGAGAGCGCCGACAACACAACCTATACTTTAAGAACATAAACTAATATGGTTGCCATCTGGTGGCTAAATCGACAACTCGCTTGGTTGGTGAATTAATACACCAGCGCCACCTAGGTGATATAAATATATGAAATTCAAGATGGCGTTCTCCAACAATGCATAAACAAATGACAAATAGAAAAGCCCAGATGGCTGCATGCGATAGAATGAGTATGGTGAAGTAGAAAAAAGGGGGGGGGGGGACCACCGGAAATATAAGTTTTTTTTTCTCAGTTTTATAATAATTTAAAAAATAATTTTTATAAATTGTTAAGACATTATTCATTTATATATTTTTTATTTTTTAATTTTTTTTTCTTTTCATTGTCAAAGGTCAAATATCACCGGGGACATAGGTCACCATCATCCAAGATGGCGGACAAGATGGCCACCGGCCGACCGGAAGGACAGAGCATGAACAGCTCCGAGCTACGGTATCAGGTCCCGTTGCCTCAACGTAGGCTATTTCAGTACCGTATTTTGAGGTTACTTATTCCTCCAGAGACTAGCTGGCCCAAACCGATACTCCAAATTTGAACAGATTTGTAATTTCGCGTCTATGCTTACCGCATTAAAATTACTTGCACTTATGTGTAAAGCAAAGTATTCAAATTAGTTAACTTCCATTTGGTAATTACACACATATGTAAGCTACGCGTACAAGACATAAGTTAAGTGCAGGTATATTCAAGGCAATTTTGACACATTCAGTTACAAATATAAAACAAAATATTATCTAGTCAAGGGACCCTGAGTATTCCTTCTCCGATACACCTTATCGCGGCCACAAAAAAAAAAAAATTTGGCGGTGTCCAAAAAATATAATGCTGTTCTGCTGTCGAGTAGGCAATCTATGGTTCGTTATAGCAGTCGTTTTGCATTTATAAGTGGTATATCATATACTTAAAGTCTGTTGAAGGAGTTCTGGATACCAAAAATTTGTCACGTTTATCAGTGCTCAGGAATAATATTTAATTAAGAACACACGTGCAATTAGTTCGTAGTTTTAATTTCACAAGTGAGATGGAAATCAACAGAAAAATAAGCTGTTGTTTGGAGGTTGTCCTTTTTATATTAAGTCCAGATTGAAGACTGTGGCTTCAACGAGTTAAATAACAGTCACGTAAAGTCATTTAACGAGACACGACCGTCTAGCAAACTAATTTAAATAGTTGCGAACGAATACAGCGGAAAACTTATGTGGCTTTAGCTGAGATCACCAATAGTTTAAAAAAACTCAGCTACTTTTCCGGTAAGCAAGCCTCTACTTTTTCAATGTAACACTTTTCACTGGATTTACTGACTCACTTGAACCATTTTGACTGCTCTCGTTGTAACGTATTGTCGCTCCCACACGCTAGTTAAAATACACACATAAATATATACTATGTATATAATAAATATATAGAATGATGATAAATGGTATGTCCTGTTACGAAAAATTCCCTTTTTAAATCAAACTGTTCCTATTATTTGATGTTTATGAGTGTCTAAAAAACCACGTTCTAAATAATTTACGGAAAACTTATATATCATTTGCCTCTCACGGGTGGATAGTGGAGTACCCAAGGGTTGTTTTTTTTCTCTGGACTTCAGTATTTGTTAATCAAATTTATCAACGACTTCCCGTCGTTTCGACGTGAAAACGTTTTCAAAATCTAACTGACGCTTGGGGCAGCGCAATGGGTACGGTGATGTAACGTTTGCAGGCTGATCTGTTACTTCTTGTCTAATAACACGGTGCAATTAAATGTACACTCGTTCGATCCGGTATTCGACTACGACGAGAACACGACCTAGAGTTGGTGTCGCGTGATCACTAGGAATGGTTGGGGGTTCGTGCCGACTTGCGTATATTTTGGACGTAGGCGAAACATTCCGGTTTGTATATCTTGCGTCTACGATGAACTACAATGCTGATTTTAGTGCGAAACGAGATATCTCGTCCGGGTCTGTCGATCTAATTTATTAGAGCTAAATAACCATTTCGTTACTTACATTATTTATTATACCCATATTCCAAAGAGTATTACCCATCAACGCAGACACATCCTAGGAAAATTCACAATCGTGTCGCCTACACAACAATAACCCGAATTTTTTGGCATAACCACAGATTGGCTTCTTTCTTTGTGGTTATTTGGACACACCTATAATGACAAAGTAGACAAAGTATTTATAATGTTCTTTTTAATGTGGGGCCCTGGTGGTGTAGTGGTTAGACTACTTGCTTCCCAACTAGGCGAACCAAGTTAGATTTCCAGCAGGGTCATATCCTGGATTTTTGCATGTGGAAATAGTGCCGGACGATGCCGCTGGCCGGTGGGTTTTCTCGGGATATTCCGTTACCCCCTGCCTCTTCATTCCGGAACTTCTCCATATTCACCTGGCTTCACCCTCGTCGGCTCTCAAGACCTCGATTTTAAGAACCGCCCTAATCACTTCACTCACTTTCTGTCTTAGACATCTAGCGTCAGCATGAGACAGAAATTCGTCATGTAGTGCCTGTCGTTAGGCAACCAACATCACAGACTAGCGTAGTTGGTTGTGGAGCGTTAAGGACGCGCATCAGAAATGATTGTAATGTGAACGTTGACTATATCATACATGTATACAAAGAATGTGTAACTTAGTTAAGAAGTTTTTACTTAAAACAGATCGCTAGGCTTTGCGACTGTTGCTGTTATTTTACTAACACTCCTGTGTTTGATACACGCCCAGGAAATTCGGAAAATCTCTAACCCAGAAACTAATCGTATGAGGTTGACATTACACCTACCCACACAGTAAACTAGAATACTAAAATTGAAATAATCGCCTATTACTCCTACGAAAAGATAAATAATTTGGAGTTATGTGTATTTTGAACTGATGGGTCATCCTACCTTCAGATGTAGAGTAAATACAAATTTTTCAATGGGTGAGTATCTAGTGTGATTGAATGTATCATCTTGGCCAGAGTAAGTATCGGAAGATTTTTTTCTTGCTGCAAAGAGCAAAACGTAATTTGCTATCTTATGTTATAAGAGCAATCAAAGTAGATATGGCCAGTGTTTCATCTTACATCATCGACCATTGTTTTGATAGTTCCTTTGGTGTAAATAGTGCATGTGGATCTGCTTTTGAGGGCCGCACCTAAGATGTGAGACAAACTTTTACGAAACACTCCCGTAATTAAATAGAAAGAAGTTCCTTCATTGTAACATGGTAATTTATTGAGGGGTATAATACAACATACTTTCAATTGGTATTATTTTAATCGAGAGATGCAATAACATTATGTAATTTTTTTATGAAGTTAAAGATAATTGCTTTTAATTTACTTACCTAATTGACTTAATAAAATTTGAATAGAGTTGACGAGTTGACTTTTTTTAAGTTTTAGACGCTATATGCCATGTTGAAAAAATACGTCCGCGAGACGCTGATTTTATATTCTTCGCCAAACTATTAATTAATGGTCTTTGAAAGCCTAACTAAGAAAAAAATGTTTTCCAATTTTGTATAATTCCATCGTGTGAGTAATAAGAAATGCCTTAAAAAGTGTTCACTTTAATCATATGTATACCTAGTGATAGTGGGGAATAATTAAAAACATACCTACGTTGCCAATATCTTTATTCTAACTTTCGAGTATATGAAACAGGCAGAAACTTAATAACATTCATTAGCATCCACATATTTTAGCGTGACACTTTTAATACAACGTTGATGAACTGAGCTACTTATCTAACTTTACTGACAATTCTACAGGTATATTCAAGTCTGCTTGTTATTTCAATCATATTTAAAAAATAATTTTTTCAAAGATCGATTAAAAAATGTCGTAAATAATAGCGAAACAGCTGAACACGCCAGTAAGACATCGTTCACATGACATTGCAAATTGTTATAGAGTAAAATAAATCGATAATTTGAAATATTGGGAGAATATTTTATCAATATACGTTCACTTTCTTAAATTAAATAAATGACGATTTTTTCTGGTGACCTATAGTATTTACAGAGCTTTGTCGTTGAATGCATTTGCCAAAATTATTTTATATTCATACAAATAAAGTCAAACTGCATATAATTTCCTGTTTTACGCTATCTAGTTGGTAGAGTTAAAGATGAATACAAACTTAAAAATTACTTATGAATTAACCTTCAGGAAAGCCCCTTTCAGAAATCTGATGCAAATTGCACAAATACAAAAATAGTCCATACCAAGTACGGGCATATTATTTAGTATTTAAATATCCTAATAATATTTTTTAATGTAATAGCATATTTTCATATTTACAAAATTTTAATTATTGCGTACAAGTTTTTTTCTGTGGATGTTCTGTATGTTTGTTTACTTTTAGAGAAGTTTCATGGTGATTTATTATATAAGTACAGTAAAGGTGTTGATCACGTGATCAGGTCACATGTATTCTAGACTCCCGTACATATACGTGTGATGGGCGTGGCACGTTTATTACAAACAGCGGAAGACTGTTAACAGCCACGAGTGAAAGAAACCGGTCATGGCAGCTCGTGCTACCGGTTGTAGGTTGTGTTAGTCCTATTTGTGCGACACTTATAACCCATTGACTGAATATAACTGCACACGACGTTAATCATATTCTGAAGGTCGCAGTTTCAGTCTTTATCGCATGCATCACAATGTTTGCGTTTCCTCCTTGTTGATGTTTTCCCATCTTAATGGATACCATTTGGTGTTTCGAATCTTTTAAATGCACTCTCACATATACATCTTAAAGACAAGCAACCCGATAAAAGTCATGCGCATAGGCACGAGCGTAAAAAACGTAAACATTTATAACTACAATTGTATTACAAATTTCTACTTGAAAAATTTTAGAACGGCGTGAGTATTCTTTGCTCAAATTCGAACACATTCTCCCAGACAGACAAAACTTCAAAAAAATTGACTTCATTAAATTTCAAACCTTTGAATGCAAAGAAAACCTCATGTTTCAAGATTACTGAAGTAAATTTAAAGGTATATTTACTATTTTAGTTTAATAACGATTACACTTCTCTCATTATAAACCATACATAAATTTTTTTTTAGGTATAATAACTTTGGTGATTACTCTTGCAAATATATTTTCCATTAATGTAAGAAATTATATACGTCAATTGCATACCAGTCAGAATTCGTTCATAAATCGTGTTTTCTTTAATAAATATTTGAAATCACATTTTCCAATATTAATATATATATATATATATATAAGCGAAATACCTTTCTGGCCAAGTTCTCACCATGTCACAATCTTTCCTTCTGATGCGACAGATGTTAGATCGTCATCTATCTCTCAGTCTTCGTATCTTTGAGTAGTAGGGAAACGAACATTGATGGCCAAGGGAATAGGGAGACGGATGCGGATTCGGAGGAGCCGCCATTTTGTTACGTCAACTGACCGCCATCTTGAATGTAATTGACCTTTAACCATTCATCTAAGGCCTTTGACTCATGACCTTGAACTTGATCCAAACGACATTTGACCCCAAAACACACAAATACCTTTAAAAACCCCCAGAACTCCTTTACATCCCAAAAAATTTACGAAACATTCTAAAAACATTTTTAATATTAAAAAAATTATTATTAAAATTATTAAAAAATTATTTCAAAATTATGAAAAGGATCCTCAGAAAATAACATTTTTCCCAGACAGGCGAAGGTAACTTGTGACTCAGGTGACCTTGGAGCCAGGTGACCGGGATCAATGACTCCGAGCCAGAAGAGCAGAGGCGATCACCTTTAACATTGACCTTTGACCTAGAAAAGGGAAACGTTCAAATAGTCCAAAAAAATTCCAAAAAAATTCACGAAAAATCCAAAAAATCCCAAAAAAATTAAAAATATTATTATTAAGAATTATTTGAAACAATTAAAAACTTATAAAAAAATTTCTTAAACTGACATTTCCGGAGGGCCCCTCCCAAGCACCATGCCCAGTAGACGACTGACTCCCTCACCCCCACTCCCCTTACCCTACACATACCGCCATCTTGATTTTTTCGGTGGTCATTTGTTTATACATTACTGGACGCCACCAACTTGGTAGGCAACCACTGTCTTGGTAGGCGACCACCATCTTGGTAGATATCTCCCATCCGCCATATTGGAAGCCAATGACCATGACCTTGACCCCATGACTCTGAATGACTTTGAAAACAAAAACTCGAGAAAAATACATAAAAGTCAGCTAGCATTATACATTAAAGACACTTATCACCAAATTAGACGTATACGGTCCTGACCTTCACCCCATGACCTTAAATGACCCTGAAAACGAAAAACTCGAAATAAAATACATAAAAGTCAACAAGTCTAATACATTACAGAATACTACCACCGCATTAGATACAGACTACCTTAACCTTGACCACATGACCTTGAATGACCTGTAAAACCAAACCTTAAACTCGAGAAAAAATACATAAAATTCAACAAGCATATTGTGTTACTGACTACTACGTTAACATCTCGATTTCACTGCCAAGCGAGCTGTCGAGACAAAATAAAACCTACAATTTTTTAGCCAATTTTTAAATAACATTTTCTTCCAATCAATGGTTTAGCTACGTGCATGATGCATGATTTTGACTAAATGCTTAATTATTAAATATTTTAAATTATTAAAGTGATATTTAAAACTTAAAGGCCAACAGGAGGATATAACACACAAAACTAAAGAAAAAAAATTATTTGATAATAATTTATTATTATTTTGTAAATTCATTTTCAGAAGAAAGCAATTCATCGCATCATCTTATATAACCCCGATCCTTAAGTTCTATTTTGATCAAAACTACCTATTTCATGTTCAAAGTAATCACCACGTTAATTCTTATCGAGCAAATACAGCGTGTGTCTAAATTCCCATTACATAATATAACGGTGTGTAGTGGGTACCAAGACGGTTTCGTTTTGCATAGAAACTTGGGTGCGGAAACGTACCGTTTCCCCGCGACCAACAAAACGCCACCATATCACATGTTGACCTCTCCAATGTCTGCAACATACTAATATGTTGTTTTTCTTCCGTGTACACTTACAAGACAACCAGTGACGTCTACACAAACACGGTACTTACGCACCATGTCCTGGTACACATGATGACCAATACCTGGACGTCCAATATCCGCCACAGCCATAATCCGTGCTAGTAGATCCTCCTCTGATTTCACAAGGGTCTCATAAATCAAGTCCTTCACACCGCCCCACAGGAAGTAGTCTAGCGGAGTCATGTCGGCTGAACGTGTAAGCTAAGCGACGGGGTGAAAAGGTCAAAAGTAGTAGGGGCGTACGGGTTTGTGTTTCGTGTAAAAGTGTACTAAGGGTCTTCTTTCTTTAATTTTGTGGACAGCATCTGTGGTACAGACTCACCCTTGGAGCTCTGGCACTCGGCTAAGGTGTGGCGTGTTGGGCCAGGGTGTGTGTATATATAGTGAGTATTGTGCAAGAGTGACTTATGTGATATTTTATTGGTTTGGTAGTGATATTTCTCATAGATGGTGTTGGTAGATAGGCGACTTTGAAATATAGTATTATTCTGAAAACAATTAAATGTAAGAGAATTTCAGAGTGTTTAAACTATTTCTACGTATGAATAAATAACACGAGACAGAAATAAAAAAACTGCTCTCATAAAGAAACAAGTGCAATTATCTGACTCTCCAGGTGTCTTAAAATGAATTAAATGTAAAGAGATGAATTAGTTTACACCGAGCTGTATGTTAGAAATATTATTTACACGAAAGAAGTATAATGAACGAACACAACTATGAGAATAACAAGTGGTAAACGATCACAATTACATGAGTGTGCAGTATGGAATTAATGAATCAAAATTGTCCCCATAAAAAGACAGTCTTCCCAAACACAAGCTATATGAAAACACGTCCACCACTTCATGCCTCCAGCACATACCTTATATGTCCATCTGCCTGTGAGACTGGTGAGCAACTTTAGAAACCTACTCCACATGTTAAAATAAATTATTTGATAAATATGCATAGTGAAATTGCACCTCTCCCAAAACACATATGTCCACCTCAGAGGATGGTAAGTAAATGACGTCAGTGTATGACATGCGACAACTTATATACATGGAGCCTGCAGGTGAGTTGAAATTACGGCAAAAACCCTGAATACAATTTACACGCCCATTATATGCATCCTGAATTATATCTAAAAAAAAATGTAGGCCTACTAAGCACTGCATGGAATTTAATTAGCAAAATGCACAGTCAATGATTTAGCACTTCCAGTATACACGGACATATAAAGATTTCCTAGCTCACATTTTGAATTTTAAACAGACACAATAGTGTAATAGAAATACACGTAAGGAAATCATACTAGGAGAACTACCAAAACATATCCACCCACCTTGGAGGTCAGTCAATGAATGACTGGACCATGTGATGTGTGCCTGTTTATAAGCTGATATATATGTGGAGCAAGGCTTTGTTGAAATTTACGACTGACATAACCTATTTCCCTACAAGCTACTGCTTTTAATACCTGATTACACTATTTGTCCTATAACTATGTGAATTCAATGATACATTTTAAATGTAAGTTTCACTTTTAGTGTAAGATTTGATTTTTATGTCTTAAGAACTTTTTCAATTATGTTTTCTGAGTTAGTGTAAACTATGGGTGTGTTTTCACCAGCAAGCATCAGCACGTTGAATCTTCAACTGCAACAGTTGTAATCTTGCTACTGTGAGAAAAACAATACATTTTATTTTAAAGGTTGGCTGGACTCTCCCTGTTGTCGGTCAACAGAGAAACATTGTGTTGTGATACTAAGGGTACTTTCTAACTGGCCCTGAAAAGTTTTTTGTGTGTGACTTTCAGTTTTTTTAAATTCCCTATGGATTTTAAACTATACCAGCAGTTCAGCAAATTTTTCTCGACATTTGCAAGTGTGATCCTTCCATTTCAAAATTCATTCATTCAGACATGTTCATTTCTCTCCAGCATTTTATGTAAGTTTTCCTCAACTCTTCAGGGTGAATTTTAATTGAAATTATAATTTTTTCTCCCTCATCAACTTAACATCAACAATTTGTAAATTTTTTCATGAAAGTGAGCAGACAAATAACTTTGCCTTAAATCCAAACAAACAACTTACCAACATTTTATTTTATTATGCAGATATATAAGAGAACTTTGTCTTCAGATTCATCCAATCTCCAATCATTCACAAAGTAGTGGCACGGGGGAAATTTTCAAACTAATAACTAACAAATCGCAGAATTCAAATTTAACATATAAAAATTTAATTCAAAATTATTTTCTTTCAAAAATCATCCTTAAGAGCTAAAATATTTTCAATGACTTTACAACAAAACATTTACACACACTAAAATACATTTTCAATCTCAATTTTTTTAATAAATATACACATAAAACATTTTTTGACATACTTTGAAACAAAATTAAAAGAAATGCAATATTCAACATACATATTACAAATGTAATTAACAAACTAATTTTTCAAAGACATTCTAACAAAACATTTGAACAAAAACAAGAAATTTTATCAATGACATTTTTGGTTCAAACTACCAAACATTTTATTAAAGTGGTTTTCATCTTAAACCTACAACTACTATTACAAAATCATCTTACACAGAATACAATATTAAAAAAGTATTTACAAAAATATTTAACAACATATTTACAAATATATTACAGTGACATGAATATTGTCTTTAATACCCAAAACTATGGGTATATACATAATATTTACAGCAACTATTTACAAAATGACCCACAGAGGGGCAGTCTTTAGTCAAATCCGGGTTATTTCCACACTCACACATGCCGACGATAGGATGTAACACACTCACATGCACACAGTTTCCACTAGATGATTTATTATAATTATGACTACTTTCTTCTTATTATGTATTGAAGATATTTGTAATCTTGATTCATATAGGCCTTAAAAATAGGTGAACTGGGAACAGTATCATTGAATGGTGACATAATACATGTATATATTTGTAGACATTGTGGCCAGCAATAGTTACCTGTGAAGTTGGTCATGGAACAGGAAGTGCATGTGGTGGCGGCAGATGGACGTCATCGGCAGTGTGGTGGTGGCAGTTGTGGTGTTGTAAGGGTGCTACATTTATTGTAGTGTTGAAACTATTGAAGGGAGGTAACTATGAAAAATTACTTAGTTTTTCTGTGCTGCCCCTCAATGTACCGCTTATCATCCATACATGATAGCAAACTAACTTGTAATGAAGGTAAACTAGAATTTGAACCTCAAATTGGTTATATCACCAAATGCAAGACCTACAAGAAAATCAAATACATTATGCAGAAGGAGTGTTGTTGCTGGTCTCTTACTACAGTTTGGACAGAACAATGCAACAACAAACAACTTTTTACGTATATTAGTGACAAAGAATTAACTTCACCTTGTGGTATGTCGTAAAATTTGGCTTAGCAATAACAGTTTAAAAAATGAGAAAAAAGTGATGTTACAACAGCTATATAAATGAGATCATGCAGTATTAAATAATAAGTCATGGCTAGAATCTTCAACCCCTACAGACATATATGAGGTCCTACAAATTGGAAACAGAAGAGCTTTCTTTAAACTGTGAGACTATTCTACAAGTTCATGTCTGTAATCATATAGAACATTGGTGCTACACTTTCGACAACAGACCCGGCATTCACTTTGATGAAGGAATTGCATGCATCTATTGTGCTGTGAGGTATCTTTGCCCCGGCAGTGACTTGCCAACATCATTAGAAGATTTGAAGATTGTCAGTCTTACCAAGGAGATAGAAGAGGAACGTGGACATGGAGTAATCACCTACCAGCTCACCACACCTCAACAGGGAATTACCGTTCGTTTGAAGGAGACCTGTGGTGGGGACATCCCCAACTTTATTTTCGAACAGAGAGGAATAGTTTTCCCATCTATTTGTAATTTATATGTGTGTGAAGTGGCTAATTCAGAATAATGTCCCCAGTGAAATAGAAGTATGCATTTTTTTATGAAAGGTTCGTATTCTGTAACTTATAAATTATTATAATCACATTTTGTTGTTAAGGAAATATGTGAAGCAGACATTCATTTCAAATGTAAGTATTTCTCTCAAGCTTTTACAGCATGTGGTAAGCCAACTAGTTATGATGGCACTTTAACTAAATTCAACAGTTCTGAATGTCTTGTAAACCTGCACAGACAGCACAAAGTAGATTGTAAGCACTAGCTTAAGGGCGAATGCATTGTAATGTCATATTGTGAAGAAGAAAAAGTTTGAAACATCTTGTTTATAATACAGACACTTTTTTGCGCTATCAGTATTTCGAAAAATGTGATTAATAATCTTCATGCTTTTTATCATTATAGCAAAAACAAGGTTGGTTTCTTTTCTGATACTGAGTGTGATTCATCAAAATGTTTTTTTTATATCGAGCAATAAAATTAGCAAAAATAAAATTTAGCCCTAAAACACATTTAAAATTGTTAATTTAGAAATAATGAATTTATCAATATACATAAATTGTTCCTTGCTAATTATTCTCAGTTGAGTGTTAGATGTCATAGTAGTAACATCACATATTTTTATCATGCAAATCATCACATCAGTGTCAAACAAGGAAAGTACAATACAACTTATGCTCTATGGTGCAACTGACTTTTGTGAAAATTTACAGAGACTTGTGATAATAATTTATATTTTAAAGTAACTTATATTCCTCTTGAAGACAAAAAGATTCAAGAACTCATACAGTGCAGCGATAGCAAGAAATGTCCAGTGTTTTATATGACTGCAAACACACCTCTTCCATCTAGTATTGAAGCTGAATACTCACATTATGTTGAATCATATCAAACTTGGTTGAAAGTATTGTTTTACATGCCCCTACTTATAAAGATGTTTGTGTGCAAACAGACTGATTAAAACCAGGGTTTAAAAAATGCTCCCTCCTTGAAAGCAGAGCTCACAAAGGGGATCTGTATACAATATTGAAATAATGCATGAAAACTTTGTTCACAGAAGTTTGTAAGAGTTTAAAAATATTTTTTTTTTTTTAAGAAAAAAGTGGTATTTATTCTGAATCAACACGAGAGTGTTCAATGGTTTGTGTTACCCTGTAGTCATTTTGGAGCAAGATGTATTTTGTTAAATATTGTACATACATTTGTGGATCTTCCTGTATTTTTGAAATTATTGCATAATTTGAGTGACATGCTGTATTTGTAAGTGTTATACATAAATTTCTGGATCATGCTATACTTGTTTGATGCTGTGTATGTGATAACATTTTGGGATGTCCTGTAGTTACTTATGTGTTTAGAAACATTTTATATTTTGTTTTATCGAAATAATGATAATAATAATGAGAGAAGACTCTATTATCGCCTAACTTTGGAAGTACACAGGTTTCTGTTAGTTTATTCAGAGGCTTGTCACCTATGTACTCTCTGTTCATTAGAAAATTGATAAAACAGATGTAAATAACTACTGTGACATTTCCCTCCTATTAATAACCTTCAGAATTTTCTCAAATGCTCTTCAGCTAGGGGAGAGGAACAACTAGACTGAAAACTGGGAAAATATCAAGGTCGTTTCAGGAAGGGGCGTTCATGTGTCGAGCAGATAATGAACCTCAAATCCATACTCTCATATCTGAAGCTCAGGAACAAAGAATTTGTGGTGAGCTTCATAGACTTCAAGGAGGCTTATGATTCAATTGATTAGCTCACCCTGATATGAATTCTAAAATAATTTGGCCTAGGTAACAAAACCAGAGCAATCATCAAACAAACACTGACCAACACCACCTTGAAAGTTAAGTTTAGGGGAGAGATTTCAGAAAGGTTTGAAATCAAGACTGGAGTAAGGCAAAGGGATGGGCTCTCACCTCTACTCTTCCACTATGTCCTTGAGGTATATTGCGAGTGGCACAAAGAATTGAAAAACCAAGGAGTTGAAAATGGGGTTAGATTGGGCTACAGAAAACAAAATCTTCAAATCGTTTGCCCAGCCTTTGCAGATGATCATGCATTTTTTTTTGATTCTTTAAAAACAGCCTCAAAACAGATTAATCAGCATAAGCAACAGGCACAGAAGACAGGTCTCCAGATTTACTTTGAGAAAACAGAGTTTTTAACTAATATCAAGTTGCTTGTCAGAAAGCTTGTGGTGGGTCAAAGCAAAATCAAACAAGTAGAAAAGTTCAAGTACCTGGGAGAATGGATAACAACCAATATATCATAAGAAAGAAGCATTCATATCATGCATGGACAACATGGAAATGCCGTACCATCTAACCTAAGGCATCTGTAATAAAAGGTCAATATTGTTCAATGCAAAGCTAATGTACTACTACTGTGTTATATGTCCAGAGGTCTTGTAAACTTCTGACTGCCTCAAAATGAACAAGAAAGGTCTGATGGAAAAACTGGAAGCCAAAGAAAGATTTTGAGAAAAATCTTGGGTCCCATCAAGGAAAATGGGGAATATAAAAGACAGCATAACTATGAGCTCTATACCCAAGTGGAGAAGAAAACTAACATCAACCGGATAAGAATGATTACCTTTTATGGACACGTGATGCGAACGAGCCCAGCAAGATTACCAACTGCATCTTAAACTACATTCAGGAGAAGAAAACCAAAGGGGCCTGGTTCACTGAAGTGACTAGAAATCTCGAAGACGTGGGGATCACCCCTAATGACATCAAGGAGCATGTCCCATGCAAGAAGAAACTTCAAGCATGCCAGGGTTTCCAGGAAAACCCGAAGCTAAAAACAGGAAAGGCATGGACACAGAAGAGAAAGGAACAACACCGAGAACAAATGCAGGAGTACTGGGCAAACAGTAAAGCTCCAATAGGAGTTGGTTGAAATTGTTGTGGTCCATATTTAACTGATACGAAATAAATAAAAATAAATAATAAAATATGTTTGTATATATTGATTTAATAAATTGTTCGTCTAAAATTAATAGCTTTTTACTTTTATATAACCTATTCCTTATTAAAAGTGAACTTCTTTTCGTAAGAAAAAAATGGCTAAATACATGTATTAAAAGAGACATTTGAGAGAAAAGTATGTTGCATTAACATATATGTGTGGTGTAAAGAAAATTCAGATAACAAACAAACTGTCATTTCACCAAAAATTACTATTCAACTAAATATATATTTAAGATATATTTAAAACAATTTCTAATACATAATATCAATGTTTAATACATTTTGATAGCAAATTACACAATATCAATTTTTCGACAAGGGAGGGTTGCGGAGAATAAATAGGACCGTCAAACCCCCAGCCTGCCATTTGCTGTTCGGACTTCATGGAGGTAACATCTGCCACCCTCTTGCACTCGGACAGCCTGTGAACTGCTCCAGACTGTTAGGGCTTGCCTGCTTAATCTTGATTATTCAAGGACACCGATTGTTCATTCTACCAGATGCTAGTGGGACCTGGGGCGACGGGGTTATACGGTGAAGGAACGTTTTGCTTCAGACTCGTTTCCACTTCACCACCCATGGAGGAATTCGCCCGCATTCTTGGGAATTCGGCCGACCACATGCCTGCTGGCGTAGACATCCTGGATTTTCGCCTGCCTCGGTAGCACTCAACCTGCTTGACCTTGGGTTCAGGTCTTGTTCGAAGCCTACCAGCTTCACTCCTAGAGTTAAAGTAAGTGGTTAATTTCAGGCTTTTAAATTCGTTTGTGGTAATTTTGTCAAAACTTTTCGTAAAATTTATTTAAAAAAATTTTTCATTTTGAGAGCATTTCATTTTTATTAACTTTTGTATCAAGATTTTAACATTTTCCTTCAAATTTTTCAACGTTTATATGATTTTATTGAACTGTCTTTAAAATTGTTAAACATTTAAATGACTCATTTAAACTTAAATGATGATTCTTTAAAATTTTTAAACAAGTCTTTAGAATTTGAAAGAAATTTTATAAATTTTTAATGACTCGTTTAAACATGAAAGAACTTTACTTAGAATCATTGAATCTTTTAACATATTTAATTATTTATCTTTAAAATCGTTAAACAAGTCTTTAGAATTAGAAAGAAATTCTATAAACTTTGAATCAATAGTTTAAACTTGAAATAACTTATCTTAGAATCATTTAAACTTTTAACAAAGTGAATGAAAATTTTATTAAATTGTTAAATAAGTCTTAGGAATTTGAAATAAATTTTTATAAACTTTCATAACAAATTGTTACAATTTGAAAAAAACAATTATATTAAATTTATTCTGAGTGTGATTTTTTTAAAGAATTTAATTAAGTGTAATATGTTACTGTTAATTAATGATAATTCATATATATGTAAGTGCATGTGTGTGTGTGCACAACTTGAGTGCAGGGGAAAATTGTGTTTTTAATAAATTTTAGATGGCTTGTTGACTTGTATTTGAGAGGACATTTAAAAGAGTATAGAGGGAAATGCTTGGTAATAGCCATTGTATTTCACTATGGACCTAAGATGCGACAATATCTCAGACCAAGGCCCTCTATACACTGTTAAATATTCGTAAATGTATTTCAATACCATCTAGAATAAAAATACAAAGTATGCTGAGGAAAATAGGTGCATGATTGCGAGTCTGAGTACAGGTAAAAAGTAAGTTTTCAAAAAAATTTAGGTGGGTTGTTGGCATATATTTAAGAGAGATTCAAGAGAGGGTTGTTGAGTGTGTGAGGTATGAACTATGGAACATCTAAAACAAGGGACAACTACACTGAATACACCATGTGTATTAAGGAGATCCATAACCTTAGCTCCCAAGCTTGTTCTGTGTGAGTTACCTGGAGAATTATGATTGAAAGATGGATAGATGAGCCTTGATTATTTCTAACAAAGTAAATGTTTTTTATGTGTATGTGGTGGGGTGGATTGTTTATTTAAGTTAATTTAAAGACATTTAATTCTAAAATTTGTTGGATAAATGCGAATATGACAGAGAGAAAGAGAGAGTTTAGTAGTAGTATTTTTTATATTTTTTTTATATTTTGTTTTAATAGTGTTTGTTTAATTAATATCCAGTGTGTTGCTCCCTTGCTAATATGTTAACACAACAATTATTGTTAAATTTATGGCGGACCCTAGACATATTTTTTACTGTGTAAATTTCATTATATTTTATGAGGGTGTAAATGATTTTGATGGTACACTAGTTTTGATATTGTACACTAGTTGTGACAGTGTCGAGTAACTCACAGTATATTTCATAAGGAGCATATTTAAGATGTAAAATCTTTATACTGGGCTTAAAATTCAATGCAATATTGTATATGATTCGTTTGCTTTAAAACTTGTTAAAAACAGGCGAGGCAATGTAGGTCCTAGGATATGGTGAATTGTACAGTGGACGCGAGTTGCAGAATGGTAATATGCGCCGCAGAGAGAAGTTGATGGAGTGGTATGGTCGGAGAGGAAGTGCCTCCTGCTGGAGTGCATGTGCGCCGATTGGCTTTGCACAACAGAGGGGGAAGGGGAAGTTGTCGTGCAGGAGTGTGCCTGAACGGTGGCGTACAAAGCGGACTGTGTCAGTTTACTGAACTATTCTATCGTCTCGTCCGTTCGTGGCCCAAAACTCCATCCCATGTGTGGTCTTTTACGTTGATCCAACTCCATGCTATTCACCCTCATCGTCTCTTGAGACCTAAGTGTTGCTTGCTCCCCAAACACTCTCAGTTCTCAGCCGTCTGCTACCTGGCTTTGTACTTCAGACTTTAGAAAGACCCATACCCGCATATTTTGTAAAAACGCATCACTATAGTCGACTGACTTCCCTAAAGAAATTAAAGTTCACTCAAAAATAATTTTATTTATGCAAAACAATATAGTGTTTATGTTACTATTAATTACAACTATGATATGATGAGAGAATAAAGTGGTCTTATTTATCTATGTTTTTTCTTTCAGAATGACGAGACACTTCGGTGTAAATTTATTGTGGTGTTATAACTATTGTAGAGGGTAAACTAAAGAAACTATTAGTAAGTTAAAATAAGTGAGTGTAGGTGATCCAGTATGCTTGAAGATCTTTATGTAAGCGACTCAGATTGTTAGATGGAATGACAGTTAACAGCTAGCTGTCAAGACAGTGCCCCTTCGCCTAAGTGGTCATGAGTTAATTTATTGGAAGACAATCTCTACTTAAGTGATGCAAGTACGGATTCACCTTTGGAGAGATTGTCAACACCAAAAGGTCAAACAATGTTCGCTTCCCTTAAACATGAGAAAATTGATCTTTTAAATTATGACTCATTTATATCAGACTTTGAAGATTCGTGTGATTCAGAGAGTGCTCAAACCATTTCACAACCGACTTGAGAGTCGATTAGAATTATTTCGCCAAGGGAGACAGAAAATGCCAGTCTCAGTGGAGCCTTTGCCAGACCTAACAAATGAACTCATGGCTACGGTGTTCACGGGAAGACTAAATGATAGTGCGGATACTTAACAATAGGCTTGACAGTGACGTGAACTTTTCTCATTTTTTCGAGAGTTGTAAGGTCCCTTTATTAAGCTTAATAATTTCATCACCCCGGCCTATTAGAGTATCAGTTACCATAGTGGGTAAGTATTTGAAATCCCTCATGGCAGAGGAAGGCACTACGGAAACATTTTATTTTCAAAGCAAAGCACTCCCTGTCCTACATTCATTCTATGTGGGTTTAAACTATGATCATGATATCGTTCCTTATCTCACTAACATACTTGAGGAGTTTAGTGCACATGGATCTGGCTGGAGTTTGCAGATATTGACATATATGACATGTGAGCCAATACTGGCCGTTCACCGTTGGTGCTCTGAACACATAACTACCAAAGTTTATTTCGTCTTGCTTGTGTCGATGTACAATGCCTGGAGGAAATGTGTTTCCACTTTGCCGTAATGGCATCTTTGTATCCTGCCACACAAAATGCCCACAGAACTACTTAATATCTAAAACCTCACAAGGATTTGAATATTGAAAGTCTGTTTACACCTGTAGTCATACAGGATATTCGTAAGTTCGAGGAGAACAATTGTATTTCTATCAATGTCCACTGTGTGGTGGACAAAGATAGTAATATAATTTACTAAACTTGAGAAGAAAGTGGGGTTGTAGTACCCATGCGTATTTATCCTGTATGTCATGACAAAAATGTTAATATTTTGGCAATTCGTGAGAGTAGCAATGCTGCTCATTTGCAGTTTCTATGTATTAGAAATTCGTCAAAGCTTGTTGATAGTCAGCTGAGTAAAATGAAGTGTAAGAAACGTAATTGTGAGCATTGTCTTCAGTATTTCAGAACTGAGGAGAAACTTGCAAGTCACACTATTCTTTGCCAGCAAACAAAAGGCTGTTCGCAGTACTTTCCCCACTGGGAACAACAAATACTTGGAAGTTAAAGATTACAGCAAACAGCATAAGTAGGGATTCGTCGGCAATTGCAATGATGAAAGTTGCCTGAAACCCATGTCCACTTGCTTGCCTAATGACGAAACGAGTAATACCACTATCATCAACCAACATGTTCGATATGCTTGTAGCATTATGTTGATCTGCTCATACAATCCAAGTTTATCTAACTATTTTGAGTTTGTGGGTGCTGATTGTATGTTTTAATTTGATGATAAATTATTAGAACTTACAAATTGGGTTGCAGGAATCTACATAATGATTGATCCGATGAAGCGAAAAACCCTGCTGATGAAGCATGGTTGGCAGCTCAAACATGTTGTCACATTTGTAAAGAAATGCTCGACACAGATGATATTGTGATCGAATATGACCATCTGATGGGCGAAATCAGAGGTCGCTCACATAATAAGTGCTACTTAAATTTCAGAGAGCCCAAAAGACAACTTGTCGCTGTTTTTCATATCCTGCAGAATTATGTTGCTCACTTTCCTATAAAGCCATTGGCTGAACATCACATACCACAACCGGACGGAACCATGGTAATCGAAAACCCGGGAAAAATTCAAGTGATTGGAATGACCCTTGAAAAATGCAAATGTACTATCAAAGAAATTCCCAATGGGATTGATTTCAATGGAAAGGCACAATATTTCAGGTTACGATTTATTGATTCATACCTGGAAATTTTGACAGGCAATTTGCTACCTGCGCAATTGAGTATCTCCCACTCGATGTTTCCAGATAACACCCAATTCGAATTGGGAAACAAGGGAATTTTTCCTTATCACTTTGTTAAGTCGCCAGACAGTCTGATGTGCAAGTCACTCCCACCAAAGGACGGATGTGATGAGAGGCGAAGGCATTAGCGATGAGGATTGCGCTCATGCCCAAGCCATATGGGATGCATTCAACTGCATAAACTTGCTGCAGTATACCATCCATTACTTACATGTGAACACTTGTTTGCTGCCAGATGTTTTTGAGAATTTTAAGACCGTATGTTTGGCTCATTACGGTTTTGGCCCCGCCTTCTCTTTCATGGAACGCTTTATTGTCAATGATATGTGTGCTGCTAGAGCTGTTGACTGATCCAGACATGTATCATTTTGTTGAACCCAGGTTTCACAAAGAAGTGTGGATGCCAACAATTTTTACACGGGTGAGGACTACGACCCCAGTGTGGCATCGAAATATTTATGCTATTTCGAGATCAACAGACTGTAGAGTCATGCAATGTGATCCAAGCTTCTGATTGGCAATTTGAGTGGGCTGTGGCTCACATCTTTTTAATATCGGATTTTCAAACACTGTAAATGACAGTGACACTTGTTTTTTGCCGGAAGTTGATGTCTTTTCTGGAGGAGTGTCATGATAAACTATCAGATATGCCTTTGGCCCCAGAAAATGGCATACACCCGAACTGCTCACATGAGGAACTTCTTTTAACACTTGTGCCGTGAAAGACATATGTTATACATGGGGAAACACTGAAGCAGTACTTGATGTACAGGGCCACACTTGAATCTGTTCATAACATTTTGTGCTTTGAGAAGAAGGCTTGGATGGCTCTGTACATCGAGTTTTACATTGAGAAACATGCCCAGGATGCGGACGAATTCGAAAAATCGTTTTTCAAGTTGATGAATAATTCACTTTATGGAAAACCCTTGCAGAATATCCACTGGGAAGAGACATAAGAGTCGTCTCGAGGTATGACACAATCTATGGGGCTGCTGAGCTAATAGAACACCCTACATTCCTGGCAGGATAGATTATCGATGAAACTGTGGTCCTTATCGAGATGTCAAAGAGTTCTGTTGCAGTCAAAAACTGTTTACACTGGTGTTGCCATTCTTGATCTATCAAAATTAACTCTCTACAAATTTTACTATCAGTACATGCATACAAAATTTCTTCTGCCAGTCTTACTCATCCTTTATTATGACACTGATTCCTTGGTAAATTCTGTTGCTTGTGAGGACATCTATAAAGTAATTAACCCGAGTCTTAATGGTGTCATTTGATACATCCAACTAGGCGCTTGATTACATACAAGAACTCCCTCATGAGAACAAAGACTGTACCAGGATGATGAAAGATAAATGTGCTAGTCGCATCACCACACACTTTGTGGGTTTACATCCTAAGCTTTACACATACATTGTTGGGAATAAACAATGCATACGTAAGGCGAAGGTTGTAAAACCTAATGTGTTATAGTCACTTAGGTACGAGATTTATCGAGATGGCCTCAAAAATTGCACAAGAGTTTTGGGGACCCAATATCAGTACTGTTCGCGTGCTCATCAAGTCTACACCGAATGCATAACCTGGGTATTGTTTTCAGGTATGGATGATAAGCGATTCATTGAGGCAGATGGAATATCAAAGTTACCTTGGGGGCACTACAGAACACCTAAGTAATTTTTTTTATTCTCCTCCCTACAATAGTTTCAACACCACAATAAATGCAGCAAACTCACGACACCACAACTGCCACCACCACCACATCACCGATGACATCCATCTGCCGCCACCACACGCACCTCCTGTTCCACGACCAACTTCACAGGTAACTATTGCTGGCCACAAATTTCTACAAATATCTACAACATGTATTGCATCACCATTCTTTGCTACTGTATCCTGTTTGCCTATATGTAAGGCTTATCTGAATCAAGAATACAAATGTCTTAATTACATAATAATAAGATTAAAGTCACATTATAACAAATCATCTAGCAGAATATGCATGCGCATGAGTGTGTTTCATCCTGTCGTCGGTGTGTGTAAGTGTGGAAATAACCCGGATTTGACAAATGAACGCTTCTCTGTGCGTCATTGTGTAAATAGTTGCTGTAAATATTATGTATATACACATAATTTTAGGTAAAAAAAAAGGCGATCTTCAGATTTCTGTAATATATTAGTAAATACGTTGTTAATTATTTTTGTAAATATGTTTTAAATTTTGTAGTATGTATAAGATGATTTTGTAACAGTAGTAGTAACAGTAGTTGTAGTAGTAGTCATAGTTATAGATTTAAGATGTAAACCATTTGATAAAATGTTTGGTAGATTAAATCTTAAATTAACATTGATAAAATGACTTGTTTTTGCTAAAATGACTTGTTTTTGTTAAAATATCTTGTTAAAATGTCTTTGAAATTTTTTTTTGGTATGTAGGTTTGTAATATATGTTGAATATTGCATTCTCTTATAGTGTATGATTTAAAGTATGTCAAAATTGTCTTATGTGTATATTTATAAAAAATTGTGATTGACAATTTATTTTACTGTGTGTAAGTGTTTGTAGTGAAGTCATTGTAAACATTTTCGCTCCTGAAGATGATTTTTGAAAAATAAATAAAGAATGTGGAATGACAATTTCATTTGTTAAAATTGAATTCTGTGATTTGGTATTTATTAGTTTAAAAATTTCCCCCCATGCCACTACCTTGAGAATGATTGGAGATTGGATGAATATGAAGATGAAGGACTTGAATAAGTCTGCATTTTAAATTTAATTAAGTTGTTGATGTTAAGTTGATGAGGGTGAAAAAAATGTATAATTTCACTTAAAACACACTTTGAAAAGTTTAGAACTTACATAAAATGCTGGAGAGAAACAAACTTGTCTGGATGAATGAATTTTGAAATTGGAAGGATCGGACTTGTACATCACGAGAAAATGTTTCTGGGCTGCTGGTCTAGTTCAAGAACCATAGGGAATTTAAGATGACTGAAAGTCACACACAAACACATTTTAAGTGCCAGGTAGAAAGAGCCCTTAGCGCCAAAACACAATGTTTCCCCGTTATCCTACAACTGGGAGAGTCCAGCCATCCTTCAAAATAAATTTTTTTTTTCTCACAGCAGCAAGATTACAACTGTTGCAGCTGGAGATTCAACACGCTGATGCTTGCTGGTAAAAACACACTCATACTTTACACACACTCAGTAAACATAATTGAAAAAGTTCTTAAAATATAAAATTCAAATCTAACACTAAAAGTGAAACTTCCATTTAAAATGTATCATTTCACTCACGTAGTTGTAGGACAAATAGTGTAATCAAGTATTAAAAATAGTAGCTTGATACGGAAATAGGTTATGTCAGTGGTAAATTTCAACTAAGTCGTGCTCCATGTATATATATATATATATATATATATATATATATCAGCTTATAAGCAGGTGCATGTCATACAATCCAGTCATTCATTGACTGACCTCCGAGGTGGGTGGATGTGTTTTGGGGAGTTTCTTGTATGATTTCATTACGTGTATTTCTATTACACTATTGTGTCTGTTTAAAATTCAAAATGCGAGTTAGGAAATCTTTATTTGCCCATGTTAACTGGAAGTGCTAAATCATTGTCTGGCTTTTCATTAATTAAATTGCACACAGTGCTTGATAGGTACAGATTTTTTCTAGATATTATTCAGAATGTGCATGAGTAGTGTGTAAATCATATTCAGAGTTATTGCCATAGTTTCAACTCGCCCGCAAGTTCCACATATATATGTTGTCCCACGTCATACACTGATGCCATTCCTTCACCATCCTCCGAGGCGGACAGATTTGTTTAGGGAGAGGTGCGATTTCACTACACATGCTAATCAATTAATTACTTTTAATGCGTGGACTACGTTTCTAAAGTTCTTTACCAGTCTCACAGGCAGACGGACATGTAAGGTAAGTGCAAGTGGCGTCAAATAGTGTACATGTTTTCATATAGCTTGTGTTTAGGAAGACTGTCGTTTAATTTATAGGGACATTTTTGTTTAATTAAATCCATACTGCACACTCACGTAATTGTGATCGTTTACCATTTGTTAGTCCCGTAATTGTGCTCGTTCGTTATACTTCTCTCATGCAAATTATATTTTTAACATACAGCTAGGTGTAGACTAATTCATCTCTTTACGTTTAATTAATTTTAAGACATGTGGGGAATCACGTAATTGCACTTGTTTCTTTATGAGACCAGTTTGTTTTACTTCTGTCTCGTGTTATTTACTCATACATAGAAATAGTTTAAACACTCTGAAATTCTATTACATTTACTTGTTTTCGGAATAATACTATCATTCAAAGTCGCCTATCTATTAACACCCTCAATGAGCAATATGACTCTAAACCAAAAAAAATACACATAGGCCACTCTTGCACAAAATTCACCACACACATACAAATATATATGCACACACACATATATATATAAATATACACACACACACACCCTGTCCCCAACATGCCACATATCATCGAGTGCCAGAGCTCCAAGGGTGAGGAAGTACCACACAGCTGCTCTCCACGAAAGGAAAGAAAGAAGACCCTTAGTACACTCTTGCACCAAACACAAAAAATAAAAGAAAACAATTAATCCAATTAAAAATTAAGCACTTCAATACATTTAGCCCTTTGAATACATATTAACCTTTTCAATAAAATTTAACCCTTTTAATTTCTGATCGGATTACGATCGGATTGACATCGGATTAAAATCGGATTAAGAATTAACCCTTTCAATCAAATCGATAAATCATCAATTAGTCCCAAGTAAAATGAAACTCCTACGCCCCTGCTAATACTGTTGAGGTGGCCTGATTGCTTTTTTTGGGACGCTACAAAACAGTTTTCTGGCGGGAGGAGGAGACATGGCGAAGAATGGGCCGGACTGTGAGCTGAAACTCGACAAGCTGCCAGATTCTGGTAGCTGATATGAATTTGGGGCCAAGGTCGCCTCCGGTATGCTGGGCGACATCGAAGCAGGTAAGACTACACCAAAGACTAATTACGAGGTAAATCGATAATCGCCTTCTGTGCATTTACCCAACATCGACATACCACACTAATACAATAGTCAAATTCACGTGGTTAACAGAAATGGACGTTTGTGTTTATACCCTAATTTTCAAAAGGCAAGCCTTATTATGTGAATTAAATACTTTTTTTCTGATTTGAATTTAATATAATATTACTAAAAACTGGTTAGAGGGACAAACACCTCAGATCACTTGTTTGTATGAAATGTATTCTAACCTCAGATCCTATCCTCATTGTTTATAGTGTCCAAGGCGTTACTCGAAGGGGCCTGGGGTTACTTCGTACCTGCAGATGTAACTTTGCCTCGTTTTGTTACCAACCTGAGTCGAATAAACTTTAATCGAATAAACCATCAGGCTGCAGTAGGCTGCGCACGCAGCTATAACTCGCCGCTCGAAGACCACACACCCTGCTCTCCTGTAAATATACTAGACGTCGCACAGGAAGTGTACTCAAAGACTGTTCACGGTAAAGTGAGCATTTTTAAAATCAACCTAGGATAAAAAATACTACCCCATATACGAATATTTTAACGGGCGCACCGAGTGACATGCGCCCAGCAAAGACGGTAAAGATGGATGGAAAGTAGTTCCACGTCTTAACGTCGAATAAAATGTGTTGGGTGAATATAAGTACTAAATTAAATTATTTCTTTCGCTTTCTATTTGATTAATGCATCGATGTGTAAAAATCACCATATTTGTAACATATTCACTTTTCCAATGATTCCACAGATTCGCCTATAATGATGAGTACTGTACAAAGAAGAAAACGGCGTACAATGGACAAGCCCCTCACGTAGTGAGAGACAGCAGTCGTTGCTGAGCATAAATTCTGCAGTTTCAAAAATACCTACTCCCAATAACGCCAAACCCAAGCATAGTTTTTACTGGCCCGGAAAGTGAAGAGAAGTGAAAAATTCGCATTATTATTTTGGGACACCTTAAACTTAAATCACGCGTACCTTTGCAGTAGGTTTGCCATTGGACCATATACTTGACTTGAAACGCCCTGGGTAATTCTGCACCGAAAAATTAACACTTTCCAATTGTGTGCCTGAATCACGTGTAATTCTACCAGGAGGAGAGTGGCATCGCGTTTAGTCAACAGCCAATGAAGAAACGACGACGGCTCGAGTATAAACAGTACTGTGGAGTTTGTCCTGATGCCAAATAATAACGCGAATTTTTGCATGTCCCTAATCACAATGATGCTCGCAAAGTTATATACGAAAACATCGTTCTTTGCAGAGCCTGAAACTACCATTTTTATGTATGCCTGAAAGAGTTAGGCCTAAGTGAGAGGTTTTTTTGGCTGACCGTGCACAGAGGCATTAAGTAGATAAAAAATGTACAATATATCTTGAGATGTCGGAAAATCGTGAAAATTTTTTCTGCCAACATATATTCTATACTACTCTCTAATTTTTTCATTCAAAGTTGGGTGAACAAGGATTTAACTCGGCTTAGTTGTTTGCAGAAAAAATCACGAACGTTCTACTTTATAGTATCAGAATCTTCATCGGCGCAGTGAAATGAGATAGTGTTTCCACAGATGCATGACAGCCAATAAGGAATGAAAACTTTCGGACACGTGTACAGAACGTTGAATCCAATCAAACATTCACCTTTAACCGCTATAAACCATCATCTCTTTAAGTATATTCTGGCATTAGTGGGAGTTTCACTGACACGGCGTAATATAGCCCTTTAAATCAATTACAAAACTCAATATGATCATACCATCTACCCCGTTATGTAATGACTAGAGACCTGTAAAGTTTGTGGATTAATTTTGGGACAAGCTAAAATTCAAAACACGCGTGTTTATGTAACTTTAGTAATTGGTCCACACGGTGTTTGACACCTCCTGGAGGACGCTGGCCCAATCGTCGCCTTCCACTGTGACAGCAGACAACCAACGTGCATTTTATAAGTTTATATCGGCATATTTGTACATAAGACTGTAGAGTATAGCATAAAGGTCACTGAACTCGCGAATCTTTCTGGTCTCTAGATATAACGCATTATCCTACTTTTCGCTAAATATGCATGTAAATGGTAAGAATAATAATTTTTTCTAGATATTAATAGCTATTTTCGAGTAGGAACTGACGTTAGATTCGGTATTAATGTTCCATAAATATTATATGCAACACAAACTGCTACGATACCAATGAGAACACGAGTCTCTGGATTTTATGATGACAGCGTGGACTGTTAACATAATAAATTGTGTTTCATATCTGTTTATGTATTCTGGGATATTACACCGCACCCAAACATTAACAAATGTTCCCATTTTCAAAATGAATATGCTACACATGTAAATTTCAGGTGTACTTACGAAATACTGTAAGTGTACCGAAACTGTTGAAAATCAGTGCATTGATTCGAAATAATTTAAAGGGACAAATTCAAATAAAATCGGACAGAAAAAGGCATACAAAAAGTAAGGCGGTCTGATAGAGATCCATTTTCTTCGAAAAGTCTATTAAATATAGAAAAAATGCATAATGCGAGCAATGCTGACAAGGGAAAAATTTAATTTTACAAAATATGTCCGATATTGAGTGTAGTGAGTGATCATAATTTTAGCGCGACATTTATGAATACATGTCATTCCTGAACGATGGAAATGAAGACTACAGTTCACGGGTCAGGAAATATGGCAATGATCTAGTAGCTGTGATCAGGTGTGATAAGTTACGGTTCGAGATCTTGAATTTCGTGGTTCATTTGAAAAGTAGAGAGAAAATGGCGTACGGAATCAAATGACTAATGTTGATAAGGTTAAATTCGTGTTTCAGTGAATAATTGCCTATTTGGAGAGTGGCGATCATACAGGGAAATTTTATAAGATGGAGAACAAAGTTAAATTCCAGATTAAATGGTGTTGACGCACTAACTTATGTTACATTTAAATGCATTAAAACAGAATCGGGCAAAACATATCAGTACTATCAGGCTTTTCTTTAGAAAATAAGCAAATTGTTTTTTTCTTTAGCTAAGAAAAGTATTTTAGAAATATATTATTCTTAGTTGTTAGCTATTTATGTTTCATTTATACATATGATTATACATTTGAAGCATTAATCTTTATGATGCGTGCTGGAAGACTGCAATACTAACACACAGTGAGGTTATAATACTTTTTGGTAAACACCTTAAGTTATATTGACATAAACCTGAAACACGCGGATTGGTGCATTGCGGACGTTCATGCACTAAAAAATCGAGATTTCCTGACTTTTAGAAATTCAGAATATATGATTATATGAACGGTTGCGTTGTGATGATCATTGAAGGTATTCCCACAAAATTTTATTTCATTATGTAGAATGATTGAAAATCTTGTTTGTGGGATATGCAGAAAATTCTCACAAACAGAAAATCCTCCGATTATAAGCACATTTTTCAAAAGAGGACTTCTGTTTTATCTGAGTCGTGTAATCATTTTGGTTTAACGACGACAAGAATATTATCCAGATTCCAGCTGACAAAATGAAGCGGTCTACATTAAATTCGTGTATGTGACCTTTTTATGCAGAATGCATATTCGAGAAATTTCCAGCAGAATATCTTTAAAACTCTGGTTGTTACACCGGTTTGAAATCAAATGTGCAATAAACTGAGATTATATTATTTTAAGGTTTACTCCTTAATTTCTCTGTTGGTTTCCTGCGGGGAATAGTCGTAGTAATCGATTATTTTAAGGGCTTTTAACTGTGATAAAAATGTGCAATATGAGCGCCATAAATTATTAGGCATTTTTTCTTCTAATAATAGCCCTAAATGACAGGATATAGCAACACCAAAGCCTCTGTAACATACCTCGCTTCTTTCCAGTTAACACCCTCTTTGTGAAATGTCTGCCTACGCCACTCGCCTTCCGTATATGGAAACCTGATGCACAAGATTCAGCACTGTTTACGCTGAGTAGTTTTGTTTTTTAAGTGAAAACGACAGTTTTTCTTCCTGGTACCAAACAAAGTTAAAATTTACAAAGACTAAAATGTTTGTTACATCTTTGTTATCCAGACTAAAATGGTTTAATAGGAAAAATAAAATAATTATAAATAAATGCTTCGTTTTAAACATAGTTCATTGGGTTGCAATAACTTAAATAATTATTTCTGTACAAAAAGGTGCCTTAACACGCAAGATAAAATTATCTCTTTCCAGAACAAAATTATTCTTAAGAGCTAATTTGTATATGTTACCTCTAAAACAAGTTCTTGCATAGTTGTGAATACCACATAAATACCAACAAAAATTTATAATTTTAATAAGATGTCATATGTTTAGTTCCATTTCCCACCGAATTTCATATTTTTCTTATAAATCATTTCACGGCCTGGTGCCCTCAGGCAGTGGCTAGGAGTGGATATATTGCTAGAGCAACATTACTCGGCGATGACTGCACGTAGATCTGAATAATTCATTGCATATATGTATTGATGTTCGTATTGCGTAACCTGCCCTACAGGAATCGGTAAAACTGGCAGGTTCACTTACGTGAACGTTAGACTGATCTTTTGTTCAGGGGTTGTTTTGAAATCGATTCGGTGTTCAACTTGTTGTAGGTTATTTACTGGTGTGTCAGACAGACTTTGTCCAATTGAAAAGTACTAACAACGTACAGGTATTTGTGATTTAATACGTCACAAAATCAGAATACTTATATTCCTGGTAAAAAATTTTTCATAAGTAGTTTTTAGCTCCATTATTAAGTTATATGTTGTGTCAATCATTTCGGTAGTATGGAATATTTTTGAAATAACCATGAAAGAAGAAGCAGGTTGTACATACAATAAGAATGAAAGAGATACTGACAAATTCATGACCACTACCTGCCAACATGGAAAAGTAAAGATATGTATAGGCTGTTCACGGTAAAATGAGCACTTTTGAAAGCCCTGCTTAAGATCTGCTTGGTTGCACGTTGTGTATTCTTCTGTCATGTAAAATTAACATTACCATGAGCCTCAACACTTTATTCATGCGTTGGTCAAATGAAACTGTGAAATTATTAGGAAAGTAAAAATATTACAAATCTGCTAATTTTTACACTTCGAGGAATTAAAAAGACAGAAAGCTAAATAAACCATTTAAGTCATCACAAATAGTTACCTGTAGGCCGTTCACGGTAAAGTGAGCACATTTGAAGCCCTAGTTACTTTTTTCTTTCAACCAATTTATATCATTCTACCAATTTTTAGTGTAAACCCTGCCATTTGAGTAATAAACACAGTGTATATATTCACTATACCCAAAACCAAAAGTCCGAGGCCACAATGAAATGTATTTATTAGTTATTATGTCTGATGAAAAAGCTTCAAATAGTGCTCACCTTACCGTGAACGGTCTATAACAATTTTATTCGACGTTAAGATACGGAACTACTTTCCTTCCATCGTTACCAACTTTACTGGCTGAATGTCACTTAGTGTGCCCATTTAAATATATGCATGCAGGGACAGTACCTTTTTGTAAGGTTCATATCAAAAGTTTTCACTTTATCGTGAACAGCCTTTAGAGGCTTCTGAAATCAACCCTAGAAAAAAGTCACTGCTCTTACCTGCATTCTATTTTAACGAGCGCACTGAGGGACATGCGTCCAGTCCAGTAAAGTTGGTAACGATGGATGGGAAGTAGTTACATATCTTAACGTCGAATAAAAAGTGTTAGGCAAGCTTTTTTGTTAACTTAAAATTATTTCTTTGACTTTCTATTTTTTTAATGCACCGGTGTAAAAATTAGCGTTCTTGTAAAATAATTACTTTTATAATAATTTCACACTTAGATTTGACTGACACTTGAATAAAGTGATGAGGCCCATGGTAATGTTAAATTCATATAAGGTGGAATAATACACAACGAGGATACAAGTAGATCTTAATCAGCGCTTTCAAAAGTGCTAATTATACCGTTAACAGCCTATAGTATTTCATGAGGTTAAATGTTGCAATGTACGTGGAATATAGTTGGGGGTGGGGCGGGGTATAATCAAATGAAGTTCTCTCGTAGTATTGGTTTGCAGCTCTCACTCCTTGCGTGTCCTTTGTTCCGTTGCAACACGGACAGGCCTCGTCACTGAAGGCTTCTCAGTGACCTGAGGCTGGCCGGCTTGACCCTGCACTGCGCCCCAGGACAATATAACTTGCCTCCAGCCGGAGTTCCCACGACACTACCGCTTGCCTCGGCGACTGCAGTAACCTCACTGGGCCTTAACCTAGCGAGGTGGCGCAGTGGGGAGCCACTGCTCCCGCATTCCGAACGACACAGGTTCGATTCCTTGTCCGGCCATCCTAATGTCGGTTTCCTGTGGTTTCCATATTATAGTCTGGACATGAGGTAGATTGTTTATTCGTCTTTTGCGCATGTGCAACATTGGCATATCCTAAACCAACACAACTGCTAAAGTCACATGGTTAACAGTGATTAACGTGCTTTTTTATTTATTATTTTTCAAAAGACAGACAGTTTTAAACGAATAAAATACCTTTAACAATTCTAATGTAATTTAATTCAATTAAAAATTGGTCAGAAGAAGTATAAAATATCTCAAAGCATTTGTTTACATTAATAGTGTTCTAATCTCAAACCGAACCCACGTCTCTTATGATAGTCATATGGACACGAAAATAGTTCAATGCTGGAACACAGACACTAGTTTTCGCAGCCAGCTACGTCTCTCTACCCCGTACTCACTCCACGCGTACTACTTGCCTTGTCCGCCTCCTTCCCAATTCTTGTCTCTCTGAGCAGCACTGAGGGCAACACAGGCACTCAACTGCACCCTCGTCACCATGCAAAGGGAACTAGACCACTGGCAGAGTCGCGCCCGATTCGCGCACTTGGGAAATAGGGCGGTCGTCGTCGTTAACTTGCGACCTTTTTTTTGGGGACAAAGTTTCTTCCAGTCTTGTACATTAATATGCAAAATCTAGGAACGCAAGAGGTTTTCACAAGCAATGCCGTACAGCAATGTTTCAAATAGTACCATAACACCACGGAGATGTAAAAGTATGGTAAATGTAGACAACACTAACCAAAAAATGAATTCGAACTATGCAGAGCACTTTTATTCAAGAACAAGTTACAGTAAAGGAGGATAGACAGAAAGGTCCATGTAATAAGTGGTAGTGCGAGATGTTCGCAGTCTGTTCGTGTTTAGACAATCTCATGAGGCGTCATGGTTCATTCCTCTCGTAGCGCCGATAGCAGCCGTAAAGTTGTAGCTGGCGGCTACCTCCAATGACCCACACGTGGTCGACCGGATTTCGGTCCAGTTAACCGTGTGGGTCAATCCATATGGCGAATATTTTCAGAGTTTCCAACAGTTCAGCGACGAGTTCCGTGCGATGAGCTGTAGTGTTTCTGTCCATGAAGAGGAAACCATGTATTACATAATTTCATAGATATCGCAAACATAACTAAACATATCTTATAGCTGCTATTTTGGAAATAATTGTGTCGTACTTAGAAAGTACAAATAATAATATGGCATACCGCAGTACCACTTTATCGCTAAATTTGGAAAGAATGCGTTAATTGTTTCCCGATATATGAGATGGTATGATGGTTTGGAAATTTATTCTATTTCCCAAAATCTTTCATTAAGTTATTTACTGTTTCAAGAGAGGATACAAAAATATTTGGAGTAATGCTTCCAAATGCGAACATTGATTAACCATTCCCATTAGCAGCCATCCCATTATTAGTATTTAAGTGAACCGGCTCTTCTGAGGATCCATGAATGTCAACCTTTAAGAATTATTTCGGTAAACACTTCTGCACCAACAAGCATATCAATGTGTTAAGGTAGATGAAAATTGGGATCTGCCAGGACCAAGTTGGACAAGTGAGGCTACTCCTGCTTCTGGACAAGTGCCTGAGGAATGAAGTACGCTTTTTATGAGAGCATAGCAGCTTCAATAACTACTCCCTCAGAATTATGCACAAGTGACATTATCTTACAGCTTGTTACCGCCTTTGCAGTTCGAAGAGGTGTTTGGCCTAGTGTAGTAAATGGTGAAATGTGACGAGAATACATGAAATGCAATCTCTGAAGACATTCCTCAGTAATGCAGGACTCTTGTGAACACGGGTCTTTAAAATCTAACAGCATGTGGTTGACCTGATTAATCTAACACCTTGACTATGACTATTGCCATGGTGCCATGGATAGAAGTACTGTTGTCGTCTCAATCTGGGTTCCAAAGAAATGCACTAACTTTGTGGTACTCTTGTTACTACCGGGTATGTCTGATTTACTGTTGTCACTACTAGGTAAATCTGTATTTTCACTATCATTCCTAGAGCGAATGGTTGCTTGTGAAGAAAAATGCAAGAGCATATGACGACATTTCCCTCATGTCCAACATTTGAAATTAGGAAAACAACTCGCTATGATCTGCCCTGTCTTAAAAAAGTTTATACAACTGTTGAATTCCTTTAGCCGATGTGGCCATTGTTCACTCGAAAGTTGAACAAAGGAGTCACATTTAACAATGTAGTGCTCAACTTCGCAGTGTTCACACTTTTGAGAAAGACAAAGTTAGAGATTCCAGCAGCCTTAGTAGATTTCTTACTCTCCCATCATGGAGAACCGCTACCCCATGACCTTCCACTACACTTAACACTCTCGGTAACTTGCAACTGTCTTTTCCAAAGCGACATTAATATTTGATATGAAGGCATTTCGTCTTACAGCACCCTTGTGTTTCCTTAGTTTAAAATCATGTTTACACACTTATCAATGAGGAAGTATTACATCAAAATGATTTATAGAGAATCCCAAGACCTTCAAGGCACTTATATTTTCCAAAACTATATACAGAAAAGCTTTAATAGATTGTACAGGATCTGCATTTACCAGGGGTGCATAGAAGATGGCATCTAAATGATGCGATGCTATCACTTTTGGCTGATTATACCATTTCAACAGCAGATCCTTCACAATTTATTAATTGGCATTCGCCACTGGCAAGGTTAATACCAAGGCACTGGCTTCCTTTTTCAGCGATCACCCCCAAGTACAAGAATTTTTCCATCGCAAGCAACTGGTCATGATTATCCACCAGTGTAAGAAATAAGTCATAAAAGTTTGCCACTCTATCATGCCCCATGAAAAACTGGTATTTGTATGGATGGCATTTTAAAGGCCAACGCCCAGTCTTTATCTGCCCTTACAGCACTAAGCCTAGGATTTAAATTAATTTCCAGTCTATACGCTATGGTGTCTATTTTAAAATAAACCATGTCAAATTTATTTAAAAATGACGTTGTTTCGATCGGTTTGATTGGTTCAAAACAGCAACAAAGTACTTCCAAGTCTGAGATATCGGCTTCAAATCTGTGTTTCGTTTTTTCGTTTTCCTTGCTTATCGGCCGTAAGAAAACACATTTTTCACCATCTCGGGGTTCGCTAGCACATTCTTTCCCCTTACAAAACAAGCTTAACTTTTGTTAATGCGGCTGCAGTTTTGTTCTTAAAACACGTTCTCTGACATGACGGACGGTGTGTTTCGTTAATGGTATCTTGGCGAGGTGTACAAAATGAGTTGACGAGAATTCACTGTCAAAATTTTAGTGGGAAGATTCTTTGTTTATGCATTCAGTTAACCTCACTTTGGAATTTTTACTCTTCATGAATAAAGTTTTCCAAGAGGACATGCTAAAAATGTACACATATGAACATCATAATTAACTCAAGGAGAAAATAAATGACATGGCCGACACAGTATAATAAACAAAAATGGCCTAACAGTGCGTGCACCTACCTTTCACGTGCATACTTCACCATTTGCCACTTGAATCACATACAACGAAACGAAAACATGGTTGCGGCTCGAGTAAGCCGGCCTTGCAACGACCATGTTAATTTAACTAACGTCTGAAGAACCCACAGTACCATTAAACGAATCATTTTGCTCGAGTTTCTCTCGTAAATCTAACGACCTGTCGCCGTCTTGCAAAAACACTTATCTTCTTTGCTTGAGTCAGACTTGCCAACTGTTGCAGCTCACAATTTCAGTGATGAGGTCAGATGTACTATCTGACCTCATCACTGACATAATTTACAACATAAATAACACTGTTTTCAACTCAAACAATAACACATGTATTAAGTAGTTGGTTGTTTTTTTCCCTAAATGTGTCATGTATCACAAGCATTTTATACTTATGTAAAGATAAAAGCATCTTACTCTCGTTGAAATAAATTTTCACTAATATAGTATCCATAAATTATAATATTTTATTTTTAATTAACATGTATTAAAACAGGGAGAAAATAGACTTTTGGTAATACCTACTAAGAAATTATTTCCATGCAAAATATTATTTAACTGACTTCGCACAAGTGTGGTGCGTTGTTCTTTAGTGAAATTTTCTATACTTACAATAGTTTATTTTGCATGAAGTAGAGGAATATTTTGGAAGTAAATTTTTAGCAGGGCTACGTAAAATTTCGATGTGCCCTTGAATATACTATAAAGTGATAAGCGACTGATACGAGTGTTTCAAATCAGTTTTAGGTCTTGGGACGATTCATACATCGTCACCTAGTAAAATGTATAGGTTTTAATAATTTAGCACCACAATTGGTAGTGCTCCGTACTTACTGTTTTTATGTGTATTTATACTTGTTTATATACCGGCCGGTATTCTCATTGATATGTATTAATCTAGTAAGATTTTATTACACGTAGTTTAAACAGTAAAAATATTCTTATTGCTTAGTATAAATCTATTATGAATTTTATTACACATATTTTTATTGTTGTTGTGTATGAAATTTGTAATCGATATTATTTGTGCAAATCGATTTGAAAAGAGTCGCGACCGTGGCGCTTGGAGTGGCGGGATACCGCGATGTCACCTGGCTATGACAGCACGCCGTAGCCAGTGTGTGAGAATCGGTCGCGGTGTGTGGACGGCTGCAAGAAGTGTGTGCTCGACCGTGCAGCTGGACAGTATCGGGAAGTCGGGCGGACGTTCAGTAGTATGGGACTGCTATGTCATTTCTCCCCGCTTGCAATGTGCAGTGTGTTGCGCGAGCGAGTGAACGTCGCCGTAACATTTCCGGGAACAAACAAATTAACTGTTTAAAGAATATTGTAAGAACATGCCCGTGAACATAGAGACAATGTTGCTATGTTTGCCTGTCGCGCACAGCTCCTGCTAGTGAAATATGGGCCAACTATCACAGAGACATAAACATGATGCGGATGTACTATGTGTGAAAAAGCCACGTGTACGAATAATATTCACTTTAATACGAGCATCCTGAAAATCGCGGAAATAACTGTGAGACCGCGACTTGTGACTGATGGCTCGTGAAATTGAATTTTGCCACGCTGGTTAAACTTCCCGTTTTACGTGGCTCGAGAACGAGCATTTTAAAGTTTACATAGAGTAACAGTGAGATACGTCAGCGGTCCATTTTTTTTTTTTTTTTTGCAATATTTCCTTGGAGCCTAGAGAAGTAACTTTAAGTATTTCTCTGCAACTTGTCTTACACAGGCTTTATTCCGAATGGAGTTTCATATGGTTTGAGTGCTGGAAGCATGCCCGTACTTTTGCGTAACGACTAAACACGCAGAATATTCTCGAGTGTGTCAGGGCGATTTTACATGCTAGCGAGTGCAAGAAATCCGTGCATGCTTGCGTGGAGGCCCCTAGGTGAACGACCCGTCAGCTGCTCTCCTTTTGGTGGCATCAAGTGGGGCGAAGTCTACAGCGAGCTGACACAGGGCATCAAGGACATTCCCTGACATGGCATGGCGATCAGCTGTATGGTATTCTTAATGAATGCCAATCCTAAGGTATAAGTAATGCATAAATGCCATCGTCTGCATAAACACCGTCGTCTGCTTGTACCTGTGGAGTCCGTCGTCCCTATTTTGAAACACTTTTGAAGCACGTCAAGCACCACGGAAACGATTCTCGTTCATGGGTTTAATACTAAACTTTATGAGCACCAGTTATTGAAAGTTACTGCATAGTGCAAAATACATTGAACTTAATTAAGGTGTCTGCCCATGCAATATGTAAATTGAATGCAGACCATTTTAATATTTTTATTGTGTGCATTTACGATTAGAATCAGTGCCTCTAAAAGTCATTTTTGTGCAAAATAAATAGTGAATCAACCTGTGATCGGACCCCAAATCTCGAGTTAAAAGACACACACCCAACCACTTAGCCAAAGTGGCTGGGCCAGTGAAGTGCTGATGAAAATGCTGCATGTGGTGAGCTACAAGATAAATGATTGTGATTGTTCGATACTCATTGAGGAAATAATTTTATGCACTCATGTTGCGTGAATTCTCAATTGTGTTCTATGCAAGGAGTAAACTTTCTGCATCTTTGTGGTTGCACTTGTCGAGAGCCATGTGGCTGAGATACCAGCACAGTAGATAACATGTTTCCTGTTGCAGCGAGAGTTCGCGAAGGACGAAAATTTGCATTTCCGAGGCTGGATACTCACTGTAAAATTACTTCTTTTTATCGGACGCAGAGTGAGCTGAAGTTCAATGTGATCTCCCAGCGTAGATATGCTTCTTTTTCACTACAAGAGTGCGCTGAAGTTTAGTTGTGGTCGAGTGTGCAGATAAGCTTTTTTCTGTCACTTCAAGAATGCACTGCAGTTCAGTTGTGGAAGTGGTTCACATAAACTAAAGATGAAGTTGTAAAATTGGATTATAAAAATACAAGACATGTTTTTATCAAGCATACAAATGAAGAAGATAAGCTAATTTGTAAAAGATATTGCTAGTCACAGCTGTGCAACTACACAAATACTGAATTCACGAGAGAGAAATAAAATATAAAAATTTTTATTAGATTTCTGTACTTACCACTATCCATTTTTTTACTCAAATTTAATATAAAAAAAACCATAATTTTTTGTCCCAGTACATGGCATATATCTCTTAAAATTTCTCAAAACTCATGTATCCTACAGTAAAATGGCAATATATATGTCTCAAGGTTGTTTCATCTTGTCGAAATATACACAGAAAATTTGTGTTATCTCGAACTAATTGCTTGGGGAATCTAGAATATGTCTGCACATGTTAAAAAATATCAATACTTTTATGCTGACCTCTTGTAAAATATTCGCAGACTATATCTTACTCATCCAATATTACATCATCAAAAATAACAAAATAATTATTTTCGCATTGATCTAGTGAAACAATTTCACCATTGTTACTTTAAAAATAAGCAATTTTTTCATTAAATTTTTTGTATATCACTTCAAAATCGTCTTGTAATTGAATATATTTTGTTTGATTCAAACTTTTAGAGCAAACATAGAGTTTATTAAAATTTAGCCATCCTGTGTTATAAATAAAATTAATGTTTAAATTGGTTTTCGCGCAGTTTTTTGGGCCTTACAATTATCCTGCGAATATTATCGGCCAATAACTCACCTTTTTTTTTTCTTGGAAGTTTGCTCAGAAATTAAAACAACATCATAGTCAAAATTTGTATTTAATTACAATATTTTTTTTGTAATAAGTGGATAGTAATGTTTTCAAGTTAACAAACAATAGTTATATTCTAAAAAGAAACTTCACTATGATGTAATTCATAAAGTTAAATCGATAGCATTAATTAGTTTTCATGTGAAGATTTTTAACTCTAAATGTAAAGATTGAAACTATAACTGCAATTGAAAAAATAAGTTTTGTCGTTTATAAAAATAACATTATAAATATTCCCACAGGCCGATATGATGTTGAATCATTAAAAGAAGCTATTAATTTAATTGAATCATTTTCAACAAACAACATTGAAATAACAACAGACAATGTAAAAAATAGAATAACAATTAAAACAAGTTTGATTTTAAACTTGATGAAAACCTATTTGATATTCTCGGTTTAGAAAGAAAATTAACTATAGATAAAGATTAAATTTCGTAAGCACTAAATTTGGCATTGGGCATATTTAAAAAATATGATGAACTAGTCACTTGGAGATTAATATGATTGCTAATTTTCCACCAAAAACCATGTTTGGTTTTAGAGATTTTATAATTTATGAGCCCCCAAATATCCAATTTTGTATAAAATTAATAATGAGTAATTTATACATTGTTTTAGTAATTAGAGACAAGGATGAGTATTTAATTGATTTTGATGGTTCTGATATCGACATTGTTTTGGAAATTAAAGAAATTTTACATTTTGCTATTTAAATAGAAAACATTAAGGGTGCCATGTTTTAGGGCCCACTTAATATCTCCAAAATATAATTTGTGTAATTTTTTATCAAATCATTTGTCTTATTTTTTTTTGGTACTATGCTTTAAGACCTGCTATTATAAATAAAACAAAATGCATACAAACTCTCATTAATAAAATATAAAACTTTTCTTAGAGAATTTAAAGGGGGGAGCAATTCTGTTCTCCCTTAAGAGTTTCATGAAATATATTTTTTTTTTCTTTCAGAAATAGATGGGATGAAAAATTGATCCCACCTCTCATTAATAAAATTATGTAGATTTGACTAGCACTGAAACACCGCTAGTGGAGAATAAAAAAAATTATTATCCATTTTGATATCCATATGGCAAAGTATCTATTTTATTTTCTATTATAATTCTCTTGTTATCACAAGGACTCAATGCTATTTTATTAACTTCGATTGCAAATATTTTGTGTTTCTCACTCCTTATCAAATTCATTGTCCTATATTGAAGTTTCTCATCAAACACGCCGTTCTTATAATACTCAAAATTAATCACATTGTTGACTACACATTTTTAAACACTTTTAGCTATTTTTTTTTTTGTTTATCCTGAACTCTGAATGCATACATATTTGCTCTTAAGCCAACAAATTCTGTAATTATTTTCCCTTTACACTCATATTTCATTTTACCTAAAATGTTTTTATTTATTTGTGGAATATTATAGAATATTATAGATATTGTCTTTTGGAAAATTTATTATATCAAATTTATCTAACATCTACTCCTTTTCTTCATATAAATCTTCTGTTTTAATGTTATAAAAATAAGAATTGGTATCCTGGAAACACAATTCAATGTTATCACCATATTTTGGCTACATAATTTTAAAGTGGAAATCATACATTAATACTTTCGAAATATCCAAAATGGACATGCCCACACATTCATCAGTTTGTAAAAATCTTTTTCAAAATCATTTTTTTTTGTATTAGTCCTCATCAAAGTATTAAAATTCATGTGCTTCTTTATTCAATCAGATAGATTAAATGTCAATATTCTATTTATTTTTGTAAGCCCCAGTCCATTAGTTAGGCACTGTTTCGAACTACGGTAATGTAGTGTATATTTATCCTCTTTATATGTAAATTTGTTAATAGTTTAGATTCATTGGTACCTGGAACTAACTTATTTTCTGGACAAAAATGATGATCTTTGCATAAATTATATAGTTATTGTGAATATTCTAAATCAACTTCTAATATATAAACAAACTCAGATTTTTTTTTTTTAAATTAAGTATGTTTTAACTCCAGTAATGTAAATCATATAATGCACAGTACATGCACTCGAAGCCTCCATATGGTAAATTCTGCGACATTTCCCAACCATATAAATTATTCGCATCGAGATAAGCTAAATAATTTGATTCTTGATTTGAGTTAAAATCTTCCAAATATTGGTTATTTTTTTTAAGATGCCGCTTACAACATTGTGAAATACGATCTCGAATTACTTTTTCAATAATTAAAATTACATCATAATCATGTAATAATTCTAGTGATTGATTAGTCATTTTTAACATTGTGCCCCACGATAAACCAGGTGCTGTAAAGTACCACACAGTATCTAGACCATAAGAATTTATACATGTTTTTATATAATTTTTGAATATTTCTGCTAATAATAGTACATCACTTTTAAAATATAAATCATAATGTGCACCAAGGCTTTTTATATTAAATTGGTTCTATATATTTTCTGCATGTTCGTATTCACCATCAGATATAGTATTTTCGTTTAATTTACTATAAAATTCGCTCTTTGGGGTACGAGTAAACACCTTTTTTTAATAACCAAATTTATTTTATCTTCTGTAAAATGTTTTTGTGTATGTTTCATTTATTCTTTAGTTAAATTAGATGATAATTCATCCAAACTACTAGCCATAAATTTGAATGTCTATAAACCTCATTTTCAATATTCTGTTTTTTTTTTTTTTTTTCCCCAAAAGTTATAAACTTTTCTTCATTATTCGCAAGTAAATCAACTTTTTTTTTCACCATAGCCTAACTCTTTAATGAATAAATGAGCATCATAACCAGTTCAGTTATGAAAATAAATTGGTACTAAATTTGGTAATTTTTATTATAAATTACAATTGTTGCATGTTGGCTTAATATATTTTCCACTTATATGATCATGGTGGCACACTTTTATATTGCCCTTCGTATATTCATTCTCGCATACAGCATATTTTTATTTTATTTACTGTATAATGTTTTTTCTTCTTTTGTAAGTGGATGCATTGGATTAATTTGCGAATACATTCCCCAATTTCTTCTACTTCTCTTTTGACTCTATAAGAATTTTATGTGCATCTGGGCCTCGATATACAACTGGTGGTTTACAATCACCATAAGCAGGTGCAATATAATACCAAAAACCAAAAGCTAATGGAAGCTGATATTTAGTTGTGTATGATGCATCATTCAAATTTGTCAATGTTATTTATTTGTGCATTTCTAAGTTCATATTTTCCTTTGAGTATTTCTATGTAAAGGCCATTATCGATATCATCCTCGGTTAAAATGGGATAATTTGATTAAGTTAAATTTTTTTATTTCTCTTCAATTTGGTTTGGTAGTTGATATTTTCTTTAAAATTGAATCAAAATATTCAAAATCGGCATATATTGGGAATGGGACTTTCGTGATGTGTTTTATATTTTCTAATTTAATTTATTCGTCTTTTGGAGGCATGGTTATCTTGACAGGTTAAATTTTTGAGCAGTCTTCTGTGTGTTTATTTAATTTCTCTTGAGAATAAAAAAATTTAAGTTACATATCGTAAATATAAATTTTATTTTTGTGTTTAGTTATTTCTGCTGATACCAACCTTGACAAATCTTTTATCCAACAATAATGTAAATTTGTACCATTTTTGAAATAAAGTATATCTATATGCTTATCTTTATTATTTTCAGTATGTTGTAGCGTATATACATTGAATTTATCATCAATAGAGTAAACATTTATAGAAACATCAATATGCTTTTCTATTTTTGGAATATCATCAATTCTTATAGGATATTCATCTTTGTCTAATGCTTTCTCGATATTGAGACCCATATTTTTATATTTACATATCTTTTGTGGACTTTTTCTGCTGGAAACAGTGCATATTTTACTGACCAAAGAAAACATTTTTGATCATCATTCTTCACATTAATGCATGCTTGTTCCTTCCTAATCACTTCTGGTAGTTCAATATAGGACGAACCATTTAATGAATTATACTTATTTATTGCTAGTTGCAACCCAATTATGCTATGTAAAGCCCAATATATAGTACTTCTTTCAATATTTTCTATTTGTGGAACTATTTTATTTGTTATTTGTTTGTAATTATTTTAATGTCTCCTTCATTCAATATTGTAAACGTGTGTTAGTGAATGTTTTCAAACATTCGAATCTTGCCAGTTTTCCGACTTCGAAAATGAGCAGCAAATTTAATGTTGGACTTTACAGCTCTAAGTTTCATAAGTTGATCGTGTGGAATTTTAAATATTTGTTACTTTACCGAAGCTAAAAAATTTCTGGGCTACACTATATTAAAGTTGTTTTCAATGTTGTATGTTGATAATCTGTATTTGAAAGATCTTTCAACTTCGTATGTGTTATTAGCTTTTCTATGTTTGTTGTTCACATATACACTATTGGAAAAGGGGAAAATTTCTTTTAAAATATTTTGGGCTTTCCTATATATTGGTCCACCTTTAGGAACTGGTAAATTTGAAAATTTTATTTTTCTTTTGTTATAAATAATATGGGGTATTAGTTTTCTAATTAAAATATTTTTCCTTAGCCTGTTTATATATTTTATTTCATATTCTCTAGTGATACTTCTCAACTCCCACACTCTCATTTGACTCGACTCACCGACTAGGTTAATCGTCACCATACTTATATATAATAATTTTATTATAATAAAAATTTATTAAGTCAGCTAATCCTGAGTTTCACTTAGAATATCTATTGCTGCAATGAGCATGTTACTATTTTTATGCTTTTTTAGGGAATGGTTATATACAAATTTTCCGCATTCGCATTGCACTTTCTCTTTTTTTTTTGTCTCATAATGTTGTTTAGCATGTTATGTATAACATTGTTTGCAAGTGTTAAAATGCTTATCCATTTAGTTTTTATGAGATGCGAAATCGTTGATATTTTTATTCTCCCTGCATACTATACAGGTCTTGCTGAAGAATCACATTATAAATTTCATAAGTATTGTGCAGTTTAGTATTTTGTGCTTATCAAGAATTACCTTGCAAACAGAATTTCACACTCACAAAGTACTACCCTTTTTTTTTAACTCAAAGCTACTTCTAGAATATTCATTGTAACAATTTTTACATGTGTTAATGTGCTCATCTTTTGTGTGATTATGCGATGCAAAACATTCAATGTTTAACACTTCGCCACATTTTTTACATTTCTTCCTTGTACTGCTATTCTCCATTTTTATTTATAAAAAACAAATTTCACTAAGAAGACGAAAAATAAAAAAAATCACCATTTTTATATAAACCATATTGATTGATAAACATTGTAAAAATTTGTATATTTTCAAGTGCCAATTTCAGTAAAAAAAATTACACAAACAAAAATGTTATATTCGAAGCTCTACGAATTTTTTAAACACTTCTTTTATTTACTCTAGATATTCACTCATTTCTCGAAATTAATATATGTCATCGGTGTTAGCTAAGAGTGATAATTGTAAGCTTTATAAATTTAAATGAAATCTTTGAACTAAATTTTTGCGCTCTTCAGACGCTTTATCCAATTTATAAGATGGCGGACTTGCGCCATCACCACCGTTTAAAATATTGGAGAAACTGCAAGGAAAAATAGGCGAAGTCATGTTTATTTATAAAAAAACAAATTTGTTTAAAAGAATATGATTTTTTTAACTAATGCTTCAAAAATGTGCTGAAATAATTATAGATCATGGACAAATTTTCCATTTTTCATTTCTTTTAGGCCTTTATAATTTAGAAAAATTTCCTTCTCATTTATTAGTTTCAAAGAATTTTTATCGAGTATCTTGAAATAGCACTCTAGTAATGAAATTTTTAATTTGTCATCTAGTATGCACTTAATTTTTTTCACCAAAATTAGATTCTTAAATTTCAAAATCTGTTGCCCTAAACCATTTATTATTTTATACACCTTGTAGTTTGGTGAATTCAAGTGAATTGTTCAACATGTTAAGCAGAGAATATATTTTTTGTGGTTATTTAGAAAGAAAAAAATATTAAGAAGAAGAAAAATTTGGTGCTGAAATTTGATCAAGATGACAAACAAAAATTTAGTTGTGTGACAATTATATATTATTCCAAGCGGGAAATATTTCCCAGCTTCAAATCCAGAAAGTAAACATTTTCTCTCTGGAAATTTTTACACAAAAAACTTTATAAATTTATATAATATTAAGGTGTCAGAAATTTTACCTCAAAAATTTAATCAAAATAAAAAAATATAATTGTAAAACGTGTTTTATGCTAATCAAATTGCTGAGTTATTAGAATATCAACACATACACAAAACTTATAAGCATATTTCAGACGAAGATAAGTGTCAATTAGAAAGTCTGAACCCATCTTTGAAAGACGAATTAGTTGATAATGAAAAATTAAAACGGATTTATCCACCCCTCCAAATATGCAACCACACACAATATTTATTAAAGAATTTGGTCCATGTTTCCCCACATACAAAATTGCCGAATTACTAGAAAAAAACTAGAGAAGAATACAGAATTGACTAATAACTCATGTTTAAAATATTTTTTAATTTACTAAGAATAATAACAATATAAGCTTAGGAAATTGGTTTAAGGATATGTGGTATCCTCTATTCGAAGAGGAATATATTTTAATCAACAATGATGTTTTGTGTTTTATTAAATATAGTTTTTCATGCGGGACGTGTACCCAGTCTGCAAATTGTGGCAATATTAAGAGAGATTTAGTAAAAATTATTCAAAATTATAACCTATAATATAGAGAAATCAAATACAATGATAAACTAGCTATAGAATACGAATACCTTCAAAATTAAATAAAAATGTTAGCACCTAATAATTTAGTTCAGACTACTTGCATTTTAATTTCAGTAAGAAATTTAAAAAAATTTGTAATGAGTGTGAGAAAAGAAGTTGCTGATTTAAAAAAAAATTATATCACACCCGAAGAAATCTTTTATGATATTCTAAATATATTACTAAATAAAATGTATGCATTAAAAGACCTGTAGATAAAAATGACAAAAATTAAGTTAATCATTTAAACGATATAAAAAAAATTAAAATAAAAATATTGAAAATTTAACACAAATAGTTGCTAGAGCCGTAGACGGAATAAATCACAGAAACGAGGTAAACAGAGAAATGTCTCATGCTGTAACACAAACTACAAAATTTTAATCCAATTTTTAATCTTTTAAAATGATTTGATAATGATTTTTATATTGATTATTATGTTATCAGAACTCAAAGAAAATATGTTGAAAGACAATTGCTTTGAATTGGAGATATACATCCAAATTGTGAAGAATTATTGAGATTTGAGTATATTTCAAATTCTATAAATTTATATCAAAGAATGAAGGAAACAATGAATGAAAACATAGGGTTTTTCTGTAACTATTTTAACATTGTCGGAAATAATTATACTCAGCAAGAATTGATTAATTATGTAAATATTCTTAGTTGAATTGAGAAAGAAACTAATTTTTATTTTAATACTCATTATGGTGTTTCAGAGCCTGTGAGCGCACGTACATATGAAATTTAAAAAAAATTTAAATAAATTTTGTGTTTTATTGATTATGGTGTTTCAGTAATTTCTTATTTGGTATTCCAGGTCCTAAATAATAAAACCAGGAATTATAAAAAAAAAAAACTATATTTATCAGTTCATTTGGGCTATATTTTGTAAAAGTATTTTCTTCAATTTTTCCCTTTATTTATAAAAAAAAGAATATATATAAAAACACATTTCCCCACATACAAAATGGCCGAATCACAAGAAAAAACTAGAGAACCTACAACTAGAAGATAAAAATGAAAATAATACATTATTAAATAATATAATATTCAATAATTGCAAAATATGTAGTGCTAGGTGTTTATAATGAGCTTTGGTTTAGAGGAAAAGATGTTGCTAAAGTTTTACAATAAATAAACACAATAAAAACCATCATAGACCATGTCTGTGCAAACCATACATTTTTTTATAAAAATATTAAACTGAATAAATATGTTGTCTATATTTGTAACACAATTTATATAAATATATAATAATTAACACAAATATAGACAAAGTCTACAATACCCAATAAAACATTGGTAAAACCAATATTTAAGTGGCATAATTTAAACTTTAATGCGTTTGAAGGGGAAAAAAGGAAATATATTTCACACTATTAAATGTTTTAAATATTTAAATTATAATCAACAATATAAAATACATAATTATAGAATTTATTTATATTTTCCTAATAATAAATTAGCTATTGGGGTTAAAAAATTTAACCACAGATACAGAAATATGAAATATGAGATAGAGAGGCAAAAGTATATAGAGACATAATAAAATTGCAAATGTATAAGGTTTAATCCTGATTAAGTAAATTTTGATATAGTCGATGTGGTTAATCATATCGTTGTGCATTTAAGCAAAAATATTTAAATTTACTATTTATCTGTTTTATTAATCCAAGATTTGTGAGAATTATCAATACCTAATCACTTTACATAAATTTTATCACCTTAAGTTTTTAAAACTTATTTGCACCACATATTCATCGGGATAGTTTGTTTTAATAATTTCATATTCATAAAAACTGCCTTTTATTTCTTCTCCATTAATATCTTTTAATTTGTAAGTAAGCACATCAAAATTTAAAACTTTACAAATAGTAAATCATTCTGTTGACCAATTAGCTGTATAATCTTTTTCCAAAGATTTTTTTCAGTTTTCTCACACGAACAACATCTCCAGCTTTATATTTTGGTTTAGTAAACCAATAGTGCTGTGCTTTGTGTTTTTGTAGTCTTTAACTAAATTATTCAATATATTTATCCACTAGCTTTAAATTCAGAAAGTAAAACATATTTTTATTGTGCTTTCCCATTACTTTTTTAAATATATTATTATAAAATTCTGAGCCATTGTAGCTTTGTAAATTATTTGGTTCTCTTTTCATAAAAATATTTTCTAAAGCGTTTACTACATTTTTTTGCTGTATTTTATTTGACTGGTAAAGCAAAAGCAAACTTCATAAAAAAATTAATAATTGTCATAATATATTTGTAATTATTATTTATATTTTATATTCCTTTTAAAATTCCAGTATCAATTTCTACAAGATCAATTTGCCACACATCATGAATTCCATGTGAAATAAGTTTTCTTCTTGGAAAAGTTTTTCGCGCAGGTTTATATAATTCGTTAATTATAACTTCTCTCACATTGAGCAAATTTTTTTTAAGGATGTTGATTTTTTAGAATTGCACAACGAGCATATACCTTTCTGGACTAATCTCCCATTTGTTGTATTCTAATTTCTTATATTATTATTCTTAGTGTCTTTCTTGCACTTCAAACACCAAGTATTCTACATTTAATAGTAAGAAAATTATTTAATCTTTATATTTCATGAATATTCCTATTATAGTCATAAACCAATCAGAATATTCAGATAATTTAGTTTTATTTTATTTTAAAAACCAGTTTATCACCTCTTTTAGCATCAAATGGTTTACTATAATCATTTTTTTTTCGAATCCTTAATCACAGTTAGAATATCATCAGGTAAATTATCTGAGTTTATGTTATAAACAGTAAATCCATAAAAAAAAGTAAAGAAGAATAGGTTATTTAAATGAACATTATGAGTTTTTGTATTCCACTTTGCAGGTAAATAAAATATGTGAGATTTTTCTTCAACTTTCAAGTTAACGAGTGAATTGCAGTAGTTCAAAACTGATTGATTTAAATTTTGCAATTCTCTATCGAAATATCTTTTGTTGACAGCATCTTTGCCCTCCACAGGATCAGCCATATTATTAATTCTACGATTTTGAATAGAAACAAATTCTGTTGTATAAACAAAATCTTTACTTATTTGATCTTGTAAAGCGGAAACAATAATATTATATTTTGAATCTACATATGTTTTTAAATCAAAAACACTAGTATTGTATTTTGATTCAACATCTTTTTTAATGAATAATCAGAAACAATAGTTTTATATTTGAAATCTGCTTCTTTTTTTAATGTTTGTGTTTCATTATTTATTAGTTTTATATAATCAGCAATAGTGTTGTTGAATTATAAATTTATATCTTCTTTTTGAGCATACTCATAAACAATAGTTTTACATATTGAATTAACATCCTTTTTAATGCATAATATGATATATGTATATAAAAATAATTTATTGACTGCATTTATTTTATCTATAGGTTCGCCAATATGAACTATTCTTCCCCCAAAAAAGAAACATACGATTTTGTAAAATAAAAACGAATGCTCAAATCGCTTTGTAAAGAATTGCATTTTGAATCTACATATGTTTTTAAATCTTCGACAATATCATCAATTTTACTATGGTTCGATTAATGGTTTCCGAATATATCCGTTATTTAATAACATAGAAATTATTTCGCTAAACTTAAATTCTCTCGAAATTAAGTGTATACATTTAAACATAAATGTCCACAGACAACAGAATAAAAATTCTAAACTCGATTGTTACTGTAATAAACATCAATGTTTTTAAAATAATTAATTAAAATATTAGGAATGTTGCCTCCAAATGAGTCAAAATAATGAACATTATTATTTTCATTAAAATAGCAAACCCAATGAGTGCCAAGATTTGTTGAAATGTCAAAATTAACCACAGCACATTAATTTTTGAGCATATTTTTTGGTAGTTCATCAGTCATACAAACATTTCTGAAATTTTTTATATTTAATATTATTACATATTTTAAATATCGATAATCGATAATGGAACTATTGGCCTTCCTCTTTTTTTTTTCGCAACTACGTCACTACTAGCCTTGTTTTCCATTGCTGAATTTTGACTCTATCATTCTACGAATTCTTTTTTTTTTTTTTTTTTAGTTTGTTCAACAGCACTATAAATTGCAGCAGCCGCTCCTAAAGCGGTGAGTACAGTGGAAATAATTCCTCTACGATGTAAACCATTGCCAGTTTTTTCGTTAGCCATTATTTTAACTCTTTATATATACCCAATTTTTTTAATTCCTCATATGGAATATCGAAAGTTATAATTGTTATATTGATTTATATAAGTAAATAGATATTAATAATTTAATAAATTTGAATGCCCCGCCCTAATTTTCTTTTTGTAAACATTGTTGAGGCAACAGCTGCAGAAGTAAATTTTTCTCTATTTGGAGCATCATTATTTAACATGATTTATTTGCTTTCTTTTCCATGATGTTCAGAATTCCAAAATGAGTGAGGAATAGTATTAAAAATATTAGATATGGTATTCCTTTCTGGTCATTGACAACAAAGTCAGCAAATTTATTGTTTAGCATATTCATAATATGTACTTTTTCATTGTAAAAATTTTTATTTCCAGCAGTTTCTTTATCGCGAATAACTAATAATGTGTCAATTAATTTTCTAACATTGTCCATCCAAACATATTCTTTTGGCAAATTATTATATTTTTTTATGCTATCTACAATTTTTAAACCATCACTGAAACCCTCCAGGGTATATTTTGCTTTCAATTTATATTTTTGTATATCTTGATAAATGGGTCTAATTATATCTGTAAATTTCCACTTTTTACTCGAAGCAAAATTCATTTTAGGATTATATTCTTGATATACTGCATTTCTTCCTTTAACAATTTCTGCATAATTTTTATAGTTCTCATTAGCAAATGTAATTTTGTCTGTTTTTTAATCTACAAGATAAATTTTTTTAACTTTTTGTTTACAAATTAGTCAGACCCTCTGTTAAATTATATTTTTTATCTTTGACAAATTAAAAGTCACCATCAATTTTTACTTTTGTATCTCCCATTTCAAAACCTTGGCCAACTCCTCGCAAACCAAATTCATCATGAATAACATTAATATTTTCAGAAATATATTTCCCTAATTTTATAGTAAAAATGTCTGCTATAGGTATGAAGTAAGACCCATGGATGATTTTGGTAATAATTCTCTTTCAAAAGATGTTTCTGCTGGTGTTGGTGGATAATCTAACTTTTTTGCAGCAACAGTACTAGTGCTGTAATTAAATTTTTATTTTCTTCGCTCACTTCTTCTCCTTTTTTGCCAATATTTTGTAATTCACGAATTAATGGTAGATCTTTTTTTCTTGTTCTTTTCCATATTATGCCTCATAGTTATTTCTATAATTTCTACACTTCTCGATGAGCAATTTCACTCGAGAAGCACCCTCTGAATCTTTCATTTATATAATTTTCTTTTTACTTATGAATGAGTTATAAAACATTGCTACTTTTTCCCCAATTGATCAAACGAGGGGAATTTAATTATTTGCAATAGTAGAATCGAGTTTGATATTCCCATAAAAGATGGCTTTTCTTTTCCAAACGATGTTTATGTTTTGGAATAATATCACCTACTAAAGAGAGATGAAGTAGGAGATGAGGCAAAATACGAATAATTAGATAATATTGTTGTTTCTTCTAATTTTTTTTCCATTTCAGTTTTCTAGAGTAGAAATTTCAAAACGCGGACATATTATTGAGGCTATTGATAATTCATAAATATCTTTGACAGTGATAAATATTATGCTAAGATCACCATGCGAACAAAATTATTTAGAGCCTACTGGTGTTGATAATAAATTTAAAGTAAAATCTGTTGATAGTGATAAAATTAATGAAATAAGCAGATGGTTCGGTTGCTAAAACATATGTTGATCCAGGTAAAATTGTTATTGAAAAATTAGAAATTTTGTGGCCTATTGTTGAATACGAAGCTAACACATCAATTGCAATTAAATTATATATATATATATATATATATATATATATATATATATATATATATATATATATATATATATATATATATATATATATAAATCCTACAATTCATATTGATTTTAAGTAATGGCAATTTTTATAAAAAAGTTCCTGCTGGAACAACTACTTTTAACTCTGATATAAAAGTTCAGTTTAATCATTTACAATTTGACATGCCTGATTTTGTAGTTATGGGTTTCCAAACTAAAAGAAAAATACCGCCGAGCAATATGAGCATGCTTCAATGTTTGATCATTGTAATGGAAGAAATATTTTTGTTGAAAATGGTAGAAATGAAATTTTCCCAAAGGAAAATTAGATTCTAGATATTGAAAATTATCTTTATGATTTAGAAATTCAAGAACAAAATTTGGTACTATGCATAGAAGTAACGAACTTTATTATAAGCCAACTACAAACTCTCATGGCGATATTAATTACTATTCATTTTGGGGACGAAGACCTTTATATCTTATTGACTCCATGTATAGAAAAGCAGCAGCAGTTAAAAATAAAACAAATATAAAAATTAGTGTAGATTTTAAATAAGCTGTTGAGGCTGATACAATTTGTAATGTTGTATTAATTAGCCAACGAAATTTAACTTATTATTATTTGAAAGAAAATATCACTGAAGATATATAAATTATTAATTTTGAAAAGTATAATGTAAACGATTTTACAGAAACAAGACATTGTTTCGATACTTTAATACCATTTTTTATATGTATTGTTAATTTGTTAGATCGAATGAAGAATTATTTTACTAAAACTGAATGAGCTTATTTCTTTAGAGCTTCGCTCATAAACATTATCAATTTTATTTGCGTCAATTTTTTTCTTAAAAAAATTGCCTTATGCATTTATATGTACACATTGTTTATAAATCAGTAGATGTATAATGATTATCCGACCGCAACTCAATATTTTGGCTAAACTCAAGTAAATTTCTCAACTTTTTCAATATTTCATCTCTCACCTCAAATTTACAACAAATTTTACTTTAAAATCAAGCAAATTTGATCCAAATTTTGTGATCTAAACCATGATCAAAAATATGATTATTTTATTGAAATGCCACCGTAAGATGAAGTGACATAATGGTTTTTTTTTTTTTAACTTCACTCGATTTAAATAGCAGATCTGGGTCAAATTTCCGGGATATGGACCTAAAATTTCTTGATTTTGAGGATAAAATTGAAGATATAGATGATGATTCAAGTAGATCTTCAAAAACTTGATTAAAAGCGGAAATAATTACATGAGTTTTAGCGTAATAATTGGTTTACGCTCGGTTCCTCATTCTACATCTACTCACAAGTGTGTTCAGACACAGAACAGGGTATTACATAAACAGGAAATCTTAAAATATTCTACCACACCAAGCATGTATTGCAGTAGAAGAACAATAACAGTATGCATTTGTAATGGTTTTGGAGCCACCCATAGCCAAGCGAGTGGTGGCGATACTGTCGGTCACGTAGCCACATAGAAATCGTATGTTCTCCTGAGGAAGATTCTGATACACTGGCACAACTGAAACTCCAAAACCGCCGTAGTTGCTGCTATATGAAGTTGCTGTAGAATCCGATGCCAAGGATTCTCGAAGGGTAAGAGTTCAGGGAACTTTGCTGGACAAGGAAATATGTTGGCATGAAAGGCAGACCAGAGATACTCGCATTTACTGAGGCCAGGCATTATTATTCTTGAAAATGGGGCTGTTAAATTGTACAGTAAGGGAGGTGCTCATTCTTGCAGAATTTCTTGGACATATCGCCACACCGTCAGGGTTTCTTCAATCATCACCAGTGGGGTGTCGGATTCGTAGGAAATGCATGCCTCATTATGACACATGTCATTCTGGCATTGTGCCGTTCTACGATTAAGTGTGGATCACAACGCTTGCCAGGATGTTTACAGAATCTGATTCGTCGCCGCACACAACTCGTCAACAATCCGGAACCTGTCAGTATGCCCGTTCCTGACGGAAGGTAACGCATGATCGGCGATGCTCAGGTCATAATGGTAGACGACGCAAGGGAAGCTGCAGCGACAGATCCCGCCCTGATATCAGCCTGGATATGGTACTTGGGACACAGGCGTACTCGCGGCTGTCATGACATGTCACTGGATATGGTACTGGACACACAAGCGTACCCACTGCTAACATGACATTTCACTGGATATGGTTCTGGGGACACAGGCGTACCCCCTGCTGTTATGACATGTCACTGGATATTGTACTGGGGACACACGAGTACACCTTGCTGACAAAACATATAATTGGATATGGTATTGGTGACCCAGGCGAACACCTGCTCTCATACCATATCTCTGGAAATGGTATTTAGGACACAGGCGTACCCCTGCTGACATGACATGTCACTGGATATGGTACTGGGGACACAGGGATACCCCCCGCTGTCATAACATGACACTGGATATGATACTGGGGACACAGGAGTACCTACTGCTGTAATGACATGTCACTGGATATGGTACTGGGGACAGAGCTATACAAATCGCTGTCATGACAGGTTTCTGGATTTGGTACTGGGACACAGGCGAACCACCCGCTGTCAAGACATGTCACTGGATATGGTACTGGGGACATAGGCATAACCCCCGCTGTCATGACATGTTTCTGGATATGGTACTGGAGATAGAGAGTACCCCTGCTGTCATGACATGACTCTGTATATGGTACTGGGGACATAAGCATACCCCAGCTGACATGACATGTCTCTAAATATGGTAATGGGGGACACAGGTGTACACCCCTTCACATGATATGTCTCTGGAAAAGGTACTGGGGGACACAGGCATACCCCCCTGTCATGACATGTCTTTGTATAAGGTACTGGGGAAACAGGGGTACCCTGCTGACGAGACATGTCTCTGGATATGGTAATGGGGGAAACAGGCATACCCCCGCTGTCATGACATTTCTCTGGATATGATACTGGGGGCACAGGACTACCCCTCACTATCATTACATGTGTCTGGATATGGTATTGGGGACTCAGGTGTACCCCCGTTGTTATAACAAGTCACTGAATATGGTATGGTGGACACAGATATACTGCCCGCCGTCAGGAAATGTCACAGGGTATGGTACTGGGGACACTTGTATACCCGCGACCTCATGTTATATCTCTAAATATTGTACTGGGGGACACAGACGTACCACTGCTGTCATGACATGTCTCTAAATATGGTTTTGGGGGACACAGGTGTGATACCACTCACAAGATATGTCTTTGGATATGGTACTGGGGACACATGTATATCCCCCACTGTCCGGACAGGTCACTGGATATGGTACTGGGGACACAGGTGTTCCCCTGCTTACATTTAATTTCACTGGATATGGTACTGGTGACACAGGCATACCACACTGGCATGACATGTCTCCCGATATACTACTGGGGACACGGGTGTACCCCTGCTCTTATGACATGTCTCTGCATATGGTACTGGGGACACAGGTAAACATTCGCTGATATGACATGTGACTGGATACGTTAGTGGGGTTACAGGCGTACGGCCACTGACATGACATGCCTGTGGATATGGTACTGGGGGAAACTGGCGTAAACCCTCTCATAACATATCTCTGAATTTGGTACCGGGGGAAACAGGCATACCACCCATATCATGACATGGCTCTGGATATGGTACTGGGGACACAGAAGTACATCTTGCTGACAAAACATATAATTGGATATGGTATTGGTGGCGCAGGCGAACAACTGCTGTCATGTCATGTCTCTGAAAATGGTATTGAGGACAAAGGCATACCCCTGCTGACAAGAAATGTCTCTGGATATTGCACTGGAACACAGGCGTACAACTACCTTATATGACATGTGACTGGATACATTACTGGGGACACAGGAGTACACCCGCTGATATGGCATGTCTCTGGATATGAAACGGGGGGACACAGGCGTAACCTGCTCTCATGGCATGTCTCTGGATATGGTACTGGGAACACAATCATACTACCTGCTGACATGGCATATCACTGGATATAGTAATGGGCACACAGGAACACCTCCGTTGACATGATATGTCACTGGATATGGAACTATGGACACAGTTGTACACATGATGACATTACATGTCTCTGGCTATGATACTGGGTATACAGGAGTACCCTATTGTCATGACTTGTTACTGGATATGGTACTGTGGAAACAGGCGCCCTCCTTGTCATTACAAGTTTCTGGATATGGTACTGAGTACACAGGCATACCCCTGCTGACATGACATGTCTCTGGATATTGTACTGGAAACACAGGCGCAACCCCGTTGTTATGGCATGAATATGGTACTGGGTTCTGGTGATGGTACTTGGTATACAGGCATTCCAACCACATTCATGACATGTCTCTGGATATGCTACTGGCGATACAGTTATACCCCTCGCTGTCATGACATGTCTCGATTTGGTTTGGGGACAGAGTCGTACCCCCCTGACATGTCATGACACTGGATATGATAATGAGGTCACACATATACCCCTGCTGTCATGACAGGTCACTGGATATGGTACTGGGGAATAAGGTGAAGCGTTGCTGAAATAATATTGTTTCTAGATATGGTACGGGGGCACAGGCACCCCTCACTGTCATAACATGTTTCTGAATATGGTACTGTTGATACAGGCGTACCCCTGCTGACATTGCATAACTCTTGATATGGTACTGGGGACACAGGCGTTACACCGCTTTCATGATATTCCGCTAGATATGCTACTGTGGGCACAGGCGTCCCCCGACTGTCATGGTATGTCACTGGATATGGTACTGTGGATACAGATGTACCCCCTCTGACAAGGCATGTATCTGGATATGTTACCGGGTACACAGGCGTAACCCCTCTGTCGTGATATGTCCTGAATATGGTACTGGGTTCACATAAGTATATTTTGCTGACAAAACATGTCATTTAATATGGTTATGGGGACACAAGCGATCTCATGCTGTTATGACATGTCTCTGGATATGGTACTGGGGACACAGGAGTACACCCAGCTGACATGAATTGTCAATTGATATGGTACTGGAGACACATTTGTACCACCACTGACATTGACATGTCTCTGTATATGGTACTGGGGACAGAGGCGTAACCTTGCTGACATAACATGTCACTGTATGCAGTACTGGGGATACAGACATACACCCGCTGACATGAGATGTCTCTGGATATGGTACTTGGGGAAACAGCCATACCATCGCTCTTATGACATGTCTCTGTTAATGGTTTTGGGTCTACAGGCATACCCCCTGCTGACATGAAATGTTTCTGGATAAGGGACTGGGGTCATATGCCTGCACAGACATGTCAATGGATATGGTACTGGTGATCGAGGCATACCCCGACGACATGACATGTCACTTGATATGGTACTGTGGACACAGGTGTACACCCTGCTGACATGACATATCACTGGATATAGTAATGGGGACACAGACATACACCTCCTGTCAGGACCTGTCTCTGGATATGGTTCTGGGACACAGCTGTGCCTCCTGCTGTCAACACCCGTCTCTGGATACAATACTGGGGACACAGGTGAACCTCCTGCTGTCATGCCATGTCACAGGAAATGGTACTGTTGACACAGGGATACCCGCGCCCTCATGATATATCTCTGAATATTGTACTGGGGGACACAGGCGTACCCCTGCTATATCATGACATGTCTCTGGATATGGTTCGTGGGTGACAGGTGTGCCACCACTGACATTATATGTCTTTTAATATGGTACTGGGGACACATGTATATTCCCCACTGTCATGACAGGACACTGGATATGGTACTGGGGACACAGGTGTTCCCCTGCTTACATTTCATTTCACTGTATATGGTACTGGGGACACAGGCATACCACATTTACATGACATGTCTCCCGATATGCTACTGGGGACACGGGTGTACCCCTGCTCTCATGACATGTCTCTGGATATGGTACTGGGGACACAGGTAAACCCTCGCTGATATGATATGTGACTGGATACGTAATTGGGGTTACAGGCGTACGCCCACTGACATGACATATCTGTGAATATGGTACTGGGGGAAACTGGCGTACCTCCTCTCATGACATATCTCTGGATTAGGTTTTGGGGACACAATCATACCCCGGCTGACATGAAATGGTTCTGGTTATAGGACTGGGGACACAGGCTTACCCATTCTTAAATTACATGTCATTGGATATGGTACTGGGGACAAGGGCGTACACCCTCTGACATGATATTCCACTGGATATGGTACTGGGGACAAATGTAAACCCCTTCTGACATGATAGAGTCTCTGGATGTGGTACTGGGGACACAGGTGTACTCCCACTTAAATTTTTTACAGGGGACACAGGAGTACCCCCTGCTGACATCATATGTCTCAGGATATGGTAATGGAGACTCAGGCGTAACACCCACTGTCATGACATGTCTCTGGATATGGTACTGGGGGACACAGGTGTACCTCCACTGTCATGACATGTCACTAGATATGGTACTGGGGATTCATGAGTAAACCCTGCAGCCATGACACGTCAATGGATAAGGTACTGTGGAGACAGGCATAATCCTGCTGAAAAGACACATCTCTGGATATGGTACCAGGGGACAAGGCATACTCCTGCTGTCATGACATGTCTCTGGATGTGTTACTGTGGGACACAGGCGTACTCCCACTGACATGACATGTGTCTGGATATGGTTCTAACGACACAGGAGTACCCCATGTTCTCATTACATGTCTCTGGATATGGTTCATGGGATACATAAGTATCCTCCACTATCATGACATTTCACTGGATATGTTACTGGGGGCAAAGGTGTACCCTCTGCAGTCATGATATGACCCTGGATATGGTACTGGGTACAAAGGTGTGCCCTGCTGTCATGACATGTCTATGGATACGGTACTGGGGACACAGGCGTATCCCCTTTTGTCATGTCATATCTCTGGATATAGTACTAAGGGCACAGGCGAACTCCCTGCTGACTTGACATGTCACAACATATGGTACTAGGGACACAGGCATACCCCTGCATGCTTGACATGTATCTGCATATGGTACTGGGGACACAGGCATATCCCTGCTTTTAATGACATGTCTCTTGAAATGGTACTGGGGACACAGGCGTACCCCAATTTGTAATTACCTGTCTCTGGATATGCTGCTTGTGACATAGGTGTACCCCCAGTCATTAAATGACTTTGAATATTGTACTGGGGACAGAAGAGTAACCTCTGCTGTCATGACATGACTCTGGAAATAGTTCTGGTGACACATGTGTATGCCCACAGTCATTACTTGTCTCTGAAAATAGTACTGGGGACACAGGAGTATCTCCGCTGATATTTCTTGTATCTGGATATTATTCTGGGGACACAGGATTACCCCATGCTGCCATTATATGTCTTTGGATATGGTACAGGAGCAACAGGAGTCCCCCTGCTGTCACGAAATGTCTTTGAATAGGGTACAGCAGAAACAGGAGTCCCCCTTCTATCATGACATGACTCAGGAAATGGTACAGGGGACAGAAGATTACCCTCTGCTGTAATTTATTGACACTGGGTATGGTACCGGGGACTCTGGCATACCTCCCACTGTCATGTAATATCTCTGGATATGGAACTGGGGACACCAGCGTACCCCCTGCTGACATATCATGTCACTGGATATAGTAATGGTGAAACAGGCATACCACCGCTGACATAACATGCCACTGGATATGGTACTCGTTACACAGGCTTACCCACTTCTGTCGTGACATATCTCCGTATATGGTACTGGGGACACAGGCGTACCCCCAATGATAACATGTTTCTGGATATGCTACTGGGGACACAGGCATACTCCTGCTCTCATGACATATCTCTGAATATGGTACTGGGGACACAAAGGAACCCCCCGCTGACATGACATGTCTCTGGACATGGTATTGGGGACACAGGAGTTCAACCCACTGTCAATACATGTCTATGGATACGGTACTGGGGTCACAGGCGTATCCCCTTTTGTCATGTCATATCTCTGGATATAGTACTAAGGGCACAGGCGAACTCCCTGCTGACTTGACATGTCACAACATATGGTACTAGGGACACAGGCATACCCCTGCATGCTTGACATGTATCTGCATATGGTACTGGGGACACAGGCATATCCCTGCTTTTAATGACATGTCTCTTGAAATGGTACTGGGGACACAGGCGTACCCCAATTTGTAATTACCTGTCTCTGGATATGCTGCTTGTGACATAGGTGTACCCCCAGTCATTAAATGACTTTGAATATTGTACTGGGGACAGAAGAGTAACCTCTGCTGTCATGACATGACTCTGGAAATAGTTCTGGTGACACATGTGTATGCCCACAGTCATTACTTGTCTCTGAAAATAGTACTGGGGACACAGGAGTATCTCCGCTGATATTTCTTGTATCTGGATATTATTCTGGGGACACAGGATTACCCCATGCTGCCATTATATGTCTTTGGATATGGTACAGGAGCAACAGGAGTCCCCCTGCTGTCACGAAATGTCTTTGAATAGGGTACAGCAGAAACAGGAGTCCCCCTTCTATCATGACATGACTCAGGAAATGGTACAGGGGACAGAAGATTACCCTCTGCTGTAATTTATTGACACTGGGTATGGTACCGGGGACTCTGGCATACCTCCCACTGTCATGTAATATCTCTGGATATGGAACTGGGGACACCAGCGTACCCCCTGCTGACATATCATGTCACTGGATATAGTAATGGTGAAACAGGCATACCACCGCTGACATAACATGCCACTGGATATGGTACTCGTTACACAGGCTTACCCACTTCTGTCGTGACATATCTCCGTATATGGTACTGGGGACACAGGCGTACCCCCAATGATAACATGTTTCTGGATATGCTACTGGGGACACAGGCATACTCCTGCTCTCATGACATATCTCTGAATATGGTACTGGGGACACAAAGGAACCCCCCGCTGACATGACATGTCTCTGGACATGGTATTGTGGACACAGGAGTTCAACCCACTGTCAATACATGTCTATGGATACGGTACTGGGGTCACAGGCGTATCCCCTGCTGTCATGTCATATCTGGATATTGTACTATTGGCACTGGCGTAACTCCTGCTGACTCGACGTATCATAGCATATATATGGTACTGGGGACACAGGCGTACCCCTGCATGCATAACATTTATCTGCATATGGTACGAGTGACAAATACGTACTCCACGCTTTCATAACTTGTCTCTTGTAATGGTACCGGGGACATAGGCGTACCCACCCTTGTAATTACCTGTATCTGGATTTGCTGATTGTTCCATAGGTGTACCCCCGCTGTCATAACATGTATCTGTATATGGTACTATGGACATAGGAATGCATCCGCTGACATGACATGTCCCTGGATGTGGTTCTGGAGATACAGAAGTACCCCACGATATCATTTTTTGTCTCTGCATATGGCACAGGAGAAACAGGTGTCACCCCACTGTCATGATATATATCTGGATATGGTACTGGGGAAACAGGCGTACCCCACCCTATCATTTCATGTCTCTGAAAATTGAATTGGGGACACACGAGTAACTCCAGCTGACATATCATGTCACTGGATATAGTAATGGTGACACAGGCATACCATAGCTGACATGACATATCACTGGATATGGTACTCGGTACACAGGCTTACCTACTGCTGACATGGCATGTCTCTGGATATGGTACTGGGGACACAAGCGTACCCAGCTCACATGACATGTCCCTGAATAGGAGACTGGTGTCTTAAACATACCACCACTGACATTATATGTCTCTGGATATGCTAGTCGATGTAAAGGTGTACCTCATTGACATGCCATGTCTATGGATATGATTCTGGGGACACAGGAATACCTCATGTTGTCATTAAATATCTTTGGATATGGTATATGAGAATTGGGAGGCCTCCTGCTGTTATGACACGTCTCTGGATATGGATACTGGGGACAGAAGAGTACCTAACACTGTCATTACATGACTCTAAATATGGTTCTGGTGATACAGGTGTACCCCCAAAGTCATAACATGTCTCTGAAAATGGTATTGGGGACACAGGATTACCTCTGCTGACATTTCATGTCTTTGGATATTATTCTGGGGACACAGGTGTACCCCATTCTGTCATTACATGTCTTTGGATATGGTACAGAAGCAACAGAAGCCCACTGTCATGGAGTGTCTCTGGATATGGTACAGCAGAAACAGGAGTCGCCCCTCTGTACTAGGTACACAGGCTCACATGCTGCTCTCACGTTATGACTCTTGATAAGGTACTGGGAAAACAGGCCATCGCCCGCTGTCATGATATGGCAGTGGATAAGAAAATGGGGATGCAGGCATACCCCTTACTGTTATGACTTGTCACTAGATATGGTACTGGGGACACAGGTGTACAACCTGCTCTCATTACATGTCACTGGATATGGTACTGGGGACACAGGCGTACCCCTGCTGTCATGAAATGTCTTTGGATATGGTACTCACACAGGAATACCCCCCACTGTCATTATATGTCGCTGGATATGGTACTTTGACATGTCATCGAATCTATATTCGATGACATGTCACATGTCACCTGAGGACACAGGAGTACTCTCTGCTGTACTGACATGTCTGTATATGGTACTGGGAACACAGGCGTACCCCCTGCTCTCATGATATTTCAATGTATATAGTACGGCGGACACAGGTATACCACGAGCTGTCGTGACATGTCACTGGATATGGTACTTGGGAAACAGGCGTACACCACTGTCATTACATCTCTCTGGATATGGTACTGGGGACGCAGGAGTACCCTTCTGTTATGACATGTCTGGATATAGTACTGGGGAAACAGGCGTACCCCTGCTGGCATGACATGTCACTCCATATGGTACTGGGGACACAGGCGTTCCTCTGCTCTCATGGCATGTTTCAGGATATGGAACTGGGGACACAGGCTAACCCCACTGTAATAAAATTTCTCTGGATATGGTACTAGGGTCAAGGTTGTACTCTCCACTGTAATGGCATTTTCTGGATATGCTACTGGTGACATAGGCGCACCCCCTCTGTCATTACATGTCTCTGCATGTGTATCTGGGGACACAGGAATACCCAATGCTATCATTTCATGTCTCTGGATATGGCACAGGAGAAACAGGAGTCCGCCTGCTGACATGATATGTCTCTGGATATGGTTCTGGGGACACACGTGTACCCCCCGCTCTCATTACATATCTCTGTATATCATACTGTGGAAACAGGCGTACAAATCGCATTCATGAAATGTGACTGGATATGGTACTGGGGAAACAGGTGTGCTCCCACTGACATGAATGGTCTCTGGATATGTAACTGGGGATACAAGCATATCCCCACTGACATGACATGTCACTGGATATGAGACTGGGGTCTCAAACTTACACCCACTGACATAATATGTCTCTGGATATGATTCTGGGGACACAGGAGTAACCCATGCTTTCATTACATGTTTTGGGGTATATGGTACAGGAGATACAGGGGACCCTCTCTCATGACAAGTGTCTGGATATGGTACTGGTGACAGAAGTGTACCCTCTGCTATCATGACATGACTCTGGATATAGTATTGGGGACACTGACGAACCGCCGCTGTTATGAAATGTCTCTGGATATGTAACTAGGGGCACAGGCATACCCACTGCTGAGATATCATGTCACTGGATTTAGTAGTGGTGACACAGGCATACCACCGCTGACATGACATGTCACTGGATATGGTAGTCGGTACACAGGCTTACCTACCACTGGCATGGCATGACTCTGGATATAGTACCGGAGGCACAGGCGTACCACCGATTTGATGACATGTCTCTGGTTACTCTACTTGTCATACAGGCTTACCCACCGCTGTCATGACTTCTCTCTGGATATGAAACTGGGGAAACAGGAGTACCTCCATCCATTATGACATGTCTCTGGATATGGTACTGGTGACACAATACACCATGTTGTCATGACATGTCACTGAATATGGTTCTGGGGACACAGGTGTACCCCGCTGTAATAATATCTCACTAAATGTGGTACTTGGGACTCAGATGCCCCCCTTCCCACTGTGATGAGATGTCACTGGATATGGTATTGTGGACACAGGAGTACACCCCGCTGTCATGACATGTCTCGATACGGTACTGCGGAGACAGGCGAATCCCCTGCTGTCATGTCATATCTATGGATATTGTACTAAGGGCAAAGGCGTTCCCCCTGCTGACTTGTCATGTCACAGCTTTTGGTACTGGGGATACAGGCGTAACCCTGCATGCATTATATGTATCTGGATATGGAAATGGGGACAAAGGTATACCCCCGCTTTCATGACATTTCTCTTGAAATGGTACTGGGGACACAGGCGTACCCCCAATTTTAGTAAGCTGTCTCTGGATATGCTGCTTGTGACATAGGCGTACCCCCCGCTGTCATTACATGTCTCTGGGTATAGTACTTGGGACACAGGTTTACCCTCTGCTGTCATGGCATGACTCTGGATATGGTTATGGGTGGCACAGGCCACCCATGCTGTTATTCATGCTGTTATTACATGTATTTGGATGTGGTGCAGGAGAAACTGGAGTCCCCCTGCAGTCATGACACGTCAATGCATATGGTACAAGAGACACAGGAATCCCTCCACTGTCATGACATGTCTCTGGATATGATACTGGGGACATAAGTGTAACCTCTGCTGTCATGACATGAACCTGGATATGGTACTGGGGACACAGGTGTGTTCTCACTGACATTACTTGTCTCAGGATATGGTTCTGGAGACACAGCCATAACCCCTGGTAACATGGCATGGCTCTGGATATGGTACTGGTGACATGCTTACCCCCCCCCCCCCTTCGGCTGTCGTTACATGTCCCTGGATGTGGTTCTGGGGATACAGGATTACCGCATGCTATCATTTCATGTCTCTGGATATGGAACAGGAGAAACAGGAGTCACCCAGCAGACATTATATGTCTCTGGATATGGTACTGGGGACACAGGCGTTCTCCCGCTATCTTGATATGTCACTGAATATGGTACTGTGGACACAGGCGTACAAACCACCGTCATAGCATGTCAATGGATATGGTGCTTGGAACACATGCGTACCCCTCGCTGTCATGAAATGTCGCTGGTTATGGTACTGGGGAAACTGGCGTAACGCCACTGTCATTGCATGTCCCTGGATATGTTATTGGGGGCATAGGCATACACCATCCTGTCATTACATGTATCTGAATATGGAACTGGGGACACAGGCGTCCCCCTGTTGACATATAATGTCACTGGATATAGTAATGGTGACACAGGCATTCCATTGCTGACATGACATGTCACTGGATATGGTACTCGGTACACAGGCTTACCCACCGCTTTAATGGCTTGTCTCTGGATATGGTACTGGGGACACAGGCGTCCCCCCGCAGTGATGACATGTCTCTGGATATGCTTCTGGGGACACAGGCGTACTCCCGCTGTCATAACATATCTCTGAATATGATACTAGGGACACAGGAGTACTTCTGCTGATATGACATGTCTCTTGATATGGAACTGGGGCCACAGGTGTAACCCTCGTTGTCATGAAATGTCACTGGTTATGGTACTGGGACACAGGTGTATCCCCACTGTCATGGCATGTCTGGATATGGTACTGTAGACAGTGGTGTACCCCCTGCTGTTATGACCTGACTCTGGATATGGTACTGGGGTTACAGAGGTCCCCTATGCTTCCATGAAAACTCTCTGAAAACTCTCTGCATATGGTACTGGGGAAACAGGACTACCCCCTGCATACAAGACACATCTCTGGATATGGTATCGGGGGGAGTAATAGGCATTCCCCCGTTGTCTTGACATTTCACTGTATATGGAACTGGGGATAGAGGCTTACCCACTGCTATCAAAATTCTCTCTTGATATAATATTGGGGACACAGGAATACCCCGCTCTAAAGACATTTGTCTGGATTTGGTACTGGGGACACAGGAGAACACCCTGCTGACATGACATGTCACAGGATATGATACTGGGTACACAGGAGTACCTCTACTGCCATGAAATGACTCTGGATATGGTGCTGGGGACACAGGAGAATCCCATGCTGTCATTACATGCCCCTGGATATGATATTGGGGACTCAGATGTACCCTCTGCCTACATAATATGTCACCAGATATGGTTCTGGGGACACAGGAGGACCCTCCGCTGTCATGACATGTCTGGATATGGTAACGGGGACACATGAGCATGTTATACTGTCTTTACATGTCTGGATATCGTACTGGGGACACAAGTGTTTCCCCGCTGACATGACATGTCTCTGGATATGATCATGGGGACACAGATGACGTTGTCACGGGATGTCCTTGTATATGGTGCTGGGGATACAAGCTTACTCACCGCTGTCATGACATCTGTCTGGATATGGTATTGCTGACATAGGCTTACCCACTGCTGTCATGAAATATCTCTGGATATGGTATTGGGGTCACAGGCGTAACCCCCATATCATCACATGTTTCTCGATATTCTACTAGGGACACAGTCATACCCCTGATGTCATAACATGTCACTGGATATGGTACTGTGGACACTGGTATACCCACCGCAGTCATGGCATGTCTCGCGATATGGTCCATGGGACACAGGCGTACCCCTGCTGTCATGAGATGTCTCTGGAAATGGTATTGGGGACACAGGAATACACCATGTTGTAATTACATGTCTCTGGATATGGTAAAAGAGATACAGGAGTAACCCCCGCTCTCAGGATATATAACTGGATATGGTACTGTGGACACTGGTGGACCCCTGCTGTCAAGAGATGTCTCTGGATATGGTACTGGGGACACAGGAGTACCACTCGATTTTATTACATGTCTCTGGATATAGTGTTGGAGACACAGGCTTACCCCCCACTTTCATGACATGACTCTGGAAATGGTACTGGGGACATAGGCGTACCCTCACTGTCATCATATGTCTCTGGATATGGTTCTGGGAACCCCGGCGTATTCTGGCTGTCATGGCATGTCACTGGATATGGTATTGGGGTCACAAGTGTACCCCCTGCTGCCATGACATGTGACAGGATTTGGTACTGTGGATACAGGAGTTATCACTGCTGTCATGACATGTCATTATATATGGTACTGGAGACACAGACGTATTCCTCGTTGTTATGAAAAGTCACTGGATATGATACTGGCGACACAGGCTTACCACAACTGTCATGACGTGTCACTGGATATGGAACTGGGGACACATGCATACCCCCTGCTCTACTCACATGTGTCTGGATGTGGCACTGGGGACACAGGCTTCTCCCCACTGTCTTTACATGTCTCTAGATATAGTATTGGGACACAGGAGTACTCCAACCTGTCATTACATGTCTCTGTATATGGTACTGGGGGGACAGGAGTACCCTCGCTGCCATTGCATGTCACTGGATATGGTAATGGGGACACAGCGTTTCCCTCCCCTGTCACGACAGTTCTTTGGCTATGGTACTGGCGACACAGGTGTATCCCTGCTGTCAGGCGATATCTCTGGCACTGGAGATGGTTCTGAGGTCACAGGAGTACCCTCCGATATCATGACATGTCTCCGGATATGGAAATAGGGGCACAGGCGTACCCCCTGCTGAAATGTCATATCACAGGATATAGTAATGGTGACACAGGCATACCACCGCTGACATGACATGTCACTGGATATGTTACTCGCGATACAGCCGTACCTCCGTAGTAATGACATGTCTCTGGATATGCTACTTGGGACACAGGCGTACTCCCGCTGTCATGAAATATCTCTGGATATGGTACTCGGGACACTGGAGTACCCCTGCTGACATGATTTGTCTGTGGATATGGTACTGGTGACACAATACATCATGCTGTAATGTCATTTCACTGTATATGGTTCCGGGGACCCAGACCTGCCCCCCACTATCATGATCTGTCTCTGGATATGGTATTGGGGAATGAGGCATTCCCCTGCTGACATGAAATGTTTTGGAGTTCGCTCTGGGGACACAGGCGTACCCACTGCTTACATGACATGTCACTGGAAAAGGTACTGGGGACATAAGAAAACCCCGCAGACCCAACATGTCACTTGATATGGTACTGTGGATTCAGGCGTACCCCATTTGACAAGACAGATCTCTGGATATGTTATTCGGGCATGACATGTATCTACATATAGTACGGGGGACAGAGGTTACCCCCCTCCCGCTTTCATGTTATGTCTCTGGATATGCTACTGGTGACAGACGTACCCCTGCTGTAACTACATGTATCTGGATATGGTATTGGGAACACAGGGGAACCCACCACTGACATGACATTTCTCTGGATATTATACTGTTGACAGAGGTGTACCCCTACTGACATGACATGTCACCGGATATGATACTGGGGACATAGGCGTACCTTACTGTCATAATGTGTCTCTGGAAACAGTACTGGGGACACAGAAGTTCCCTATGCTGTCATGAAAACTCTCTCGATATAGTATTGGGGAAATAGGAGTACCCCCCGTTGTCATGACATATTTCTGTATATGGTGTTGGGGATACAGGATTACCACATGCTGTCATCACATATCTCTAGATATTGTACTGGGTAACACTGGTGTGCCCCACTGACATGTCATGACTGTGGGTAGGGTACTGGGAACACAGGCGTACCCCCTGCAGATACGACATATCACTGGATATAGTTCTGGTGACACAGTGTTTCTCCCGCTGACATAACTTATCACTGGATATGTTACTCGGGACACAGGCTTACCCACCGCTTTCATGACGTGTCTCTGGATATGGATCTGGGGAAACAGGCGTAACCCCACTGTAATGAAATGTATCTGGATATGATGTTGGGAACTCAGGAATACCCCATTATGTCAGTACATGTCTCTGGATATGGTACATGGGACACAGGAGTACCACCAGCTGTCATGACATTTAACTGGATATGGTACTGAGTGCACAGAAGTAACCTGCGCTGTCATGATATGACTCTGGATATGGTAATGGGGACACCGGTGTAACAATGCTGTTAAGAGATGTATCTGAATATGGTATTGGGGAACAGGTGTAACATCCGATGTTATGACATGTGTCTGGATATGGTACTTGGGACACTTGCATATACCCCGATGTCATGTCATATGTATGGATATTAAACTGGCCACACAGGCGTACCCCCCGTTGTAGTTACATGTATCTGGATATGGTACTGGGAACATAGGAGTACCCTCTGCTCAAATTACATGTCTCTGGTTATTGTACTGGGGACACAGGCGTACCCCTGCGGTCATAACATGTCACTGGATAGTGATCTGTGGGGCAACAGGCGTACCCCCACAGTCATGCCATGTCATTTTATATGGTACTGGGGCCACATGAGAACCTCCTGATTTCATGACATATCAATGGTTACGGTAATGGGGACACAGGCGGACACTTGCTTTCATGTCATGTCTCTGGATATGGTACTGGGGGACACAGGTATACGCCCGCTGTCTTGACATGTCACTGGATATACTTCTGGGGACACAAGTGCAAACCTCTGACCAGAATTTTTTCTGGATCTGGGACTGGGGACACAAGTGTTCCGCCTGCTTAAATGACATTTGTCTGGATATGGTACTTCGGACATAGGCAAACCTCGCTGACATGACATGTCACTGCATATGGTACTGTAGACACAGGCGTACCCCTGCTGACATTACATTTTACTGTATTTGGAACTGGGAACACATGTTTACCCATTGCTGTAATAACATCTCTCTGGATACGATACTGGGGACACAGGAGTACCACTCGCTCTCGTGGCATTTATTTTGATATGGTACTAGGGACGCAGGCGTACCCCCTGCTGTCATAACATGACACCGGATATGATACTGGCGACACAGGTGTACCAAAGCTAACATGTCATGTCCCTGGATAAGGTACTGGAGGACACAGGCATAACCCGTTGACATGACATGTCTCTGGATATGGTACTGGGGACACAGAAGTACTACCTGCCTTCATGACATGACACCGGATATAGTACTGGGGACACAGGAGTATCCCATGCTGTCATTATATATCTCTGGATATGGCACTGGGGACACAGACGTACCCTCTGCCTTCATTACATGTCACCAGATACGGTACTGGGGTAACATGAACACCGTCCGCTGTCACGACATGTCTGGATATGGTACTGGGGACACAGGCGTACGTCTCGCTGTCTTAACATGTCTGATTATGATACTAGGGACACAGATGTTTGTCCGCTGCCATAATTGTCTCTGGATATGTTACTCAGGACACAGAATTTCTGCCTGCCTTCATGACATGACGCCGGATATGGTACAGGGGACACAGGAGGACACTCCGCTCTCATGACATATTTCTGTATATGGTACTGGGCTCACAGGCGTACCCGCAGCTTACATGAAATGTCACTGTGTATTGTACTGGAGACAAAAGTGTAACCCTGCGTACATTATATTTCACTGGATATGGTCTGTGAGCACAGGCGAAACCCCACCGACATGACATGTCTCTGGAGATGGTACTGGTGGACACAGGCGTACCCCACTGTTATGTCATATCACTGGATATGGTATTGGGAATACAGGAGTACCTCTTGCTGACATAACATGCCAATGGGAATGATAATGACGACATATGCGAACCCCTGCTGTCGTTTCATGTCTCTGGATATGGAAATGGGTCACAGGCTACCCCCCTGGTGTCACATCATGTCTCTGAATATGGCATTGGGGGACACAGGTGTACCCTGCTGTCCTGACATTGCATTGTATATGGTACTGGGAACACAGGCGTACCCCTCGCTGTTATAACATCTATGGATATGTAACTGGGGACAAAGGCGTACCCCCTGCTGACATGTCATGATTCTGGATATGGTACTGGGGACACAGGTATACCCCCGCTTACATGACATGTCACTGGATATGTTACTCGGTACACAGGCTTTCCCATCGATGCCATGACATGTCTCTTAATATGATACTGGGGACACAGGTGTAACCATTCTGTCAAGAGATTTTACTGGATATGATATTGGGGACACAGGAGTACACTCCAATGACATGACAGGTCACTGGATATGGAACTGGGGACACAGTTATATCCACAGCTGTCACATCATATGTCTGGATTTAGTACTAGGGGCAAAGGCGTACCCCCGCTGTCATTAAATGTCTATTTATATGGTACTGGGAACATATGAGTACACCCCGCTGTGATAATATGTCTCTGGATATGGTACTGGGGAGATAGGCATACCACCCGCAGTAATGACATGTCATTGGATATGGTACTGGGGACAAAGGTGTTTCCCTGCTGACATGACTTGTCTCTGGATATGATACTGGGGACACAGGCGTATTTCCTGCTGTCAGGGCATGTCTCTGGTTATTGAACTAGGGCCACAGGAGTACCTTTGCTGACATGACATGTCCTTGGAAATGGTACTGGGGACACAGGCGTGCCCTCCACTATCATTACATGTCACTTGATTTGGTACTGGGGACAAAATCGGCCTCTCGCCGATGTCACTGGTCACTGGTTATGGTACTGGGGACAAGGGCATCTCCCGCAGACAATACATAACTCTGGTGATGACACTGGGGGATACACGCGTACCCCGTAGACATGACATGTCTCAGGATATGATACTGGGTACACAGGCTTATACCCTGATGACATGACACGTTAATTGATAAGGTACTGGGGACACAGGCATACCCCCGCTGACATGACATGTCACTGGATATGGTACTGAGAACTCAAACGCAGCCCCACTGACATGATATGTCTCTGAATATGCTACTGGAGGAAACAGGCGTTCCCTCGCTCTCATGACATGTCACTGGAAATGTAACTAAAGACACAGGCGTACACCACCTGTCATGACATGTCCCGGGATATGGTACTGGGGACACAGGCGTACCCATGATTACTAGACATGTCACTGGTTTTGGTACTGGGGACACAGGTGTACCCCTCCTGAAATTACATGTCACTGGATTTGGTACTGGGGATACAGGCGTACCCCCACTGTCATGACTATTCTTTGCATACAGTACTGGGGATGCAGGAGTACCCTATGCTCTCATGACACCTGTCTGGATATGATACTGGGGAAACAGGTGTACCCCCTGATGACTTGACATGTATCTGGATATTGTGCTGGGGACAGAGTCATACCCCTGCTGACATGAAATGTTTCTGGAAATGGGACTGGGGACACAGACCTACCCCCTGCTTACATGACATGTCACTGGAAATGGTATTGGGGACATAGGCAAACCCAACTGACATAACATGTCATTTGATATGGTACTGTGGACACAGGCTAACCCCCTTTGACAAGAAACATATATGGGTATGGTGTCTTGGGACACAGGCATACCCCTCGCACTCATGACATTTCACGTAATATGGAACTGGGGACAGAGGCTTACCCACTGCTATCATGACATATCTCCGGATATGATAATGGAGACATACGTGTTTCTCATGCTGTCAAGACATGTCTCTGGATATGGTACTGGGATGACAATGGTGTACCCCTACTGTAATAACATGTCTCTTAATATGGTTCAGAGGGACACAGGTGTGCCACCACTGACATGACAATTCTCTGGAAATGCTTCTTGGGACACAGGCGAGCCCCCACTGTCATGATATGTCTCTTAATTTGGTACTAGGGATACAAGAGTACCCCCACTGACATGGCATGTGTCTGGATATGGTTCTCGGTACACAGGCGTACACCCTGCTGTCATGACATGTCACTCCATATGGTACTGGTGTCACAGGCATACCACTGCTGGCATGACATGTCTCTGGGCATGGAACTGGGGACACAGGCATAACCCCCACTGACATGATATGTTTCTGGATATGTTACTGGGGTCGCAGTTACCTCCCCCCACTTACAAGACAGGTCACTGGATATGGTACTGGGGATAAAGGTGTACCCCTGCTGATATTATAGTGTTTCTCGATATGCTACTGGGGGACACCGGCAAACCCCCCACTGTCATGACATGTCTCCGGATGTGGTACAGGGGACACATGCGTACACCCTGTTATCAATACATGTCACATGTATGATTCTGGGGACAATGGCGTCCCACCGACTACATTACATGACACTGGAAGTGATACTGGGGACATAGGCGTACCCCCTGCCGACATGACATGTCTCTGGATATGGTACTGCGCGACACAGGCGTACCCCCGCAGTCGTGACATTTCACGGTATGTGGAAATGAGCTCACACCTATGTCATGAAATGACTCTAGGTATGGTGTTGGGGACACAGGAGAATCCATTGCTGTCATCACATAGCCTGGATATGGTACTGGGAATCTCTGATGTGCCCCACTGACATGAATTGTCTCTTGATAGGATACTTGAAACACATGTGTACTCCCTGCAGACATGACATGTCACTGGATATAGTTCTGGTGACATAGTTTTTCTCCCGCTGACATGACATGTCACTGGATATGGTACTCGGGATGCAGACTTACCCACTGCTTTCATGACATGTCTCTGGATGTGGATCTGGGTACACACGCGAAACCCCTGCTGACTTGTCATGTCACTAGATATAGTCATGGAGACACAGGCATACCCCGGCTGATCATACATGTCACTGGATGTGGTATTCGGTACACAGGCTTACCCACCACTTTAATGACATGTATCTGGATATTTTCCAGGAGACATGGGCATACCCTGCGTTCATGACATGTCTCTGGATATTGTACTGGGGACACAGGTGAAACCTACTGTCGTGACATTTCATGGGATATGGTAATGGGGCACATGCATACCCACTGCTGTCATGACATTTCTCTGGATATGGTAATAGGGACACAGGAGTACCCCCATTGACATGACATCTCTCTGGATATGGAACTGGGGACACAGACTTACCCACTGCTGTTATGACATCACTCTGGATTTGATACCGGGGCACAGGAACCCCCGCTGCCATGACATGTGTCTGGATATGGTACTGGATACTCGGGTGTACCTACAGCTGTGATGACATGTCACTATATATGGTGTTTGGGTCACAGGCGTAATACTTCTGTCATGGAATGTCTCTGGATATGATACTGGGACACAGGAATATACCACGCTGTCAATACATATCCATGAATATGATACTGGGGACACAGAAATTGTCATCAACGTCATCACATGTAACCAGATATGATATTGGAGACACGGGAGTACTCTTCTGACATGACATGTCTGGATATGGTACGGGGGACACAGGCGTATATCGCTGACATGTCATGTCTGTGGAAATAGTACTGTGGAGACAGGTGTACCGCCTTCTATCATTACATGACACTTGATATGGTACTGGGGAGAAATGCGTACCCCCCTGATATGACATCTCGTTGCATATTGTACTTGGGAAACAGGCGTATCCCTTTCTGTCACGACATGTCTGGTTATGGTAGAGGGGGACATGGGCAAACCCCCCACTGTCATAACATGTCTCTGGATATAATTTTGGCGACACAGGCGTACAACAGTTGACATGATATGTCTCTGGATATGGTACTGGGGGACACAGGAGTGCCCCGCTAACATGACATGTCTCTGGATATGTTACTGGGGACACAGAAGTACCGCCTGCCTACATGACGTGACACCGGATATGGTACAGGGGACACAGGAGGACCCTCTGCTCTCATTACATATTTCTGAAAATGGTACTGGGGACACAGGCGTACCCCCTGTTTACATGACATGTCATAGTATATGGTGCTGGGGACACGGGCGTAATTACACTTACATTATATTTCAGTGGATATGGTATTGTGGACACAGGCGTACATCCCCCTGACATGACATATCTGGATATGGTACTGGGAATACAGGAGTACCTCTTGCTGACAAGACATGTGAATGGATATGGTAATGGGGTCACAGGTGAACCCCTGCTGTCATGTTATGTCTCTGGATATGTCACTGGAGGACAAAGGTGTACCCCCGCTGTCCTGACATGTTACTTAATATGGTACTGTGGACACAGGCGTACCCCTGCTCTCATATTATGTTTCTGAATATGCTAATATGGACAAAGGCGTACCCACTCTTAAATGACATTACACTGGATATAGTAGTGGGAAAGCAAGCGAACCCCTGCTGACAAGATATTTTACTGGATATGGTTCTTGGGACACAGCCTTATTCACAGTTTTCATGACATGTCTCTCGATATGGAACTGGGGACATAGGCGTACCCCCTGCTGACATGACATGTCACTGGATATGATACTCGGTACACAGGCTTTCCCACCACTGTCATGACTTCTTTCTGGATATGGTACTGGGGACAAAGGCGTTTCGCCTGAGTGATGGCATGTCTCTGGATATGCCACTGGAGACACAGGCGTACCCCCACATGTCATGACATGTCTCTGGATATTGTACTGGGGACACATGGCAACCCCCGTTGACATGACATGTGTCTGTATATTGTAATGGGGACACAGGCGTACTGCTGCTGTCATGACATGTCACTGGATATGGTACTGGGGACACAGGCTTACCATCCCTGTCTTGACATCTGTCTGGATATGGTATTGGGGACACAAGAGTAACCCCCACTGTCATGACATGTCTATGTATATGGTACTGGGAACACAAGCATAATCCCACTGTAATTACATGTCTCTGGATTTGTTACTGGGGACAGAGGTGAGCCCCCACTGACATGACATGTCTTTGGATAAGGTCCTGGAGTCCCAGGCGTACCCTCCCTTCTCATGACATGTCTCTGAATATGGTACTCTGGAGATAGGAGTACCACCGATGACATGACATGTCTCTGGATATGGTACTGGGGTCACAGGCTTACCACCGCTGTCTTGACATCTGTATATATATATATATATATATGGTACTGGAAACATAGGAGTAACACCCGCTGTCATGACATATCTCTGGATATGGTACTGGCGAAACAGGCATACCAGCGCCGTAATAACATTGCACGGGATATAGTAATGGGGACATAGGCGTACCCACCACTGTCATGACATATCCCTGGATATAGTACTCGGGACACAGGCGTACCCCCGCTGTAGTGACATGTCTCTGGATATGATTTTGGGGACACAGGAGTACCCTATGCTCTCATTACATGCCCCTGGATATGGTATATGGTATACAGGAGTTCCCCTGCTGTCATGATATTTCACTGGATATGCTACTGGGGGCAAAGGAGTACCCTCTGCTGTCGTGATATGATTCTGGATATGGTACTGGGGACACGGGCGAAACCAATCTGTCAAGATATTTCTCTGGATATGGTAATGGGGAAACAGGCGAATGGGGAAACTGGATATGGTACTAAGGACACAGGCGTATCCCTTGCTGTCATATTAAATGTCTGGATATTGTACTAGGGGCACAGGCGTAACCCCGCTGCCATTACATGTATATGTATATGGTACAGGGAACACACGAGGACCCCTCGCTATCATTACAGGCCTATGGATTCTGTACTGGATATGTAGGCGTTGCACCCACGGTAATGATATGTCACTGGATGTGGTACTCACTACACAGGCTTTCTCACAGCTGTCATGACATGTCACTTGATATGGTACTGGAGACAAAGGTGTACCCCCTTGAGTCATGATATATTTCTGGATATGGTACTGGGGATCAGACATAACCCTACTCTCATGATTTGTCTCTGGATATGGTATTAGGGACATAGAAGTACCCCCTTCATAAATTTCATGTCGCTGAATAAGGTATTGGTGACACAGTCGTACCAGCGCTGTCTTTACATGTCTCTTGATATGGCACTGGAGACACAGGATTACTCCCTGCTGTCATGACATTTCTCTGAATATGGTACTGGGGACACAGGCATGCCCCTCGCTGTCATGATATGTCAATGGATATGGCACTGGGGACACAGACGTTACTCCTGCTGTCATGACATATCACTGCATATGGTAATGGGGTAACAGGAGTACTCTCTGCTGAGTTGAAATTTTTCTTGATATACTACTGGGACAAGGGCATACTGTCGTCGGTGTCATGACATGTCACATGATGTGGGACTGGTTACACATTAGTACCCTTGCTAACATGACCTGACACTGGATATGGTAATGGTGACCAAGGAGTACCTTCGATGTCATGTCATGTCTTTTGATATAGACATGGGGATGCAGAAGTACCTCCGCTCTCATTACAAGTCTCTGGATATGGTACTGGAGACACAAGCGAACTCTCGCTATCAGGACATGTCTCTGGATATGGCACCTGGGACACAGGCGTACCCCTTGCTGACATTACATGTATCTAGGTATAGTAATAGACATTGACATGACATGTGACTGGATATGGTACTCGATACACAGGCTTTTCCAACATTCTCAAGATATATCTCAGGACATAGTTCTGGGAACACAGGAGTACCTCCTACTGTCATGTAATGTCTCTGGATATGGTAATAGGGACACAGGCATATTGCCCGCTCTCATGAAATGTCACTGTATATGATACTGGGGACACATGCGTACCTCCCGCTGTCATTGCATGTATATTGATATGGTACTGGGGACACAAAAGTTCGCCCTGCAGACATTACATGACACTGGATATAGTACTGGGGACACAGCCATAACCCCACTGTAATTACATGTCCCTGGATGTGGTACAGGAGACACGTGAGTCCCCCCGCTGTCGTGATATTGCTCTGTATATTATACTTGGTACACAGGCTTACCATCGCTGTAATGACATGTGTCTGAATATGGTACTGGTGCCACCGAAGTACCCACACTGAAATGACATGATGCTGAATATGGTACTGGGTGACAGTTCCGTTCCCTCATCCGATATCACATGTCACTGTATATGGTACTTGGCACATAGGAGTGCCCTCTGCAGACATGATAAGTCACTTGATATAGTACTGGGGACACAGGCGTCCCACTGCTGTCATGTCATGTCTCTGGATATGGTTCTGGGGACACAGTCATACCCCCTGCTGTCATATCACGTTTCTGTATATGGTAATGGAGACACAGGCGTACCCGCAGCTCTAAAGTAATGTCTCTGTATATGATACTGGGGACACAGGCATACCCCCAGGTGATATGACATGTCGCTGGATATGGTATTGGGGACACAGGCATAAACCTGCTGCCATGAAATATCACTGTATACAGTACTGGCGTCAAACGAGTACCAACACTGATGTGATATGTATCTGGATATCGTAATGGAGACACCGGTATACCTTCGCTAACATGACTAGTCGCTGGAGATGGTACTGGTTACATAGGTGTACCCCTGCTGATATGAGATGACTCTGGATATGGTAATGGATTCACAGGCATACCTCCCACTGTCATGACATGTCTCTGGATATGGTAGTGGGGACACAGGTTTACTCCCTCTGATATTAAATTTCTCTGGATATGGTACTTGGGACACAGGCGTACACACTGCTGACATCATATGTCACTTGACATTGTACGGGGGGAAACAGGCGTAGCACATGATGTCATGACATGCCTCTTGATATAGAACTGGGGACACAGGCATAACCCGCTGACATAACATGTCTCTTGATAGGGTACTTGGGACATAAGTATTCCCCACCTACTGGCATGACATTTCTCTCGATATGGTACTGGGACAAAGGGCGTATTCTTGCTGACATGTCATGTCACTAGATTCGGTTCTTGGTTCATAGGCGTACATCTGCTGACATGACATGACTCTGGATATGTTACTGCGATACACAGGCGTGCCCCCGCTCTCATGACATGTCTCTGGATATGATAATGGTGACACAAGAGTACCCCCCGCTGTCATGACATGTCTCTGGATATGTTAAAAGGGGACACAGGCATTATAGCCACTGTCATGAAATGTCACTGGATATGGTACTGCGGACACAGACGTACCTTCTGCTGTAATAACATGTTTATGGATATACTACTGGGGACATATGAGTACGCACCGCTGTCATAATAAGTCACTTGATATGGTACTGGAGACACTGGCGTACACCTGCCGGCATGAAATGTCTCTGGATATGGTACTGGTGACACAAGGGTACCCCCGCTGACAAGACATGTCTCTGGAGATGGAGCAGGGGACACAGGCGTACCACACTATCATGACATGTCACTGGATATGGTACTGTGGACACACGAATATACCCCTGCTAACATGACATGTCATTGCATATGGTAATGAGGACACAGGCGAACCCCTGCTCTCATGGCATGTATCTGGATATGGTACTGGGGACACTGGCGTACCCCTGGTGTCATGACATGTCCCTGGAAATGATACTCGGGGATCCATGCGTACCCTCTTCTGTCCTGACATGCCACTGGATATGATATTAGGGACAGAGGAGTACCCCCATTGACATTACATGTAGCTGAATATGGTACTGGGACACAAGCGAACAACCTTAAGATATGATATGTCTCTGGATTTCGTAATTGGGGACACAGACCTACCCCACGTAGTCATTACATGTCTCTGGATATGGTACTGGGGACACAGGATTACCCCACGCTGTCATTACATATCTCAGGATATAGTACTGGGGACACAGGTGTACTCTCCGCTGTCATGACATGTCTCACGATATAGTACTGGTGACACAGGTTAACCCCTCGGTGTTATGGCATGTTTCTGGACATGGTTCTGTGGACACAGGCGTACAACCTACTGTCATAACATGTCACTTCATAGAGTACTGGGGACACAGGTGTACCCCCTGCTGACTTGACATGTCTCTTTATATAGAACTGGAGACACAGGTGTACCCCGCTGTCAGTAAATGTCTCTGGATATGCTACTGGGGACACAGGCGTACCTCTGCTGTCTTGATATGTCTCTCGATATCTTACTGGGGAAACAGGCATACCCTCGCTGGCATAACATGTCTCTGGAAATGGTACTGGGACACAGGCGTACCACAGCTGTTATGACATGTCGCTAGATATGATACTGGGGACACAGGCTTGCCCACTGCTGTCTTTGCATGTCTCTGTATATGGTACTGGGGACACAAGAGTACTCCTGCTGACATTATATTTCTCTGGATATGGTACTGGGGACACATGTATATCCCTGCTGTCATTATACATCTCTGGATATGGTACTGGTGACACAGGTTTACCACCCGCTGTCATTAAATGTCTCTAGATATGCTACTGGGTACACATTCGTACCCTCGCTCTCATGACATGTATCTGTAAATGGTACTTAGGACACAGGCGTACCCCTGCTGTCATGACATGTCTCTGGAAATGGTTATTGAGACACGGTCATACACCCACTGTCATATCGTGTCTCTGGATATAGTAGTAGGGACACAGGCGTACCCGCCGCTCTAATGTCATGTCTATGGATTTGGTACTGATGACACAGGCGTACCCCCGCACTCATGACATGTCTCTGGATATGGTACTGGGTACAAAGGCATACTTCCTCTGTCATGACATGTCTTTGGATATGGTAGTGGGGACTCAGGCGTACCCCTCTTTGTCATGACATGTCTCCGGATATGTTACTGGGGACTCAGAGTATCCCCCACTGCAATGAAATATCTCTTGATATGGTAATGTGGACACAGGCGTACCCCCCGCTGTCATGAGATGTCTTTGGATATGTTAGTGTGGACACAGGTGTACCCCCCGCTGTCATGAAATGTTTCTGTAAATGGTACCGGGGAGTCAGGGGTACTCCCCGCTGTCATGACATGTCTGGATATGGTACTGGGGTCACAGGCGCACCCCTGCTTTCATGACATGTCCTTGGATATGGTACTGGGGACACAGGCCTTTCCCCCGCTGTCATGATGTGTCACTGGATATGGTATTGGGGACACAGGAGTACCCCCCGCTGCCATAACATGTCCCTGGATATGGTATGGGGACACAGGAATATCCCCCGCTGTCATGACATGTTACTGGATGGTGCGCAGAGACGGCCGTAGATTACTTACAATTTGTCTGACGATGACCAGTACGGAGGAATATTTATTCCTCCGTACTGGTGGTCCAATCTGAGACCTCTCAACGTTGTTGTGTTCTCGCCTGTTCTCACTACGTCCGCCACCGACTCACAGTGAAGACAGAACCATTTCAAGTGGTGAACAATGTGCCTAAACTTCCAACCTACTTCTCGAAGGCCTAAAATGCGCCCTCTTTCAAACTCATCTAGCTGGGCAAATGTTTGACGAATTCGCCGTCAGGGAATGCTACTTGTTCACTGAACTTTGCTCTGTGACTCATACTTGCGGTGTCCTGTAGCTATTAATGATTGAGGCACATGCATGCTCTCTAGTGGTACATCCACCAAGCAAACTCCATTAAACGCCAATAGGATACATTTCCAGCTTATGGAGTACTGTGTGGCAATCTTCGTTGAACTTGCACGTTTCGTTCGTGGTGATCAATTTATTTTACGAATGGAAATATTTTGGGGTTATCGAATAAAAAGAGTGGGCGAAGAGATTTGGGTAGTTCTTGACATTGAGGTCTTGAGAGCGGATAGGGGTAAAGCGAGGTGAGAATAGAGCAGAGCCGGAATGCAATGCGAAGAGAATTGGAAATCCCGAGAAAACCCGCCGACAAGCGGCATCGTCCGGCACGGTTCCCACATGCCAGAATCCGGAAGAGACCTATCCGGGTACCGAACCAGGTTCGCCTTGGTGGGAGGCGGCACCCGAATAAATATAAGTGCACAAAAACAAGACACATGACAAGAACACGAGCAGATGACAAAAAATTTTTTGTTACGTAGTTGCCACATGGATGCCTTTCGAAGCTACGCGGCCTACCGGAGACATCAACTGTCGTTTGGCAAACTTAAAGGTCGATTTATGATCGATTTAACAGTCTCGGTACGCCGTATGCAATGAATATCACTCAATGTTTTTACAATAACTGATTTATGGCTGCAGGGTGCGTGTCGCATTCAGGTCTTACACTTTTGGCTTGACTTTGTATATGGATGAAGGTCAGTTCCACAATGTCTGGTTATGTTCCGATTACCTTCTGATTAAGTTTTAAGTGCTGTTTTCCATTTTCCCAATGTACGGTAAAGGTTGACCGATGTACGGTAAAGGTTGACCGATGGCTTACTTTACCATAGCCAATGGTTAACCAAAACAGAAAGAGAGATTCCCATTATTGGGCTAATCGGAACGTTTTCTATAGATATGGTAACCATTCTTGACTGATGTAAGGTTATGTTCGTTTATAATATTAGCAGAAGAATTGAATCGTGTATTTGTGGATGATAATGCCAAAATTATTTATTACAATAGTTGATTGCAATTATTAACAAGCAAATATAAATCTTTATTAATTAGGAATATTTTAATTGTGGTAATTTGTTAAGTGTTCTGATTCCGCTTGTAAAAAGAAAACATACCTTAGTAGTTCACAGATATAGGTTACTTATTGCTTTCACTTTGAAAAAAAAAAGTTTAAAATACACGTAAAATATGTTTAGGTAATATGATAATTTAGCGTGGTTTTATTAGAACGTGGTTAAAGCAAGCATGTGAAACAGTGATATTTGTTTTTCCATTCATCATACAATCTAACCTACAGACGTTTTCCCTGAACTATCCAAACTTTAAAAGTATGCGGCCAGTATTAATTGATAGATTATTGTAACATAAGTTTCACTCATTCCTCGGCAGCGGTGACGTTGGTTTTAGGAGGTAATCTACATCCCGTCTTCAAAACTTGTACACGTCGACCGCTACTATTTTTTACAGCTAAACGTTTTATGTTGTCGTGTTTTAGCATTCCGTGTGAAACACGCCAGATGCAGAATTGAACTATACACTAATTTTCTTCCACGCCTATTGTTTTTATTTCCACATAACGACGACGTTAGGTTTTTTTTTTTACATTCAATTTTCGCTGCATTATATTCTACAAGAGAAATTAGAGTTTCAGATTTAGAAGAAAGCAAATTTTCTGATCTAGAATGCTTGTTTTCTTCCATGTGTACATTTCACAAACTTAACCAACACACAGTAATAAACAAATGAAGAAGCTCTCATTTCAGCCAATCGTAAGCCAATACGTCACTGCACTATTGCCATTTTTACCGTAACTAATGTTAACTTAAACACACTGTAAAATTATGTTGAGAAACAGTACGATACTTGTCATTACTTTATCGTTCTGTTAATTTTATCGTATGTTCAGATAACCAATATTTTAAACAGACATTATGAAACCGGTCCTTAGTATCTTGTGTACAAGCCAAGAGGAAACAGCCAATCAGAGCACAGCGATTTATGTTGTTGGAGGGGGACTGTATCTTCATGTAGGATTTAGATATGTCATATCGTGAATTCGTATCGAGTTCATTATTAAATGAGGGAAAAAATATTCTTGTGTATTTAAAGAAATGCCCCTCTTCATGTTTTAGTTTTTGGAAGAGGTTTATAAATTTGCCTTTGTTGAACTTTTTAAAAAATGTATTGTCTTAACTACTCAATGTTATCGTAAGCGTTCGGTTTTTTTAAGATTTCGAGAGTTTTTTAAAACAATTACAGAAGCAATATCTAAAAACAAACCGTATACCGTAATATTCCTCACCTATATCAATTTTTTGTGATTATATCGGCCGCTTTTATTCCTATAATTCTGATTGGTTATAATTAACTTTTGCTAAACCAATCGTAAACTGCCCAACTCAATTTCCATTTATTTAACTGGTCATAAATACAAGTCTTAATTCTTCAGTATTGAATCGAATATTACACCTGAGTCATCTGTCATCCTTCTGCTTCTTATTGAGCAGGGATTCTGCACCACATTTTTTATTGTAAACTGCTCTATATATGTTATTAGATACTACTTACAAACAGCATCTTATAGACGTTACATGGGCGTATATAAGTTTTGGTTTCTCGAATTTTCTATAAAGTAGTTTTTATACTGAACACCACTTTACTGTACGTATTGGATGTTAACGGTAAATGGGCACTTTTGAAAGCACTGCTTAAGATCTACTTGTATGCACGTTATATGTTCTTCCGTTTATGTAAAATTTAACATTGCCATGGGCCTTATCACTTTATTAATGCGTCGGGCAAGTGAAACTGTGAAATTATTAGAAAAGTAAACGTCTTATCAATCTGCTAATTTTTTCAGACTGAAGGATTAAAAAAAGGAAAGATAAATAAATAATACAAATGATCACAAATGGTTACCTAATACTTTTTATTTGACGTTAAGTTATGGAACTACTTTCCAACTAACGTTACCAACTTTGCCGGACACATATCACTGAGTGCGGCCGTTAAAGTATATGCAGGCATGGGCAATGACTTTTTCCTAAGATTGATTTGAAAAGTGCTCATTTTATCGTAAACACTCTTAATAAACATTGGGGTAAAGAATATTGTTTTAGAGGCTGTGAAGGTACGTGCAACACATATTTGCATCCATTATTGCGTCGAAAAATGATAGGATGCTGGCTTAACGCATGAAAGAGAGAAGCCGCCTGAAGAAAGACTTGCACTCCTTCAGTGCCGTGAGTGGAAATATATTTGGTGAGGCGTGCGATTCGCATAAAAAATGTTTTTTTCTTTAACACTTCCGCTTCTTTACGCATCAGACGTGCAGAATACCTGCAGCCAGGCACTCACATTAACAACACTCCATTGTATGCAGCCAAGAATAAAATTGCAAACAATTCTGACGCCTGTCTCACAGGCCTTCTTGATCCCAATGTCAATGAAACCTAGTTTCAGTGAGAATAAATGGGTAAAACAAAAACTCCGCAGTAACCCCACGAGCAGTTGAAAATATCTGCTATAACATTGTTTAATCTAATAGTTATATCAATATTTTTTGAGAAATTCAACATAGTTAAAAATTATCCCGGGTGCTCTATCTTAAAACGAGTGAAACTACAGTACGAGACTTTCCTAAACCTTACAACATACTTGCCATCAATTAAATTATACGTAGTGTCATCGCCTTAAGTGTCGTGTACCACGCAGTATGGCGACAATTCATAACCCTTCGCGTAGAAGCGATTGTGTGGTTGATGCGTGTTACAGTGTAGACCTTATTGTTCCCTCGCTGCCGTGCCTCAGGCGTGAGAATAGCTCAGTCAGGCTGCCTCTGCAAAGCCATAAAAATATCAAAATACATTATTCCCAAACAATCATAGAGTCAATTCACGTTTACTTCCATCTTTTATGAAGCCCTGCCATAGTTTCAATTTCACGCTTTCCCTCTGCTTCATGCAAACAAAGCTCAACTAACTATACAAAATTACACAAAATAAAAAATGCACCGCGGTTATGAACACTCAGTTTAATATTATTGTTCGTTAGAAGTATTTCATACAAGCCATTACGCATTCACTATTTTCTCTCTGATTTTGTTCGCATGAAATATCGCAATTTACACATAAAAGATGTAATTATAATCGGACTTAACACAAAATAAGAATCATTTACTTCAAAGAAATGTAATACACGTATCTTACTAGACATATTTAGGAAAAATTCAGACATATCATACACAGGCTAACTTTTCGAAGGTTTGAGTCGGAAAGTGGGAAAATACTGTGAATTTAGGTACTTTAGTAGCTATCACATGTATGTTGTTTACATCCTGTTGAGTTGAGATATTTGGGCGGCTCTTACGAACGAGGTCTTGAGAGTCGATGGGGGGGGGGGGGGAATGAGGTGAGAATGTAGAAGCGCTGGAATGCAAGGGCGGGGAAACTGGATATCCCCAAGAACACCCGCCGATGACCCCCACACGCGAATATCCGGGAGTTACCCGACCGAGGATTAAAAAAGGTTATCCTTGGTGGGAGGCGAGCAGTCTAACCGCTTAGTCTCCGCAGCCCTTTATATCCAGTTGGTGCTACAATCGCTTTTGTTTGATGTTATCTATTTGAGTGGCTATACGTCGGCGGCAATAAGTACAAGGGGCTTGTTGTCGGAACTGTGAAGAGAGGCGAGAAGTAGTGAGCTACCCTCGTGGTGGAAATGTTATGATCACGGATTACCTGAGGCTTGGGCGTGGATGTGCTGCTGCCTCTTTCTCCAGTGCCCCGGAGCAAGGACACATTCCTCTCCATCTCGGCGGGAACATGCTGTCTCCTAGCGGAGGGAAATGTCAGACATTCTGTGGCGTCTCCCACACACCACTGAGACAAAGGGAAAAATTAACTTGGAAAAGACTACACAAGAGTTGCATAATAGGTAATTTTTGACAGCAGTAACCACATTCCTCCATTTGCATATGATAAGTCAGCACCCTACAGGAAAACAAACATTTTATGTAATGTATCTCCAGCACGAAATGCATCAGCAGATAAGTTTAGGAGGTTTTTTGGCAAAGATTGCAGAGCATGGAGCCATGTAGCTGTATGCCATATTGGATGATACCACATATTTACCATTTTCCCCCTTAAAATGTTCGGTTTTCAACTTTAGATCTCCAGAGAAAGTTAGAAGTTATCACGTTGCAAATCGAAGCCCCCGAAGCCAGTAACTATTGAGTTAGTTGTCGCTATGATCAGGCGGGACAGCAGGTTTCATAATTGTTTTATAGGCCTAGTATATGCCAAATATAAAACATGTATTAAATATTATATAAAAAATAATTAACATTTAGTAGTAGATCTAAGTGTAAACTGTACATAACTCATTAGATGAGCCAGATGACAAATTTTTTATTTGAATAAGGAATGCTTAATCGGAAATCTGTAATTTTTATTAGATTAATATTTATTGTTAATAAATTATATTATTAATTATTAATGTGATAAAACGGAACTCAGTCAAATATTTAAGTAAGTGGTGGTGTAGTGGTTAGACTACTTGCCTTCCATCTAGGCGAACCGGGTTCGATTCCTGGTGGGGTCGCTATCGGATTGTTGCATTTGGGAATGGTGGCGGACTATGTCGCTGCTCAGTGGGTTTTCCCGGCGTTCTCCCGTTCTTCCTTCCCTTGCATTCCGGTGCTGCTCTATGCTCACCTCACTAAACCCTCTTCGGCACTCAACACCTCGATGTTAAGGCTCCTGTGTACTGAAACGTTTTCTGTGAAATCTTTGTTTGCGCGTAAACGCGTGTCTCGGTAAACAAATGTTCTGGAAATACGAAGTTTTGCCAGAAAGGATTAAAAAAAACGATTGTCTATATCGCTATCTTTTTACTTGTATCATATTAAGTGTATTATTGGAGAATAAATCCTGAAAGTAGTCAAATATAGCATTTTTAAAGCTTGCCTATGAAGTTTCCTTAAGCGGTAAGAGAAAAGTACGATTATATGCATGTCGTTAGATCTGTGTACTTTCATCGCGTGTAATAAAACCCAAAGTTACAGATCTGGTTTACACAGTACAGCATTAGGACGGAAACACTACACGCCTTGTGCGTAGGAGCGATGAGGCGCTAGCCGTGCGTGATAGTGTCGCCCGTATCGCTTCCTCGCTTCTTGACCTTGGACGCGCAGCTACATAATCCTCTTAAGAGCCGTCCAAATCTATCCACTCTACTAAATAAATTATTTAATTTTTAAAAACTATTATTATAAAACAATATTTCCTCAGCATTTTTGTTATAAAGTAATTGTACTTGTCTCATTTTAGTTATTATTCTAAATATTAACAGTGAAGTGGATCTTACTTTACATCAGGATGACGTACAGGACATTTAGCACTACCCTCCACTCCCTTCACCCACACTCAACACTACGCTCACCTACAACACAGAACCACTGCTCCCGCGTCCCCAGTATCATTCCAAATTGCATCGCTCTCACCCCTCCCCTCATCATCTTTCACGAAGCCTCATCTACACTTGCTTCCTATAACCACTTCCCAGCTAACACACAGTTTTCTGCGACTTCTCAGTTTCTAACACGTGGCAGATTTTAGCATAAAGAGAGAGGAGCCAAGAAACACCTTGAATTCGGTGTACTGTAAATAAAACAAAATTAAAGTACATTTTAATTCAGTTTTTAAAAAAATACATAATTATTCCTTTTTACCTATCGGGCATGTAATTTTAGCAAATTTATATTATAATTTTGCAAGGATTTAAAATTAGCATTTTTAAATGATAGTAGTAAACTCCAGCCATACCTAATATTTAAGGACGTAATTTTTAACAGCGTGTAAAAATATAGAAAAGTTCGACTTGCATTATTTCATTGAACCAATCCTTCTTAAGGAATTTTGTTAGTTATTTTATCAGAGCAGTTAAATACCGCGTGGGTAGGCAGTTTTGTAACCACATAGACACAGTTGCTCCTCAAAGAGCAGTTTTTATAAATGTCCAAAAATAATTTTGCATTTTTTTTTAAAGTATATTCATTTTTGTGGTAGTTTTGCATTAATGTCTGCATCAATAAAGGTTTTCTTTATTTTATTACTATTCGATTTGTATAGTACCGGTTATTTCATTTCATTCAATTAAGGTTTTCTTGTAAATAATCATTACTCTGTGAATAAGTTCCTCAATCGATTTCATTAGATTGTATTTAGATCACTTCCTTCCGTAAATTTTCACGGCCCGCCATTTAATTGTATACGTACTTATTATTTTATGCATGAAACCAAACGTAAAATGTATTTAAAGTGCTCAGAGTCATAATTCAGTTTGTCAGTCACAGAACTGACGAGAGTAAAAGGAACTGACCTGTTAAGCCTTATTGCAGTGCAAAAGGCAATACCTGCAAAAATCTTGGTATAAAAGCTCTATTTTATTATATTTTTGCGTTTTAAGTGTTTATTTCAGACACAACCACAATTTTTTTGGCACGAATAACAACTGAACATAAAAAATACTTTGTTCCTTTTCTAAATGCGTTCCTGTAAAGTGCCGCTTTTGTGCTTAAACAACAAGCTACGAGAAGCACTCCTTTATGTAAAAATTTCAAATGTGTTCACCCGTCTGGAGCTGTCTTGATATAATACCCTACAGTTATCATAGTTGCTAATTCCGCGGGCTTCACGTTTTCTTGCTTAGGTACATGTAAAATCCTGCAATCTCTATTGGAATGATTTTTAAAAAATATGCTTATGAATTCCAACATAGTATATATATATATATATATATATATATATATATATACACACATACACACACACACATACACTTAAAGAAAAGGAAAACTATAGACAGGAGGTTTACAAAAGGAATCACTGAGGGGGAAATATATTTAAATACTCCGTATATTAAACATAATGTTTGAAAGATTTAACGATATTTTTGCATAAATGTGTTTGCAATACAAAAAATTAAAATTAAAACACGAGGCGTAATTTTTCCTGCTATATACAATTATTCTAATACTAACTAATATCCACTAAATGGTACTACGTATATCACTATGATATAATTAATTTATGAATCAGGACATGTGTATAGTACAATGATGATCTGGCGCCGTACTTTAACTAAACGATCATCGCCTGCGGGAGATATGCAAAGCCCAGCGTCTGACATTGTACAAGGGAGTGCGGATACAGTACATTGACGTTCAAACTGCAATTGGCGAACCAAACCTACAACTTTATCTAGGGACCTTTATTAGAAATATATTTAGAGTATGATTTCTTCGAGTTTTACCTTCTCAGCCTAACCATCCGCATTTGGGTATCTTGTAGTGTTCCACGGAGAATAGAATAAGTTGTGCTTAATTCATAATTAACAAGACGTTTTAAGTATCTATAACGTAAATAAGAAATAATGTGTTAATATGTACATTCATGTTGACTACTTAGTGAAAACTGATACAGTGGTTTTACCCTATGATAGATTATCGTAATATTAGTTAAGATATTCTCTAATATAGATTTTTCAAATATGTACGATTCAAAAATTCAGCAACGCAGACTTGCAAAAGAATTTAATTCATGTGTTCACTAGCAGAAAACTTTTTTAATAACATTATAAAATTGTAAATAAAACATACTACTGTAGTAAATAAAGTTGCATGGTTAACTTAAACTTCTTTAATTAGATAATATTTATATTTGGTCACATAAACATAATGCTTTTGATAAATAACTTAACGGAAGAGAGCATAGTCTAGATATAAATCTTTACAAGGTGGGTGTGTGGTAAGTGCGAGGAATCCTCTCGACTAGTTACTCTCACACTCCTGGACCGATACATCTATCCCTTTTTATACATGAAGCCTCGTTTAAGTTTGTGAGGACCAACTACTCTCGGCTCTACAGCACGGTTGCAGGCAGCATGACGCCATCTCTAGATTCACTTAAGTAATAGCCTCTCACTTAACATTTAAAATGTATGGCAACGAAATTTATGACTGTTTAAATAGTATACACCCTTAAAACACAATCAGTTTGACTGTAACATGTAACCTGATATTGCAGCTTTCTTAGTTGCTCCAAGTGTTTATTTATTTTTTGTCGTTTGTTGTCCACGGCATGTGTAAATCTTAATTTGCATTTTTTAACAATACTTTAAGGGGATATAAAATTGAAAGGTAATAATTATTTTGCTAACGTTTTCATTATATGATCACGCACAATGAATGCTGTATAGAAGTCTTACTCCAACTTTCCTTTATCATAGTTCACTATGGGTATACTGTCTAGCTAAAACCGGCCATTTCGTCAGCATTTCCTCTATTCATGTAGCAAAATGTTTTATTTATGAATTTAATATTCACTGAAATTAATTACCACCACAGCATTTTAGGAATACCATTCAAATTTTTTATATAAAAAAATTAATAAAAGGGGCCAAAAGATTACACAAACTAATAAAATGAACCATAATATGTATCTCTGTACCATCTAACACCAAACTAAGTATCACAAACACGAACCACCGTTTGAGTTCTACTACTTAAGATGGCCAGAGTGGCCACCTACATGACACACTGATTCAATTTGTAATAACAGGTTTTGTGACTTTGTTTGACACACATTGTCGCAATAGGTTACCGAAACCTCGTAATAAAACTTTTATTTATCCATGTCGTGCTTTTTTTCAAATGGTGGTCAAGTGAGTCTGCGTGGGCACATGTGATTCTTGTTATAGGTACCACCAGTATACAAAACAATGTCGAAATTTGTTACATGGATTCGTAGACCTAGAAAATGAGCCTAAAAAGATTTGATAGTAGCCATTTCGGAAATAGGTGTCTGACTCACTTAAATAAGGCTTAGTTTGGAAGCCCTATCTTGTTACTACTAGTTTCATAAATTTGATAGAAATAGGTTGATTTCTTTTCGAAGTATGATATGGTAACTTATTTTCGCGTTGTGCATCCTTACAGACTACCAAAAAGAAAGGCTTGTATTAATATATTTTTAACCTACTAAGTTTGTTCGAATTTGGTCAAACGATAGGTCTATAATGAATAAAACCAGTAATCCTAAAATATTTATAAAACCACCATTTTGAAAATAAGTTTGTTATCCTTTTCAATCCCAGATGTTTGCATCGTCAACCATATTATTTCTTACGTGCCAAATTTGATGGTAACAAGTTTGATAGTTTCCAAGATATACCATTAAAACCTTTATTTTTCATGTTGAAGTATCTTACAAATTGGTGGACCTATAACTTTGCACATTTCTTTATAATATTTTTTATAATAAACGATCAAAATATGGCATTTTACAAAACATCAGTTTAATGATTCCCGAGATTTAAAAATAATGCTCTAAATATAAAAATGGCCGCTATTTTTAAAATAAGCACAAGATGCAATAGAAAGCTATAAATGTCAGTTGTCCTTATTAACTACTATATGTGTACAGAGTTTCGTAAAATTCGATTGCATTTTTTAGGGTGTTGGTGGGGAAGGGGAATTGTGTAAATACAGAAAGACATCCATAGAGACATTCGGGTGATTTAATGAGCCTATATTTCCAAGGAAAATAGGTTAATTATACGAACTGGGTTTAATAGGGCGTTGCATAGCATGTAGGATCCACATCCACGATAGACATCAAGAAAAAAAACAATGAAGAGGTTCACATAAACATGTGGCCTGTTTCAAGAAGTGCAGTCATGTTTGTACTGTGATAATGTGACAGTAATTATTGCTATAGGAGATGCTCAAAATCACTATCTTCACTCCGAATGTACGCTTGCACACGTAACGTAAAGTATCATATTATTCAAAACAAGCAGGAGTTTGATAATTAAGTTGAATACACTGACGAAGTGTTTCGATGTTGAAAATAGGTTTTGCAAACACAATTGTTTCAAATGAACCTACAAATGGAAATATAATAAATTGAAGCATGGCTAAAGTGCAGGTCCTTTGCACGACCTATCAATTCGTTAGTAAAGCAATTGTTCGAAGAATTTATTGCTGCTCCGTTAGTTGGTAGTCGTTCACTATCATGCATAAACTACATTCGATGTAAAATTTCAAGGATATCTTTTTTCAAAAACGAACGCAATTTGTCTCGGACGTAGTATAAGTAAGGCTGATCTGTTTATCCTCTCCCCCCTAAAAAATAAACGTATCTGATTAGACTGTCGTCAAGTATTTCTGCCCATATACTGACGCTGAATTGTTATTATTGTCGTGACTGACGAATAACACATGGACTTTCTTCAGCCGATTGATGATAGTTAGAAAAATTTTCTAATCCGTATCTTGTGAAACCATCTTCTTCAGTGGACAGAAAATACTGATTGCATCTGCTGAAACAAATTACAAAGTATTGTTTGGGCAATTGTGACAGCATCTCTTCAGCGTGCTGCAAAATCCGCTCTTCGAAATTAACGGTTTGAACTGTTACGTGTTTGCCACCGTACGACCCTCGTTTCTTAAATGACCCTCCATCTGGTAGGCGATCATGTAATCGCTTTTATTAGGGAAATGATCCCCGTATAAACATCTTACTTCTGATTTATTGCATTCCGCGAGCTAATGTATCAACTCCATTGCTGCTATTTTTTATTTCAGTAATTTATCTTCGCACTCAACTTACAGTACATCACAGTATCAACGACTTTTGTCGAAAGGACAGACAGGAATAACGCATAACACACCCAGTAAAAACATTGAGAGATGTCGAGTATATAACTTGAACTTGTAAAAAAGGACAAAAACACATGTTTATAACAAATTCTTCCATTTGTTTTGATGTCTCCTGTACTCCGGTGAAGTCGGTGCCATATGGTACGAAACATTCTGCATACAATTTTGTCCCAAAGTCGAGAGTCTTTTACGAAGGCTTCTATCACTGAAACTGTTTTCGTGTCCATACTTTTAAAATAACTGCAAATAATGAACTTTTATTTTAAGTAAAAACTAATTTTGAAATTTAAACGTAAATTCAGGATTTTGTCGCTATGCACACTGTACCTAGTGTCGTGCCCCGGGTTTTGTGAGAGTTACGGGAGGCCGTTCGAGGTTAGTGATCCCTCAAAGCTTTAAGTACACTACCCCATAAATAAATCATTCGTGCAATTAATAAGAGCTCTCGTCATTATAATATGTCTTCAGCTAGAGATTTATCACGATTTTTGAGAAAAAGTACATAAATACACTACCTAAATGAATTGAATTGTAATAAGGCTAGTGGTTTAGAGGAATATAATTATATGGTTACAATAATCACATAATTAAAATGTAACCATTTTTCCTGTAATATATGATCTGACGTGCAACCTTATCCTGATTTCAGTGACTGGTGAACAAGTTTGAAGCGACCACGCATATATCGATGAGCTGCATGTTACTGAGGTCGCGGAGTGCGATTACTTACATCGTATAAACGGAAATTCTTACATATTAATTTATAAATGTGCCGTGAAGTGATATGTAAGTAAATATAATCGCTTTTAGAGTGTGCACATAAAACTATTTATATTACATAGCAAAGGATATTTATTGAGAGCCTCTATATTTTAGAATATTTCGGTTTTTTTTTTGGTGCCTATATTTTGCAGTACATTTTGTGAATTGAGATGTAATTCATTAATTTTACCACCCGGATAGTTACCCGAATTGGAGAAATATAAGAATTTGCCAATCAACGTTTCACTAAACCTAGCGTTTTAAGATAATCTTTTTAAATGTATTAAACAATTTATTCAATAAATCAACGTTTATACTGTATAATAAACGTGGGACACATTAAATTCACACCTGCAACAAACGATGGACAGTTAATAAAATCGTTTTTCTTCAAAATACTATTCAAATGAGAAAAATATCTTGATATTATTATGATTTATAGTTGGCACTAATGTCAGTAAAAAACGGTCAGCCTTACACGCGGAAAAAATTATAAAATCTCGACAAAATTGAATCTTTCATACTTTTGTATCAAAAATTTTCGTCGTAACTATCAAGTCTGTGATAAGTCTGTAACCTCAGTAAAGTTATAGGCAAAATATCGAAGATCTTCTCGTGTACAAAGGAAGACAAGGATTAGAAATATGCTATTGGGACTGCCAAGTTTATCTTCGTTGTCTTTACCTGGAAAGTAACTCGGAGCCATTAACCCCTTAGTAAACTGTTTTAATAATTTTGCAAACATTTTTTTTTCGAGCCGAAAACATATTTTAAATACTAGGTGAAGATCTGTGAGTACTTTCAAGGTTTTCAGTGGCTTGTATATTATCATGTGCATTGCAACTGCTAAGGGATGGGTGGCTACTTCTATTACTTTGCAGGTTATATTTATTTTCCGGGATTATGAAAAGGACAATATAAATATAAGAATACCAGTTGAAACAATACTCGCAGGCTGCCCAACTATCTCCGGAAAAAAATGAAGTTGTATGTTCGGAAGGATCGGGTAAGATCCTCGTCGATAACCCACTAAAAGAGTGGACAGTATTTAAAAAACGACAGTAGTTTATTACATACCAAAAGATTAAAAGATAGCGTAAAATTTTTTCTCTTTATTCCCCTATGATCTCTGCGGTTTTCGTCAAATGAGTACAGAAATACATTTTTTGCATCTAGCTACCAGGAGCCGTAATAATAAAGCAGTAAACTGAATATTGCTTTCACTTGACTTACTGGAGGCTGCACCCGCAAGGCTCACATGCTAATGTCACATACCTGAAAAGTCGAAATATCACTTGTAGATACGCCAGAGGTGAGGACTGTGGCCAAGGTTTTCCGGTTGATGCGACCTTTACACTAAGGAGCGTGACTCGTAAGGTGATGAAAAAGAATAATATTTATCATTAATGATAAATAAATAATTTCTATATAATCTAATACATGTACATAAATTCTGCACGCTGAAAACTTGCTGGTGGCATCAATAAATCCAAATATACCTTCAATTACAAGCAGGCAATTGTACTGAAAATAGCTGTTGTTCCGAAAAATATTTGCACCTTAAAAAATTTTCAATTTTGTCCTGCACAAATTCCACAGTAAAATCTGAAAATTCATGACTTTTAAAGATGACACGTAAAGTACACTAAGCTCACACATTAACATAACTCCAGTATTTAATACTATTATGTACCAATAAACTACGGCAATTTTAAGACCATGTAACCTTTAAATAGTGATTGCTTTATTTGTTGTCTCTTAATTATTGTCACTTACAAACTTTAAACATTGTTTTGTTGTTTCAAAAACCGTCATCAAAACTGACTCGAAACGGCTTGAAATTACTTCTAGTAAATAGTTTTAGGTAATTTTAGATGAACTCACTATAACGATTTCGAATTAGACTAATTGTAACTCTATGTTAATAGGATGAAGTAGTCATGGAATAAAAAACTAGTGGCTCGTCACTGATACAAATTTATTGTTTAAATTTAACTGTTTTGTTTTTTATTGTAAGAGACAATATAAATCACTGGTCCTGAATATTTCTAACTGCAATGTTGGAAGGGCTGGCTTACACTGTGATACTCAGAAATATGGTGAAATATTCGAAGTTCGTACAAAGCATGCTAATAGAAATACTATTTGGTTCCTCACTTTCGTTTTAAATAATAGAATAAAAAAATTAACGTTTCTATTAAGAAAATACTGATTCTAGCCTATTTATTTATTTTCTTTAATCTAAATCGTCACAGGCTTAATGGCTCTCTCTGGCATACAAGCGCTCCTTAACATCTCTCTCTTTCTAAAGAGAGTGCTTAAAAATTACTTGAAAATATCGTTATCATTTCAGTATTTATTTATTTTTTTATTTAGTTACACTGGGTCTTGTTCCTTGTGAGTCAAATATTTAATCGTTTGTTTCTTTTGGTTGTGGTGTATAGTGTTCTCAATTTTTCTGGTTTAGTTGGAAATTATGTATGCTTATTGTGTATTTACGGTTGTCGATTTAATATTCTCATGAATAACAAGAAGTTACTGGTATTACTAATGAGAGTATCTACTTTCCTCAATATGGTTACGAATAATTTTCAATGCATTTCTTAAAAGCTTCGATAGAAGGTAGGGTTTTACTTTTCCTTTAAAGCAATATCGTTATAAATAAAACCACAAAAATGCAGCAGTAGTGATACAATTTACAATACACACGCACCTTACTCGGGACTCAAACCAGAAAACTTTGTACCATAAAATAGGGTGCATTACGAAGGCAGGATTTGAGCATTAACTTAGAATGTTTTCAGTATAATATTATGATTGTTAGATATGCTAAAGCTATCTCAATTATTTATACCTATTACCTAGATTTAGAAAATCAGTGCACCAACACACTTAAATCATGTAAGTTTATATGATCTTCTGTAGAACTACTGGTTTACGATATTTGATGGCAAATAGTTGCATAGTTCCGGAGATATGGTAAATCATTCAACAATTTTCTCATATGTCACTGTCTTACAAAAAGGCACGCAATACAGAAACTCTGTAGTCATTATTGATACTTTTAATGATTACTGTTAGCGTACAATGTTTTGTTTTATTTCGTTGATTTGTTTATATATATATATATAAATATAAACGCAATGTAAAAAAAGTCATGCGCCACCTAAAACATGTAAGCTTACATTGCCTACTCTAGTACTACTTACGTGTAAAATAGCTGGGAATAGTTTGATTGGTCCCAAAATACGATGTATAATCTCCATTACTTCATTTGATGATCTCCATAAATGCGTGACATAAAAGTTATGAATTATAAATTTGATGATTTTATAGATACTACCACCATATGAAGTTCGAGTGAAATTGGTTGGGATACGTGACATACTAAAAATAATATTAAGACAGCTCTTACTGTTTGCCAAATTTGGAAGGAATTTATTAATTATTTCCTGAGATGCGACATAAATTTATATATTCATGTTATTATCTCACGAAATAGCTACTGTATAAATACAACGTTAAGTTGAAATTAGTTACATGGTTTCGTGGATTTAGTATACTTTAAAATAAGTATATAACCACCATTTTGAAAAAAATATATGTTTTTTTCAGATAAAAAATACAATTTCTTTTGGTTTAGTATGGTACACCACGTTTACCATAATCTTAGTAATTGGAAGATTACTTCCATGAAATGACAAAACATTGTATTTTGTGTACAACCATGCTGCAAAATGGCAGACAAAAGAGGCTAGATGTTGGCATATATATTGTCTGTGATAGATACTTTCAGCGTACAAATTTCGGTCGAAATTGGAAAATGCTATGATAGCTATCTATCAAAATGCCTAAAATATGTGTATGGTCGCCTTTTCATAAACAAGTGCCTTATCTATTTAAATAGCCCAATACTTACATGCCCTACGACAGCATTACTGACTTGCAAAATTAGACTATTATCTCTTCAGACTTTTCGAGTTATAATGTAAAAGCTTAACTTGAACGATATCCATACTACTGAAACGCAAACCTACAAACATATCGCAATTATTATTATGAAAATGAATTAAATATACAAGAAACACAATATGTCCACAGGTAGATTTTTTCATTGCTTCTACCTGCACTTGGGGCTCTTGGGAGTCTAATCAGAGCCACGAATGAAATCATTTGAGTCATTAACATCTCATCAAATGAACGGAAACTGTTGCCCGAGGCTCAACTACACAGTGCAAATATCGCTGTGCTAGTTCAACAGTGTAACATCTCAAAATGTTCTGTTCTTGGGAACATGGAGTTTTAATTTTTGGTTCACACACACAAATCAGGAAATGAATGTCTATGCTATGTATTCAACCTATGTAAATAGTGTTATAACAATTTGATTTTATCATGAAACACTTAAAGATACAAATACAGCATTGGTTTTCTGTTTATAGCTGCTAAAATAACAATATTTTGTATTATTACAGAATTGAAAAACCTTAAAATCTAGTGGGTCTGAGATGTTATAATGTATTCACAGTTGTTATTATATGGCATTGTCACCGTAGTCTATTTAACATCAGTTGTTACAATGGTTGTTGCAGTTTAGAACCACTAATGTGATTTTTGTTTTACTTGCTTTCTTACATGTCTTGTAGTTATGATGTAAAATAATACAATTTGTTAATATAATTCACATTCTTTGTCGTATACTTGCTTAATGTCAGAGGACAAAAGATAATGGATAGTCAAACGTATTAAAGTAGTGTAACATAAAAGCACTGTATTGTACATTGATAACGATTTTTTAAAGACAAAAGTTTCCTCAAATGAAGGTGAACATGGACTGAACACTTCTCTAGTCTGAATCACTTTCAGCATTTGCAGTTTCACAACAGGAAGTCTGAAGTTGCTCGTAGAAGAAGTAGTGCGGTTTTGGGTTGTGCAGATCGCTGCAAAGCTGTAACAGATTTTTTTCTTGGCTGCTGTATTTTTGGAGGCTCACTGTAAGCGGGTAACGGTGAGTTTTTTTGACTGTCGTCCTTTTGACCTGGATTGGGGAACTAATATCGCCTTCATCTCTTCTTCCTCGTATGACGTTTTGTAGAAAGTTATGCCTGGAGCATTTTTTCTCACCTCGAAAACCTTAACCTAGTTCCAAATCACTTTTTCATTTTGTGCTGAAACATTAATCTTTTTTGCAGTTGGGTGAGCAGAACGACTTCAAATCAAGTATAGCTGTAGTATAGACTTGCTATACTTTGTATGGTTTCCCTGTGGTTTTAGCAAATTGTGCAATTGTTGTAATCTGGCTCGGAACAAATAAAGGGTCGATCTTTATTGCCTGTTTCTTCCTCCTCTCAATGGGGGAGTGCATGGCATCGCCCTCATTTTGAGTGTGCCTGACAATGAGGTATTATTGTGTAATGCATTGAGTGTCAAGATTCTTGACAACATTAAAATACACTTATATGAGATATTTGTCCTTGGTTTGTTCCATGCAGTTATCAGAGTAAAGTATTGTGTGGTATTTTGCACCCACACTTTTCAGAAAGTCATACAAGTACGAGGCTATTTCATTTACTCCTTGACTACTAACACCTTCATACCATAAATAGCAGTGGCCTTGCTCATTGGATGCATTATAAATTGTAAAACTAAATGCATTTGCTTTCTCTTATAGTACAATGTGGAGACATTCCCACATGGTAATGGAAAGACAGCTTCCATTTCAAAACAAGCAACTATATTATCAGATGGTTGTTCCCTACTTGATCCAATGTCGTTCTCCTTAACTTCCCTTCCAAGGTTTTTTTTTTTTTTTTTCCTTTTGGTGATCATCATACTTCTGCTGCAGTTGTATTTTCTGTTCTTGTAAACTGTTTTTGTATGAAGTGCGTAATGAGCATAGATCATTATTTGGACAGAAAAAAAGCTATATTGAACTCTGTATTGAATACAGATTCATACTTGTGTTTTTATGCGACGGGTTTGGAAGGTTCTGTCAGGCATTCCTCAACATACATTCTGTACTTTTGCGAAGTATCAAGACCACCATCAATAACTTCTCTGCAATTACCTTTTCTTCAGTGATGTGAATCAGATCTAGGGAACGAATTAATATGGTCTCTAATGTCTTGGACAATGGTTTGATAAATTTTCTTCTGGTTTTTTGCTTAACTCTCAAGTCTTCTTCAATCATTCCGATTTCTTTGGATTTTTTTTCAGTTGTTAAGAATGTTGTGCTTATATCCAATGTCTTCATGATAAAATTTTTGCAGACACGTATACGATGGCCATCCACTAAGAAATTATAAGCAATGTTTGGTGAACGCTGAGAACCTTCCTTCTTGTAGCTGTATGTTGGATGTATCTCATCCATTAATTTGGAAACAAAATCTCTTTTACAGTTTACATCTAGTGCGTAAAATTAATCAAAAATGTGTTTCTTTTTATGGATGTTTTTACACTGAAACTTGCACTTCCCTTGCATATTTTGCATGATTCACATTTCCAATCACTGTTGTATATTCTTCACCACATTGCACCTTTCTTTTCTTAATGGCTTTTTCCTCCATTTTGAAGCATTTCACACAATTTTTCTTGATCTTCGTACCACTTCACCATTACGACCTGTTTCTTTATTCTCTATTATAGCTTCATGATTATCAGAATCATTCACATAATTTTCATTAGGAGTCCCAATACTAGGAGCAGCATTTTTTTCTAAAATATGATTGCTCACCTTCTCATTGCACAAAATATTATCTTCTTGCGGTATGTGGCTATGGTCACATTCTTCTTCGTCTGCATCTGTTTCGTCTCACATAATGTTAACACTGCTGTCGTAATTTAGTCTAGATCCAATAGACTGATAAGTACTGGTAGCAGTACCACTGTCAAGGTCATAGTAGCTCTTACAACAAGCTGGATCAATGCAATCATCCAATTTTACTGCTGTGACCATTGTTATGAAGTGCGATACTTCAGTAGTGTGCTCTTTTTGAGTAACTGATAATGGTAATGGTATTTCATGACCGGTAGGGATATCAAGGTCAACAAATATAGCACTTTTCATACTGGAAATAAAATAACCACTACCATAAATTTTATCGTAGCTGATATTTTCCTGGCTGAGGAAACTTGATTGAGCTTTCGTATTCTTGATAGTGCCAGAGAACTCTGCCGGTATTGTAGGTTTATCTACTGTGTCTGTAGGAGCTTCCCTCCTGCTGCTGGATATTTTGTTGGTGTCTCATAGTCATCTAGTAGTGGTAGGCATTTTTTTACTCTGTGCTTCAGTATCGTGTAGAGCAGTTTCATCATCCTGTGCTGGTGCTTGCATAGAATGATTTGGTACTCCAGAAGGCTGTGTTGGGAGCTGTGTGTTCTCAGCCAGAACTACAATAGTCTTTTCCACTGAATGAATTGGGTCTGCCATTAATTGAGAATATTGTTTATAATCTTGTTCCTCTCCCATGGCTTGAATACGCTCCACCTGTACTCTGTCTTGTGCTGCAAATTCAATGTCCTCTGCAGATTCTGATATAAGCTATAAGCAGGCATTAAGATCTTTCAGATGTTGAACAGAATGTACATAATTTCCTGGGTACTTTGTTAGTGCTGCATGGTGAATCTTTTGATGAGGATCTTCTGAATGGTCATATTTAGTGCAACATCTTTCTAACTGCATCCCATTATTTTCAGTATAACTTGGTGCTGCTGTCTTAATTTTCCCCTGCAATATCAAATCACATTGTATGTCTTTGTTTAGTATGGTAAAACTGTAAAGATTACCAAACTTTATTATAAAATTAAAAATCACACTCAATAAGGCCTGACCTACATAACCTACTATTAGAAGGTCTACAAGCACACACTTACACAATCAGTTTAACTTTAGTATTTCAGCAATTATGAAAAATTAGGGGTTTTTCCGAAAATGTTTAGATTGAAATATTATGTGGTTTATCAATTTTAACCTACACATTCTTTCAAGTAATAATCGTAAAACATTTTTATATTTTTCGTTTTATTTCTCCTTTCCAACTTATCTAGACTTCATAATTCATCCCCCTACATAGTAACTATAGTTCCATAAAATTGTTTCTGTGGTTAAAGTTATCATTAAAATAATGAATTTGCATTACACATTTTATTACTTATATTTTTACCTTACATTTTACAGGTAGTTAATAGACATTTCCTCAATTGAGTTTATAGATTTAGGGCGAAATAAAGTGATGCACACATGATATTGCATCACAGTGTGCGTATTGACGTAAAAATATTAAGTAATTATGCTATTTTCGAGATTGGCAGTTCAACTTACGATGATTCCTGAATGCTTCAGATTTACCAGACTTTCTATACTTTACTGTCTTTTTAACTAATTGGCCCTACTTCACACCATTCAGCACACGATATTAGATCAGTTATTTTTAAAGATACAGGCAGTGATTGGTGTAGCTTTAAAATTATTTAATAAAACCTCAATAATTTACATCAAGCTCTAGTTGTATAGTATTGATCTTAAAGTGAATACAATTTAATTGTATACTATTTTATTTGAGAATATAAATGTAAAACATTTAGTTAGTGTATGTGAACTGAAAAAATTATCCTGTAAGAGAGTTTAGGTACTCTAATAATAGAAAAACGTGTAGGCCTACTTCAAATTGTGTACTCCTACGTTAGTTTCAAGATGCCTTTTTGACTGCCTCTGAAAATATAATAGGGTGGATGATGCATTAATTTAATTTGCGATACCGAAATAAAACAATAACTTGGTTGATACATACAAACATGTTTTATCAGATTATCACCAAATTATTAAAAAAGAGATTAAACAATTTTCTTAAGGAACACTCCTACCAATCAGATGAGTTTTTTTAATGCTGACCTATGTTAATATATTTATTTACTTATTACAGCACTATAAATATGTTTTCTATTATCGCTTAGTAATACGTATTACACCTAGGGTAAGTGTCTCAAATATCCCTACCATAACTATTTCTCTGTATCTCAGCCTCCTGGGTTTGGAAATCAAGCTGGAAACTAAATGAATAACACTAGGAACTATCCTCCTTTGGTTTCCAGAGATCAAATCGCTTGTTAACCTATACCAGTTTACGTTACAAGCAAAATTTAAAAAAAATGCACACGAGAATTTTCTAAAAGTGGATTTCTAATATCGCCTACCCCTGTTCCTATTACCGCCCACCAGGTGAAATTAGGAGCACCTGTTAAAAACGAGTTGCTGGTAGGGCACACATACCTTTTGTTAACTAGTTTCTAACTTTTCCTACGGAAAAAGGACTTAAATTAAAACAAGGACAAAGACACATGCTTCATAATGTATGGCCAAATTGAAAAATGTATGTAGGTACAATTACTAGGTCTACATTTACATCATAATCTAGTCCAAAAACCCATTCAGTCATTCAGACAATACGAACATGTGTTTTTTTTTTCCGCTTGCCACTCGCTGCATCACCCAATTTGTGATTCCAGTTGAAGCACGAAGAGCACATAACCCACTGCTGCACACTGAAATCGTCTGAAAACTTATCATTACAAAACGTGCAGGTGGCATCTATAGAATCAGTGTTAGAAGAGCTTGAGACTTTTCGCTTCCTTCCTTTAGGCCTAACATTCTTCTTCTTGTTGGTGGTAGGATTCCTCTTTTGTGCTGCCCCAATAGTGACGGCTGATTAGATTTGTTTTGACCTTTAGCAGTAAGCCTCTTTTGTAATGTCCCGCTAGTTGATGCCTGATTAGAACTCTTTTGTCCTTTAGCAATAGGCCTAGTATAAAGTCCTCCAGCTTGTTCTTTTAAGGAGAGCTGGTCAACACCACGCTCCCTCTACCCTTTCGTTTGCGAGACGGTTGTTGCACTTATGGTAAGGCTCTTATGTCCCTGGGTGAGATTAGGCTTACTACAAAATGGAACGGGACGGAGCCAGATGGGGAATGCTGCTCGGATAGGAGTTCAACTTGACCAGCAATCTTAAGTTGGCCGTCAATGGTAGGTGGAAGAATTGTTGGATCAATTCTGGCAGTAGACCTATCCACAAGTAGTTGAGGCGTGCATTCAGCTTCAGAAATAGGTTCTGGGTGGTTAGGCTTATCGTTCGCTTCTTCAATGAAATCAGCTTTGGTAAATACAGTCATTAAAAGGATAGATACCAGCGGCGCGAAAACCACTCATAGCATTACCCATTGTTGCTGCTCTGATGTATTCTTTGCCTATGATTTCGGCGACTTCATACTGCGTCACTATTCTGCCCTCATTACTGGAAAGCCATTTCTTAATTTCTTGATTGTAGAACCTTTTGAATGGTTTCATGAAAGCAACATATAATGGCTGCATCCTATGAGTGCTATGAGGTGGCAGGCAGACCATTATGATGTGATTTTCTCGAGCAAAGTTTATCACTTCCAAGCTCCTTGTGTGAGAGTAGTGCCAATCCAGAATTAGGACAACCTGGTCTTCTGCTGCAGGTTTGACAGAAGAGGCAAAATGTTTCATCCACTGACAGACTAAATCAGACTGAATCCAGCCTGATGGGTAAAATCCTGGAATATCTCCCGGAGGAGCTCCCTTCATTAACTTTAAGTCATGCTTCTTTCTGGGGAAAACTATCATGGGAGGAACATAATTGCCGGTAGCAGACAAACAGGTTACAATGGTGTTCAGCTTTCCCCTCTCTGCCAATGACATTTTGTAGACTGCCGGTTTCCCTTTAGTGCAAATCACTTGTACATTTTTACTTTGAACAGTTGTGATGCCAGTTTTGTCCACATTAGACGTTCTGGCAGGGTTTAATTGATTTTGTCACGTTCTGCTTTAAGAATAATGAAAAGAGATTTTACGTTGTCTTCAGTGAAGCCTAAGATTTTGGTTCTTTACCATGACTGTGGTGTTCTTATTCTCAAGTGGGAAGTATTCCTTTTCAAAAACAATATCAACCAATTTCGACCTGAAATGTTGGTTGTTTTAGATAAGGGATGGGGAAGATTGTTTCTTAAGGCAAGTTGGAAGGCCATCTGCTTTATGTCATTTCGAGTCAAACCATAAATGTCCTTTTCCATTTATTTGCAGTACTCAACCATTTCTGTTTCTAAATCGGGCGTCAGCACAGGTTTCCTGCCAAGTTGCTTTCTTACTACTGCAGTTACTTTTTCGTTTTATCTTTAAGCACTTCTTTTAATGTAGTCTCGAATCGTTGATTTCGGTACTCCAAATGCTTTTGATGCTCTCTGCGTCCCCATTTCTTTGTTCTGAACAGCCCGACATGCAGCCTCAAGACTTGAAGTGCTCCACGTCTGCCTTTTCTTCTCTTCCGTTGACACCTTATGAGCGAGCCCTACAACAAACATAAACGAAGAATTTAATATAATGGAAACAAATTTAAGGCAAAAATAGGATTGACAAACCTGCGAGGTAGATTGTTAGGTCAATGAAAATATGTGTTCCAAATGTCGTCTATGTGTGATATTAGGATCGAGTTGGTAGGCGATATTAGGAACACCGCTTAGCCAACACAGGCATACACGCGACGGAGGTTACAAACAGTTTTTCTCGAAAATATTAACACCTTTGGAATCCCATTTAATGCATTTTCAAGTGATATGAACGAAAATATGATTTGGAGACATATACTGGTTATTCCCTGGATTGATTGGACACACAAAAAATGTTCATCACATGCTCAAATACTTTAAACGCAATATTGTTGTTGCTATCACTCCTAGGAAGCTTGCCGCTGGCGCTGTGTGTGGCAAAAACCCAGAACGTCAAGGTACCTACATAAATTCATAGATGTAGCGCATAGTAGCTTGCAAACACGGTTAGGCGATATTAGGGACACTCACCCTAAATCTTTTACTTAAATAACCTTGTGGACAGGTAAATTGTATTTCTATAAAGTTACATTGTTTTTATACTCATTATAAATATTTGTCAGACCTTAATAGATTAACCAATAAAAACTAACCTACTCAATATTATTACCTTAGCCAGCTGAACAATCCTCTTCCCTCTACTCATAAATCGCGAGACATCGTTTTCCATGGCGTATTTACTTAACATTTAATACAATTAAAATGTACCATGTAAAATCTTCGTTCTTTCATCAGTACGTCATGGTATTCCAAACAAACGATATTAACATACACAATGCTATGATGATGGGAAATACCAACAGTACAACATTGGAATGAAATGTTTGATGACAATCGAAAATTTCCATACAAAGAGCTTCCGCCATAAAGCAATACTATCACATTTTAAGATATTTCTGTAATGCAAGGAGAATTAAAAATGCAATGCTATAACATTACAAAATGTGCTAAAATAATAAAGTAAAGCACTGTTCTATGTGTGCAATACTGTAATATTTTGAGAAATTACTATATTGCGCTCTTAAGATGACCATGGAAACAAAAGCATTATGAAAAACACTGTTACATAACATAATATTACAGTATAGCATTAGAAACAATGTCCGAATAACAGCAATCATCAGTGGAACACCATACTTTTTTTATTTTCAGTGTTGCATTGTCTATGTGACACACAATATTTCAAACAGTAGTAACTTAAAATGTTTCTGTGTAGCTCTGGACATTAAAAAAACATTTCTCCAAAGCTATACAAAAACATCCCAAGTTTGAAGCTTTTATTGTGATATTGAGATGTTATTGTTTTGTATTGGAAATTTCACAAAAATTTGAATCATCTCGTATGTGTATCTCAAAATTTTGAAATATTTTGAGATGTTACACTGTTGAACTAGCACATCGATATTGAAGCTGTTAGAATGGGGAAAAAACTGGTCAAAGCCTCTACCTAAGACTGTATATAGTAGGAGGCGAAAGTGAGTAAAAGCAGCCTATCAAGCAAACAAGCAAACAAATAATGAAATCATTATCCAAATAACCACTAACAATGATGGGCTTAAGCACAAACCGAAAATACCCCATTTTAGGAGAATTTTTATGCAAGACGAAATGTTTCATACACACAAATGTTACGAGAGGGTTAGACTCAAACTTTGGCACAATTGTAGGGCCTGATACTGGGTAACATACATAAAGTATGGCTACTGGAATTGTTTCGGTAAATAAGGCTACCACCCCAATTGATGGAATATATGCTGAACACATAGAACTGCGTGTTATTTGTACCTGTTATTCTGTGCTCGTTTGATAAAAAAAAATTAGAAGTTTAAATTTTGAGGATGAATCATCAATAATGACGAAATGACTTATCCTAATGGGATATAGATCTGGCATGCATGCAGTATATTTCTCACTACTCAATCTGAATGAGGATTAGAGCATATGAAGTGTTCATAATTTCAAAATTCATACTACGAAACTGAACATCGATGAACAAACTGCAAGCTATACTTCTACTGTGTGGAAATTCCAATACTCTGAAGTTTTCCATCATATGCATAGAAAATATCGAATTCACGAAACCATAAACCTTCTGACCGATGCTAGGATTCAAGCCACGAATATATGAAACTGGCAAAACACATGAATTATCGCAGAGAGTGAACATCTTGCATATTATTGTGGTAAGGATAAACTCCACATCTGCAAGTGGTATGTATCTCATCGACAGCCCGAACAATATGCCACACGACCTTTCACCGATTGTCCTTCCCCCATATTGACTGACTGTCCGGCTCCCTACACACGTCTTATAACACGGTCGCTGTTATGGTTACGCACCCTGGCGGCCATTCAAGACTTTACAGATCGTTCCAACTTTAACAATTTACATTGCCAGCGATGGCGTCGTCTTGTACCAAATAACGTACAGGATGGACCTTCCCTTCTGGGTGCCTCACTTTCGTCAGAGCATTTGCGCCAAAATGCGAGTGAATAACAATTGTAAAGTATTATGTGTCAGACACATGAGATAGCTTTCAATAATAAATATTGTCCTGTACATGCAGCACAGTGTACTAAATTTTTTCACTTTTGCATTCAGTAGTGCACAATTATATCATCCACGCAATAATTAAATAATATAATGTATAAAACTACACATAATACAATAATGATTTCTATAATTATTGTAGTAAAATAATGCTTGTGATAGGAATCACTCCTACGACACTCCAATCCCAATGCTACTTTTTGCATGAATTTATCTGCGTTTTTAAAGTCTGTTGTATTTTTGTAAAAACATTTTCTCCTCCGTAAAGGACGTCTTGTAACAGGTTTTCGAGAACTCCAGTTACAGACAGGCTATCATATCAAGAATTCAATATTTGTAAAACTAAAATTTCATATCGATATTGACCACTACGTTTACAACACAAAGCGAAAAGTTTTTGATTGAAGTTATAAGCAAGAGTCCCTCTAATTATGAGGTATTACGTAAGTTAAATCACTAGAGAAAGCAAAGAGAAATTCAGGAAGTATAGAACTATTCCGATTATAATTGTAAGTCAAGTACTAAGCCCTAAAATTGTATTGTTGTATCAATATTGAAAACATTTTAAGTTCGTTGCAAAGGTTGTATTTGTCCCGTAGTTAAAACCTTATTTATAAAGAAAACAATATTTGAAAATATAATAGTTATTTAATTTTCGACTTATTTTTTTTCAATGTTTTGGACTAAGCTTAAATTGTTATGCGAGCTTTATACTAACGTCTTTTATTTCATACGTTCACTTTAGTGCTAAAAGGAAGAGGGATATTTATATAAACCAATGTTCTATTTATTATATAAACAATACATTTGTACATTTTTAGTCAAGTGAAGCAAATGTGACAAAATTATCGGATTATGTTATTCTCCAAATCATTTCAATGCTAAGAAATGTCTTAAATCAAATAATAAATTATAGAATAATTATAAGCAAGTATCTTCGAAGAAAATATAGCCTCTGACGTGTACGCCAAAGTATTTAGATTAATGTGCCGGAAATAAATAAACATCAAGCATTCGTAAGAGACCAAATGTTGTTTTATGTAAATTTGTTATAATGATAGAAAGTTAGCTGTAAGTTGCAGCTACACAGTATACAGTATATAGATATATGTCCATTGTTTCACGAAGGCCCTCCGTCAAATTTGTGTAATCCCACTGTCTGTAGACATGCATTTTACAAATGCGATTTAGGAAGTTCAGTTTTTATTATCGTTTTCATACAAATATGTTATGAATAAAAACCTAAAAATTATCTTAATTTTAATTCCTACTGTCTCCAAGATACAACAGAATTTTGTTGGTGACAAAAAATTTTCACGCTGTGAGTGTGTGTGTAAGTTTTAATGTTCTGATTTCCTGAAAGGTCGCACAGATTCTCCGATGTCAGTATTTTAAAGCTCACTAGTGGATGTCATTTAAGACGACTGCCATACAATTACGACAGAATATTATTATGACCAAAATCCACTACCAAACTGGAATAAAATAGCAGAAACACTGAACTGTGGAATGCAAGATACCAGTCTATACAGCAAAGACAAAACAAAAAAAAAAACAAAAATCAACGAATTTTCTTTATGGGCGATCTGAAACCAGCAGGGCTCCGTTTAATCCACCAGTTCCTAACTCATGAAAATTGGAACCCAGTATGCTACATAGCCTATTGGTTAAGGGGATTCAGACCTAGTGCAAGAAATGTGCACTGCTTAACTCTCTCAATTTGCGCAACAGCATGCATAATATTTCCAGCTGGGAGATTTTCTACCAGTCAACTGCACAGTTCAGTTTTAGTGATCAACATCTCTACTGAAAAAATACGTGAATTTCTCAACTACATATAAACTCGTATTTTAGGAAAGCATTTTCTGTAAACGTTGACAATGTAGTATTTACAAATCTGTCTTATTAGAGTCATTATTGTACATACAGTAATAATCTTTCTCGCTTTACGCCTGACATGGCCTGACACTTCACACTTTACTGGATTAGTAATGGAACGTGTCTTCAATGTGGCAGAAAAGAAATGAGAGCCAGAGAAGAATGAGCGAAAGACAGACAGACCTGTACGTTTGTTTTGGTGACCTTGAACGTGACATTTACACAGAGAGAGTGACAACTCTGGCTGCTCAGAGTGTGCGCTGGGCCGAAACCGGCATTTTTTGAATTTACTAAGTGTGTTAAAGCGCCCGTCCACCTGGCTTCATTGCTTTGTAGAGTGTCGCAGTCAGAATGTACACTGTCAACATATTTCATTAAAGGAATGGAAGTTTCCAACCTATGAATAGTGTGGGAAATTCACCACACATCAAGCTGACTATATAGAAACCCTACTTTACTGAGTAGGCAACATCGCCTTGCATTTTGCTACTTCCTTTAAACATTTTGGAAAGCTACAATTCGTGTATGGGAAAAGCTTTGCCATTCAGCTTTCTTGATAAGCGTATTCAATGACGTATATTTGTAAAAATAAGTCTTATAGTATAACCAGATAGTCGTTACATGGTTTTGACGTAAGTTATATGTAGCTCCCACTATTCTGGATGCTTGCCACTGATTACTCCGACTTTTAGGGTTGTATTAAAATCCCGGCTGCAGTTTGGAAAGAGCAGCTTATCCGTAAAGGCATATTTCTGGCCTTGTCTTTAGTTTACACCCGCCTACAGTATTTATCTTTCTGTTCAAATTTATACTTTTTAATAGTCAAGAAATAACATTTTAATACAAACTTCGTTATATTTTCGTAGGTAGTTAGGAATACTACGTTTAACATATTTTGCATTTGTAAAAATTTATTTTAATGATCACAAGCATAGATGTTCTATTTCTTGCTCAGAACTGGGTCGATGTACTGCAATGAATTCTGCTATAATCGTAAAACAATATTGTCGCAGTTTTCTGCTGCTAGGTACATGATGCAGAATGGAAACGTTCCACACTAGTTCAGTGCGTCAAAAGTAAAGACTATTGACTAAACATATTGTAGACCGCTGGTTTTGTATTCTACGCCTGTCCCTGACATAGACTAAACCATAACCAATAGAGCTGACAAAATCACATGGTTAACAATAATGAACGTGTTCGTTTACGTATGGTTTCCATACGGAGTTACACATTCTAGCCTATTTTCCTTGGGAACGTACGGTTATGCAGTCACGCGAATGTCTGTAATGCGTGTCCCCTTCCACTTGTATATTTTCAACCCATTGTCCAGATTTTACGTTTTATTTATGACGTTATTTCATATCTCGGGTACCACATAAACAATTCTGACGAAATTTCTTAATTTGATAGACTACCACGAAAAATTTAATTTAAGAATGTATATTGCTATTGGTCCGCCATTAAAAAAAAAAAGATGGCATTTATTGAAAGCAGTGAAGCTTTTACATAATACCTTGGAAAATACCGGATAGATTCACGCGCAAATTCACAGACAACAAATAAAATTATAGGCCATGTTTTCATATACGACTTAAAAGGTTAAGGCAATATTTTTCAACATGATAGGCATATAAATATTTAAGAAAATTTAGGTTTACACGCCATACTGTTTAATCAATTTTGACCAAACTTGGTATCTTAAAATTTAACTACGGACTTTGAATATAATAATAGCCTACATGTAATATTTTTTTGCCATTTTGTATGAAAGCACCACATTAAAAAATTGCGTTTGTGTATTTTATGTAGCAAATCAATCAACCGAACCCTAAAAAAATTTTTAAACAAAAAAATATTACAGCACACCTGCACAACTGATGTATTTTAGTGGATCAGGTGCGTATACTTTACGTGATACCAAATAAATTTTTTCGTACATTTTGATCATCTGCAAAACCATGCGATCTATTCGAACCAGTATATGTATGTTGGAATTAGCCATATAAAAACCATTAACTATATATACACACAGCATCCATTTTCACTATTTTGTAAGTTATCTCCACTTTTATGCCTTATCTCGGGGAACGAACCACATATTACCATTACATTTTGTCAATAATTATCAATACGGTATGTCATATAAATATATGTATTTTAGGTGTATCAGACGCTTGTATTCAAAATGAGGCCAATATTAATATTTATTTTAACATACAAGTAGATTATAATTCATCAAATTTACTGACGAAATATGTAAAGGAAAGAAGGCTAAAGAATGTCCACGTTCTACTGAGCACTTTTGAATGCCGTGCTTATGATCTACTTGTAATTACATTTTGCATACTTCCGCCATATGTGAAACTAACATTACCATGACCCTGATCAATTTATTCATGCGTCCGTCAAGTGAAGATGGGAAATTAATAGATGAGTATATATTTTACAAATTTGCTAAAGAAAAATAAATAACTTTAGTTTTAACAAATGCTTACCTAAAACTTTTGTTTTAACGTTAAGAAATAGAAATAATTTAATTCCGTTGTTGCCAACTTTACTGGGCGCATGGAAATCAGTTTGGCCGTTTAAATATGGGCACGAAGGCGCTATAACATTGTTCATAGATTAATTTGGTATATGCTCAGATAATTGTGAACTTCTTGTTTGGTAAAAAAAAATATGTTTACTAAATGTAGTGTATTCTGTTTGAATTAAAACTAGGCGAGGGGAAGTGTAGAAAAAATTGGATTTGGCTCTGTTGGGAACACGGTCGTTTGTTTTGCGTGAATACGTCTACGTTGACGCGCTCGAACGCCTTGATGTTTATTTTACGCTCCCAGCACCGCTTCTCTCGATCATATGGGGTTTTATGGGTATCACTGGATTGCTTTTGAGATGCTGTTTCCAACCGTATACGATTTCAGTATTTCGACTTGGCTTTTTGAGGAGTATAGGCCGAAATTGTGTTAAATTCCCTTGGTTTTTTACATTAAACGCATACAATTTCACCATAACCATGCCACACAAATGTTTTTATTCACGCAATTGATTGATCTTTACGAGAGCTGTCGATTGAAACTCAAACGAGCGTCGTAGCTTCTCCTAGTCAAAAGTTATACTACGCGGAAATTATTAGACTCGGCGAAACGAATTAAAAATTGAGCCTCCTCCCCCCCCCCCCTCCCACACACACACACACACACGCACCGCGATGCTTCGCAGTCCTCATTCAACGTAACATATTCTTTGATCCTTTGGCAATCGAGTAGTGTAATTGAATTTTGAATATAGAAGATAGATTCGGAGCTGCAATGCCACACTTTATCCCTCGATTTTGTTATCATCGGATTTTCTGGATTGTCTCCCACTATGGTTGTAAATTTAAAAACGTATTCACGTCAAAAAATTCCAAAGCAAGTACATAAACAGTGTAGAAAACTGAAATCGTATCCACGTTTGTTTTAATAGTGGTATCGGCGAGCAAACAGTCCACAGCGGCCTGCCTTTGTGCTCGCTTCCAGAAAGACATAGTTTCGATTCCCGATTCGGCCATCCTTATCTGGGGTTTAGCATTAATTCCCGAGATCGCTCGAGGATAATTCTGGGTACGTTCCCTACTACAGGACCATGGCATCTGCCTTCTCCATTCCTGCTTCTCTTAGTTGCTTCCTACTTCTCTAATGACCTCGCTGTGGTCGAGACGTTAACGCCGCTGGTATCATATAAATATCGATGGTGCGTAAGCTTTTGATTTATGTAACTCACTCCATTACTTACTGGCAAATATCCCTCTAATTAAAGCAAACAAACAAAATTTTGATTATTTTACTTTGAAAGCTGTAGTAGTCAATCTGCTCAAAATAATTCAGAAACATAAATTCTAAAATTTTGCAAAAGCGTAACATAACAAATTAAATGTTTTTAATAGTTTATGTTATGTGGTGTATTTCATTAATTTGAAACATAACTATATAGCTTGCGCCAGTTGCCTTAATCCTTACCTATATAGTCGTCTAACTTCTCTGAAGCCCAGATAAAGTATGGAAAATTGCGCCAAGTGAACAATGCCCCGTGTTTTGGCTCTCAAATTAATATTTTGCATGAGAGCTACTTGTTACTAGGCATTACCAATACAGTTATTTTCTCCTTGTTTGTATTCATGTCATGAATATTTTAATTTCTAGAAGAAAAAAACAGTAAAATATTTACGTTTAAAAAACATGATAAATTTGTGTTAGCAGAAGTATAAAACGCTTGTAATACGTAGCATACTCTAGGAAAGACCACACTCTCCAGACGGGTTGATTATTCAGAGGTAATATTCGGAGAGTGTGGAGATAGCGCGAGTGCACAGTGTACGGACGTGTGTACGGAGCAGATGCCACGTGTGCGGGGCGACCACGTGTGCAGGGGAGCGGTAGGTCACGGCCACCGTCGATGTTTATTCGGCGGAGGAACAACCTGGCCTCCCCACTCCAGCGGCTGACTGGAGAACCACCCACTCTCCAGTAGCTGGCTCTGAGCTCAGTCGCCGCTAGCTCTTCCCCAGGCAAGCTGCTCCAACCCGCCAGGTGAGTTCCTCGCCGCTATACCTCGCTCTAGTACTCCTAGAACTTCGTTATCACACGCCACAACGGCAGCACTTTCCACGTTTCAAAACGCTATGATGCTGTGACATATATCCTAATTAGCGTCTGTTTAACTTTTTAATATGTAATATTTATTATTGTTGTTGAATTAAATTAATTAATTTAGCTAACTATGTTTGTCCACATTATGCCTAATATTTCTAAATATAAAAATTGTCTGGCTTATGAAAGCTTTAACAAAGATAAAATGTACATATTTATTATTTATTAATTCGTTGAATACGTTGTATTAACTGTTATTTACCATTATAATCCATAGAGCAGATTTTCTAATTTCGAAGCACATTGATACTATATAAATATTTTGTAATTTTTTATGCCTAGCGGAAATTTTATTTCAATACATATAATCGTCTGATATCCGGATTTTTTGTTATAGCTGTAAAGTACGCCGGAATAGATGTAACAAAATATTTTTCATGTAAGTAATTTTGTTAAGAAATTTTAAGAATCATCTTTGATATAAAAATACAATTCAGGTTTTCTTTCCAAAAATATTGCAAAAAAATAAAATAATTTTTTTTAAATATAGTGCTATTCAGCGCGTTTCACTGTTGATAATATAACTATTGCTTTGTTTTCTAGCAACGGAGTTAATTATATTCATACCTCCTTTAGTCGTGAGGGCTACTTGGTTTCTCGTTAAAATATTTGCACGCATGTTACGCTTTTATAACCTGTGTAACCAATGTGCACATCTACTGATTTTCTATGGCTATTTGCCTCGTACAGGCTTACCAGAAACTGACATGTTCTTACAATACTGAGCCAATCAGAATTACATTACACCGATATTAAATGTCCGTAGTTTGCGGGCAGACAGCTAAGACGAGTGTCAATTTAAGTTATCCAATCACGAGTATAGATATTAGATGAAGTTCTTTGAAGCACTCCTATTGCTGGAATCATTTCGTGAAAACGCCCCCCCCCCCCCCCCCGCCTTGTAATATCAACTTTGCTGAACAACAGTCTCTACATGGTTAATTGAACATTTTGAAATCAACCTTCGAAAAATTGTACCGTCCCTAGTTGCATATGTATATATTAACATTCACATTGGCTAGCATGCGAAGTTGGTCACGACAAAGAAAAAAGACTTTCCATTTCCTAACGTTGAGTTAATGTTAGTGAACATGAGATCTGTGAATAAAGAATTAATTTATTCTGCTTTTAGTTTTTCTTAATGCATGTAAGTGTAACAATTAGCAAATTCGTAAAATATTTACCATTCTAATAATTCCACAGTTTCACTTGACCAACGTAAGAATAAAGTGGTGAGGCCCATGGCAATGATTATTGTCTATATCTATAAAGTGATGACGCCCATGGCAATGTTTATTGTTTAGGTGTATAAAGGGATGAGGCCCATAACAATATTTATTGTCTATATGTATAAAAGTATATCTTTGCGCGAGATTTCAAAAGTTCTCAGTTTACCGTGAAAAGCCTCTACCAAAATTGTTCGAAGTAAAATCGAGAAAACGCCGATTTAATTCAACGTGTAGCGAGATGACGCAGTGGGAAACAGATTAGATTCGCGTTCGAAGACACGAGTTCACTTCCCGGCCGAGTAATCATAATTTTGGCCTCATATTTTTTTCTCAGATTCTTGTCTGGGGTCCCTACTAAACGCCGTAGGCGCTATTTTTTCCCGACCCTTACACTGTGAATGGGTAACTTATTCCATTTATTTTAAGAGCGCCGCTGTTGCTGATTTCCGAGGCCACAACTTAACCTATAGTTACACTAAGACTAATAGAAACTGTTAATTACACTATATGTATCACTGGGAACTAAGAATAAACAAAACATTCACGCGTGATGTTAGTATGACCAAAGATAAAATACCAGGAAGACAGATTTTAGTCTTTAAGTATTCTGTGAATTTCACAAAACTGACTGCAAAATTGCCAAAGCAACTCTCAGATCCCTGTTTCAACACTGATGTGACGTTTGCTTGCATTGGTTTTTAACTTCAACTTCAGCTTTTACGAAAAACAATTTACTTGAGTGTGTAGTATTTGCTTTACAACTGAGGCTAAAGTAGTCTACCAGCATATCAAAAGTACTTATTTGACAAATTCACAACCGGTTTCACAGAACGCACAGGGGGGTAATTTTTGGCAAGTTATTAATAACGTGAGGTTTGACCCAATTATCTCGGGGCCGCGGTGGTGTAGTGGTTAGGCGACCCGCTTCCTTCATAGACAAACTGGGTACTATTCCCGACGGGCTCACTCCTCGATATTTGCGTGTGTGAATCGTGCCGGACGATGCCGCTGGTCGGCGGGTTTTCTCGGGGACCTCCAGTTTGCCCGCCCTCATCGGCTCTCAAGACCTAGATGTTAAGAGCCGCCCGAATCCCTTCACCCTCCCCCCCCCCTTTTTCCCAAATTATTTTCTGTGGATAACTGATTTGTACACCGCATTACTATTCTAGGTTATGAATTGTTCGTATTTCTTCTATAGCCGCGTAAAAACCTACATATCATTGGTTGTAATAGGGAAACACGTGCTGGGTTGGCCTGAAGTTCAGGAAGCATAAACAATGTTCGTAATTTCAACAGCTGAAGCCATAAGTTAAATGGCGTCTTAAAGTGTTTTGTAAACATTGTGCCAACCTTAATGGGAATCACGTTGTACAGTTAGTGGTGTAGGAAGACAAGAGCCCAGTGTTGGTACATGGAGCGTGGTGTGTGCGCAGCTGGCATGCTGTCTCTACGAACGTGTCAGTACAAGGCGGCGCCTGTCAGATCCGCGATCCACCACTGGCGTCGCGACGACTGAGGTTTGTTCTACTACCGAGCCGGGTGACGCAACGATAACTCACTGGACTCCCATTTAGGAGGACCCGGGTTCGAATTCAGGTCCGGCCATCCTGATTTCGGTTTCCCGTGGTTTACCGAAATCACTCCAGGTGAATGCTAGGGCGGGTCCCTATCAAAAACAAAGGCCGATTCCCTGTGCAACTTGCTCCGTCTCTAATGACCTTGCTGTCGACTTAAGTCCGATATTGCCTACTTTTATTCAACTCTTTTTAGGGGGGGGGGGGGTTATTTCATTTGTGAGAGTATTTTAACCCAGCGTTAAATTGAGTGATAAAAATTATTTTCCATAAATGTATGAATTTGCCCCAAGTTATGATATATACCAGCTGCAACCAAAATATTATGTGTTAACATAATTGTGTAAGTATTACTCACATACAACTGCGAAAAAATAATGTTTTGAAATTAAGCTTTTGTAAACACTGTCACGTTATGAAAATGTTACAAATTAGTGGTGAAATGAAGGTAACTATGTTAAAAATGATTATGCTGACACATTTAAATAAAATGACCTTATAATCCAACGTTTTGCAAAATTCAGTTGCGAATGAATATTAAACAATGTATAGCCAATTTAGTTACATTTACGTTCCAGTGTGAATAACCAAACGTATTATTTACGCGTGTTTTAACAGAATACATATCGGAAGATTTTTTATAATAATTATATTGCCTTCTTGAAAATTGCAGCTATGCATTTCCTTACATATGTTCACAACAGATAAATACATTACACGTCTACCATCGTTGCTGCCTACTGACGAAAACTTTTAGTTGTCTAACTATAAGCGTGGAGCGTCGCGACGAGCGTGTAGCGAACATTACGATGGTCGACGTGCGAACCACAATGGCGGCAGTGACCCAGTGAGTCACCCGGTGTGGAACTGTGATGTCCGTCAGTACGCCGTCTACGCCGTGTTCTGCGAACACTGACGGTGCAAAAAAGAAGACGTTACATAATAAAACCTGCGACGACGATGACATTACGCTTTCTAGACCGGTTTCCCCAGCTCTGATTATTTAACGGAGCTAGCAACGGTACGCCAATTACCAACATCAGTGTTGCTGTTTTATTGGCAATTACATTTATTCATGTATATATTCTCTTGACCTGAGAGTTGCTTGCAAATTGCACCCGGTTAATGCCGTGTTCGCGGCAACCGATTTTATCTAATATACACTTAAGTAGGCTTCTCAAACAAAAACGCGATGACATCGCGCTGTCTTGTGTTTACATTCACATAGTTAAAAAACCTAAACAACAACAACATTTCCATGTTTGTGGGTCGACATCATCTAATGTAAAACCTAAAGTGAAACATTAGATATGTTTAGCATTTGTAAGTTGTATACCCTAGAAAACCGCAGAGCTTGCTTGCAAAAGTACAAGCGTTTACAGAATAATATCACCTAAGGTTGAGGTTGAATTAACAAATCGATAGCACTAGATTAAGTTGTGTTGTTTTTTAAAGAATTTAAAGAATTACTTAAATTTCTAACTTGATAAAACTTTCATGAAACTGTTTATTCCGAATATCCTGTAGGGACCTGTGAAAGCTATAACATTCGTAGAACATACACATATTACATATCTTTGATATTTATGACAACTCTTCTATAAGCTTAGGAATATTCCTTTCTGAAAATAAAAAGGAAGGTGAGTGTAAAAAGTGTCTTTACAATGCCATAAGTATAATCCCTATTAGATGAATGTACGATATCACACACTTTTGTCAAACATTTTCATATTTTATACATAATATATATAGTTAACAAAGTTGCTTCATATGTATCCTTGGAGTTTTCAGAAAAACCCTAATCATGTGGCTAAAGACTGTGGCCGTCTGAAAGTAAACAGTTAGGAAAACAATTGAAATAAAATTCTTGCCCGTAAGTGGATTTCTATTTGGTAGAAAAAATAGTGGAAATCAGCGTGATGGTAATTTGCTTATGTTCGTAAAAATGTGTCCGGTCCACTCGATCGACAAGTCTTTCATAGCCAGAAGGCTCGTGGAAATGATATTCGCAAGAGCCCACAAGTGGAAATAAAGTCAACAACGAACGACCTAAAGCTGTTCCCAGGTTGCGGCTCCTGTGTTCACTACAAAGGACGTAGGGGCCGCGGTGGTACGGTGGTCAGACTACTTGCCTCCCACCAAGAAGAAACGGGTTAAATTACCGGGCGGGATCACATTCAAATATTCGCACTTGGAAGTCGTGCAGGATGATGCCGCTGATCGCTGGGTTTTCTCGGGGATCTCCCGTATCCTTCCACATTTGGATTCCGGTGCTGCCCCATACTCACTTCGTTCCACCCTCATCGGCTCTCAACACCTTGATGTTAAGAGCCGCCAAAATATCTCCTCCCCACCCTCCGCTCTACAACTGACGCATATTTATTTCTCTCGGTGTAACTAGGGACTTGGCGTGACGGCTCAGAACTCGGAAAGTTAATTTAAGTCACTGCGCCTAAATTGGTCGGCAACATGTGTGGCAGATATGAACGAGATATGAGGTAGGCAAATTTATTCGGCTGTGCGTCCTCGACATTTTCACATAAATAGCCAAATAAATTAAATAATTACGTATCCAAACGATGATGTAACATTTGTTTGTATTTGATTATATAACAAATGCTTGAATTTATTATGGCCCTGCACGAGGGCTCCAAATGAAATAGTGTTTCACACAAAGGTTGTATAACTGGAATGGGGAAAAAATACCGCTGGGAAGTCAGCCTTAAAGCATTATTTATTAGAGAGATACAAGTACTTACATCAGTTTTGCCGTTGGCACCATGAATCTAATTGCCAAAAGTTCATTTAAGCTCTTCAAGACCAATTCAGAAATGTTTCAAAATGAACCTGTCTATTAAACAGACCGTTGAAAATAAGGATTCATGAGGACCCTTTATGTGATGCCATGCGACACGACTGGGCTGCATGTTACAGTGCAGTATGACGTTGACGCTCTGAATCTGAGGTAGAAGTGGACGCAAACAGTGCAGGTTCTCATAGTTACTTACTCCATTCCACAGAGGTTGCACTTAGAGGAAACAAAGGAACATTCGTGATGTGACGACTACTCAATCAGTCATCCGTCTGCAGTCGAATACAGTACACTGCAAGGTGAGAGTTGTAACGGAGATGTACTCCAACAACGAGAAAATACAATTGCTGCTCATATATGGAGAATGTGAGTTAGCAAATGAATGTGTTCGTATTATTTTAAAGTACAGTGTTATACGGAAACACACACACACAGTTATGTTATTACCATTTTCAATAGCTTGGTTTTCTCACTCGTCGTTCATTCTGATGAAGGTCGGCGTAACGCTAGTCGGGAGTAGCAACTCTACAGATAACGACAACCTGACCAGACCTCGCCGTCCAGACGGATGTTTTCCTGTCTCCTTGTGAAGCTTTGTGAAACGGTCCATGTGAACCCGCAGCAAAGCAGTCGTCGTATAACTCGCACATATGAAGCTGCTGAGGTTGCTGTTCTCGCTGCTGTAGCAGTTCATCTACACGTCAAAACACGCCAACTTGAAGCCCACATTGTCATTCGGAGAGTCATACGTTATATCCCTACCATGTACACTCACACTTCGAATTACACGGGAATGATTTTCAGAATCGTGTAGAGTTCTGACAATGGGCACAGCTTCTAATTATATCCAACCCGAACTTTTTATCGGATGTTCTTTTTACCGATGAATCGGCGTTCTCCAACTCAGGCCAAGTGAATATGAGGGACATGCATTTCTGGGCCGTCGAAAACCAACGATATCTTCGACAGGTAGACCATCAGCGCCAACGAAGAGTTGACGTCTGGTGTGCGATAATTGGCAATAAGGTTATTGAGTTTTATTTCGTAAATGGTAACTGAAACGGCAGGGAGTATACCACCTTCATACAAACAATTTTTACTGTTCTTCTAGAGGAGATACCTCTAAGAAACAGAATTATAATGTGGTACCTACACGATGGATACCCAGCACATAACGTCGTGTATGCACGTCATCTTCTGGACCAAAAATATACTGGTAGGGGTATTGGTCATGGAGGACCAATTCAGTGGCCTGCTCGATCTCCTGACTTTTAACCCGCTGAACATTTTTCTTTGAGGTTTCCTCAAAGGCTCTGTCTATCGAGATATTTCAACAACTCTAGAATACTTGTAGGGACGTATTGTGCGTACTTGTAATGCTCTTCAGCAGGCAACACTGGAGGAATTAGTGTTATAATTCATCAAGTGACTAAACTTGTGTATCGCTGCGAATTGTGACGATATTTGACTATATAATGTGAATATTATACTCCCCGCAGTACCCAGATATATATATATATATATATGGGATAGAAAAAATATACAAATAATATCGTACAGTAACACGTAAGGAAGAGAGGTAGACAACTTAAAAATCCATATTTCAAATGGTTCTACTGGGCAATTATAAAGCTAGATGAGATGAAAGAGCCATTCTATGAATAATGTTTTCTTTAACTAAGACCTGAAACCTTCGAACAGGTGTGGCGTACTATCATCCCTGAATTGAGACACATTGGTAGGATGATAACATACTACTCTGGTTTGGGAAAAGTGGCGGACATAGGCGTTAGCCAGTGGTGTTCCTCGGGGTTATCTCATTTCCCCCGTACTTTCATTCCGTTGCTCCAACAACTCCGTCTCGTTTCACAGCAGCGGGGGCTCAAAAATACGCTATTTAGAGTCGCCCTTGCCTCTTTCGTAAAACATGTATTGTATCGGTTGCACTATTGCTGTACTTACAGGAGAGCCGATTGTTATACAGAATATCTCGCCCTTACTTATGTTCTGTATGTGATATCTAGAGACCTAAAATAGTAATTTATTTATTTGGGGGCAGAACTGAATGAACAAAATTTTTACCATTATTTTTAAGTCCTAATATGTTCATAGCATATTTGGCACGTCGAGGAAGTCGCTGAGCCTATAGTAAACGAAATGCAGTCCCAATCATGACCTCTCGCACTCTAAATTCGAATCAGAGGGAAACTACTGGTTCGCAGTGGAATTCAACAACTTGATCAGTGAAAATGGCTCCACTTAGAATCAATGGAAAACCACTGGTGGTTTCATTAAAAAAATTTCACTGATTGAATTTGGGACGCGAAACAGTTTCACTGATGATAATAAGTTTCGCCAGACTGCAGTGTCGAATTTAATATTGCTGTTATTGAAATTTGCTAAATCATTACGTGAAATAAACATATTTACGATAGTCTACTGTTAATACCGCGCAATTTAGCATAATTTGATCAAGTAAAAAAGCTATCGGAGGTGGCCGGGATTGAGCTAATCCACATTGTCCACTTTGCTTTTACGCCGTTAACTTATCATATATTTTTTTCCTTTTTAAGTAGACTATCGACTTCATACATGCCCCGTTTGACAGAGCGTGGTTAACGTTTTCGACGAGTGTGGTTGCCGTTAGATGGTTGACACTGTGTGTTAGACGTGTGCCTCACGCAGGGGGACACAGCCGGTCGTACACAAATATATACTACGCCCATACCTTGCACGGGACTCGAACCCGGAATCCATGCGCCGTAAGCCGGCACGCAACCACCTCAAATTGTATGTCTTTACATTTCGTTTTTTTGTTTAATTGGAACCGTTGAGATTGTTACAAACGGATGGTATATCTGAGTTAACTCTCTTCACCACATCATATGCCGTTTAAAGCTTCAAACCGAGTGCTGTGATTATTACATGAAAACGAAAGGAAATACTTAAAACTGAATGAAAGGCTGAATGTGCATTTTACCTTGTAAAATGCTGTTTTGAAAGAGGAAACACATTTCAGAAAGTATTATTATTGTTTTTATTGGTTTATTCGTTGTTATTTTACTTGGTACACGTTGTTTATCTCCCATTTATGAACTTTGTTCGACGGCCATTTTTACATGCTGTTTAACTGACCCATCAGTCAAAAAACAAACCACTAAAATAGTGAAATAAATGACTGGTGAATCAGTGGAAAATGTCACAAATTCAATAAGTGAAGGATATCTGGAATTTTTCCACTGGTTAATTATTTAAATTCACTGATATGACTGTGTTCAGTCAGGCACTGTTGACTGACTGAAACAGCGAAATTCTCACTGATTCAGATTAAGAGTGCGGTGTGATAACAAACAACCAATAAAAAGTCCCCATATTGTCTTCGAAGTCTGGCCTACGAGCCGTTCTCGCGAAATTGTTCAGTTCTAAAGTGATAGTGAGTACTGGTTGTACGGCGTTTATTCAATTTTAATCGCCTTACACCTAAGTGAATAAAATAAAATTCAAAGGCTTTCGAACAGACATGTCAGTGTAAAACTACTGTCACAAAGTGCACTGCTTTTTCCGAGTGTTCAGTCACGACTTGAATTCAAGACGCTGATTGCACTGCTTTTACTCCTTCCCATTACTCATTTAGTCGAAATTTGGCACAGTTTATAAAATATACCTATTCCCAATTCCTTGCACTGTTGAAATAGATTAATATCCTGATTTACAACAACATATTTGTTTTTCATTATAAGTTCGTGTTATTTATTCCTACTGCAGAAAGTACTATGCACTGCTGTGACGGACAGTGAAATTAACATGAGCTAAAAATAAAGCCTGCTGATAATCGTCACCAGAGCATGTCTCTAACTCTGGATCAAATAAATGTAAAAATTACTTTCCAAAACACTGACTGGAACATTTGAGGACATTAACATTTTTTTTCAAAACCTATCGAACATTACCCAAATGTACCCTGGCTGCACAAAAAAAATTTTTCAGTATATTAATAACATTCTGGGTGCGTTTTCCTTTAAACGCCGTGCTTGCCTTCGGCCAAGTGAAGTTGTTAACATTTTCTGCAGCCGTAAAGAGTGTAAATGCTGGTTCCTCAACACAATGTTAGAGTGCAACGGGCATGCCAATGGTAATGTCATGTATTTCACCAGGAATATATAGGATAAAAAAGTTAAAGCTTATTATAACACATTAGTGAATAGATGCTAATGAGGACCAACAAACCAGTGGTCAGATATACCAGATTTCTTTCGAGTGTTGTGCTGGAGTTATAGTTAATGTGGCCCTCTTCTTCTTGCAGACGGTACATGCCAAATGCAGCCATACAGGGGCGGACAGGCCAAGGTACGTTGAAAATCCTACTAAGTACTCCACAGCCGCTTAGCCCTTAGACCCTTCTACAAGAAATTGCGATAATTAGCAGGAAATGTCAAGAGTTTGCAAGAGTGAAGATAAGAGTCATGGGATAAGAAGTGAAGTAAAGTGATTAGAAAGCTATGTTATACTTGCTAAATTTTTAACTGAAATGAATATATTATCTTATTACCACAACCTCTTTATAAACATAAGTCACTATTTGCGTTTAAGTTTTTCCAGGATATTCCACGCCTTCAGGCCTCGTGTCCACTTAAACTCAGTCTAGATCCACTCATGTTTATAGAGAAGGAACCCTCCAGTCCCCCCTTAGGACCACACAGGACGTATATGGGCACACAAAGATAAAGGTCTTTTTGAATCCATGAAATTTGTTTAGCGTAACCAAATTAACTGTTTGTATAAGGGCGATGAAATTTTGGTTGTTGAAATCAAATTATTTTGTTTTAAGATTTCGGTTCGCCCAAACAAATATTTGGTTGGTGCAACGAAATATTTGTTTGTATCTGTGAACATAGAACAGTTTCGGTTAATATAAGAAGAATTGGAAGCCCGACCTAAATTCAAGCTTACATAATCTGCGCTTGAGCGCTGCGCCTTTGCAAACTCAGTCAGAGTGACTGCTGATGAAATTGTAATGCTTTCCAATAAATACATTTCAAATATAGGGCAATGTGGGCTGATAAATATTTCAAGTTTAACAACTTTACTTTTATTTTACTGTTTAATTTATTTTATTAGGATGTTTATATCACTATTACGCATCAAAAGATGCACTAACTAAAACTGTTAGTACCGTAAATGACACAGAAAAATGCGAACAGACGCTCAAGCTACATTTTCGAACGAAGGCAATCAAGTGAGTGGCCAAGAAATATATTATATAGTTGATCCAACAAAAACATTTTTTGATATTCTAATTTCTTTAAGACAAACACGGAGGTTTTGTTTATCAAATTGCCTATTATGTTAGATGAAAGATGTTAATTTTATTATTTACCAAATTTGTTTACACAATAAAATATTTTGTTGGTAACATTAAATATATTTTTGGCTCTATACAAACAAACCAATATTTTATTGCCTGTTCTCTCAGTGCACCGAAATCTACAGAATAAATCACTCAGGTAGTCCCTCAGAGCTGTAGTGCATGTTTTTGTGACAGCGTCGTGGTTGATGTGGCACGAACCAGAATTGTGGTTGCCTTGATCAGACAGTCACTAGACTAGCGTGTCCAATAGATAGTCACCCTAACATTCCACGTTGTATTATGCATGGTACAACATCGTTAAACTTGGCAGACTTATAGATACTCTAGCTGAGATCAGTACACGAACTCTTTGAATCCGCCGTACGGAGTGAGTTGAGACTGTAGAATGCTACATTTATCATTGGTACAGGATCCTGCAGTGACAGCGTACTGGAAAATGCAGAGATTACACAGCCGCTTATTGCGAAAACTCTAACCGCTCACGTAGTCTCACTGGCCGGAAAATTGTTGAAAATCCGTTCTTCAATCAGCGCCTTGTATGCTACTCAACAACCAGCAGCTCAGCCAATAGGGAAACTTTTGGAAAGCCCAATAGCCAATCAGAGGGAAGGTCCGATCCCACAGCCTCGCGCAGCGAATGAGTGGACGGGTACGCCCAATAGAATAATACTGTCGCCACGCCCTTTCGTCTCTTTGTAATGATTTACTTCATGTGAGGAGCGTGTCTGAAGAGCGGGGGGTCCAATGATACTCGAGAAGCAACCAATAACGTTAGCAGCGCCTAACCGGTTACTTGGATTAGAACGTGAAATGGTGAGATCTTCGCCAAATGTAAGAATAGTTCAGGAAAGTGAATCATCTTACAGTCCGTTCACGGTTACTACCAAACTTTCTGAAGCTCTGCTGAAGTTCTACTTACAGAAAATTCCTCTGCCTCATGCAAACAAAGCTTAACCGAGTCAAGAAAATTGCACCAAAGGGATTATTCGTGCGCACTCAGTTTAATAAAGGTTGGCATAAAAACTGTTTCTTACTAGGAATAACCAACAAATCTATTTTCTCCTTGTTTTAAAAATACTAATTACAGTTTAATATAATTTTATAGATAAAATTTACGAAACTCTTCCAATTTAGAATAAATTATATATCTTTATGTTAACAGAATTATAAACCGCTTGTGATCTATTATATCTTTATACAAACGACCAACAACGTCTTGCATGAGATAATTGTTCAAAGGTTTGATTAACAAAGTGTGAAAACACCGAGAATAAACTATAAATCACCCCATGTATGACGTGTTTGGTTGTTTCCTGAATATGTAATGTGTCACAAGCATTTCATACTTCTGTCTGTTAACATAAAGGTACCTTATTTTTAGTCACATCGGATTTTGATTTTCATTTGTAATTTATCTATAAATTGTTGTTATATCTAATTAATATTTAGTAATAATAAAAACAGTGAGAGAGTAGGTGTGTTGGTAATAAATGGTAAGTAATAGTTATTATGTAAAATACTATATTAGAGTGCGGCCGAATGTGGTGCGTTGTCCCTTCGGTGTAATTCCCTAGACTCGGTTAAGCTTTGTTTGCGTGAGTTGGAGGAATATCGTGGAAGTAAAACTTTAGCAGGGCCTGAGGAAGGTTAGAAGGAACCACGAGTGGACTATCGTAGTCCGTGTCGTAGTCCTATCGTAGTCCGTGTCGTAGTCGTAGTACCGTGTCGAGCTTGTATTTTGACTGTCCTGTCATGAGTCTGGTTACGAATTTCCCTACTGCGTGTCCTGCGCCGATGAAAGTTCGTAAATGGCTAGGGACAAGAAACCAGGTTAACATCGATGACAAGTCTGTCCTAAGACACATGCGATAGCCATACATAAATTATTCTTTCAATTTTTTTTTGTGTAAACAACAGCATCTAGCAAAAATTTATAATGACGTGGTTATAGTTGCAAGTGACAATGTGTTGATCGCATGGGCGCACTTAAAATTTGAAGAGTTTTGGCGATGATCTGTGTGGACGTAAAATACTAATATTCCATTCGTGTATAAGTTTCGGAGAAACCACGGATATTTGTGTTTCGTATTGATATGTAGCTCGTGCTAATATAGAAACAGAAATATTTCTCTTTTTGCCACTCGAAAAGTGTGGACATAACAAACCAAAATTTAAAATCACTGGATATATAAATATTATTATTTATAATTTAAAACATTACAATAATACGTATAAATAAGTCGAACATAAACGCATCAGTCGTACGTTTAAAAATGCGAGTTTAAAGAATAATTTATGTCACAGAATTAATCAAAATTATACGGTTAGTGTTTGTATCAACATACAAGCAACTATTCTAATTGTTTTAACAAAATTGGGTGTGGCTGTGTTCGGGGCACGGCCGTTTGTTTGCGTGAATACGTTTACGTTGGCGTGCTCGGACGCCTTGATGTTTTTTTTTTTTTACGTTCCCGGCACCGCTTCACTCGATCATATGGGGCTTTATGGGTATCACTGGATTGCTTTTGAGATGCTCTTACCAACCGTATACGATTTCTGTATTTCGATTTTGCTTTTTGACGTGTATAAGCCGACATTGTGTTAAGTTTCATTAATTTTTTTACGTTAAACTTACACAATTTCACCATAACAGCGCTACACAAATGTTTTTATACATGCAATCGATTGATCTTGACTAGAGCTATCGATTGAAACCTAAACAAGCGTAGTAGCTTCTCCTAGTCAAAAGTTATACTACGCGGAAGTTATGAGACGCAGCGAAACGAACTCGAAATTGACCCCCCCCCCCCCCCCCACCCCCCTCCTCAACAAAACTAACACGCGATGCTTCGCAGTCCTCATTCAACGTAACATATTCTTTGATATTTTGGCAATCGAGTGGTGTAATTGAATTTTGAATGTAGACGATAGATTCGCAGCTGCAATGCTAAAATGTATCCCCGATTTTGTTATCATCGGATTTTCTAGAATACCTGCCAATATGGTTGCAAATTTAAAGACGTATTCACGTCAAAAATATTTTCACGTTATCGAAAAGCACACAAGTTTTCGTTCTTGACCCTGAAGCCACTCTCTCAGAGGGAATGTGATGTGGGTGCGGTCAGAATTCAGTGGACCATGAGGTCCTTTCGCCGTGATTGCCGGCTAGACAGTCTCTGTACCAGCGCGGCGTGCTGCCACAAACCTTACCCCCGTCACTGTCTCCGCGACATTACTGCCGCTGGCTGGATTAGCGAGTTTCATGGCCCTGTGTTTTGTACTCCTCAATTATATGCTGCTCTGCAGCGGACCGTTTCGTCGGCTGATTTGCCCTGGAACACAGCTGACGTTTTCATTGTAATTCAGAGCTGTCAAGACCTCGATGTTTAGATCCGAATAAATTTCTCCCCTCCATTGTCGTTAGGAGCAGCGTAGTGGTAATTATTTATGTACCGGTAATTTACTTATTTAAATATTTATACGCTGAAGAAAAAGCTTTATACTACATAAAAGTCAAAACGTGCACATGTTTCACAAATAAGTTATTGAACTATATATATATGTATATGTGTGTGAATATACATATACATATATATTGTTAAATATCGTAATGAGCATTTATTTATTGGTTTTTAAAGAAGTGATATTGAGATGCGTGAAAAGTATTAATAAATTAATAAATAAATCTTACCATAACGTTGGGAATGGATTTTCATTTTTAAAATACTTACTATCCAGAGCTGCGCATAGTTCAGTACCATAATGAAATATGTAATTGCGCCAATATTTATTTATTTTAGTTTCTACTTCGAAGATAACCGTTAAAAACAATGATTAAAGAATTATTTCGAATTTAATGTTAATAGCAGGACCTGTACGTCACATGAAAGTATTAAACTTTTCTCTGGTTATAAAATTCAAACAAAAAGAATATGGTAAATTACATGGTAGCACTTCATTTGTTGACCTTACCCAAAAATATATATATAATTCTTAACTATTTTTATTTATTCACAATTTGAATATTTAAGTCTTAAAAATTTCAATAAAGCATTGCTCTTCTATAAATCAAACAGATAAAATATAAAAAAATTCAACATTGAATACACTATGGTAAATTATGTATTTTGCTCTAAATAAAGTAGTATCAATAATCGCTCGAAAATGAAAATATTTCTGCTTAGATGGTCATTATGTTCTTCAGTGTGTGGACGTTTCTAAGAATTTCAAATATGTTTGCGTATATTAGTGTAAATGTGGAGAAAATGCCAAATTAATAAAACAATTCATTTCTGATCCGTTTTAAAGTAATTCTGAATATCTGGACAATAAAACTGGCGCCTAAATATTTTAGAATTTTCATTTGATATCATAATTGTGTTTCTTGAAGTTGTACGAACGCGCGCCACTAATCATTTTGAAATCGAACACCTTCTAACCCTTAGATTAATATTTATTTTTTGGGTACTAATTATAAGAGTATTTACGTAGATATAATAAATATGGACGGGCTAGATAACAAATGTTATTTAATTCTGTTACGGCATTGCAGTGATTTCAACAACTATTTTGGCCCGCAACCAAATTTAAAAATGATCCTCAATGTTCTACCCAATAAATGTCATAATATTATAATCAAGAATTTTTTAATTAGATTTTGCAAATCACTTAACTAATTCTTCACGTTTTTTTGGAAATACCCCCCCCCCCCCCTTAATAAAAGAAAACGTCATTAAAGCCGATCAGGATGGGTCTGACGATTTCCTGAAAAAGGAGAACTTGCGCGTCCAAGCACGATCGGAAACACTGACGAAGTTAATAATAGATGAAGAAGGCTGGAGACGAGTATGCTTGGGTGCCTTATTCGGCGTTGAAAATTCATTAGCTCTTGTGTTGTACGGCTGATTTCGTCTTCAGGATCTTGCGGGGAGATGAACAATGGTCTTGTGCAATGTGGAGTGGAAACACAGTGCTCGCTGGAATGCAGATATGTCGTTTCGTGGTTTCGCTAAGTGAAGCTCAGGCGTGGAAGTGAAGGCGGTGAGCCATGCATCAGTCAGTATAATTCTGGTTCAAAATAGACGTTCTCGGAGATAAAAAAATTATATGTATTAAATATCGGTTGTTTCATACATAATATGTCGAATCCACTTCACCAGTGGACAGCATACTGTTACAAGACGCCTGCGGGGCGTATCTGAGTTCGTGAAGGATTAACGCATTAAAAAAATTTCATAACTAAATTTGATTTATAAATTTTTATTCAAACCGCTATTAATTATTGCAATTTATCTCTAAATTTTTTTTTTTATTTCTCAGTGAGCACAATATTTAATGACCATTTCCACTCTAATTAACGTCCTTCTCAATATCTCTGTTCGTTTATAGTCAGTTAACTCATACTCATAATTAACACACGTTCAGTCTGTCTGTTGCCATCATCCGTAATGTTTTTCACCCACGCATCCAGTTCAATACTCCAGCCTGCCAGTAACACCCTTCACTGCTTGATGCTCGCAGTCGCAGATTTTCCTCTCGCTGATCACTTCCGGTTATAACATTGCTCTTCCAGCTCTACGTCTGTCGCTTAACGTCGCACGTCGCAGATTCCCGACTCTCATAAACTCACCAACTCACATCTCAAAGGTCTGTCGCACTTATATATCAGTCGCTCTGACCATGTAGAAGATTGAATGCACCCCGAGTCACGCTGAGAGAAGCGAGGTCAGTAATCCAGAACATTCTTTTGATAAACGCAGACATTCAACACAACCAAGTTCAGGAGCGCGCGGCGGGACGCTTTGTGTAACTCATAAGCACTTTTTGGTTTATCGCTCGCCTGCCATTCAACAGATTCCATTGTCTTGCCGCCTGTAATCATATAACTTCCGCGCGGTCGCGCGGGACGGACCAATGTCAATGCAGACCAGCGACACTTAACAATACGAAAACAATTAAATATGTTCATACAATCGTGTCACCTATTTGACTTTGTTTCCAAGTTATAACAATATAGTGCTACGAATCGTTACAGGAGATGCTCAAACGATCGCTTTTACCCTGAAAATACGCCTGCAGTCATCGTATTGTAGATTGCCTTATACTCTCAAATATACCTAGTATTTATCAAATAAGTTAGCAGTCGTTTTTGGTACGCTGGCGAAGTGTTTCGATGTTGAAAATGCGTGTTTCATACGCAATTGTTTTCAAATAAACCCGCAAATATAAATCTACTGGGTTTAAGTACGGTAAACGTGCAAGCAAGCCAATAGGTCCTCAGTGACATATCCATTTCTTCGGAAATCTCTCGTTCAAGATATGACTTGCTATTTGGCTAAAACGTGATTGTGCACCATCATACATAAACTACTTGCGATTAAGGGGAACACATAAGTTCATGAAACTACAAGAAAAAGCATCATTTTACTATATTGTTGCCAAGTATTCTTGCTCATAAGACGATTCTGAATAACCTTGACGAATAAAAAGTTGATTTTTTTTTTTTCAATTCAATGATGACTTATGGGAAATTGACGATTCCGTATCTGGTGAATCCAGCTTCGTCGGTAAATAATACGGTGGAGTGAAAAACAATTAGCGTAAAAGAATCATTGAATCAGTTTCGGAAGGGAAGTACTGATAAAACAAATGCTTTTAAACTAAACGATATAGTTAGTTTAAAAAAAATGGAATGTCGTGTTGGGAATACGGCCGTTTGCTTACCGTGAATACGTCTACGTTGACGCGCTCGGACGCCTTGATGTTTATTTTACGTTCCAGGCACCGCTTCACTCGATCATATCGGGTTTTATGGGTATTACTGGATTGCTTTTGAGATGCTCTTTCCAACCGTATACTATTTCTGTATTTCGACTTGGCTTTTTGACGAGTACAGGCCGACATTGTAAGTTTCAATAATTTTTTACATTAAACGCATACAATTTCACCGTAACCACGCCACACAAATATTTTATATTCGTAATCGATTGTTCTTGACGAAGGCTGTCGATTGAAACCGAAACGAGCACCGTAGTTTCTCCTAGTCAAAACTTATATTACGCGGAAGTTATGAGACGAGGCGAAACGAACTCAAAATTGCGGTGCCCCGCCCCCTCTCCCGTGATGATTCGCAGTCCTCACTCAACGCAACATATTCTTTAATCTTTTGGCAATCGAGTGGTGTAAATAAATTTTGAATGTAGACTATAGATTCAAAGCTGCAGTGCCAAACTGTATTATTCCCCGATTTTGTTATCATCGGATTTGCCGGATTACCTCCCACTATGGTCGCAAATTTAAAGACGTATTTACGTCGAAACGCCATAAGCACAATTGTGCCTTGAATCAGTTAGCCACTAAACATTTTTAAAAACAAAGAAAGTTTGTACCGGATTGTTACTTCGCACACAGCAGGAATTTGCATATAGGGACTATCATCTCCTGAGTATGTGTATTGCGTACTCGTATTTCCTGCAGGCAAAATCACTACGACGAAAACATAAGTACGTTGATGACTTGTTCTCTTACATAAGATTTCTAAAGGATCTTGACTTAGCGCTTAAAGAATCGGGTAGAATCATATCAGAACACTTGCAAAGCTTTCATCTGAAATAGCTTCAGAAAACTGCTTTAGGCAGCCACCACCGTGTATGCCCTTGTTCAGGATCAAAATGAAAAATTCCGAATGTCAGCAACGCTTAGTATAAAATAATCTCTATGGTACAGACATAATACCGCCTTAGTTGTAGAGTTCAGGTTTTCCCTAAAATACGCAAAACAGTTCGTGGATTTTCGATGTGAAGTAATTTAAAAGTATTTGATGAAAACAAATTCAAACCAACGGAAATTAAAAGATTTGCGCAAGCTTATGCACTTTTATAAATGGTATTTTAATTTAAGCTTATTAATATTTCAGCTTTTTACGAGTAGACTGTTAAAAAAGCGGGGACGATACAAAGAAATAATGCTACGCACATATTTTGTAATAATGTTGCTTTGAAATACCCTATTATTTTTTTTAAAAATTCAGCACCCAGAAAGAATGGCCTGAATAAATCCAAACTCGTAGGATGTGTAGAACAGTGTACCAGAAATAAGTGATTAAAACTGCAGAGAGATGGCGTACACATATGCCCAGCAGCGCCCTCTCGTGTTTGGCCGGAAAGGTCCGTGTTACGCCAAGCTCAGTCAGTGAAGAACCGTCAAACGAAGTGAAAACAGGTGCCAGTATGCTTCGTCGACGTAAAGGACGCCATATCAGTACGTGAGTGAGTTCGAACGGCGCAGAAATGATCGGTCTTAGGAAAGCTGGTTTGTCAAACCGTGACATTTCGGCTCGTACAAGGCATGCTGCTACGACAGTGATGCATGTGTATAACCAGTCGATAGAAGAGGGACCACGCAATGTGACCAAAACAATGGATGACCGCAATCTTGTCCGTATGACAGTAACGGACCGTACAGCCTTGTCCACAGTGTAGGCTCGACACTGGAGAACTGTAGCTGGCGTGAACCTGTCTGCTTCGACGGTTCGACGCCGTCTGCTGCGGGCTGGACTGGTGGCACGCATGTCATTGCTTCGGCTTTCATTGCCCAGAAGCCACAAACGCCTCAGACTGCAATGGGCACGTGAATGCCGTCGCTGGAGTGTTGAGTGGCAAAATGTATTGCTAGAAGCTACCGTGGCGACCGCAATCTGGCAGCCTGCATTGTGGAGCGACATAGTGGACAAACGCCAAGTGTGATGGAGGTGGGGCGCCATTGGATACAACATGCGATCTCGACTCCTACGTATTGTAGGCAATCTGAACATCAACCGCTGCATCAGGAAGGTTTTAGAGCTCGGGGTACTGTACCTCCTTCAGACGACTGCACATGCCATATTTCAGCAGGACAATGCTCGGCCACATGTGGCGAGAAATGTGCAAGCCTTCTTAAGTGAACGATGGGTATCACTGTTTCCCTAGCCCGCATGTTCGCCTTACATGTCGCCCATCGAACATGTCTGGGATATGGCTGGTCGGCCACTTGTTCGTCACTGTCTCCAGCAACCACTGTTAATGCTTAGTGGATTCGCATACAAACCACGTGGAGGGAGATTCCCCAGGAAAGTATCCAGATCCTCTGATTCCATGCCATGACGTTTAGGGGTTCTGATTGCAGCACGTGGAGGCTTCACACCATACTCAATTCTCAAGGACAGAGATCATGTAAAGTTCTCTAATCCTAATCAATTGTGTATTGTGATGTACCTTATCTGTGTTTTAATGTTCATTTCAATCACATGTATACTGCTTGGTGGTGCATTTTCACCAAACTGTTAATGCATTAATTTAAAATATCGTTTTCATATAAGTATATTGCGACAATTTCTTTTTAAAAAAATGTTTGTATAGTTATTATTAAGGATTGATTGGACTGTGTCCATTGCCGACCATGAGAGTAATTAAAACTCTCGCACACACACATAGAACTCAGCAAGACCAAAGACGAAAGAACTTTTAACAACACCATAAACAAATAAATAGGAAAAGCTGTTTCATTGTTATTTGAAAAAAATATAAGTATATAAATAAAACGTGAAAAATGTAGACGAAAAATGTGTTATTACAAAACAAGACAGACAAAGGAAAAAAAATAAATCACGATGACGAAAACGAAAACACCACACGAGTGGACACAACAGTGCAAAAAACATGGTCGGCAATCGACACAGGCCAATCAAACCATCATAATAACTTGAACTCACCATTGGCATTAAACTTTAACGATAGAATGTATTTATAGTGTTATGTACTATGCATCATTGATGATTAGAGCCACGAGTATTTCGCGAATTCATTCGGAGGCGAGGTAGACCAAATACCTGTTCTTTTCTCCTACTATTGTGATTGGATGACAGTTCTTTTTATACACACCCCGTTTAACTGTGCGCCAGTAATAAGCAGGAAGCAGTAGTGTGAGTGAGTGTTTAACAGCCTCACTTGATCCCACCAAACAATAAGGAAACGAAAATGTCTCGATTGCATAGAGGGCTGCCCAGCCTAGCTTGCTGCTAACTCAATAAAAATACAAAGAGTTATTTTTAAATCGCTCATAATTCTACTAACCTATATATATATTAACATGTATCAAATAAAATATAATAGTAAACTAACACTAGCACTTTTTTCTTTAGATCGCATGCAGGTAATAAAGGGTTATCTTTAATTCCCAATACAAGCATAGCGGGACGATTTGTTATGGAATATGAGGTCGATAAAATAATACTGCCTATCACCTAACGTGATTATTAAGAAAATACACAACCTTAAAAATTAACATTTACAAGCAAATATCAGAAACTACGTTAGACTGACAAAAGAATTTGTGAATTGTACTAGACTAATTTGATATCTGCCATCTGTGAAAATTTGGTGGACGATAAAATACATATCAAACAAAAAGTTGCAGTTGCTATAGTATGAACTCACAAGTGAGTTGCCCGTATGTGTTTATGGAACATTATCATGTAGTAATAACGTGTATATTGACTGAAAACAAATCAATCTTACTCGCGAAATTTTTGTTTCGTTTCACCATATTTCTGGCATTTTGCAATTAACTTCTATAAGTAATTCGACGAGATTATCAAGGGCGTGTATCTCACTTAAAAATCACGATAAGTCATAATAATATAGAATAATATTTATGTCTTATTTTTCATAACCAAGTTCCCTATAGAGTTTTTGTTATGTGGATTACACATACAATTCTGTATTACGTAAATTAATTTATTTTTTTGGTTCATTCACAGTAGTTAAAATAACTTGTCAAATGTATTAAATTATACTGATTTAACAAAAGTTTAGTAAATACTTCTAGGATGATGGGTTAATATAGTTAATTCAAGAGTGCAGTGGTTAGACTGCTCGCCTCCCACCAGGGAGTACGATTCCCGGCGAGGTCGCTCCCAGATCTTCACATGTGGGAATCGTGCCGGACTATGCCGCTAGGCCCTAGGCACTAGTCAGCGGTTTTTCTCGGGGATCTCCCGTTTCTCCCGCTCTTGCATTCATGCGCTGCTCCGTACTCACCTCGCTTCACGCTTATCGGCTCTCCAGACCTCGATGTAAAAGCCGACCAAATATCTCCTCTCCACTATAGTTATAGTCCAATCACGATTTCTTCGGCCTTTTTTAATCAAACCTTTGAAAAATCTCCCCATGTACCTATGACGTGTTTAGTTATTTCCCAAATACGCCCTTTATCACAAGCGTTTTATACTTGTGTTCATAAAAGCTACTTTTTTCTTGTTAAATTGAAATATTATTAATATCTTATCTATAAATTATAATGCTTCATTGATAAATAATTCGAATGAAAACAGGGAGTGAATTGGTATGTTGGTATCGTCTAGTGAGATACAGTTCCTATACAAAATATCATTACAACTGAGTGCGCACTAATGTGGTGCGTTGTCCCTCTGGTGTAATTCTCCAGACTTGTTAAGTTTAATTTGCACGAGGTGGAAGAATATCCTGTAAGTAGAACATTAGCAGCGCTTCAGAAAAGGCTGAAGTAACCGTGAATGGACTATAGTTTAAGTTGAAGTTTCTGTAACAAGTTCGTGGATTCTCCAACTCGTTGTCACAGACCAGATCTGACCGCCGTCCCACTGGAATCGTCTCAGTGCGTTTACTGGAGTAATTGCTTGGAGGCGCTGGAGTAATGGCTGCGTGTAGCCGCGGTAGTGTCCGACTGTGCTCCAGGTATGTCCGCCATGCTGGAGTGTCTGCTTGGCTGGCGGACCCCGCTCCAGGTATGTCCGCCGTGCTGGAGTGTCTGCTTGGCTGGCGGACTCCGCTCCAGGTATATCCGCCGTGCTGGAGTGTCTGCTTGGCTGGCGGACCCCGCTCCAGGTATGTCCGCCGTGCTGGAGTGTCTGCTTGGCTGGCGGACCGTGCCCGCGATGGAGTACCTTCGCCGTACGCCTCCTAACTCATTGCGTCACACCAGTCAGATTGCGTCCCGTGCTCACCACACGTTCGCTGCTTTTATTTATTTCAATTATCGTCTTGTGAGGATAGCAGTGAATAACGAAAAATATAATGTTTTTAATTATTGCAAAACGGTGTATTCGTATACAGATACTCAGAGAACTAGACGGACTCTTTACATCAAGGTCTTGACAGCGTCATACACGTTACATAGTTATTTGCAAATAAAACATTTCATTAAATTTTTGTAATTCCATCTAAAACAAGTGCTCAATTGCAGCAGTAAAAAAACTTCCACAAAATTGTTTCCAGTTACTTTATAGTATAATGATAATCATATAGATATTTTAATTTTCTTAAGTTTATATCGTATGAAAATTGTTGCAAAAATTGGTTTTAAGATATATTTTATTATTCGTTATCTTAAATCTAGCTGAGAAATACTTATAGTTGTTTAAGGCCTATGGTGCACGAAAGCAGTATGTTTACCCGATATTCGTTATAGCTCGTTGTTCAGAGGGTTTATAGGATTTTTGGCACGAGAAGTAAATAATAATTTTTAACTACTTCTTGCATTGTTAAATATTCAGTACCTTTATTATTCTGTGGACACTGATAGAAAGTGAGAAATAAGGTATTCCTTTATATCTTGCTTCAGTGCTCCAATAGTAGTAATGGTAGTGAATATCTATCAATCTAAGAAGGTGTTCGAAATTATTATTTATATTTTGTCGTGCCAAAAATTTTGAAAAATTCTCTGAAATACAACTTTTGACCAAAATTAAGGTAAATACGCGGCTTTCGGCTGCCATTAAGACAGTAGCTTTCATGTCTCCATCATTAATATGTTTGTGGAGATTTTTGTTTCATATATTAATTTTTCGAATTCCATTATTTAGAATTTTAATACTTCCTGAACAAAAACAGCAACTTGATTTTGGCAAAAAAGAGAAATATATATTTTATATTTATATATATTATATATTTTTTTATATTTCCTCCTTTTCCCTTTTTACCGGTGGGCTAGATAGAAGATAGTGTATATAGTCAACCGGTCTAAATATCTAACTTAAAGAGAGAGACGCAATGAAGACATGCCGGGGATTCAAACCTCAGAAACCTGTTGGCCGAAGGCACGTCGGCGATGGAGGACACAAATTCGCTGGTTCTATTCGTAGTTAAATTTTACACAGTATGCCGAAACTAAATGGTGATGAATACGATGGTTATGGTGGCAAACACAACAATGACGACTATGATATTTGTAAATTTCACCAACAAATAATTTTTTATCTAAGCTTATATGACGGACAGTAAAAATAACGCATACAGAAGGATGCATCGGAGGGTACTGAAAATTCAGAGATGTAAAGGCTGTTCACGATAAAGTGAGCACTTTTGAAATCAACCTTAGAAAAATCTCACTGCACATGCTTGCATATACTTCATAAGGCGCACTGAGTGACATGTACCCGGTAAAGTTGGCAATGATAGATGGAAAATAGTTCCATAACTTAACGTCGAATAAAAAGTGTTAGGTAACTATTTGTGAAAACTTAAATTATTTCTTTTGTTTTCTGGATTTTTTAATCCACCAAAATGTAAAAATGATCAGATTTGTAACATATTTCCTTTTCTTATAATTCTACCGTTTTACCGGACCGACGGATGAATAAAGTGATGAGGCAAATGGCAATGTTAATTTTAAATAAGGCGGAACAATACACTACGTGCATTCAAGTATATATTAAACAGAGCTTTCAAAAGTGCTCATTTTAGCGTGAACAGCCTATAGTGATACAGGTGAGTAATACACATGACAAAAACATAGCAGCAAGATGTGTGGTGCGCTGCTCGGTTATCTTCAACAGTGCGTAGCACCCACTCACATTTAGCTACACACTGCCGTACGGTATGGCATGGAGTCCCGCAGGCTGAGGCAGACTGGGACACAATTGTTGGACAGTATGTTCAAAATGCCGGATACAGCGGCACGGCAACGCCTGGAATTTCAACTACTCTTACCAATGCTCGATTGGTTGACATGTCAGGGGAGCTGGCAGGCCACCACATAGTGTTTGGACGTGATTGAGGCAATCCTGGACGACTCGTGCCGTGTGTGGTTGGGCGTTATGCTGCTGGAATATCTCGCCTTGTATCTCAGCCAGAAATGCTATCACACGGGGAAGTACACTCTTAATTCGAATCATTAAAACCACTGATTCGCAGTAAAAATTCAACTGCTCGAATCAGTGAAAATGGCTACCCTTAGAATCTGTGAAAAACCACCAACTGTTTAAGTAAAAAAATTTTCCTGATTGAATAAGTGACGTGAAACAATTTCACTGATTTAATAAGTGACGGCCAACTGCAGCGGAGGATTAATTATTATTTATATTGAATTTAGCCAAATAATGACGAGACATTAAAAATTTACGATAGTTTATCATTTATATTGCGCAATTTACCGTAATTTATCAAATAAATCTCGCAAATGGCCTACTTGTAAATGCATACTGTAGAATGTATGAGATTAAGACAAGTAATTTTGTTTTTAAAAGTTTGTTTCAGTAGTGCTCACTTTACAGTGAACAGCTTTTAAGACACTGTGCGCTACACGCTCAGTTATAAAATTCAACTTCTTCTTATTTTTAAAAAATTAAACTTTTTCTTCCAGTATCAAAACTCATTTTCCATTATAGATAAACACTCTACTCATACATATTCTAACATGCAACAGTTTTTGACACTGGTAAGAAATATTTTGATCCTGCAGCCCTTTATGGAATGTAGGTAACTGATATCAGGAAAGGATTGTGTTAAAGCAGAACCATTATTTACCACGGACAGAGCTAAAATCACTTGCGTAAAGCCACCTCCAGTGCAGACAGCTCAGATGGACCTAAAGACCTACGGAGACCAAGTTAGGCATGCAACAACAAAATAAACTTTTTCAAACACACATTGGCAAACCACAGTTCTATGAAACGAAACAGGCTTAATTGAAACATTTTAATACTTACATTTAATTTATCACGGTGACACTATTATCCTTGGGGACAGGCGTTAAGGTTATTCAACAACCAAAACAATGTGTTTTTTTTTTTTATGTCAAGGATAATATGACACAAATACCAAATCACAAGGAAAAACATTCATTTTTTGGCGTAAACCTTAACATTTTTACGTCGACTTCTAACCCACTGTAAGGTTTTACTTGCAGGTAATTCAGCTTTAAATTTTGGTCTAAATAGTAAAAAATTAAATTACGGCTAAACCACATAACGAATTCTGATGGAAAGGGAAATTATTTTCAGATGCTTTCTAATGAATTATCTTTGTTCAATATTGAGGGTTGTACAACATGGTACATTTAGAATTCATAAAGTTTTCATCATTCGTCTTCAAGTGTAAATTTATCTGTTATCAAACTTCTTCCAGACTATTGTTTCAAACTACAACACAAATATGTAATATGCATAAAATGTTAGGAAACTGCATGTGACGTGCAAAAGCTTTGATATACACTTCCTCGATATCTTATTTATAACATTTAAATGTTTTTATGCGAGATGGTAGCCAATAAAATGAACTGGCGATCACCATTATCCCTTTTCTCACACTCCTTCTGGGAAACCCAACTAATTACCTCTAAATATGTTTTTATTTTAAATCAATTTAAACTATTTCCCCAATGAATTTATGTAATAGTAGGACAACATTTAAAAAATAATGATTTTTACTGTTTATTACAGAGGGAAAATCGAATACTTTTAAACATTTATATACGGAGGCACGCTTATATTAAGAAATTATATTTTATCAAGGAAGTCCCTCAAGTAGGCTCAGTTCTCGCCATCTTGAATTTATCAATTTTTTTTTCATAAGTTATATATCAAAAGGCTCCAGAAATATCTCCGTACGACACAAAAAATTAAATATCATCTGAAATTCATCTAACTTTTAGAGCATTATTGTTCGTCAGGTTTTAACTAGCAAATACCGGCAAGAAACATAGACATTTGTTAATCATTGCAAGACTGTACTCAAGTAATACGAATATAATTTTTTTTTAAATGTAATGCCCTTATTCCTTATCAGTCTCAAAATTGAAGTAAAGTAATCTGTGATGCATGGTGTACCGAAAATCCTATTAATTCAAAAATGTTCGATTCCAGTTGCTAGTAGGACGGGAAATTTCCAATCACAGATCCCTGTGTGTGTAGTCGAACTGTGGCATTGGTAGTTTCATTAGAATCTTCCGCTTTACTAGCCGCATATTCCTTTCATCGTTGTTCTGTTGTTGCACTTGTCCGCGAGCGCCGTATTCCTCGTGCCCCGATAATACTTTGCTCGTCCCAAGGGGGGCTCAAGCGGCCCTGTGCAGCCCTTTATTATCACCATTTTCCCTTGTTCCCATCGCTTTTAGACTGGTCGTGGATAAAGCAACCAATTTCGCACTCACGAAATAAGCCTTTACAAACAACCTGCCCGTAATTGCATGACTTTATACGGAAATATTGAATTTAATTTATAATTATTGCTGCAATATACAAGGTAGTGTCTTATTAACATCGCACTATTTTGTGTTTTTTACCTTACTACGGCAAACAAAAATGAGGGTAGTTTTTCACGCGTGACTCTATGGTTCGGTATCCATTAGTTTCACTCTAGAACCTAAACGGCTGGATCGATTTTTACCAATTTGATATTGTTGAAATTTTCTTGACACTGCGGGTGATATGATAGGCGACGTCACGAAATTATCAAAATTGCGGACGCTAGACACTATGACGTCGTACTCATATGATTCGAAATCGAATAAATTGGGTAACAAATTAATGCTCTTCGCAAAAGCACTCCAAAAATGTATATAACAACAATCATTAACAACTTAGTGCGTCTGTATTGTTGGAAGTTTTCCGACTCCAGCTTAGCGTAAAATGTATAACATTAAAAAAAAGTAATATTTCAAAATATTCACACAATTTTGCGAACGCGGTTAAATACGTCAGAAAAAGCTTACTATTTAAAGTTGGTTTTAAGTGAGATTCAAAGTAGTTATTTTTTATGAAAATGTTTGTTACTAGAAAACTTATTTCTTGCTTTTTTGATCAACTTGCGTTCTTTAAAATACAGTGCATGTGCACTTTTTGTCGCTGTTGGTTTTGTAAATCTATTTTTATATGTGGTCAATAAGGAAATACATGCAGCGGACTGGACAAGGGAAATAAGCACGGCTCTCATGAACGCCCGACTGACAACAAACACGTCCTGCAACGGCGAAACTAAGGCGCCTTGTCATGTAAACTGGAAGTGCGGATCGTGTGACGTGTCTGGCAGTGGTATGGTGTGGGTACACACTGTCCACGCAGGTTCTCCGCTACCTGCCCGTGTTTCCTGCGCGCCGTGTATCCTGTACCACGCCGTGAAATCCTCTCCGGGAATGACGTGTTTACCTGCCTGTTCCCCTCCTCGTGTCAACACAGCGTTACACAACACAGAGGCATTCCTGGGTCTGGCCTCACTGGTAGTGCACAGTTATCGCACCCAGGGCGGGGCGAAAGTTCCTTCCAAACGTTACGCACAAAAAAAAAAAAATCAACAGAGAAGTGACAACATAAGAGTTATATAACCTGGTTTCATCGAAGCAGACAACAAACATATGTCTGTACTTACAACATAAAAGTCTGTTAATTTATTACAATTCTGTTTGTTGATATAACAATACAAATATTGCTGAATTTCTGTAGGCGGAACTATCTATTACTTATGAAGAACAGGCAGCTCTGATGTAGGAACAATATTCATAATCGTAGATACAATAGCAGCGAATACCTGTCCTTTTGCAGTCGCTATCTACGTTAGTAATATTCAGAAGGCAACAACAACCAATCAATTTGCTGTCCCTATATGGGATATGGATACAGAAATTTGGTTCCTACAACCATATGTTTTCCCAGTGATTGTTCGCGAGTGATTACCAGGCGATACATCCTCATGTGAAATATATTCAGATGTAGATTCAAATCCTTCCGTTGACTTTAAGTAATACAGAAAGGAATCACAAAAAACCTACAAAATATTTGTAATAATATTTGCAACAAACATAAACGTACAGCACACCTAAAAAACTGACGTAAAATAATCCTCTATTACATAAATATTTCAAGAAAGAAATATGAACAGTCACCAAAAATTAATAATGAATATGAGAAAAACGACAAAAAATCACGGGAGGGAGTTTAAAGTATTTTCTGGTGTTCGGTAAAGGTTGCAATTTAATTGATATGGAAAACGAACATCAATTCAAACTAAAAATCGACCACAACCTAAGAAGAAGCAAAAACAAGGGGTCTCCACGTGTACGGTTCAAGTGACTCTTTACTCTGACGATGAATGGCACAAAACGCAGAAAAATACATAACGAAATTCAAAAAAAGAAACAGCAACGATTAAAATATGCCAGGAAAGAAATAATTCGTAGGTCATGATGTGGTTAATGGAATAGGAATTTTACATTTGTGCTCTCTTGTCTTTACTTCTGTGTTTATTCAAGAGGTGGTTTCATCTCGAAAATAGCCCACTGCTTCAAAAATATAAATGTGATTTTCTCTACAACGCATCGCTTCTAACTGTTGGACGGATTGTATTGGCACACACATGCATACACAAACGTAACGATTAGAAATTAACATGAATTTGTAAGCTCCTTTTATAGTTAGCAAGGAATTAAAGTTTTAAAAATGGATTACAAGTGTGAATATGCTTGCACTCTTGATACATTTTCGTAATTAAGCCGTTGACATTCATAAGTGAAACAAGCGATTGCATAGGGCATAGCCAAAGGGGAGGAGGGAGTGTCGGGACATACTTCCCTCGCCTCCTCCGCGGCCAAAATGTAAATAACATATTTAAAAATAAAATTCTAAAAAGTGCAACTTAAAAATTTTTAATATAAGAATTGTGTGATCGCCCTTAAAACATGGAGGATGTTTATAGCATTTTGTGGTTCCATATCTGTATATACTAGACCACTTGTTGTAAATACTTTTTAAACAAATAATTTTAAATATTAAAGGTTTCATATCCCCCCCCCCCTCCCTCACGCAGTAATTTTTTTGCTACGCCCCTGTGGTTTCAGCTATGAGACATTTTATAAAAACAGTAACAGTTAAAAATCGGAATTATATTATCGCGTAGAAAATATTTTGCAGAGTTTCAGAAAAAAATCTCTGCTGACAATTCGGGCTGCAAACGCGACTCAGTGTGTGTGGTTCTTTAGAAACTTCCGTATGAAAGTGAGCTGCTAGCAGTTGTAATACAATCGTAGGTTGGCATAGACACCGATATATTGCTTGCAACCCAATGTAGCAGAAAAAGGGGGGGGGGGGTGAAAGAAAGTCCCAAACTTTCTGTAACCACATTCACATTAAAATTTACCATGCCACTCTCTATTTTGTTCGTGCGTGAAGTAAGGTCCGAATGCAACTTTTATTTTCATGTATGGCAAGTTTTTAAGCAACACCAGTTACAAATATTTAAGAAAATACACTACTGAAATTTTACTTCCAAAAGTAAAGTATATTACGAGAGTGTCCTGACAGTTGAACATTATTCATCAATTATTGACGTTTTAGGAGAATATTGAGATTCAACACACACAAATAACATATTTGGGAAAGAATGAGACAGTAATTTTACCGTATAAGTTAAACTTACTAAAGACTGATTTAGTAGCGGAACAATCGAATGATAATGGAGGGGGGGGGGGGAATTGGGGTGTTATAATACTACTGCTGGGTGTAAAATGAAGCCGCTCTTTCTCCCCTATGTACTCTAGCCTAAGCACACTGGCTACTCTTAACTTCGACGGCTAATTGAAAGTGCCCCAAGATCAACTCTCATTTTTGAAAGGCGTGAAAAGAGCATTTCGCGCACATCTTATGTGATGCGTTACCTAAATAGAATGCAATTCCCACGCCGGTTGTTAAAAGCATTGCAGCCACGTGTCTCGGACTCGCAGCTTGGTTCGTTGCCAGGCAACGTCACACTCGCTCGCTGGAAACGTGGCGGATGTTGCCGTGGTCTGGCAGATTGCCTCGCGTTCCTGCCACACTCGCCTTCCATCTCTGCTTGATGCTCCATCTTCAAACACCAATCCACTCTCCTCATAGGCATAACTTGTACCTTCCATACGCAGCCATTATATTGAATCGAAACAAGGGTTAAAGGAAGAAACAATTTCACAATGCTAGCAGGTTCTCAGAGCTCTTCTGCAACTCAAACGTTTGAAGTTCATTGATGGTAGCTAGGACTTAACTTCTCGTCGATGGCGAGGTCATTTGAGACGGAGCAAGTTCCTCAGAGAAACAAGAACAGGCCGGAAACCAGTCACGGCATGTAGTAAGGAAGCACCCTAGTATCCGCCTCGAGTGGTTTCAGGAAACTAATGGAAAACCGGAATCAAGATGGCCTGACCGGTATTCGCACCTAAGTACTCCTGAATGCGAATATGAAAGCTATTGCCCATTTCATATAAATGGGGTAAAATCTGACAGATAATGGGACCAAACTACTCACTATGTAAACAGTAAATACCCTCATTTGTAAAGTATTGTATCAGCTGATTAATTGCTGCCGTATCCATGTCGTTAAGTTGGCGATAATCAGAACTAAAAGTTATAATTTACAATCGTGATTATACTTACAACCTTTATGATTTAAATTACGTTTTTAAAATAATATTAATTTTTCGTGGCTATAAGTGACTGGACTTTAAAAGCATGTTTAGCAATTATGACAGAGCATGTCGACACGTACGAACAGTAAACATTTCCAGCCAATGGCTAGCCATGTTTGTGTTTCCAGTTTCCAGACTGGTGAACGGCCGTTGTACGTGTGCTTTTTTCTCATCGTGTTTGTTATAAGAATATCTTGTTTGTGTTATCGGAATATTTAATCGGTAGTTAATAATATTTTTATTTGCTTTTCTCAAGCATAGTTGGTTATAGGTTCCATTGAAGTGCGTTTTCTTGAGTGATATTTAATATTGATCGGCACGTGTTTACCGCTTCGTAAAACTGCTCTTTCCACCGTTTTCTTATCGCTGTCCGCAATGAAGTGACAGGAATATTATTTATGTATCTAAGTTTAAGTTTTTTATGTATCAGGAAACGTGCGCAGTGTGGATTTTACTGAATGATTCTGCAAATAAATTATTTAATGCTAGTGACGAACAAACGTGATTTTAGTGAAGTAAACTTGCAAGGATTGCCATAGAAAAACACGTGTTCAAGAGGCTGCAAATTTTACAAACAGTTAATTTGGGTGTTTTGTAAATGTATTTGTAAAACGTTAATATAATTATTGAAATGCACGTGGCCTGAAAAAGCCACACTTTCCACATTTTTGTAATGAGAAAATATAATATTTGTTTATTTGTCTATATCGTAAATTCAACTAGTGTAAGGTTAACTTCGGTCAAAATGTGTGCGTGTATATATTGTTGCATCAGTATGAATACCAACAGCCACATATGTATAGCGATTTGTTTTTTCATTAATGTTAAAATTTTTCGAAGTTAAGTAATTTAAATGTTATCTCCAAACGAGCAAAATTTTCCACTGCTCTATCAAAACAATATGCAAGTCAATATGCAACACGCTCGTAAGAACATGAAAATAATGCTGTCTTACCAAATATGTTAAACTAACCATCCCCCCCCCTCCCCCCCCCCGCACACACATACACACACAGTTTCCTTTTTACCTGGAAATGAAATAAATTTAAAACCTACAAATTTAACTCCTTAACAACAAAAAAAAAAGTTGGAATTACAACCTAGCTCTAATATCCTACATTAATTACTGGATGGAAGTTGGATAGCATCAGTCTTTCAGCGCCTATCATCACAGGAAACACGAGGAAAGAGGAAATTACAAGTGTGCATCGGACTCAGACATTTGCTTACAAACGTCTTTTCCTTCAGTGACAAAACAGCTGTGGTGGAAGAATACATTGTGGATGTGCAACTTTTCTAGAACTGTCAAAATTTACCTCAATTACATGAAATTTACTATAACCACTGGGCTACCTCGTTCGGTTTAAATTCCTCGATGATAAAGTAACATTTATTATGAGTTACTATGTGATATTATAATATTACTATATTAATAATATCGCATTTCAAATAGTTGCGATAACCAACATAAACTAACAGTATTTTTTTAACTATCTGTATTTCCGATATAATGATTTTTATGTTAATCTCGCAAAAAAAAATTACGCCGATGTAAAATAATAATCGAAATTTGAGATGTCAGTGTTAACGACTGAAAACATGAGCAATACATAAGGAATGTTCCATTTCACATTCGATATGTCTATATAAACCTATATATTATCGATATCGATGATAATAGTACGTACCGAAAAGTGTATAGAGAATGGTATACCGCATATCTCTGCTTGGTTTTAAATGTCGCACGTTTCCTACCAAGAGTAATTTTAATTTAAGAGTCGTGTTAGTAAAAATATAGCAATATTTAATTTATAAATTTGAATAAAATTAATATACTTAAAAATCCCTTATTCATTAGAAGAATATAATAAACTATTGTACATTAAAGTTAACTTCAATTACTTCTAATGATTTTTTTGGATGCTATTCAAAGCAACATGTTTATAGCACATATCTCCGGCAACCAAATGGGATACATTATAAATTTATAGCTTTCTTCTTAAAATAACACTCGAAAATGGGTTTCCACCTTTGAGCTGTTTCGCAGCACACGGTATATGATTTTCTACTGTTTTCGCCTGCCCGACGTGTAGTTCCGTTAATTGTCAGAGTTTTGTACTATGGACCTCGCCCTACTGTTAGCGTTGCGCTAGTCACGAGTTGCTGTAACGGTACTAATGAACTCGCAGTGCCCAGGTCACGTGCGTGTCTTGCGCGAGACCACAGCAAACATTCCCCGGCAAGGTCACGTGCTGCTGAACCAAACAATTACACGCAGCGAACGGGAAGTGTGTGCAACATGTACGGGATTGTATCTCGATTCGTATTATCACACGCAAGGTCGAAGCTGCGTTCGCCGTGCGATTAAATGATTAAATCCCACTTTCTGTCGAACGTAATGACCACTTGTTCTTCCCCTCACGCAGCTCAGGGCGACAGCCTTGCAAAGTCGACAATGTGAGTGTAAGGCATGTTATGTACGTACTTGAGGCACGTGCTTATGCCGGGAACACACGGCACCGGAAAACAGCCGCCGCCCGGCCGGGCCCGGCCCATGGAGCTTACCGTGTGTTCCCGGCCTTACAGTTCCTCAACTACTTCCCGAGTTAGTAATTCAGAGACGATTAAAATACTGTTACAATCTCTCTCTCTCTCTCTCTCTCTCTCTCTCTCTCTCTCTCTTTCTCTCTCTAGAAATTAAGTGGGCTCTACCAAGTTCGTTAAGGGATGAAGGTCTTAATCAAATAAAAGAATTTTTATAATTGCCTTATTTTATTTGTAATAACTACAGCAAAATTTTCTGAAATCGAATTCTCACAATAAATTGAAATCACTTACTGTTCACAATTGACATAAATTAATAAACTTTATAATTACGACAAAGAAATCAATGAAGTTAAATAATTAAATATCAGTCCCGATAGACGTTGTATACACCTATTCAATTGTTTTATAATTTATGCGTCCATATGTGACAGTTCAAATATTTACAATAAAATCCGTATTACACTACCATTCAGTCCCACCTCAGTTCACTCCATGTCCCGCCAGTCGCAATGTTCTAGAGTCCTCCAAGCTCCCTCACGCACAGTAGGCTTCACTCGTCGGTTTCACACCCTCTCGTCCATTCGCGCCACGAACATCTCACTCGCCGTCGTCCTGTCGTATTCCCCACCTCACTTCGCTCGCACACACTCGCCAGATGGCCTCCGTCAAAGACTGCCAGCCGCTGTGTCTTGGCAGTATATATAGTGTCTTAGGCCACCGCCTAGAATCTTCCCCAACTAGTGTGATGCGTCGCGGAGGGCTGAGCCGCCAGCCAGTCTCACCAGAACATTCTCGCGTCGTCTCTAAACGTATCGGAAACTCTAGCGGGGCAAGGTGGTTCTTCGATTACGGCGCAGAGCAGCGGAGTCAGAGCCAGCTGCATCACGTAACAATACCAACGTTTGATCAGAAAAGCGTCATTTGACGGGCTGCATATGTTCAAGCACTTAGGAATGAGTGAGACGAAATGTAACGTTGGGATATTTTAATCATTCAGAGGCAGGAACATACTGTAGGTAGGGTTTGACATCTCGTCGATAGCAAGCACATTAGAGAAGGAGCAATAGGAGTAATAAAGGAATAGGAATCGGTTATGGCTTGGCCTGTAGTGGAGACCCACCCCAGCATTCGCCTGGAGTGATTTCGGGAACACACGGGAAACCGGAGTAAGGATGGCCGGTCAGGGGATCCAGGGATCTAAACCCACGCCATCCCGTAAACGGGTCCAAAGATTGGCCTCTACACCACCTCGCTCGGATTTCTTTTGCAGAGCAGTAACAACTATGGTGCATACTTTTGATGGCATATTATTATGTTAATAATACGTAGACACAACATTTTCGAGCTGAGTGCTCTTTAGTCTTGACCTCAATATTCATTTGTTCATTCAAGCAGATATAGACTGATCATTGGCTCCTTGATATCACAGATAAATTTTAGATTATTATTTTTTATTAATTATCTAAGAGTTCTCCATGGAGTGGCAAATAGTTCGTGGGCTAACTGCAGATTTAAGACAATCAAACAAGTTTCTCAAGTGTATGTTGCGCCAAATGAATGTGCAAATTTTTCAGGTCTCTAATAATTATAAAACACAGTTAACGAAAAAAAAGTATTTAACAGAAAGTTCCTTGTGAATTATCTTCGATATAGTCTTCTGAAAGTCCAACTAAACAAAGTTAAATATACATGATATAGTCAGCAATGGAGTGAAGAGATTTGGGCGGCTCTTAACATCGAGATCTTGAGGGTCTATGAGGGTGAAGTGATATGAGCATGCATCATCGCCGGAATACAAAGGCGGGGGAAACGGGAGATCCTTGAGAAAACCCGCCGACCAGCGGCATCGTCCGGCACGATACCTATATGCGAAAACCCGGGAGCGACCACGCCGGGAATCAAACCCGTTTCGCCTTGGTGGGAGGCGAGTAGTCTGACCACTATACTACCGTTGCCCCGTGAAAGCAAAGATATTGCTGAAAGAAGAAATGCGTTTGCAGATTAGTGAGTTTTCAGCTAAACTGAAAGTTTGTGTAAGAAGATGTCGCGATATTTATGCTAATATAATTAATAGACAATGTAAGTTTGTTTGTTTATTTTTATTTATGTAACGGCTAATCTCGGAAACTACAAGGCCGATTCACATAATTCTTTCATGGTTAGAAAGCTACATTATCCCAGATGGACACAGGCTTATATAAAGTGGGGCCACTGAAGCCCAGTGTCTAGAGCGCTCTCAAGTGGGGCCGCAGTGTCTCAGTGGATAAAATTATACCAAGTGAGGAAGCAGTGGCCAGTGGCTACACCGATCCTAAGTGGGGCCGCAGTAGCGAAGTGGATAGAAATATATTAAGTGGGGCCACAAAGTCCCGTGACTAGAGCGATACCAAGTGGAGCCACAGTGGCCTAGTGGCTAGAGCGATCCAAAGGGGAGCCACAGTGGTCTAGTGGCTAGAGCGATCCCAAGTCGCAGTGTTTCAATTATTATAAAGATCTCAAGTGGTACCGCAGTGGCTCAGTAGATAGAAATGTATTAAGTGGAGCCTCAGGGGCTCAGTAGATGTTAATATTATCTTAATATTATAAATTCGCAAGTTGTCGCAAGTTGTCGCAGGCAGTCACAGGTTGTTACAGATAGTCGCAGGTAGTTACTGGTAGTCACGGGTAGTCGCATATGTAAGTATGTATTTCAATAACTCCATAAAACTTGAGCGAAGCGATGGCAGGCTGCTAGTTATTAATAACCACCTGAAAATATCTTGTGTTTATTGAAGATTGGTGACACGTTCACTGAGTGAAGAACACAATTTCCAGCGTGATGAATGTGGGATCGGTAAAGGTCCTTATTTGTTGAACAGAACAATAAATGCTGAGTAATACATGATCTGGTATTTCAATCGCTAGCCAATTTATTAGTCCATCCTATGGAAATAGTTACTCGCCTCCTTCCAAGAAATTTTCGGGATTTGGTTCGTCAAAACAAATAAAGTTTCTTTTATATATTTGCACGGAGAAAACCATAAATGTATATTATTGTGGTATTGTTTTGCAAGTAAATTTAGGTAATGCAATTCACAAAATAAAAAGAATAAGTACCTGAACTGCTTCTTGAAGAATATTTTTTGTACAGAATAACGCTAAGGTACATGTGGAACGACAGATCGTCGAAGCTTTGGATTAACCGTTTGGACATCATTAGAACATTCTCAACGAAGCACAGACCTCGCAACCTGGGAGTGTGGGTTTTTTTAACGCGGAAAACGTTTATGGGAAGGGAGTTTTAGCACGGACATTGAATTGTATTGAGCTTTATGCTTCAAGACTTGGCACGGAGCAGCTTACAGACTAACTTACTACCTAATTTAAATTAACACCATGCCTTGCCCGGAATTCGAGCCCAGAGCCTCCCACACCCCAAATCGGTGGCGCATCAACCGACTGTGCCACGGGTGGTCGGCCACGGACATTGAAGTGAGAGCTGTTACATCTACTGTTTAACTCGATAAATTAGAAAATGAACTACAATATGTGTCCGAGAAGTTAGCGAATTGTGTGAAGTCACTACATTGAAACAGAAATCCAAACAAACCTCCTACTAGCTCGATTTCAGTCCACTCACATTTGAAACAGTCTTATTATACGTAACAAGCTCCATTGAAATCGCTAAGAATGTACTACATCGGAGACTTCAGTACACTAAAACGTGCTAATGAAATTAATATACACTGGATACCAGTTAATTTGAATGATCGAACAGTTGACAGTCGAGAAATATATAAAGTTGCAGGCAGAAATAAGTCACTGCAACCAGTGGAATAAATTTTCCATTTATGTTTTTATAACGTTAAATTTCGTAACTTTCGTAAAACAAAAGATTTTTATGTGATTAAGAAAAAATACTAAAATGTCGTGCATGAATAAACTTAGCGAACATAAATACCATTTGGGGTTTACTGAATCTCCTTTATAATTTAAATAATTCTCATTGATAAAGAATGATCAAAACTGATGTGTTTGGACACATCTATAGAAAATACCGATATTTTACTGTACTTACTCCATATAATTTATTTTTCTTTAGTTCTCGATATACTTAGAATACGAGAGTAGGCCAAAAGCTAGGAATAAGTGTTTGAATTGGTGACTGTGATTTCCTGTTACTAAGAGGAAAGTCACACACAAGTACTCAGATAATAATTCAGATTTCGTATTTGCCTTTAGCAAAAATGGAATTTCACTGCGTACAAAAATAGTCAGTATGTAGCTGTGTTGAAAACACAGCCGTAGGTTTTCCCGAGCCTCCGTTAGCGAGCAACATTTTCCTTGGGATACGAGAATCAAGTGAAAGTAACGAAGTTGACACTTGAATATTTAAGGCTTAAATCGACAGATCAGAGTCGCGAGATACACTGCACGGAAATATTCGCCAGTCGTCGCGGGCCCCCATCCATGCAACGTACATGTGCGGTGGCCAATCATGGTCACGCTCGAAATTAATTCATTTACCCGATCGAAAAAGATTTATATATCCAGTAATGTTATTGTAAGCTATTCACGGTAAAGTGAGCACTTTAAAAAGCCCTCTCATTTGAAATGTCAATAAATATATACAGTATATATATATATATGTATATATTTATTGACATTTCAAATATATATATATATATATAATTTTAGTCTCTGACGTTAATTTCAGAGTCCGGTGGGATTTACACACTGTTTATTACTTTCATCGCAATATTAAATTTAAAATGTGGTTAAATGATAAAATACGGTCGAATGGAAAAAGTATCCATGGTCTCAAAAGTGCTCACTTTACCGTGAACAGCCTATAGTCACAAAGTTATAGCGTTCAAATGGATCAATCTGAAAACTATACATCGCCGTTTTCGCCCTATATAGTATCGCATGTATTTGTCTGATTTTCAAGACGATCTCTCGTCAGAAATATAAATATAGCCCTTTCGCGGTCGCTTCCAACTTTTCTGAAGCCATGCTTAGGTTCCACTTTCAGGATATTCCTCCGCCTCATGCAAACAACGTTTAACCAAATCTAGGAAATTACACCAAAGGTTTTACTCACCGTATTCGTGCGCACTCAGTTTAATAATACTTTGCATAAGAACTATTTTCTGCTAGCCATCACCAACACACCTGTTTCCTCACTGATTTTAAACGTATCGATTATATATGAAATACTGTAATTTATAGATAAAAATATGAGTAAAAGTTGAAATTTAAAAAATTCACTTATTTTTACGGTAATGGAAGTATAAAACATTTTTGTGATACATGGTATATCTAATAAATACCCAAACACATCACAGATAGGCTGATTTTCCAAAAGTTAGATTTATTAAGTGTGAATAAACCGCAAATGGACTATACATATACATAAAACAGCCAAATATATATTTAGGGTATTTTTATGATAGTGTTGTTGACTATCCCGCCTCTCACTACAGCAGTCCGACTTTGCCTCCCTCTCTTTTTCTCCATGTTAACATCCGCCTTGAAGGCGGACTCTTCGCGCGAATGTTAAAATGTGTATTTCTTTGTGTTCCCAAATAGCTTTTCAAGGTGAACTCGGTTCGTACCTCTCTATTTCCCTCTTACTACTGCCTTCCTCAACTCGGTACATACAGGTTCTCTTATCATCGTCAAATTAATCTAACCATTACATCTGGGTACTGTTAGCTACACAGTACACAAGAAAACCAGACATTACAACCTCTTGATGCCTTACAGTGGAAATAATAATGCACTTCCCGTTGTGCGTATTTGAAAGTGCCACTTACATATTTGTTGTTAACTTTTTCTGGATAGCACCTGTGGGCTACTAAATAAATTCATATTATTAAGAATCAGCGTAAGGTGCACTCAAGGTTGTAAAATTTTGGTAAGATTCCAGAATAGGGGCTTTTTTGAAAGAAAAACTATATATATATATAAATAAGTCTCGGAAAGTGTTATAATTCCATTATACTAATTACACAGAATTCGAATTCACTAGGGCCATCAGCATTTGACAAGTATAAACCCCAAAAACGATAGTGGGGAGAGCTATTATGATCAAGGAAATTGTGGTGTAAAACAAGTGAAAAATATCTAAAAAATGTAATATTTATTCATAAAAATACATTAAATTGCAAAAAAACTTAACCAAAGATTATCTAAATTTACAATATTATTAACACAAGCTACACATATGATAGTGGGGTGGGCTATGAAGATCAGGGAATTTGTGGCGTAGAAAAAAATGTACATTTTCATGATAAAATTTTACCCCGAAACTACCCTCCAATTCATATCCCTTCCACTATCGTATTTCTAAATTGTATTGATAACGTTGTCAATTTAGATAATGTTAAAATCAATCTTTTTGCAACTAAACATCTTTTCAAAATACAATATTGCAATATATTACAAGTAGCATGAAAAAATGTTAAATTGCAAAACATACACACATAATTTCTCAGTGCAAATAGGCTACACATGAAAATCATTTATGGGGAAACTTCAAGCTTCGCTGATGCGTGATGCTTCGCATCACCACCACAAAAAATTGCTGGCGCACCTTGAATCACTGTTTTGGTAATTTACTCCTCTGCTGGCGATGGGACTCTGGCTCGATGCATAATGTTTGGCTACGCTTGTACAGTATTTTTTCCTGTGAGGGGGCTAAATTTGATTATGTACACTGTCAGTAACATTTGGATGAATGTGTGGCAGTGTATTGATAATATTGTGCATTTAGATATGGCTTGGTTGGATTGTTTTGCAATTTAACGTATTCCCGTGTTATTTCTAAAATGATCGTAATATTTTATCACGAAAACACGCTTAGTTGCACAAAGATGTAACCTTAAAACACCTAAACGGACAATATTACCAATACAAATTACAAATTCGATAGTGGGGAGGGCTCTGAACTGCAACTAATTGGTGGGGTACAATTTTACCACGAAAACGTACATATTTTACACTTATTGTACCTCGTAATTTCCTTGATGTACATAGTCCTCGACAATATCGTATTTATAACTTGTATTGTTAAAATTCTCAATTTAGGTATTATACGGTTGAACCATTGTGTAATTTAACTCATTTACATGTTTAAGAATTACGATTAGGTACCTACATATTTTTCACTCTTTGTACAAAACAACTAACACAACATCACAAAATACTACACATTAATTTTCACAATAAAATGCATTTTACATCTGCAATTTAATATGTAATACATTACTCACCCGCAATTCAAAAGGTCGTAAAGATTAAACCATACCACAAGGTGTTTCAATTTGACCACCCTCCCTCAATACACTCACAATACCGAACACATATTATATTTTAACTTTTCCAATAAATATAATACCACAACAACACTCGTATTTCCACAAAATGATTTTGTTTCAGCCAAACAGACTGAAACGTAACATAACACTCCAAACAGTATTTTTACATTAATACCTATATCACAGTCCACCATTACAACATACAATCATGGCGGACAAAGCCACAATGCACCTGACATCAACCACTGTCTCATTGGTCACAGTGCAATGAACAGTAAAATGGCGATGCACGTCTACTGTATAAACATACCATCTCCCAACGTATGTGTATGATATGTATATTTATTCTACTAGTTATACATTACGTAGTATAACCCTCTCTTCAATATAGACAAGGTAAGCCTTGAGTACTCCACCAGAATTACATAATATTGCGACACTGTCTGTTACCTGTGTTGTATACCTGTATAACCTCAGCGCCCCAGCATAATTATACCCTGTAAATGTAGTTTTATATATTGAAGATTCATTTCAAACTATATTCTTACATATAATACAATTATTAGACACGATATAAATATATTTTACGTAAATAATACGTGCTTCATAGCATAATCACGGAATTTTTAATAACCCCCTTCGCTGTCACATTTTTTTTTTTTTTTTTTTTACGGAAAACTACTTGAAGCGCCTCGAAAAATCCTAGTAATTATAATTACTAATAATCGTATCTAACATATCCAGATATTATTTTTCCCATTTTCGAAAAAGCCTCTATCCTGGAATTTTACCTAAAATTTTATTGCAGGAATATTTTATTCATAGAAGTAAACGTTTACAGTGGCCTATTAAAAATTTGCCCTATTGACGTTAAAAAGCCTGGCTGGCTGAAAAAAAAATCGTGTATTGCAAAAATTCGTTAGACATTAATTACCATTCTTCTACGTGTACTGACAACTTGTCCCTTCGCTGCTGAAGCTTAGTATGGTATGGGAAAAACACACACTCACGCGCGCACACACACACACACATGCACACACAAAATCACACACACACACACACACACACACATATATATATATATATAAATCCAAAGAGCCCAAAAACTCTCCGTTTCACTTTGTTGCTGCTGCTCTAGCTATTACACTATAGGCTATTTTCTAGCCAACACACTGACTACATTAAAAGTAATTTTTCAAGACTAGCTGTTACCCGCGGCTTAACCCACGTGCAAAATTAAAGCCTTAATTATAATGACCAAGTGCAAAGGTATACTTTATTCTGAATTAGCTATAGGGCACCTTTCATTACGGGAAAACGAACATTTTCTTAAGGAATATAAAAAACAGACCGCTAACCAGCTCCTACTCAAATGGTTGGTGGCATATTTTATATATTCCCTAAGGAACTGTTGGTATTTACATTATGAAAAGTACCCTATGTGCTAATCAAGAAAATAATCTACCCCTATACTAAATTTCAACCAAAACCGTCGAGGCTTTATGACGTGATTGAGTAACAAACAAACATAAAAACTTTCGCATTTGTAATATTATTAGAATGAATTCTAGGCCACGGTGGTGTAGTGGTTATACTGCTCACCTCCCAATTTGGCAAACCAGGTTCGATTCCCGGCGGAGTCACTCCCGGATTTCCGCATGTGGGAGTCGTGCTGGACTATGTCTCTGATCAGCGGGTTCTCTCGAGGATCTCCCGTTTCCCCCGCTCTTTCATTCCGGCGCTGCTCTATACTCACCTCGCTTCCCCTCATCGGCTCTCAAAACCTCGATGTGAAGAGCCGCCCTATTATCTTCACTTACTCACTCATTCAAGATGAGTTCGTTTCTTGACAGATGCTTGTAAATGTTTTTTAGATGAAGGTTTGACTTTACACAGACGACATTCAGCAGTTTTACTGCAGTTTAGTGTTTAGTGTTGTAGTTACTGCAGCGTTAGTAATGCAGAGAATCAATCGACTGGGATTTTTAATGATACGCATTTTAATTTACCAATAAGAAAACAATCTGTGGTCATTTCGATTAGTTATGCAGGCAAGTGTGAATGAATGGCTCCATGCCATTTGCATATGGCTTCCGTTCTAGAGATACTGCAATTCGATATTGAGGGAATCACCTAATTCACTAAGTGGACATTTCGGTTTATATGCGGAAATCGGAAAGCTTTCCATATTTTCTACAGTTTCAGTTTTCAGAAACGAACATTGACGAATCTAAACAAAGATTTCTTCCACAACGTTGCTAGAAAATTATAGTTTCTGCTGCAGTTAATATATCCACGCCACTAGATCTGTTCATGAAAACATCGAAAAAACGTATCAAACACCTGTAAGAATTAGGATATCTTAAAAAATCTAGATTGTTACTAGAAATCTAAACTACGTCATTCAGATGGGTCAATTTTATATAAATATCATAATCACAGAGTACTCTAGGAAAATTGAGAGAAAGAGGTAAAAATCGTGGATAGGTACCAACATTTTCGACCGTGTTCACATCTCTCTCTAAAGTAAAAAAATACTAATGGCAGTGCAACTTTTTTTAATTTAATTTTTTATAAGTCTGAAAATACCTCCAAAACGAAAACCAAAAACTTTTTTTAGTATTTGTTTCTGGAAGTACAAAAACTTACTAGCTAATTCGCGGAGAGATTCCATAAATTCACAGAAAATTCTGCGAAAATTTACGGAAAGTCCGTTATTGAAAATGCGATGTGGCTGCTGCTATCTAACGAAAAGTTATGAATATTTTTTACCAGTATTTTTTCCTAAAAGGACAGATAGGTTTTAACAGTGATCGAGGTCTTTTGCACGTTTGAGGGACAGCAATAAAGAGCCTATAAGGACGACACTTCCAAGCGCATGAAATATCTCGTACACTCTATGCGCAAAGCTCTGGACTGTGTGTATTGTTGCAGTCGCCTCGCCTGTCATTGTTGCACGTGAGGCGGTGGCCCTATGTTCACGTCGTTGTCTCTATTCTGAAAGTGCCATTTCAAAATAGATTAAAGAGCAACTCAATAATATTCTTATGTGCGTAAAAATGTTCTCATAGTGTTATTGCAGAACTAGTGGACGTTTTCCTTTTTTCTTCCTCTGTCCATAAGAAAATCATGCGAGTTTATTCGGTAGATTCTGTAACAGAATATTATTTTTAATTGAACGAGATGGCGCTTTGCAAATACACTAATACACTGTAATCACACATAAAATCTGAAACTCGATGAAAAATTGAGCAAATTAAAGCCAAAACCAAGTAATTTTATGGATTTCAAGCAACTCTTACAAGTTTCTATAAAGTCCATTTTTTGTTTCTCCAAAAAAAAAAAAAAAAAAAAAAAAAGGTAATTTAAGATAAAATCGTGTAAATTTAAGCCAAAAACAAGCAATTTTTTAATTTTTCAAAAAAGGTATACGTGCAGGATTTGTGCTTATTTAAAAAACATACCAATTTAAGCTAAAATCAAGTAAATTTAAGCTAAAGCAAATGAAATGTTACGTTATTATTCATTGTAGTTTATATTCGAAGTTCTACTAATTTTTAAAAAACTTTTTCTATACACTCTAGAATTTCACATATTTCTCGAAGTTAACATTTATCGTCAATGCTTTCTAACACTGTTAATTGTAAGTATTGCATATTTGAATGAATTTTGTACATACATTTTTTGAGCTTTTAAGACGCATTATCTAAATCATAGGAAGGTGGCTCACAATGGCTACCAACCTCACAACAGCTACCACCCTCACAACGGTTACCACCCTCACAACCGCTACCGCCCTCACAATGGCTATCATCCTCAAAATGGCTACCACCCTCACAACAGCTACCACCCTCGCAATGGCTACCACACCTAAAAATGTGAGTCATACTGCATGGAAACAAAGAAATTTTAATTTATATATATATATATATAATGAAATTTATTGAGATGAAAAGTAGATTGAACAAATAAAAATGACACACAAATCCTACACAAATGAAAATGATACACAAATAATGCACAAGTAAAAATAACATTCAAATTATGCACAAATAAAAATGTTACAGAGAAAACTTGACACTAGGAAAAATACCTCATTCAGGTTTTAAAAAAAAAAGATTTTTTATTCTATTAAACAACTTAACTATAGACTTCAACTAAATTTTTTCCTTAAACTTTCGGAAAATTTCGTTGTTTCCATAAAATCGTTTACATTCTCAATTTTATTTCAAATAATCATAAATTAGATTTATTTTGCTAATTAAAACAACATTACAAATGGTACCTGCTTCAACAGCTTTACTAAACTCTACACTATTTTTTATAATTGGTTTATCTTAACCTACAGTAGTTTTTCTATATAAACAATCATTAACATATAATGGTCTTCGACCCCAAAATGAATAGTAATTAATATCACCGTCAAAGATTACAGTTGGTTTGCAATAAAGCTCATTATTTCTCTCTCTCTCTCTCTCTCTCTCTCTCTCTCTCTCTCTATATATATATATAGTATCTAGATTTGTTTTGTTGTTATGAGCAAGATACATTTTTAAGCAAACATTATTTATAATATCTAGATTCCAATTTTCTTTTGGAAAAAATCACATTTTTACCATTTTTAACGTAAACATTTCTTACATTACAGTGATAAAAAATAGAAACATGTTTATGCTGTTCAGGATGATTTTTTTATCTATTAATTTGAAACCCTGCTATTACAAAATCAGGCATATCGAATTGTAAATTATGAAACTGATCTTTTATATCAAAATTAAACACTTTTGATCCTGTAGGAATGTCTTTTTATAAAAATTGGCAATAATAAAAACTAATAGGAATTTTAGGATGTTTGTATTTTTTTCTTTAATTGCAAAGGCTGTGTTAGACTCATAATCAACACTAACCCACAAAATTTCTAATTTTTGAAAAGAAACTCCACCGGGATCAGGGTGATGTCGCTGAACTTTGCCATCTAAATCAAAAGTATTATTTAAAAAAAAAAAAAAAAAAAAAAGCAATTGTTACCAGACGAATTACGAATAAAAGTAATTTAATAACCACCTTTCCAGTAAATTGTATTTTTATCATAAATAAAACCAAACAAATAGATCACTGGATACATTAGTTCATTTGGTTGATGACTAAGTAATTTTTTTTTTTTTTTCATATTTATTTATCAGCACCAGCAAATTCTACATATTGTTGTTCGCCTGGTGATCTTAATAAATTATTCATTATTGTTGAAGTTATACCCCGATTATTAACAGCTTCAATAATATGTCCATGTTTTGAGATTTCTACTCTAGAAAATTTGAAAAGGAAAAAAGTTAAAACAAACATCAACAGTATCTAAAGGTCATATTTTGCCTGATCGCCTTCTTTACCTCTTTTTAGTAAACTAAATTGTTCGTAAACATATGCATCATTTGAGAAAGAAGAACCATAACCTATTGGAATATCAAATTCAATTCTATTATTGTAAACATTTAAATTTCCCCTAGTTTGATCAGTAGGAGAAAATGTTTGTCTTTCAAAAACCGTCAATACTTTAACTCATTTGTAAGAAAAAAATTGTATATGAGTTAAATAATTTTCAAAGGGTGTCTCTCGAGTTAGATTACTCATTGAAAAATATGAAAATTATGAAGAGAATCATGAAACAGAATATGGAAAATATAAGAAAAAAGAACTACCATTAATTCAAGAATTACAAAAAATTCGTTAAAAAAGTAGACCAAGTAAGGGAATAAATTTTTTTTTTATAACTACATTGGTTACAGTAGCAGCAAAAAAAATTATATTATCCACCAACATCAGAAGAAACATCTAATAAAAGAGAACTATTTTCAAAATCTCCTAATTTAGAAGAAGAAATGGGAATTATTGCATTAAAAGTTTTACATCCTACAACAGGTGATTCTACTATAAATCTAGGAAAATAAATTTTATTTAGAATAAATGTTATTAAAGCACACTATGGTTTACGAAGAGATGATTATAATTCTTACATTGGAGATACAAAAGTAACTACAAAAATGATAAACTATTTGTTAAGGATAAATACTATAAATTAACAGAAGCGCTTTCTAATTTGTTAACAAAAAAATCAGATCTTGAAGAAGAATACACATAAAATGACTTAAATAATTACAGAGATATAATTTTATCAACCAATGCCGCATTCCAAGAATATAACCTGAAAGTGAATGTAAACTCTAATAAAATTCTGAAGTACAAAAATATAATCAAACTAATTTGTGATAATTATATAAGAGAATCAAGATCAGAGAAAAACATTCCCAAAAGAACGATTTTTCTTAGAACTCCTAGATCTGCAGAAGGTATAAAATTACAATATTTTCCAAAACAATAAATTTGGATGGACGATATTAGAAAATTGACGTACAGATTGTTAGTTATTCACTGCGAATAAAATGCTGGAAATAACAATTTATACAATGAAAAAGTAAGCATAATGAATATGTTAAACAATCAATTTTCTGAATTTATTATTAATTCTCCAAAAGAAACGACTTATTTTATAAGAGTTTTAAATGTAATTTCACATTCTTTTTGGAATTCTGAACATCATGGTAAGATATAATTTTGGCATTATATAATTAAAATTTGCCAGAAATGCATTTGACTTGTTATAATTATTGCGGCTCATTTATAAAATTAAATGAAAGATTAGAAAGAGGCGACACAGGAATAAGAAAATTAGATGAAGAATGTAAATATCACGATATTGCTTATAGATACACAAAGATTTAGAATCTAGACTCGAAGCTGATAAAATTTTACAAAAAGAAGCAAAAGAAATTATGTTAGATAAAAATACTCCAATTGGTGAAAAAATTGCTTTTGCAGCTTTTGTTTCATAAATGTTTACATAAAGAAAATTGGGATGGGGTATTAAAAATTTTTAATAATTCAATTATTTTTAATTATTCAATATTTTTTTCTATATAATTAAAGGTATCAAATGTGACTTTTGATATGCCCATTAATCAATTAAGAGATTCGGGTATATATAATTTTTTTAACAAAAGATCAAATTGATAGAAAAAATTTAAAAAATTGAAATAAAGAAAAGCTTTCAAATTAACTTTATCAATGACAACAAACAAAAAATTATTAAAATAAAAATCAGGAAGGGGTTTACATTATGGAGGCTTTGAACCATTTTTATTTACTGCTTTAGGTGCACTTGGTGCTTTAGTCGGAGGAGCTACTGCAACAACCTAGAAAAAATAAAAATAATTAGAAGAACAACAGACACGAAGTAGGAATGGGAAATAAATCAGGAAGTGGTTTTGTTGCAAAAAAGAAGGGTAGACCAAACAAATTTGAATATATCCCCATTGTCTAATATATATATTGAAAAACATGTAAAAATATTAAATGTAAAAAATTTCAGGGATATTTATATGATTGACGAATTATCAAAAAACCATGTGCAAAAATTAATGTGCTGTGGTTAATTTTGACATTTAAACAAATCCTGGCACTCATTGGGTTTGTTATTTTAAATAAAATAATTATGTTTACTATTTTGATTCATTTGGAGGTAATATTCCTAATACTTTATTTAATTAATTATTTCAAAAACAAAAATATTTATTACAATGATGATAGACTTCAGAATATATTTGAGAAACTATTAATCATATCTTTAAATAAATTTTTTGACACTAATGCTTATGCTTTAAAAACTGATGTAGATTTAAAGCATAAAACTATTGCTTCTGATTTAGAAGAAGATTTAAATTCAAATTACAATAGTTTTCTTTCTGCTTATGCTTTAAAAACAGATGTAGATTCAAGATACAAAACAGTTTTTCTATTACTTCATCTAAAACTTCTGCTTATGTAGAAAAAACAGATGTAAAAGGTTCGATACTATTGTTTCTGATTATGCATTAAAAATATGAAGATGTAAGATATATCATTGTTTCTGATTTTTTTAAAATATGTATATTCAAAATACAATGCTATTTCTTCTGCTTTATAAGATCAAATAAGTAAACTTTTTTATTATACAATAAATTATGTTTCTCTTCAAAATCGTAGAATTGCTAGTTCAGCTGACCCTGCAAACGAAAAAGATGCAGTCAATAAAAGAGTTTTTAATTTAAAAAAATAGTTGATTATGGATTAGAAATAGATGTAGATTCAAAATACAATACTTTTGTTTCTGATTATGCATTAAAAACATATGTATAATCAAAATACAATATTATTGTTCCTGCTTTACAAGGTCAAATAAGTAAAGTCTGTGTTTATACAATTGATTATGTTTCTCTTCAAAATAGTAGAATTAATCATATGGCTGATCCTATAGATGGAAAAGATTCAGTCAATAAAAAATATTTCGATAAAGAAAAAGCTAATAAATAAAAAAATTAAACCAATCAGTTTTGAATTATTGTGATATACTTGTTAATTCGAAAGTTGAAAAAAGCAAAAAGTTTCTGATAAAGAATTAGATGTTAAATTACAAAATTTAAACCAATAATTTTCGATTTATTGTGATACACTTGTTAACACAAAAGTAGAAGGAAAATAATATATATTTTATCTAACTGCAAAGTGGAATAACATAAGCAATATTTTTCACTTAGGTAATAATCTAATTTTCTTTCTTTTTTTATGGATTGTACTGTTTATAAAATAACTACTGCTAATTTTATTTAACCTGATGATGTTACTGTTATTAAGGAAACTACAAAAATAGATTACAGTAAACATTTTGATGTTTACAGAGGCGATACTTTATCTATTAAAATCAGAAAGATAATTTTTTTTTTATAAAGATGGAATGATAACTGCAACAGGAATATTTGTAACATACAGAGATTAATTACGATTTTACTATTAAATGGATAATACTTGGTGTTTGAAGTGTAAGAAAGTAACCAAAAATAATAATATAAAAATGAAAATACAAAAAAATTTTTTAATTAGCTCAAAAAAGTAAATATTCTATGTGTAATTCTAAAAGGTCAACATTTCATTTAAAAAAATTGGCCACTATAAGAGAAGGAATAATACATGAATCACAAAAACCAGTAAGAAGAAATTTTCCCAGAAATGATGATTTATTGCAAATTGATCTTGTTGAAATGGATACTGAAAATTAAAACAGCATTTCTCATATAAATAATGCATACCAATATATTATTGCAAATATCAATATTTTTTCAAAATATGCATTTACTATATAAATTTAAGATAAAATAGCCAAAAATGTAGCAAATGCTTTAGAATGTATATTGATAAAAACAAAATCATGTAGTATTGAACGTGATAATGGGTCCGAATTTTATAATAAAATATTTAATGAACAAATGCAAAAAAAATAACATCAACCATTATTCTACATTCAGTGAACTTAAACCCAGTGTTGAAAAGAGAAGTCGTACAATGAAGAATAATATGTGGAAAAATTTGCTTTAAATGGCAATTACAAATTGTTAAATATATTAGATTTAGTAAAAGAATACAACAATACAAAACATAGTACCATTAGTATGAAACCAATTGAAGTTAATAGGAAATACGAAAAAAAAAATTAAGACAACAAAAATTTGCGAATTTGTTTACTAAACCGAAATATAAAGTTGGCAATATCGTCCACATCAGTAAAAATTAACAATTTCTTTGAAAAGGTTTATAGTCCTAAATCGACAACAGAATTATTTACTATTTTTTAAGTTTTAAATTATGATGTGCCAACTTACAAACTGAAAGATGCCAATGGAGAAGAAATAAAAGGCAGTTTTTAAGACTACAAAATTATCAATAAACTATCCAAATGAATATTTGGTTGAAAAAATCTTAAAAACTGAAGGTAATAAAATGTATGTTAAATGGTTAAAAGGATCATTCACATAACTCTCGGATTCATAAAACAGATGTTTTGTGAATTTTAATATTTTGTGAAATAAAATATTCTTATGTAATTAAGTATATCAAATGCAAGATATTTTAATGTACATAAAACTCATTCAATGTCATGTTCAATGTTTGTTGAATGTACATTTCACCTATGGTGACCTATATTTTCTTTAAAAATTACAAATGTTTGCAGATAATTATATTGTGCTAATGACCTTTTTTTAGTTGGTTTAAAAATATTTTTATTGTGGCAATGAAAGAATATTTTTAATTTTTCGGCCTTATTTCAACACCTTCAAAACTCAATTGGAGAAACCCATCACCTATGCACTTGGCCGGACTTTTTTTTTTTTAGGGGAGAGGTGTGGGGTTTTCTAATTTTAATTTTTTTTTTAATTTCTGCTACCCTGTTCTCATATGTTGTGGCACCTTCGACATGTGAGAACACCGCATGTATATATCTGTTATGTTACAAGTGTATTATAGAGAGTACTTTGATAGGGTTTGAGAAGTACAATTTAATTTGCATCAGTACTGATACATTGCTGTATGTGCAAGAGCAATTGAAGTGAAGTTTTTTAGCTCAAATTTTGAACGACTTGGTTGATAATTTAATAGTGCGGGTGCCTTCACATTATTAAATAATCCTCTCGATTCGGGTTTTGAACCCCGAATCTTGTGTTGGAAGTCGAGCATCCTACCAAGAGCTAATGTGGTAAGACAAGCGAGGAGATAATTTTAAGCTTCTTGTGGTGCCTTGTGGAGTGTTCGCCACATCGCTACTAGATAGTGACACAGCTGTGATAACATTCCTGTTTGCAGCGAAAGTTCGCTGTGGTCCGGTTGAGGAAAAAGATAATAAATTCTCGTATACAGTTATGTTCACAAGATAGAGTTACATAATAAATTCTTTAATCTTGTTTCTGTATTTCCTATGATTCATTTTTCTATTCAAATCCAAAGTGATAAAACCGTATTCTTGATTACAACAGTTTACACAAATCTTTTAAAAATTTTTATAAGACATATCTCTACCAACAAAATCACTATAAATGTGTTTTTAATTAGTTTCATCATATCTAAATATACACAGAAAATTCATATTATTCCTTTACAATTGCTTTGCTACTTTCGAATAAGTTTGTGATAAATAAAATGTGTCTATAGTTTTATGTCTCCTCATAGTAAAATATTCGTGAATGAAATTCTGATTGCCTAAAATATCATCAAATACAACTAGAGAATAATTTTCACATTGATCTATGCCAAACATTTTGTCATTATTATTTAAAAAGAAAGCTTCTTATTTCATTAAACTTTTTGGATACGGCATCAAAATAATTTTGTAACTGAATATATTTTAGTTGATTTAAACTTTTTGAACAAACATACAATTTATTAGAATTTAGCCATCTTGTCCTATAAATAAAATTTATCATCATATTAGTTTTTTCACACACCTCGGACCAACTATAATTGCTCTTATATTGTCTGGAAAAAGTTCGCCATTCTTTTATTTCAGTATTTTGATATGTAATTAAATTGCTGACACCCCAATTAACTTTTTTCAATTTAATAAGATAATTCTTTGAGTAATAAATGGTGAATAAAGTATTTAAGTTAACAAATAATAGTTCTGTACTAAAGAAATTTCACTATGATATAATTAATCAAAATAAATCCATTGTATTGCTTAGTTTTCATGCGAAAGTTGTATCACCAACTATAGAAAACAATACTATAACAATTGAAAAATTGAGTGCTGTTGATAAAAATGATATTGAATCATAAATTAAAATATAAATTCATTTGAACCAATTCCAACTAATAAAATTTAATTAACATCAGACAATGTAATAAAATAATATTGATTAAATCTATATTTCAAAATAAATTTGATGATCGACTATCTGATATTCTTGGTTTTGAAAGAAATATGACTATTGAAAAAGAATAATTTTTCATTGGTACTAAATACCTAATTTGACCAATTTAGAAAGATAAATGTTCACTGTAATTTGGCATATGGTATGTTTATAAAATAAGATGAATCTAATAATTTAGAAACTGATTAAATTGCTTTTTTCCCCCAAAAAAAATTGGATTTAGAAATTGTATTTTTCACGACTGTATTATTCAATTTTTTATAAAATTAATAGTGATCAATTTAATTACAGGTTTATACAAATTAGAGATGAAAATGGTAAACTAATTCATTTTGATGGTGCTGAAATTGACATTGTTTTAGAAATTAAAAATCTTAGAAATATTTCTATTTTATTAAAAAATACATTTTACTTAAACTGAAATTTAATGTTCTGATATCCATATGGTAAAGTATCTATTTTATTTTGCAGTATAATCGTCTTGTTATCACAAGGGCTTAATGCTATTTTATTAACTTCTATTGCATATATTTCATGCTTCTCAATTCTTATTAAGTTTATAGTTCTTAATCTATTTTCTCATGAAACAAACATTTGTTATGGTCATCAAATGTAATTCGCTTGCTAACAACACACTTCTTTAGAACTTTAGCTCGTTTATTTTCTTTATTATCAACTCTATATGCATACCTTTTAGCTTTTAAACCAACAAATTCACTCCTTGTTTTGCAATTACATTTGTCTTTCATTTTTCCTAAAACCTCTTATTTAATTGAAGAATGTTATAAATATTATCATTGGGATAATGACTTGTATCAAATATATATATATATATATATATATATATATATATATATATATATATATATATCAATGTCTTTACATTTTTGCAAAAATCGTCTGTTTTTACATTTTAAATGTATTAGTTGGTATCTTGACAGCATAATTCAATTTTATCGCCATATTTATGTTTCATTGCCTTATAATGTAAATCGTACATCAATGCTTTTGATATGTCCAATAGGGACACACCAACATAAACATGTTTATTAAATTCTTTATTTGTATTTTTCATATGTATAGCCACAAGATTCTCATTAATTATAGTACTTTTCTTGAAATTTTCTTTTGCTATTAATTTTTCACAAATATTTTGCTTGAAACCAGTCTTATATCCACTCTGTTTCTGTTATTCTCCACTGTTATATCAAAAACACTATTATTCATTAGCTTATAAAAATTCTTCTCGAAATAATTTTTTGCATTGGTTCTCATTGATGTATTTAAATCTATAAACTTCTTCAACAAATCAGACTGAATTAACTTTAATATCCTATGTATTTTTGAGGGTTTGAATCCATCATCTAAACATAGTTTCAAATCGCGATGGTGGATTACATAGTTCCGTTTGATATCTAAAGTTGTGAATAATTTAGATAGATTTGTTTTTGGAACAGTTTTATTTTCAGAGGAAAATGCAAGATCTTTATGAGAATTATGCAATTCTTGTGGGTTTTCTAAATCAACTTCTTTATATGTTCATGTTGTGAATCATCATTTAAATTTAATACATAAGTTTGCCAAGAATCTATTTTAAATTCTGGGTATTCAACACATTCGAAAACACCATATGGAAAATATAGCGACGTTGCACATCCATATAAATTATTTGCATCTAGATATGCTAAATAATTAGACTCTTGTTTTGGATTAAAATCTTCTAAATATTTATTATTTTATTTTACATTTGCTTGCAACATTGTGATATTCCAACTCTTATGCCCTTTTCTACCATTGAAATGTAATAAATCTAATGGTTGTTTAGTCGTTTTTATCATTTCACCCCATGATAAACCTGGTGCTATCAAATTCCATACAGGATCTAAATCATATGCATTTATACATATATATCTGAAATTCTCGAATACATTTGCTAACAATAATACATCACTTATTTAGATATAAATCATGATATTCGGCAAGATTTTTAATATTAAGTTGATTCCATATACATTTAGCATGTTCATATGCATTGTCACTTATGTCAGATTCGTTTACTTTGTTGTAAAATTAAATTTTTTGTGGAAGTTGTTTCTTCGAATTTCTTACAACTATCCATATAATCATATGGATAAACACCCTTTCTTATAACTAAATTGACTTGATTTTTTGGAAAATGTTTTTGTGTATCATTTGATCTTTAGTTAAATTAGATTATAATTGATCTAAACTACTGGCCATTAATTTAAATGTGTCTATAAACCTCATTTGTAAATTTTCTGTTTGTTTCCCAAAAGTGAGAAACTTTTCTTCATTATTCGCAATTAAATCTATGTTCCCCATCATATCCTAGCTCTTTAATTAATAAATGTGTATCATATCCATCTAAATCATGAAAATAGATTGGAACAAATGGGGTAATTTTAATTCTTGGTTGCACTGGATTGATGTATTTTCCAGTTTAGTGATCACGCTGATGTACTTTCACATTAGCCTTTGAATATTCACACTGAAATACTGTACAGTTTTTGGATTCATAATAAAACATAATTTCTTCTTTTGTTAGACGATACATTCCTTATTTTTGTTCATGTACTTGCCCAATCCATTCTACTTCCTTTTTCATACAACGTATAAACTCCTTATGTGCATTTGGACCTCGATATACAACTGGTGGTTTAAATTCACCATATTTATATACAATATAATAAGAAAAACCAGAAACTTCATGTAACTGATGCTTCATTGTGTATGATTCATCATTTAACTTTAAATCAATTTTATTTATTTGATCATTAGTAAGATTATATCTTTCTTTAAGTGCTTCTCTATAAAAACCATTATCAATATCTTCTGCAGTTAAAACAGGGTATTTTTGGATCAATTTAATTTTTTTTATTTCTCTTGGGTTTGGTTTAGTGATTGATATTTTCTTTAGAATCGATTCAAAATCTGTGTATAATGCGAAACAAAGCTTAATTGTAGTATTATATTTTTTTTTTTTATATTTTCTCCAATTTTGAAGGTACATTGATTTTAACTGATTCCTTTTTTTGTTTATATAATTTTTCTTGAGATGTAAAGAATTGAAGACACATATCGCATATATAAGTTTTACCATGGTTATTATTGTTTGCATTGAAAGCAACCTCAATAAATCTTTTATCCAACCGTGGTGTAAGTTTTGATCATAGCTGAAAAAAAGTAAATTTATGTAATTTTAATTTTATTTTTTGTAAGCGTTAATGGATATGCCATGGGTTTCTTACCTTCAATAAAGTGTACATTTATAGATGAATCAATTTGAGTTTCTATTTTTAATATATCATCAATTTTAATTGGATATTCATATTTATCTATTATTTTATCTATATTAAGCCCCACGGTCTTAAATTTAGTTACTCTATCCAAATTTTTGTCTGCTGGAAACAGTGCATATTTTATTGCCCAAATGAAACATTCTGATCATTTTTCACATTAATGAATGCTTTTTTATTCTTAAACACTTCTGGTAGATCAATATATGTTGCTCCATTTAATGGTTTATACTTATTTATAGCTAGTTGTATTCAAATTATTTTATCTTAAGGCCATCCTGAACCCCTTCTTTGTAATTCAGATAAATGTGTAAGTAATTCATGTTCAATAATTTTATAAATCTTTGTAAATTCTCCTTCATTTAATATTCTATGAATATATTACCGAAATATAAATAATTCTACTTGATTATTTTCCTGCTTGCGATAGTAGGTATATAGTTGAATGGTTGTTTTAAACCCTCTAAATGTCCTAAGAAGATCATGTATTACCTCCAAAATCTTATTTTTTATTGAAATTGAAAATTGATTAGGCTGTATTAAATTAACAGGAATTTTCAATGTTATATGTTGATGTCCTACCTTTAAAAGCTGTATTATCCCTGTAATTGTTATTGGTTCTTTTATTTCTTTTGCTGAAAAACACATTAGTAGAGTAGGGGAATATTTCTCTTAATTCTTCTCTATCTTGCTTTATAATTCATTGATATTAACATATTATAAAGACAATTTTGTAAAATTATTTTTTGTTATCCATTCGGTTATCCACTTTCTTTTATTTGTAGGCTTTACAAATACACTATTAGATAATGGCAATATTTCTTTTAATTTATTTCTATTTTTTGAATATATTTCTCTAACATTGGCATATGAATTTGGTAATTTTGCTAAGTTTCTTTTTCTTTTTAGTTGAATAATCACCATGATGAATTTCCTATGCATTGTATAATTTAGTATTTTTATGCTTTTTGAGATATAGTTTACAAACATATTTTCCACATTCACATAGTACGTTCTTATTTTTCTTAAACTCATCATGAATTATAGCATATTCTCTACAACATTTGTTTGCAGGTGTTAATATGCTTATCTTTTGTGTGTTTATGAGGTGGAAAACTTTCTATGGTTAAAACTTCAGCACACTTTTTACATTGTTTAAGAATTTCATAATTGTTGTGCAGCGATTCCATTTTGTGTTTATTTAAAAGAAAAAATCTAATATTAAAAAAAATATTTGTTTTAATATTATTATAATATTTAGTTCGATGGTTATTTTTAATTTTAATTTTGTTATTTTTAATATTATTATTGTTTAAATATTATTACTATTTTTAATTTACTATCTTTTTTACTTTTAATTTTTTTTACTATTATTCTTTTCCTTTAAATAAATACAAAATGGAATCGCTGGTGAAAAGATTAACAATTCATATGAATTGACTAAACTACAAGACCTAGAAAAAAAAGTATGTTCCTTCCGAATATAAATTTCATGGTTCTAAGTTCGGAAAAAAATTACTTGTATTTTAGATGATAAATATAAAATTACTTTACCAGATCGCTATGTAAGCATGTTTGATAAAAATGCTTTAAAATTAATAAATGAGAATATAAGATTTATAACATATAAAGGTTTAAAAGAAATTAAAAATGGAAAGATTTATGCACGATTTAGAATTGTCTTAAAATATATCAATTCTATTGATTTGAATCTATCAAATATCTTTTTTTTTTTATTTTTTATTTGATTTTAGCTTAAAATTTTCTGTTTTTTAAATTGACAGAAATTCTGTACGACTATTTTTGAAAAATAAAAATGGGAAAATTTGCTTGTTTTTGGCTTAAATTTACGTGATTTTTAACTAAATTTGCTTGTTTTTGAGAAACGAAAAATTGAGTTTGTAGAAACACGAAATAGTTGCTTGAAATGTATAAAATCACTTGATGTTGGCTTTAATTTGCTCGATTTTTCGACGAGTTTCAGATTTTATGTGAGGTGAGCCAGAACTCCCCTTTTAAATCTACTATTTTTGATGCAATTCTGAGAAATAAAATAACTCTTAGGCTCCAATTTTTTTAACTGACGTCTCGTTGTAATAAAAATACTACTTTGGGTGACACAAATAAAAGTTACTAAAGGCTGTTCACGATAAAGTGAACACTTTTGAAATTAACGTTAGAAAAAAGTCACTGCCGCTACCTGCGTACATTTTAACGGGCGCATTGGGTAACATTTGCCCAGTAAAGTTGGTAGAGATGGAGGGAAAGAAGTTCCATATCTTAACGTCCTAACAAAAAGTGTTAAGTAACCATTTGTGATAATTTAAATTATTTCTTTCCCTTTTTTTTTAGTGCGTCGAAGTGTAAAAATGAGCAGATTTGCAAAATATATACTTTCCTAATAATTTCACAGTTTTACTTGACCGACGCATGAATACAGTGACGAGACCCATGGTAGTCTTAATTTTACATAATGCGGAAGAATGCGCAACGTGCATACAAGTAGATCGCGTGTAAAGCTGCAGGACAGTAACTTGTTAAGTATTCTTCGGGTCTAGAAAAACTTCAGTACAATCCATTTTCGTGAATATATGTAATTCCAAAGCTGAGCCTGGTTTGTTGCTGGTACGGCACAAAAGAAATATAGGCATGATGTGTATTTTTGTGTAATGTCAACGAGATAAGCAGTGGTTTGTGCGACTATACAGAAATTAAATTTGGATCTTCAGCGCCAATTAGTACAAAACTAGCTTAGGTGCATCGCGGCTTCATGTTTAGTCAACCAGTAACCATTTTCTAGTTTACTGCTAGCATGATTGTTTTACGTTGTTCAAGGTCAAATTTGAGATCGGATCCATAACTTATAGTGAAATCGCAACTTCTGTTGACGCCGCAATCAGCAATGAGGCTAAGGACTTCGTAGGAAAGTTGGCGGCAGGAACCGTGATTAGACTAAGGGCGCCATCGCACGGAACTCAGAGCTACTTCACTTCAAACATGATCTGCGTTGTACACGCTTTCATTGTCTTCCAACTTGTTCGTGTAGTAGTTACTTCGTGGTTCAACTGAACTGAATGTAGAAGTTCACCAGAACAACATTTTTTCCGTGTTTCGCTCACTCTTAACTTTTACAAGAAAAGTCCTTGGAAACCCAGTTGCCAAGAAAATCCTTTTGTAAAACTACAGTTTTCTTGTAAAATCTGCAAATATATGTTTGTAATATTACAAATGATAGCCTTGTATTACAACTAATATTAGTGAAAAGTGTACTTTATTTTTCTAGAAAAGAAATATGATGAACTAATAATAGAGAGTAATTAAAAATAACATATATTTCAAAATTCAAAATATAATTCACGAAATAAAAAAACCCTACAAACCAGCATAGGGACTAAAACCCAATCCGCTTGAATTATTAGCCCGCACCCTCCACAAGACCAACTTGACTAACAAACCACTTATTTTTATATTGAGTATAGCTTCAAATACCTACAAAATAATATGACGTTATTTGATTAAGAAAAATATATTTGTTTCATTTTAAAAGTACTGTTGTTGAGTTGAGAGATTTGGATGTCTCTTCACAACCAGGTCTTGAGAGCCGATTTAATTGGATTCTGTGTAGCTAGGAAACAGTTAATAAGTAATACGGTAACGTTTTATTGGCATAGTAGTTTTCTTATGAATATTTGAGTTTTTTCAGTGTTTTACGTTATTGAAACTTGCAATTTACTTCTTGTTATACGTAAATACACTTTATATAACCCATAGTTTTTGCACAAACAGATATATACGGTTCTACGTTGTTGATCTTCCGCCATTGTCCTGAAGCTCGTGGATACGGGTCAGTATAGTATTAACATTTCCTGATGTAAGATGTTACTAGCACGGCCTTTGTAGTTTTACAAATGAGTAGTGTTAACAGATATATATTTGTACTGTTACACACAATTTCTCAGTAAAAATTAGAATTATTTTACAGTGTATCATTGACAACTCTGAAATAAATATACAGAAGCTTTGTAATGCTTGAAATTAGCAGGATTTTGTGCATTCATTAAATTACATAAAAAGTCAAGTCTAAAAGCAATATTCAGTACGAAGTTACAGGCAAAATATGATAAGTTTGATTAAAACTGAGAAATATAGAAACATGATAAGTTCTGGAAACTATACTAAATAGTAACGAGAATGATTTTTTTTTTGATTAGGACTCATTTTTCCTGATAACCTCATTAGTATGATTCAAGTTTGAATCAAACTTCCCATGACAATCTTGCAAATGAGTGAAAATATTTAGGTGGCTCTTGATAGCGAGGTTTTCAAAGCTGATAAGGCTGATTGAGGTGGATATGGAGCAGCTCCGGAATGAAAAGGTGGGGGAAACGGGAGATCCCCGAGAAAATCCGCCGACCAGCGGCATCGTCTAGCACGATTCAATCTTGTAAGTTTGCCGCAAGCTGATGTACTAGCTAGCAAGCTTTAATCAAACTTATTAGTTCCATGTGTCAATATTGTAGCAAGATTTATTAGTTGTACTTGATCTTTACTGGCCTCGGCAAGCTGGAAGAGTAATTCAAGTCATTTGCAAGCTTGCCCTAAGCTAATATGTGCCAGTCGTGAGAAATCCGATTTGAATCATGTTTCGGTCATACATGATATGACAAGACTACGTATATATAGCAACAGACTATGAATAACAATTAAATAATGCTTGAAAATTTAATTCTGAGGAAAATAAAACACGAAATTCCACAGTGACAGAAAGAGCCACATAGAACATCAATCTAATAGTTAATTTGTCGCTTGTAAATAAGGGACGTTAAGCCAAATTACTTTTCCGCAATTACTTAACTCCATTCGTCTTCAGATACCACTAGCATGCAACAAAATATATCAGCGTTATTATATAGCTACGTTGCAATTTGAGAGCTTGTATAACTGGCAACTGAATTTAGACTAAAGAAAAATTGTACAAGAAAGCATTCCAGCAGAAAAATACAACATACTATTTATTTAATTTTATAGTAGCTCCAGAATAGAATTTATTAATTACAATTTTATCGTTTACAGAAATTGCAATTTTTTTATTTCAATTGGCGTTCGTAAAGAGCACTGATGGTAAAACAATAGTGCAATATATATACATATATATATATATATATTATAATAACCAACTTCCTATGTACGCTTTATTTCCTCTTACATCCTTATACGTATGCACTCTGTAATATTCGAAATCAAATATCATCGAATTTGCTGTGTAAGTAATTCGACAGCGATCCCAGTAAAAATTCTGCTTCTGTTATTACTTTTACCAAATTCTCGAACTACCCAGCGAGGTGACGTAGAGGTAAAACAATCGACTTTGCAATCGGGAGGGTCCGGGTTCGACTCCCTCTCCGGCCATCCTTAATTCTGTTTGCATGATTTCCAGAAATCACACAATACCGACGACGGGATGGTTCCTATAATTGCATGCCACGACTACCGATTCCTTCCCCGCTTCTGCTACACTGAGCTACTTGATCAGTTTTTAATGACCTAGCTGCCTGCCTGACATTCCTAACGTTTTGATTTAATGCCCCAGAAACAAAAAAGTACCGTATTGACAAAACTTCAAGATAAAAAAGCTTTATTATTTTAAGAGATATTCTGCTCCCTTGTATTGTACGCTGAACAGAATACACGCACTGAGAGAAAGGCTAACAAAGTATGTGTTTTTGTATACAGCCAGAAACATGCTTCGTTACCCCAAGAAAATATTTTTTTGAGGAAACAAAATTTTCAGAGCCACAAAATTTATTTCATTCATCAGATTGTCAACAAAATATTTCGTCGAATCAACTCTATATATTTGTTTGGCCACTCTTTCGATTGCGTTCGTTCGAAAATACAGCTCGAGAGTTTGTTTGCATGTTTTTGACAATTTGAATATCAACAGTTTTTGTTAGCTTAGTAGTGGTATAAACATCTTAATAATACAAGTTTAATAGGAAACTAACATTAAGTTAATGCTGTAAACTTGGAGCATTCAAGTGTCCATGTTGTCCAGTATTAGACATGTACGTGTATCAAAGCATTCCAGTTTCGTCTGTAGTCACTTTAGGTGAGGTATGCTAGTGCGTATGGCTCGGGCACAGATGATCTAACTTTAAATCTCGGTCAGGCTTTCAAAGATTTTATATTAGCCGAAAGTGTTTAATGTAAGTATATAGTCAAACAAATCTTTGTTTGTACCAACCAAATCTTGGTTTGGGGCAGCCAAATAAGAACAACAAAATAATTTGGTTACAGCAACAAAATATTTCAATGTCCCTGTACAAACAATCAACGTGTTTGTCCCAAACTATTTTTGTTTGATTCAAGAAAGCATTTTTTTCAGTGTTAGCTTTGTACTATCAAATTTTCTTTCATTTAATACTTACGTCCCTCTCTTGCCATTCTCTAACAAATCGTTCTTGAATTATGGTAGCCATATTTTCACTGATATTCACTTCAATTCTCGTATCACTCATTACTCAAGTGATATATTTTCTAATTCCATCTTCTCTTCACTTCATAATTTGAGTTCCCAATCTCTCCAACTGCTACCTCATTTCTTAAATTGCTTTCCCGATGTAATACGTACGATACGATGTTTATGCCGCTGGCTTGAGCTACCATGTTTGCTATTAGTGTTTTGCTTGGTATATATTGAATCCTACGATCAATTTCCGAATTTATAGAAGAATACTTAGTTTATATAATTTGTATTTTAATATTACTTATTTAAAGTTAATTTTTACGTGCACTTCTACTGTCGCTGGCAATTGTCATTTCTGACTCCACGGATATATACACTATTATTAGGTAATGAACTGAATTTAAAGTAGGCGTACATACCTGATTGAAATCGTTTCTGCAATGCTGACAAACTTTCAACTTTGAATATCTTGTTACAACTATGTCTGTTTTAAATTAACTCATATAATAGCACCTAGCACAATCGCACAATGTAGTGAGAGGAGCTACAGGACAACTTGGGTTAGAAGCGGGAAACTATGTTCAGATCGCATCATCAATGAAATTTACCAAGGAAACATCTGACATCTACATTTGTTCGTTGGGTAATATTAACAATTAATTTGCAAAATGGTTTTCTTGTCCTTGAGTTTCTTTAAGAAGTTCTCAAAAAAGTTCGGTTTATATATAGCAAATCATTTATCATAGATGATTTGCAAAGTTGCCATTCTGAAGATTATGTATTGTGAACCAATTTAACAATCTCACTAGAGAAATTTTAATATCTTCCTGGTTATGGGTTTGTAGAACTTTACTAATTCTGATGAAATAAGTTACTATCGGTAGTACATATTTAAAGAAACACAAAATCTAACAACGCAAGTAATCATAAAACAGAGACATTCTTGCTCCTAGGAATACAATTTTCAATGCATATAATTGAAAAACACTCATCTCGTTAATTGCATACATAAATTTTTACTCTGAGAAAATGTCTTTAGTAAGGCTTATCAGTAGTTGACCTATCTTCAAATCAATAGCAGGCTGATGTATGCAGTGTTTTGAAGGGCACTGTCACCGCTGGTGGGCAATAGACTGTGTCATTCAAAAAGAATGGAAAAAAATAGCAATGGTCGTTAAGTAATAGACAAATGGCATTCAGTGTGGTTCATTAGAAGAAAACAGAATAAAGAGCTTTTAAAGAAGACTTATGTTTGTATTGAGTAAAGCATGTGAAATTACAGCGGCTTCAAAACACGATCTCGTGTTCGTGTGTTTTTGTAGTCGATAGACATGTTATTACGAGTCTAGTAATATTCCTGAGTCTCACACAGCATTGACATAAATTGTGGATAAAGATTCACATTTTCGCGCAGACTCTTGGTAAGAGAGAAACTTGAAAGCCGTGCTCGGGTTGCTGCCGTAAACTAAAACCCGTTCAGTTACCGCGTCTATGATCGTGGAAACGTTTCACATGCCAGTACTATACACAGCACACGATAAGTGCCCAGTCTTCCTCGTGGATAATCTGGTTTTATAATTTTTCTAAACTTCTTTGAAATGAATGGTTGATTCCAGCATCGTAGAGTGCGCAGCGCCTTGTCTACTAGTTGCAAGATCCAAGATACAACCATTAAGTAAAGATATACATTAGAGTGGCCATGGGATAGGAAAAAGTCTGACCATTTTTGTATGTTAGTTCCGCTGTTGATCCAGAGGAGCGCTAGTGTTATCGACGAAGTTATCAGCGCTGTGTTGCCACTTCTGCAGCCGGTAAAAGTATGTTATAACCCCGGCCTCAGCTCACCCACGTGTTAGTTCAAGGTCTGCCAGAGGCGAGCCTGTCACACGCCAGTTACCAGCATTCGTTGCAGCTGTGAATACCCAACTCATGATTTATTAGTGGCTGCCATGGCATGTGTTTCGTTTGTCGTAGAATTATGTGTATGCGGAAGTATGCAGCGATATCAATTACTGTTTGGTTTTATTTACCTCTGCGAAAATAAACTATCTTAATATATAACGATCATTGTTTTTAAGTATAATCTATTATTTTACTATAATTTAGGTGTTCATAATAAAACATGAGCACTGTTAGAACTTACAATTAAAAACTTCATATTAATCATGAATGATGTTATACATCATAGTAAACTTATCATTCCGATCTTATGTGAAAGGAAATGGACAGGAAATAATTGTTCAATAATGAAGAAATATATGTTAGACGCACGACGGTCTACAATTGAACACAATGTTTACAGTTTGGGGTTGTGATCTACTACATAGGTAACTGTTGGTACAAATTATCAGTGCGTTCAATGTGTCGATTCAAGCGTCATTAAGGCTGTGTCTGTACCTAGGAAGTCACTTAATATGTATATAAGCATACTCCACTCGGCTCGATACGTGGTACATTCCGCTATACATAAATATTTGCATCCTTTACAGCAACTAGTTAGCTGATAAGATTCCGAACAAGCATTTTGACGGAAAACACATACTGAATATGTGCTGGAACGTAGGCGCATAGCTTCAGAATTATAAAACCATTAAGAGCTGTAGTTGGAAAGCGTATAACAATGAAAGTGTTCCTATTAACCAATCATAGACTTTAAACGAGAAAGGAATGAATATATATATATATATATATATATATATATATATATATATATATATATATATATATATATATATATATATATATATGTATATATTTGAGTCAATAAACGCAGTTATCGATAATGTATCATTAAAACTGGTAACAAACTATAGGTAAATTTCCTTTTTACACTAATATTGGTATTAATAAAAATTAAATGTCGGATATTGATATAACGTTTTCACTCATTAATGGCTTGCCTTCTAAAAATATTGGCAGTGTTCTCATTGCTCTGCATACTAACTAAAAATTCAATCTCACGCCCGGTTTATAACAAATCACGACGAAAACTCGTTATATTTATCCCGGCTCTTCTAGATCATTAAAGGTTAGATAGTATACATTGTTAAGAACTTTGCCCAGTGGCGTTTCCCAAAAGGTAATACCTCCATTCCACTCTTTATAAAAATAAATATTAGGGATAACAACTATGAACTGCATATAAATTGATTTTCAAAATAGTATCTTATGGGCTGTAAGGATGCGAGACGTACACACATTCGTTTCCTCGTGTACGTGCGTATGTCATTTCCCGAAACATGTACAATATTTACGTACGTAGACGAATGTGAACGCTGTAAGAGCGTGCGTCTCATTAAGCAGAAAACCTTATGCACACTGCGGGAAAAGGACATTAATAATCACGCATAAGGTTCAACTCTAACAAATGTTTGTTATAAAGCGACAATACAGCTGTCGTCTATGTAAGATCCACATTTACAATAATGATGTGCATAAGTGGATATCGTCTGAAAAGTTGGCAGCCGTGTGTGTTTATATATACACGAGCTTAACACAGCACACCATTGGATATTCTACATTGAAACCTCAGACTTACAACAATGCGAAAAACGTTGACACTGAAGTGTTTATCAGAAATGTTTACACTAACGAACGCATGAGAACTAGTCATAACAAAGAAAATATCAATATTTAACTTCGGACTATGTACATTACAAAATATAATTATTTCTGCATTAAACATCTATTGAATGCAATTACTCGATTTCAATCACTAAAAGGCAAGCTAAGGCCGTGTCCGTTAGGACAAATTCGTTATTTTGCAATTTGTAATTTTGTAGGTTTCAATTCGGACGTTGTCGACAGTCACTTGTTTAGAACTTGCGGCAACACATGCTTACACTAACAGTGAAAATATGTTTTATATAAATTAAATGCTTATAATGGACGTAATATTTCTACGGTCATTACTGTAATGCTACGAATATGTTAATAAACAAGACAATAACATAATATCCAATACCGACTTAAAAACAAAACATGTGTTTCGAAATATATAAACAAATCACAGCACTTACTTGCTTTTTAAAACATGTCTGGTGTATTTTATGAACAGTAATTTGTTTAAAAAAAAAAAAGTTTTAAGTACGAATTAGCGCATGTGTTTTGAATGTAAAAACCAACAAGGCGCTGATTTTCTAATTTTGTATTTTTGCTAACATCCGCTGTATACAAGATACAAAATATCAATTTACCAAATATGTCACAGTGTTTGTATAAATTATCGGGTCACGTGATCGATTTATCAACACAATCTGCCATTTCGAACACGGCCTACGTTTACAATACAAAACCTAAAACATTTAGAATTATGCAGTAGGTGCTTCTCTGTCGTACAGAAACACGTCTTCTGTATTAGCAGTTTTCCATTAAAATTTTAATTCTTAATTCCAGCGAATTTAAATAGGCAGCAAGCATGTCATGTTTACTTTTGTTCCTAACAACACCTCGTAAGAAACAACCATATTGAAGCAGATCATATTTCAAAGCCAACATTTGCTATTAGAGAAGTTTATTTTTTTGTGAACAAATATGATTGTCAACATGTGTACATACACGACTTTGTCATATTGTTTTATACTTACATTGCCATAAATAACAGTTTCCCACCAACAATACCGACTGCTCTGTACTGATTGGTCGAAGCCTCATCATTTTTTCTAAAGATATAAAATACGACTATTTATTTCAATGCTTACGGAAATCCCACAACGCACTGGGAACCGAAATATAAGAGAAAACGTATTCGTTTCTTCTGCACACATCTTAACGCATAATATAATGCTTAAATTTTTCTATTGTAAACCCAGCTTTACTTCAGACGTCGCATCTTACGCTGCATTACGGTGTGCAGGTGTGTATAAACGCAGCCAAATCAATACATTTATCTGTTCATAGTGTACATTTGTTACCAAGAATAAGAGTAATATTAAACAGAAAACGGGATCAAAGTAGAAAGGGCGGGATTCTATTTATTGAACAAAGTGCTTGGTTTTGTTAAAGAGGGTGGTTAGGAGGCAAGGTGGAAGAATGTGACACATGAGAGCAGCATGCGGATGCATGGCGAGGGAGTGGAGTTTTCATGTATTCTGGAATGTTTGTCGTCCCTTAGCCTACAACTGGATAATAACAACAATTTACGAACACTATGTACAAATTGGAATGATTTATGTCATTAGGGCATTCTCGTGTGTTAACTTAGTGGCATATTTACATAATTATAATTTACTTTTCCTAAAGTAGTTATGTTCTGGGTGCCCCATGTTTTGTTGGATGTTTTTCGTTAACGACCACTCATTTTATTTGCACTATTATACTAAACTAACGAAATATTTTATAACATGTACGATCATCTTCTTAACAAGGAGAATTAATTGATACAGCATGTGTAGATTCGATTCGTTTATCTTGGGTATTTTCTCTTTTTTACTAGCATCCCCTGCCACTTAACAATGTTAATAATAATATGTTAGTATAATACCAGCAGTATGTAGTGTATCATATTTTCAAAACAGGTTTTCTTCCGATATTTAAAAAGGATTTCAGTAGTTTCTGGTGCTTAAATTCTGTGAGAGGCGTGAGTCGTTTAAGCCGGCATTACACTCATGGGCACAACAGAAGGCATACAAGTTTCTATAGCAGAAGGGAAGAAAGAACGTATCCGTTCATACCCACACGTTATCTAAAGTGTTGATAGAAACTTTTAAATGGTAGGCAAAACAACTCGTAGAGGACAGGGGTACAAATGCAACCAAATTGTATATGTAGGTGCTTTGTGGTGCATCCAATAGGTACGACGATTATTTATTTTTGCCCCTGAAGACTGCATTGGTTTGGATTTTAACGTACGAGTACTATTAATGCATGGAAAATGTTATGAGTAACGGCACTGCTTATGTATGGAAAACAAGGTACTGTATTCACATGTATGTACGACGGACATTTATGCCACTCAGTAGATGATTGGCAAATTATTTAAACCAGGGCGTAGCTAGGAATGGTCTCGTGTAGTGGAAAAAAAGGGGGGGGCCCGTGGAGAGAGAGAGAGAGAGAGAGAGAGAGAGAGAGAGAGAGAGAGAGAGAGAGAGAGAGAGAGAGAGAGAGAGAGAGAGATATTTATATTTATGAAAAAAATAAGAAACCAGTATTATTACAAATTTATAGTTACATAATTATTTATAATCAATGGCTTCATGTACAGATATGGAACCACTTAATGCTATACACATTCTTCATGTTCAAAGAAGATCACATATCCCTTGAATTAACATAAAAAATAAAACTTGTAATTTTGTTTTCAAATTTTATTTTCATTTAGATTATTGGGGGGGGGGGGATATGTCCCAATATATTTCCCCCCATCCCGGCTACGACCCTGTTTTTAAATGTGTATCTTTAATGAGCATAATAATCAATCTTGTGCTCTCCGTAATTAAACACGTTGTTAAGGTTATGCAGCCAAAATAACACAGAACTGTTACAATACTAAACTTAAGGCTCTCATTACTCACACTATACAGATCAAATTATCTGCTCTAGAAAACAATCGATGTGATTAGCAAACAACCACTGCTCGTAGACTGTATTGTGCTGGTATTTGCGTATTATTAGTCTAGACAAAGATATTCTGGAAATAAACATTTTCTAACAATAAACTAAGTTATAACAGCCATAATGTTTCACATAAAGAAACTCGATACTCGTCGGAGATTCGAGCTCTAAAACCTACAATTACGTAGCACAGACCTGCGCACTAACTCACTGAGCTACATAAACCACTTAAAGTATACGCGTGTGATACGACATTATATACAACATAAATTCACAGTTTTCGTGTATTTTATAAATTGGTGTTTATTCTTTTGTTATGACCGTGTGAGTAATATGCTACGTTTCCCGTTATTTATGCCTACATTAGGTTTCATTTTGTTCATTCATATGTTTTATAGAACTTGTAATCTTTTCGTAAACGTATATATACGACGTGAGAAAGGAACTCGGTTGTCCGTCATCTTGTCGTTCCCAGCGTGTGGGTATAACAGACAATCAGAACACTTTCTACTGTTGTGGCGTTGGGTCTGGAGGAACAGAGATTGAGTATGAGTGAGAGAGAGGGTAGATATCAATTTGGCAACGCCGCCGACATTCCCCACGCTCACGCCACGAAAACGGACTAGCGCGACGTGGTGTTATCCCTCGAACTACATCTGGAGTGGTCAGAAAATTTAACCTCGGGAAGTCCACTCTAAGTATAACTTTACTCAATGGTACAACCAATAGAACTTTATAGATGTTGATATGGCCAATGCTAAAATGGTTTAGCAAAATGACCTTTGCCAGCTTCAAATATTAATTGACCAATTGAAAACACTGTTCTCTGGGATCAATACATGTGCACAGATCCATGAAACCACGAGAGATGTTCTTCTTGAAGAGGAACAGCATGCAAGTAGGACACATATGCCTACAAGGCAGGTGATTCTAACCATAAAGCCATGTATGGGCTGTTCACGAAAAAGTTAACACTTTTGAAAGCCCTCTCATTTAGAATGATAGTCAATAATTACATTACATTTTAGCCTTAGACGTTAACTTCCGAGCGTGGTGGAATGTACACGCTGTGTTTATTACTTACATGGCAGTATTTATTTAAAAATGTTGTTAAAGGATAAAAAGTAGCTGAAAGGAGAAAGCAACTAGGGCCTCAGAAGTGCTCACTTTACCGTGAACAGCCTATATTGGGAAAGATGTCAGTATATATAACCGCCCAGTCACAGACATGAAGTTGCTGCTATTTTTGTGTGCACTGTTTCACCAATGCAGAATAATCTCAAAATGTATCCAATCGATAGCCCTGCACGCGACTGAAACACTTGAACTTAAGATAAATTAACTTGTGATGGTTCGGGTTAAATTGTTTAAGGAGTATTTACTTTCTCCGTTGCCTACGCTGACTAAAAATTTTACCATATCGAAAACAAAACAGAGCAAGGAGCAAATACATTTAAGAAAGACATTCGCCTAAAAGAGATAAAATATCAAAATGAAACTGTTCACACAGAGAAATAACGATGTCTGTGGATGTCATGGCCGTGGCAAATGCACTTGCGTGATTTAAATCGCCTTTCCTTTTACATAGTATGCCAAACAAATTGCAGCCCATAAAATAAACAAGAATAGCGGGCGAGTAGGTCTACATGTTGTATAGTTTGAACCATTTTGTAAATTAACCTGTAATACTATATTTTAATGCGTGTTTTTGCAGTTTAAACTAACGTGGGGTAGATTGAGAATAAGCGGCTCGTTCCTAGGCGACCATTCGCAGTACCCATGGCTTTGAGATTCCACAAACGCTTATGTGAACTACGTTTATTTTTATTAATTTGCCTTGTTATCGTGATTATATCGACTGTATCAAATTTATTGCATCGTGTAGTTTTTTAATTGACATAAAAACTGCAGAGAGTTCAGTTATATTTCGAGTGAAAATCAGCTACACGGTATAGATGCGAATTCAAGAACACGTGATTTAATTTGACTTCGGTCAGAGATGCGCGATATTGACAAGCTTGTAGGGTAGATGTGGTCCAGAGGACTAAGGTGAGGCGCCGGTTACGTCTCTCAAAATTGCTTCAGCTACATTTGAACATATTTATGTGTCTATATTGTCTATATGTTATTATATTTTATCAGAATAACCGATATTCTATCTACATGTTAAACAAGATCCCAAGTGCGTTGAACAGAACCACAAAATTACATTACTCATTGTGATTCAAGTCCGTTAGAAATGTTAACGTCCATCTTTTCGGTTGCACTTGGCACTTGGTAAGACAATATCGACTATTACTGTTCCGCTGACACGATGAAGTTACACGTAATACGGCGATATGTCATAGAAGTAACAAGAAGGAAAGGTTTGCGTATACAAAACTTTACTGCTAGGATGGTAGACTGAATTGCAACACTGTAAATAAGTTCTTTCCGCCGTTTTAAATTTTGAGATTATAAAAGAATTAAAGGCTTCTAATTCAAATGTATGAATAAGAATAGTAAATTGGCAGTATATGCAGTATGGCAGTTGTCTGTTGTATGAAATATTATATTTTATGCGATTTCAGTTTAACTTTAACAGTAATGAAGTATAACTTTTACATGTCTCGAGAAGTAACCCTTGACAATAACTTTTAAACAATTTTTTTTCTTAAGAAATCAGCTTAATCTAGTAAAAACGATATACAATTCTATAACAAAATTCGTAAAATATATTGCCAACAGTTATTTTATGACTGAAAATACTGCCACATACTGCCTTTTGTAAATTTTACTCTAATTCTAAATTACATTGCTCATTTGCAGGTATAGGCAAAGAAAAAATTTACAATTAGTTGCTACGAAGTAATGAATACTACCGAACCGGTCGACAAAGATCTAAGAAGCAAATAGGATCGTAGTAGTTATTAAACCATTGACTACAAACAGTAAATTGTCTATGAAACGGAATGACAGAAACTAGACCAGAAAACAACCACAATGGAAGAAGCTCATGTAGTATATATAATTGCTGATCTAATAACAAGACTTTTTATATGTAAATATGTTTATAAAGTGACCAAATAATGGTGTAAGTAACAATACCCTGAATGACGAAAGCAGTTAAGTAGAGCAGACATATCTGTGTATTTCCCATACATCCATGGTAACGTTCCTACAGTTTCCCAGGAAAAAGTCAAATATGTAGGGAAGTTCTCAACTTTGTATAGTAGTGATGCTAAATATTCCCTTATTTTCAGCCTACTACGTAGTATTGTTTCCAATCACAATATAGGTTAAAAACTTCCATTACAGTTTAGGAAGTATACCAGATTTTTTTTTGCTGTGTAGGTATTTAAAATCGTCATATTACGATTTCATATAAAATACTCGCACTAGAATCCTGTAAAATACAGAATTGACATTCTAACTTTCTCTAGTTTTATTTTGTTTTTGTGAATAGGCATTTTTCCAATTTAAAACATGTAAATTCGTTCAATAAATACACATTCTAATAGGTAATAAAATACGTGTCTGGGCTGCAATTATGAGCCCTTGTTTGAACTTCACTTTTGCAAAACCGGCTCATCAATAGCACCTTTCATTGCCGAAATATTTGCGGTGCAAGTTGTCGGTGGTTCATCCCGTATGTTGTTTTGTTGTTAATCCATGAGGATGATGAAATATTAGAAATTGAAATCGTAAAAATGTACTAATACTTTTAAATTTTCTTTTTCACCTTCAATGGGCTATTCGTTTTAACTTTTAAAACTTAAATTTATAAAGGCTTTTTTAGATTTGAGAAAGCTCAATTTTTTTTACACATGATTAATTATAATAATGATATAATTATATATGAATTATAATAAAACATAAATAAACCGTAGGGAATCCTCTGTAACTAACAACTACCCTATTATCTCAAGATAGTCCAATTAAAGGTATTATCCTACGCGATTGTCGCACTGATTTGGCCAGTGCCCTCTCAGCTTGTTTTGCGTTAGTTTGCTGTGCACTTCCATCTAGACTCTTACTCTTGTGGGGTGTGTCCCCGACTACATGGAACCAGACAACCTGCTTAGTCGCCATGCATGTGCCCAGTTTTGTTAGTTTAAACCTGTCCTAAGGCGTACAACGTTTGCCCTAAGGCGCATACCATTCTCTCCTCTATCACCTGTTCACGGCAAAATGAGCACGTTTGAAAGCCCAGCCTAAGATCTACTTGTATGCGCGTTGTGTATTCTTCCGTCTTATGTGAAAATCAACATTGCCATGGGCCTCATCAATTTATTCATGCGTCGGTAAAGTGAAAGTGTGAAATTATTAACATAGCAAATATTTTACAAAATTTGCTCATTTTGGCATTTCGTTAAATTAAAAACATATATATAAAGCGAAATAAATAATTCAAATTATCACGAATGGTTACCTAACACTTTTATTTGACGTTTAGATACGGAACTACATTCCCTTCATCCTTACCATCTTTATTGGGTGCATGTCACTCAGTGTACCCTTTAAAATCGATGCAGGTAGGAACAGTGACTTTTTACTAAGGTTGAGTTCAAAAGTGCTCACTTTATCGTGAACAGTCTTTACTAGCATGCATGCCGGAGGGCTTGCATAACTCTGAAGGAGCTCATTCTGGCATGGAGGGGTTTATGGGCTTGCCAAAAAAAAAAAAACCGAAAGTGCATCAGTAGGTTCCCGACGCTCGGCACTGCGAAAGTCGTGGCATTACAACTTGCCTGTAGTTTGTTTAGACAAAATTATCAAAGTAAAAACGAAAAAAATATCATGAATGGGAAGCTGAATTCAGCAGAAGGAGGGTTGGGGGAGAGAAATAAATGGGGTTGTCAGAGAGGTGAGGAGAATAGTGGATTTAGATGGGGGGGGGGGGGGGGGGGAAGGTATTGGGGCTGGGTGGTCGTTGGTGTGTGCGTCATCAGTTATGGGAGGAGAGAAAGGGGTCGTACCTATTTGATTTAATATGGTGGTTCTTTTTATTGAATTACCTAATGGTTGTGGCTTCAGAATTTAATTCACCTCATAAATGTGAGCCTGGTTGTACGTAAGATGGTCTACGTAAGTCTTAAAAATTTTTAAACCTGAACTGAAATGAAATAAAAATGGCTAGATAATTATTATCTTGTAATTATGGCCGGGCCGCTTTTTGTGGCTGAAGTTTCTACAAACCTTGTGCATCTTCAGTTGCATTGAACAGTCACTCTGTCTCATTGATCAGCATGAAATTTTTCATAAATTGTTGGATAGTTCTAGGAGATGGGGGGTGGAATTTGGGGGGGGGGGGGGGGGGCGCCCATTTTAAAAAGCCAAACACGCCATTTTAAGAAAAATGTGCGTAATTTTGCCGTTGAGTGCGACATTTGGCTGTAATGTCATCCAATATGTTGGGCGAGTTCTTAATCATATATTTACACCAAAACATACTAACCAACTCTTCGCGTAACAAAGAGAAAAACCCAACAATTCAACACTGTTACGAACAAAACCTAAACGCAGAGGACAGGATAAAACAATAAGAAATACACAACAGAGATAAAATAACACTTAACGACATTTCGGGGCCTGGAATCATTTTCCTCCTTCAAGCTATAAAGTGAATACAAAGAAACCATCGTAGAAAATTGACTGTTTTTGTGTATTTCATTCATTATCTCGACTCTGAAATAGTGGGCGGCTACCAAGCAGTAAACCAGCCAGAAATCTTGTTTAATTGTTTATCTTCTTTTTTATGTTTTTTTGTCTGTGTCTAGGTTTTGTTTTGTCAGTGCTGAAATGCTTTTCTTACCTCATTTGCTGCATAAATGATTTTCTTGTTGTAATTCATCTCCTGATACATTTTTGTAAACTTTCGTGTTACAGTTTTTTCAACTAAGGTCACCATTGGGTGTTTGTGGGTTGCTTAACATATGTTTTTTAAAAAAAATATTTTTGTTTTCTATAGACAATAGTATTGCGTTACATGATTTGTTTTAATTGTAGTTATTTTTTTATTTCCTTTGTTTGATGGTTTATTATTTGTAGGATCTGAGTCCGTCTATTTCATGAAAAGGTGCAAAACTTTATGGTTAGGCCTGTACAAACCTGCAATTGATAAGCCTACTGCGTCACTGATAACACGATAACGATGTGAAATCTCAGCAAAGAGATCAGAAAAAAAAACAGATAAGAACTCCGAAGTACAATATGTTATCTCCAATATTAAGTTTACCTACACTGGGAAATATGCAAACGCGCCTCACTCAACGTTAATATTAGTAGAGCGCGGCAGACAGATATGAAATTTTGTAAGACCATAAACTTTAAACATAAAATTAGAGCCACTGAACCGATTTTGTAGTGCAGAAGATAGTTATAGTCTTTTGAGTTATTTGTATAGATTTGAACTGCAAGTTATCACTGCTAACACTGTTAAGTGGACTTTTGGAGTTGGGTTACTGTAAACGTCATAATTCTGGAAACCTGATGTTAACCATTTTTGCTGAGTTGGATCCACGGGACATTATTTAATGAACAACAGTGGCAGTACATGAAGTAATTAATAATCAAACTACAGCAATAAGTATTTATTATTCACCTGTTTTGTTTTTTCGTAAGGAGATGAAGTTTGAGTTTGATGTTGAAATATTGATTTATAGAAAATGAATTGTTACAACTGGGAATTTGCAATTTCTTGGTAATGCAGAACTTGTGTATAACATATAAATGTTAATAATGATTGTTTGACCGAAATCGGATTAGCGTTCTCATTTTATTTTTCAATGTTCTGAACATAAAAAATTTCTCACCCATAAGCTTGTGCACTTTACTAGTATTACCTAGAGTGTGCCATGCCTACCCCTTTTCCCAGTATAAGTTTAACATGGGAGAAAAGAGGTTTGAAGGGCTTATCAGTAGTTTGTTTAGAGACCGATAGGATATATGTTGTTTCCCTCTGAATCTCCCGTCTCTGTGTCATTTTTTATTTGTGTTATCAATTATGTGATCTTTTTACATTGTTTGGCAATGGACACACCAGTATGAATATTATAGTACTAGCAGCTCGCTATCACTTCGCTCAGGTTTCATAGAGTTATTGATATACATACCTGTATATGTGACTACCCATGTGTACCCGCGATTACCTGTGACTACCTGCGACTACCCGTGACTACCAACGCCTACCCGTGATTACTAGGGACTACCCGCGACTACCCGTGACTACCTGCGACTACCCATGACTACTTCCAAATACCAGTAACTACTTGCGACTACCCATGACTATTTCCGACTACCCGTAACTACTTGCGACTACCCATGACTACCTGCGACTACCCATGACTACCTGCGACTACTCGTGACTAACTGCGACTACCCGTGATTACCTGCGACCACCCGCGACTATCTACAAATACTTTCGACTACCCATGATTATCTGCAACTACCCATGACTACCCGTGACAAACTACGACTACCTGAGAATACTTTAGACTACCCGTGACTACCTGAGATTACTTGCGACTATCTGCGACTACATGCGACAACTTACGACAACCTGCGACTATTCACGACTACCCGTGACTACTCACGACTACTTGCGACTACCTGGGAGTACTTGCGACTACCCACGACTACATGCAACAACCTGCGACTACCCGCGACTACTTGCGACTACCTGCGATAACTTGAGACAACCTCCGAATACCCGCGACTACCTGCGAATACTTGCAACTATCTGCGACTACTTGCAATTACCTGCAACAACTTGCGACTACCTGTGACTACCCGTGACTCTCATGAGACTAATTGCGACTAATTGCGACAACGTGTGACTACCTGCGACAACTTGCAGCTACTTGCGACTACCCGTGACTACCTGCGACAACTTGTGACAACCTGCGACTACTTGCGACTATTTGCGAATTTTTATATAAAGATACACAATTGCTTCTAACATTTTTCAATTTATCTTTAATGATGTTGGTAAAGCATGCTTAGAAAACAGCCAAGTAGCTCATTTTGTCCGACTTGGTTTACAAATCTTGACATTCCTCAAGGAATTTTTTTTTAACTAAACATAGCCTATACCCATCTGGAAGAATGTAGCTTTCTAACAGTGAAAGCATTATAATAATCGGTCCTGTAGATTTGGTAGAGCATGCTTAGAAAGAAATTCAGTAGCTCATTTTTTCCGGAATTGGTGCACAAATTTCGAAATTTCTCAAGGATTTTTTTTTTTATTATACATGGCCTATGTCCATCTGGAGGAATGTAGCTTTCTAACAGTGAAATAATTAAACGAATAGACAATTTAGTTTACGAGATTAGCCGTTACATAGCCTATAAACAAACACTCACATTACTTCTTTACAATATTATAGTATTGATGTAACTATAATTCATTTTTTGGTAGCTAGTGGAACTCTAAGAGCGTTAGTAATAAGTTATTAAACCTTTTACGGAATTATCGGTAAGACCTTTCAGGATGTGCTGCTTCAGAAGAGTCACCCTTAAGTTTGACAAGTTATTTTTCAACCTGATAGTTGGAAGCTAAAGAGCATATAAAAAGACACAAAGTTCCCATTGGAATCAACGCTGGCCTTACCAAACCTCCCCTCTAGGTAACCGATACCTATTAAAAGGTCATATCTAGAGCACTTCTTACTATCATTACGTTAGCCCCCGCAAAACAAAAGCGAAATCGGCTCTTTTGATCTTCAGGGTACACCGGGAACTTTGCAATTTTGAAACCACCATGCTGTCCGAAATAGAAAAAGAAAACTACACTAACTACTCACACATTCACTAACTACTAGCGTTCCGCGCTTGTCCTTCACAATTGAATTTAAGCATGGCGGTATCCCCGTTAATAGCAATATGCGGTCCAGTGCGCCCGAGTTGTGGCGGACTTAGTTTTGGGGGAAGGCCGGTAGCCAGAAACCTCCCCCACAACCACGCCTCTGGGGGCAAAGGGCATAGTCTAACCACACACATTCTTTTCTGAACTGAGATGGTACACATTCACACACACACTCATTCCATACCTACTCTTGTGATCTTTCAAGAAGATCCTTGTCGTCATCATTCCAAGTTCCATCTATAAATCTCATTCTGGGTCCTACACAGTTGTCATCATTTGTGTTTTCCCGGGTCATTTTTGTCCAGGGAAATGTTGGTCGTATCCGGTTGTTCATCATATTCGGTGTATTTGTGATTGAGTGGGATGAGGTGGGAGGGAGATGATCTTGTGATGTTTTCCTTCCCTGTTCAGGTTTTTCTGTTCCGAGTTTGGCACAACCGAGAGGGAGGCCTATGGACTCTTTTTAGATCCCCCCTCCCCCCGTGTTCACCCACACTCAATCCGGCTTCCCTTTAGGGAAGTACTTGTCACTAACGTGATCTGGCGTGTATTATGATAGAATGTGGGCCGGGTTTGAAGGACTAGTACCTGACCACAGTGTACCCCGACAAGGGCTTACAGTAATCAAATGTACGCCTCCTGTATGTACGAACGACATCCTAAAAGATTTCTGATTCCTCGAATCTGTCTCCTTTGCGCCAATAGCACTCTCTAAGAAATCTCAGGAGTGCTTCTTTGCTGGGTGGATAAGCACGCCTGGGTGACGACGAGCCTATTCACTGCCTCCATACGAGGGAATATTATTCTCTCTCCCCCCCCCTTACAATCACCTGGCGACAAGGGCAAGGGCTGCCATCAGGGTTGCTGGATCCTCTAGACGAGATAGGTGTGTGCCACGTATGACCTCGTCATACAGCCACAGCGGGTCCTTTGGGTGCACCCCCGCAGGCCAGGCCTGCAATGACCAATCCACCATGTTCTTTTGATCCAGCCAGTTAATTTTCACAGTTCTTCCAGTGACTAGGTTGCCTCTGTTCTTCTCACCAGTTGCTTAGGGAGTAAGATATCCCTATAGACCTCGGTTTCCCTTGGCTGTCTAGTTTGAACCTCCTCCATTGGTACCCCCATTTCCCATACCTTACTGGCACAGTTCATGGCACAGACAGTTCTTCTTCTGTTGTCTCGTTTGAGCTTGCTCATGTAACAAGTAACACGAGCGAAGCCCTCCTGAACGAACACCACTGGGCTCCATGCGCACGGCCACCCATGGCCACCCACCTTTTGCACCTTCTTCATTTTTGCCCTGGTGTTGTGTTTCTTGTTGCTCAAGGTCTATAACTCTTGTTGTAGACCTCGACATGGGCCACTCCTTCCCCTTTTTCGTGTTCTTCCTTTCCTTTGTCAGGCATAGCGGAACGGGGTTCCTCTTTCCTTGTATTCCCCTGTTTCATTTCCTTGCTGAACGCTTCCTGCTTGATGTTCGTAAGTCCATGCACAGGAGCAAACTCCTGTGCCCTTGTTGAGTGGGAGGGGAAAGGGCCCTCACACTCATCCAAAATAATGACTCTTGGGTAAACATGTTCACCCATGGTGAGAGGCATCATTATCCACATCATCCTCAGGACTGTTCCCGAACTCATCGCTCAACCGGCTACATGCCCACCAGACATAAAACGCTTCCCTTTGTTTGCCAACACTGATAAGATAACCTAAAACCTCCTTAGACAGGTCCCTGTCCCGGAGCATGTCCCCGAGTTGTATAGGTTCATGTTTCCCCTCAAACTGGATTTTCAAGTCTTCCACCTTGGGGTGACCAACACCCCAAACACCATGCCGTTCGGGTCGTCCATCAGGCCCAGTGAGGACAGCTTCGCTCGGAAACTCCCATGTCCCATCAGAAACTGTGCTGAATAGTGGCCCACATTGAGCCACTTCTCCAGACAAAGCTTCCCCCGAACACTTGGAAAAATTCCTTAGGTGACTCTCGCTTTCTCGGAGTTGCCCCTCCTAGTTTAGCATGCTGTAATTGTGGCTTCCTGTCTTGCTAGGAATTCTTCAGGGGGCATCACTACTGCCTTATTCGCCACATAGCATATGTGGGCATGGAAAACAAGAAGGCTATCCAGGATTACTCCTAGGTATTTCATCTCTGTTACCATTTTTACCACTCTGCCCCGAAACCTAATCATTGTATTTCGCTTCAGGTTGCTCTTGAGAAGTATTACATTCATCTTCTCAACCGAGAAGTCCATTTTGAACCTCTCAGCCCAGCCTTCCAATCTCTTCAGGGCAACCTCTGTTTTCACTTTCAGCTCCATCCATGACCAGGCCGGGACCAGGAGTAGCCCATCATCTGCATATCCATAGATCGTGCAGCCATGCAGGAGTTACAGCCACAGCAGCCCCTCGAAGATCACATTCCAGAGGATCGGGCCAAGGACTGATCCTTGCAGACAGCACTTGGTCAGCACCTTATCTTCTCTGTATGTCGCCATATCCAAGGCACACATACGGTCTGTCAGGAAGCTCTTTATCATACCATAAACATTCCTGGGGCACTCCAACAACCGCAGCTGCCACAGAATCTGTGGCCACCATGTGTTGTCAAACACCCCCGAAATATCCCAGGATATCACCAGAACATATGACTGGTCGTAGGTTCTCAACTTAACAACCATGTCCATGACCGCCATCTCTGTACTTTTGACCTTCATAAATCCATACTGTTTTGGATGGATACCTTGAACCACATCAAGGTATTCCATCGACCTCCTATTTATAACGCATACCAGCATTTTCCCCAGCACTGGCAGTAGGGTTATGGGTCTGTAGGATTTGGCCATTCTCGGGTTTCTCCCGCCCCCCTTATAGATCACTATAAGGAGGTGTTTCTTCCACACTTTAGAGAAAGTACCTTCCTGTAGCAGTCGTTGAACAGAACCAATAACTCCTCTTGGATATGAATGGAGGAGTATTTCCCCCATCATTCCATCCATCCCTGAGGCTTTCTTGAGCTTCGTCTTCCTGGCGACATTATCCAACTCTTGTAAAGAGAAAGGTGCTCTATCCTCGGTCTCCATGGGCAGTTGCTGTTCAGCCCTTATCTGGAGGTGATACTCTGTTTCCCCTATCTGAGTAAAATCTGGCAACAAGACTTCTGCCATGTGCCTTGTGATCTCCTCGGAGGTCTGTAATAGATGTCTATCAGCTTCAAGTGCAGGGAGCTGTCCTGAGATTCAACCTTTCCTGTCACCATCCGGTAGATCAAACCCCATGGATCTTCGTTCCCTCTATCCGTAACAAGCTCTCTCCAAGCTTGTTGTCTTTTCTTTCTTAGCAGTCTCCTGTACTCTACTCTGGCGACATTGTTCCGCTCCACAGATCTCTGTCTGTACTCTGGATGATAAGTTCTCTTGAACTTATTCCTGAGTTATTTCACCTCTTTTCTCTGAGCCTCTAAATCATCATCCCACTAGGGGTGATGAGCAACCTTCCTTTGGGTTCTGGGAATTGCTTCCTTGCAAGTTTTCATCACCATTTCCCCCATCCTCTAGGTTCTTTCGTCCGGTGACATTTGCTGTTTAATGTCCTTGTAGCCTTTCAAGCCATGGAGCAGCACTCTGTCGAAGAGGGGCCAGTCTGCTTTAGCTGTTACATATCAGGGAATTTCTAGTCTTTATGGTCGCTCTCGACTTTGTCGGACACTCTCTAGTCCCCAACACAACCAGCCGCTCGTGCTATCGCTATGGTAACATCAAGATACGATTCCGTACCATGGGCAGGCGTCAAATAGGTCTCTATGTGTCCAGGCATGTTAATGACCTGCATGTTTCTCGCCATGAGATACCCATTGACCTCCTCCCGTTAGTCGTCCGTCCTTGGAGAATTCCATAAATCCGATTTGGCGTTGATGTCCGTGCAAAATATTATGTTATTTTCTTCTGCTCTGTTGAGCATGATTTCCCACTGGTTCAAATGCTCTTCCAATGGGTCCTGTTGTTGGAAGTATGAGGAGACTATCATCAAACCCCTCTCTCCCATTTCCAATTTGACATACGCATGCTGTGTGGTCGACAGAGCTTCCATAGGGATATAATTTATCTCAGGGAAGTGCACCCATATTCCTGCAATCGGATTTTCTCCGAAGAGAGCGAACCGACCTTGGAGACTTGGTATTCTCCCTCTGAACAGGTTAGGTTCCTGCATCAGTACCATATCCAGATGTTGCTCCTTCACGACACTGTACAGCTCCATTGTAGGAACTGCAGCTCTCTGCAGATTAACCTGCCCCAACCATAGTGCCGCGAGGCAACTAGTCATACTGGGTTATACTGAGCTCCAGCACTAGCTGTCTTTGTTGGACAGGACAGTCCGGAATACTGACCTGATGTTCAGTTTCTTTTCTCTAGCACAATAGGCACATTCGGTCGGGGCGTTTTTGGCCTTGCATTCAGAAAACTTGTGCCCCTTCTCAGCACAGCAGGAGCAGACCATTTCTGACTTACACTTGTCTTTGATATGCCCATATCCTTAGCATTTGAAATAGTGTGCTGGAACTATATAATCCCGTAACTTGCATCGCTGGAACCCAATCTACACCACCCCACAATCCACTAACATCCTGCATAAGGGAGGAGATACTTCCAAAACGATGTTAACCTTTTCCTTCTTTCGAGGTCCCGTATGGAAACGCAGAGTAGAGTTTTTCCTGAGCTGTTCATCCGGCCAGGTCACCCCGGATTTGCGCATGTGGGAATCGTGCCGGACGATGCTGTTTGTCAGCGGGTTTCCTCGGGGATCTCCCGTTTCTCCCGCCCCTTCATCCCGGCGCCACTCCATACTCACACCATTCACACTCATCGGCTCTCAATACCTCGGTGTTAAGAGCCGCCCAAATATCTGCACTCAATTCACGCACTCTAACGGTTCAACACGGCTTTTTTTTTTTTTTTTTAAGCTAAAGCATACTGTGTGACAGTAGCATCGAGATTCTCCAAATACTTATAAAAAAGTAATAATTACCTTGTGATAAATCTTGGTCATTATGATACTTTACAATAGGCCTATAGGCCTATTCTCATTTTCGGGAATCCTATAGCTAAGAATTTGAAAACAATTTCAGGTAAAATTAATGTTCTCAAACTTGCAAATATTATTCAATACTTTTAAAGATATCAAGCTCATAACCAGATTCAGCCATTGTTCTTAGAGCAGAATGTGGCACAAATATTTGTAGGCCACAGCACAAACTAAGGGTTTGAACCGTCTAAGGCAAGGAAAGAAAACAGTGACGCTTCCAATAAACGAAAGATATTTTAGAAAAATAATAAGTGAAATATTTAATTTGCAAATTTGTTTTTAAATCAGTATGTACTCAAATAAGCCTACATCGATGAATGCTGTAACACACGTGTGTGAATGTTGCAGTAAGAAGGTGCAGCCCCTACAGGTAGAAGCTCACTGGTCCAGATCGTCATCCCCCAGCAGTTGATCCACTCATCTCGGCGACACCTAATCCTCAGCAGCCTCAGGTCCCGCTGTATCGAGGTAAGTGACTTGTATTCTTCATGTCATCAACGCCTGGAGCTGGGTCAGCTGTATCTCAAAGTGTGCTTCCTACCTGCATCAAGAAAGATCGGCGCATATTCCTAGAGCGTATGTTTTAATGTGTGCACTGGCATATGCAGTTTAAGGCTGAAAAAAAAAACCGACAAATTCCGTTTGCATATTATACGGAAAAATGGGTTTTAAAAAATGACGTATGTTCGAAAATGCTTCGTAAAGTTGGTACCAGCCTTAGAAGATGGAGTTAAAACAAATATTGTTGGAAATATAATAAAGATGGTAAAATTACACTCAGAATAATATGTAGTAAAACGAATATGTGCTGCCTCTGCAAAACCAGTCACTGCCACAACAGAAAATAAGGGTTGCAAACCTATTATCACATAAAGTTATGCGATGTTGAAGTCTAAGTGGTTTTCCAATGAGCAGGATAAAAGTAACGAAAAATGTGGCCCTGCGTTATTACTCTAAACCCCGACGTTTTCCAGGAATTAATACATAATGATCACAATAATTTCTTGTTACGCTTTCCAGGAGGACAATCGGAATGACAAGTTTGCCGTAGTTTACCTGGGATTGCCCCACCAGCCTTACTAACTATGTTAGCGCAGGTTACATTGTCTGAAAGCGCATATGCTAACACACCAGAAACGTTACAATGTTATGCCTGCACTGAGAAATGGACCGTGATCCTCGAACACATTACTATCGCAACGTTGAAGCAGTTTGTCAATTATGAATAAAACCAAAGTTTGTATCACACATAATGTGCGTATTAAATTAATTTGGAAACCACCGACGAGTGTTATGCCATGTTACTCCCTATCACGTGTGTTACTTGCCTGCCAGGTGCAGTAACGCAATAGTTTAGACATTTTTGCACTAGTAATATATATCATAATCTGTCACTGGAAACGGATTTAGCTTCTACATCACAGAATTTTATGTGACAACATATTTGCAGCCTCATTTTCTCTTTAAATAACTTTTATGGCAGCGACTGGTTTTGCAATGGCTGCAGATATTCGTATTACTACTTATTATGCTAAGTGTCGTAGCATTTCAAATATTTTCTGTAATATATACGGAAACATTTGTTTAACTTCATCTTTGAAAGTCGGCACCACTTTTACAAAGCATTTCTGACCATACGTAAGATACCAGTAAGTTTTCGATTTATTTTCCGATAAGAAATGTGCAGGCGGATTTTGCCTCGGTTTTTCAGACTCGCCATGCATTCATGTAGCTACATTTTTGTCTAGAATAGTTCATTCACATATTTACTGTTAGCAGTGGAAAATAACACACAAAAATTTCGTTAATGAGACGAAAGAAGAACACCAGAACGATTTATAAACTAACGGAACAACGCAGGTAATATATATAATCAAGAATTTCCGAACGACCTAATGAAGACAAAATTGATAAACCGAGTAAAAATGTTGTTATTTATTGCAACTATGGTTAACAGTTTTAATTCCATCGTAATATTGAGGTTTTTTCTTAATTTTTATTTGTATAATTTTGGAATGCGATAGTTGTTATTAAATTTTCTAAACATTTATCTGAAACAGATAATCAAATATTTGCCTCCTTGTTACGAAAAACTAGTTAATATGTATATAACTGAGACTGGTGCTATTCTTAAGTATTTATGTTTTGCTTTTTTGATGGTCCAATGAATTTGGCTGCTTTTTGAAATAATGCACACATAATTTTTATACATTTTAGACATTGTGTTTTTTTAAGTTTTTTTTTTTTTAACGTTTATGTACGTCAGTGTTGAATGGAAATCACGTTATAAAATTTGTCACATATTTGGTTTACTCGTTTAAGTGAAAAAGGTCGAATTCAATATCTTCGACACAAATAAAGGCAGTATATGGTTAATTCTCCTTACAAGACGTTGGCTAAATCCGGCAAAAGCACAGAAACAGGACTTTACAGCGGAGATAATACATACAAACTTTCTCAGATGACAAATTTTCCAAAGTTACGCAAAATTCAACAAATTCTACGATGGCGTATAGTTGAAAACCCAGTTTATTCACACATTTGTCCACGTTGAAAGATTAATTAACGGTTACATATTAAACTGTTGTCAGTGTAAGCTTAAATTACGAAATTAATCCTTAGTAATTTCCATTGAGTTTCGGGCTTCTCAAACCTCTAGTCAAGACATATATTAGCCTGTGAAACAACTTGTATCCCAAGGCACTTTAATATTTCTGTGCATTTCTACCGTGGTGAAGTCCTTTGCACTCGTTTTGAAAGCATTTAAGCTCTTGTGCACTAACGACTGCTCCATTCTATGGCGTGGTTGACCTCACAGTTAATATCTGGACTCGGCCCTCAGCTGTTTGTGCGTGCAGTTTTCCACCACCATAGCTAGTGATATCGATGGATGTTTCTTCGTAAAGTGAAAACTTTTCAATCAAATATCTGGATAAATTCTTCCCTGAGCAACACATATCAAATGAAAACACGGTTTACAAAAACAACCAGTATAGTGTTAGTAATGAATATGAAAAAGGATTTCAAATTCATATCCATGTACGTTGACTCATGTTTTACATTAATTAGAACAAGATTGTCCGTTATCAAGACCGACAGCCGGCGTGGCAGGTGGGTGTAACTTAATGCAAATAGGCCGAAAAGGCCAGTTTGGGAAATTAAACGAATGCAACTAATTGCTCTTACTGGAAATAAACCACATTTGATCATCAGCATATTCAATCGTCACTACTTTTATACCCAAAATGCATTGCTGTCATTTAACTTAGAAAAGGAAGCGGCCAGTACCACATTTCAACTGCGGGGCCCATCTCATATCTCTACGGCTCAGTACATTATTGTAAAGAATTTATATTTGAAACAGCTCCGCGCAGAGTCGCTTATTCTACGAATGATGCCTGATGTTACGTCAACGAAAGTTATGTATTATTAGTGGGGTTACTGACTGATACATGGTGGGCTGAAAGAGAACCTAAACAAATCTTTATAAAGTGCTCGTGTTAGAGTGAAGAGTGAAGAGATTTGGATGGTTCTTAACATCGAGGTCTTGCGAGCCTATGAGGGTGATTGAGATGAGTGTGGAGAAGCGCCGGAATTAACAAGTGGGGGAAACGGGATTACCCCGAGAAAACCCGCCGACCAATGACATCGTCCGGCATGATTCCCACACGCGAAAGTCCGGAGTGACCCGTCCGGGGATTGAGCCCGAATCACCTTGGTGAGAGGCGAGCAGGCTAACCGCTCAGTCACAGTGGCCCCGGCTCGTGTTAGAGCGAACCAACTTAGAGATTCGGGTTTCACAGCCTGAAGACTGATGCCCGTCCTCATCTCTGGCGCACGCCTCTACTGAAGTCAGTTATGTGGCACATGGCATTTCTACTCCTCTGCCAAGCATTTCTTCCTGACTGGCCAGTTCCTATAATAACACGGTTTTCTGCCACTAGTCATTATAAAACCGGTCGTCCTTGCAAACTGGCTGTACCTAGTCTTCATCTTGGCTGGCTTTCAAACGGATGCTATCTCACACGTCGTCGGAGCTCGTTGCTAAAGCCATAACAGTATTCCTTTTAGGGGTCCGCCTGCCTGCATCGTTTTTCTCCTTTCTTGGTCGAAAAGCGCGGGAGCTATATGGGTTACACTGGCACGGGCTACAAGTGCGCCGTCGCCACTACGCGCAGGCCTCTGAGCTGGCTTACACTACAGAAGTTTCAGCTGTGACCAGATCGTTTTATTGATGAAAAGTATGTTGTAAATTTCAACACAAGCTCCTATCGTAGTTTGGCTCGTGCCCGGTTAGTATGTTTTAAGATACCGTAGTATGAAAAAGTAATTTTAAACTATATTGGAGGGTTCCAAAATAAATTTACCGTATGCGTGGTAACTTTAAAGTACCATTCCGTTATAGTCTGCGGCATGATGTCTTTTCGTAGGTAAACATACTTGGAGCACGTTTAATAGCCCCGTCAGCAAACCAGGATTTCCAACACTCTGCCACGCAGTTCATGCCCCGAGGTAGGAGAAAGCCTTAGTTTGTTCAATGATGAGGTCAGTCCCGCTTCTTCCTAAATCTATTAACAGCACAGTTATCTTGCATTTATTCTTCAGACAGTCAATTAACATGCTTTGTTGTGTCACTGACAGCACCATGTGTTTCTTTTTTTGGTAATGTTACTTGCCTCAACGAGTTGAACTTCCAGGAGGCCGTTAGATAACCCACAGATTACCGAAAAAGCAGAAGGGAAGCTGTAACCATGTAAGAAAATGCCTTTTAGAGACAAAACTCACTCTGGTAAAAAGCTGCTAGGCAAAAGGCTTTTGCAAATTTTAGTTGGATTCCTAGCAGACTCATTCATACTAAGATACTTTATGGGATACACTTTACGCAACAACGTTTTAGATAACTCGAAATGTACTTAAGCCGAGTCTTGTAATGAGCACGCCCAGTTAATAATCGGGTAGTGTAACAGCGGATCGATTATCAAATCTCGCTCTCTCGGTATGACGAACGCAGATAGTATCTGTCAGCGGGATCGTGGCACTTGTCACGACGAGGGTGTGGCGAGTTCTACGTCTCGCACTCCCCGAAATCCTACTGACAGATATGGACCAGCGTCCGTGGTCCACACCTATCTCGCGGTGTGATTGACCGGCTCACGATCTCTATGTTGGCCCGGGACCCGAGCGTTCTGATGCAAGCACACGAACTCAAGCTGGGCCGGCCAATTACGCACGAGTGCGGCAGTAACCACGCCTGCAGTTTCACAAGCCACCCACTCTTGTTCCTGTTGCGTCGCCATCTTGTGCGTGCGTCGATTGGCTGTTCGCTAATTTCCCTCGCGGTCCATTTTTGTAGGCGGCTTGAGACAACAGCCGATTTGCGAGGCCAAGCTGACTGGAACACAAACTTTTTGTTTTCTAATCAAAAGCAAGGTATGGATATCTGTGTTCGATTTCAATGCATAGTGTGTCACTTCCCTTCTCCAACCGGCGTCAAGTCGTGGCGTTGAACACTATTTAAATGTTTTCAAGATCTCGGCGTCTGTGTTTCAACTGTACTAGCGCCCTTGTGTGATACTCTATGAGTTATATCAATATTGAAAAGGCTAAAACACATAAGCACAGATTCTGCAGACAACTTTAGCAAAATACGTGCAAGCTTCATTAACTAAGTATTATTTTTAAAAAATTACATAATGCAGCTTTTCAGACGATACGATTCACTTGGTGACCTTGTGTTCAAACAACAACCTCTCTCTACAGAGGGAGGGTTTTCAATAATAGGTGAGTCTGAATCCATGTTCTCGCGTGTTAGAAACAAAGCATTGCGTTCCTCATATCACATTTGAAGAAAGACGCGCGTCTGCCTGTCCCAAACTCAGGAGTGTGCACTACAAGTAGTATTAACCACGTCATCGGGTGACACAAAATATAATTATTTCTCATTGGTAGGGACACCTGATTTCTGCGATAAAATGTTCCACGCAGGCTATATTTCTATAAAACGTGTTTCACAAGGATACCGGCAGATTTAAGGAACACAAACAAGCAACATAATAGAGCAACATTCGACTAGGAGCGCATGATATGTAAGGTGATCCTGCGTCAGCACGAGACGTTGATTTCAAGGATCTTGTCTACTTGTTTGACTACATACCAATGAAATGCTCTTAAGTTCTACGCGATGTACTATACACAGCGTACAGTTATGAACATGGGCTTACAAAAGTTCAAATTGACGATCACCACATTCACTGCTAGTACCGTCAAATAGATGGGCCTCTGCACTGAAAACTACCAAGCTCGCGACACAAATAAAGTAACGAATTACCCGTGTACTGCGTGAAACAATACACGATCAAGGTCAACTGTAAGCAAAACAGCGCCTCTGTGTAACAGTCGTCATCGCCAGCAGTGTACAGACGATCTTTGCAATGAACGCCATGTACGTGATCATTTTGGAGGCCACGAGTTCCAAGTCGAAAGTTGCTCTATTCTGTACCCTCTCTATGTTCCTTACGTTTGTCGGTAACCTTTTGAAACTCGCTGTATACTGCGTGCACACGTCGAATGCTCCTTCAGTTATTGGCCGCATGTATTCGTGGGAATACATGCTGCAATTTGACTGGCTCTGTCAGAATTAAGTTACTCTGGTAGAGGACGTCAGGACGTCTGTGATTAGCAGGAAAGCCACCTGAGACGAAAAGCGTCCCTATCGCTAAATTTTAACGTAACTTAAGATTATTTTGACTGCTCCTAGACGTGGGATTTTCCCTCCAAAATTCGCCTCCCTGCTAATCGGTTATTACGTTGGAAAAGACTCAGCGCTCATCAGCGCACAACTGAGTAAGTGCATCACCCACAGGAAGGTTGTTTTTGGTCTGCTGTAAATAATACATGGCCTTTTCTCAACAGTGAAAAATGTTTTCAGCTTTTACAAGAAATTCTTTTTGAAACCTCGGTTGTAAAGAAAATCCGTTGTAGAAATTCCGACAGTTTTTAGTAAAAACCTGCCAAACATAGGTTTGTAATATTACAAATCATACGTTGTGCTACAATTTACATTATTGATAAATGGACAAAAAGTATCTTTTCCCTGGAAAACGAACGTTATAAATTAATAACAGAGAATGGGGAAAAAATATTACAAAATATTCCCCAGCACCCAAAAAAAAAAAAAAAATAAAAGGAACTACACCTTTTCCGCACGAGGACTAGAACCCACCCCTCTCATGGTACTAGCCCACACCTTTAACCACAAAGCCAACCTGACTTACAAAGATAGCGATTAGTTTTGTTTTGAATAAGTATTAATACGTACAAAGTATTAATGAAGTTATCCTGTTAAGAATATTGACGAAAAAATAACGTATTAATTTTATTTTAAAAGTTCCGTGTAGTTATGAAATATTAACATTTACAGTTAATTGAGTAATAGATTCGCGTGTTTTTAAATTTGTCGTCGTTTTATTATAAGTAGTTGAATTGTTTTAGGTGATTTGCGTTATTAAAACTTGCAATAAATTTCTTTCTGCACCCAACAAACACATTGCATCGCCCCTAGTTTGTGCATAAAACGCTGCATACAGATTTACGTTGTTGAGTGTCCGCCTTTTTTCTTGAGCTCGTGGATACGGGTAAGTATATCACAAATGTCTCTTGAGGTCTCTTACAAACATGGCTCTTATAGATTTACGAACGAGCAATTTTACAAGATAAATTTTGGTACTGATACAAACATTTGTAAAATTAAAAACAATTTCTCTGTAAAAATTACAACAATTTTTACACTACTGTGATAAGTGGTTTGTAAACCGTTCTATAATTGTAGGTTATGTATGGTTCATATTACTGTAGCTATAATGCAAATAAGCATACAGATCATAGGCTTTGAAAACGAAAAAATGCTGTCTCATACTAACTACAGCACTCATTAAAAATGTCCTCGTTTGCAAAACGCGAAAATGGAAGTGAATTTTGCTGGTGGCGGAAACTTTCATTTAATGTATTTCTTAACTTGCAGATCTACTTACAAGTAATCTTTCTTCAAATGTAAAAGAATTAGAACACTTATTTTTGCATAATGACATCTGAGAATCACAGTTTATATGTATTTGGGACTTACAAGAAAAATAATCTCACTTACCGAAACGAGGTACTTCCACGTTGAAATCAGAAAACGTTAGTTATTCCAAGAAAGATTTTAAATCACGCTGTATTTTTTTTGCATTTTATTTTATTGCATAAAATAATGGCCTTTTTCTCATATTTTTAATGCATTTTTGTTAATAATCCTTTAAAATGAATAAAATCATGATCTTTTAATTGCCCTTGTCGAATTTCACGTACGTGTTTTGAATTATTTCATTTGTACGTTCCAGAAGCCTTTAAAATTTTGATTTTTACTTACTATTATGCAAACAAATTTGCAATATAATATTTCTTACGCAAAAAAAAAGTACTTGCAGGTTCTGATAAGTAGGCTAAATGAGTATTTCGTACAGATATTAAACAACGAAGTATTTCAAGGCCTCATATACCTTCAATGTAGGTCTGAAACGATTAACTTATCCGCCTGGTGATTGCCTTCCAAGCCACTGTCAACCGACGTAACCTTAATATCTGTGTTTGATACCAAATGGTGTTAAATACCCAAAAAAAAAAGTACTATAACGATATTTCGCGAGCATAAAGTTAGGACAGAAAGTAATTAGCACCCAGGATACGATCAGTATCCGTATATACTTCGAAGTAAGCAACGATCCTCTTTAGATTTTTCTTGGCTTGGGAAACGAAGCGATGCCTATCCACTGAAGGACTAACAGAGCTAATTCTTACTGTATCTGAAAATAGTAATTAGTCACTTTTTACATTCTCGCAGCTGAAATTCTCTCTCTTGCAACTTGTGTCTGATGAGTAATGTCAGTAACAACGCTCCGGAGCTTTATAAACGTTTATAAAGTCGCAGGTAAATATCCAACACCTCAAAAAGCTAATATTTTTTTCGAATAGCAAAATAGAGATGGTTTGATTATACCTATTCTGTTAAATAAGAAGTGTAAATTGTCTCCACGGATTTTTTAAACAACCAACGCTATAGAATGCTCTGTGCACTTTAGAATCATAAAAAATTTCAAGGCGTCAGTTATTACAAGCTCGTCGGTATATTAAATTTAATTATTACAGAAGCACTTGTTTCGTGGTTACTATAAGGTTAGCTATTTACTGATAGTGGTCGTGACATTCAGAAGCATTTATTTTAATCATCTTTTGTAGAATTATCATATAATCATAACCTACAGACATTCATTTTGCCACACCATGCAATTTTTAATAAGAGATATCTTTATATACTTTCCTGCAAAATTTGTATTCATTTTCATTTTGTGATATCCCTGACGGCAATGGGAATACGAATATTATATATATATATATATATCTACGTATTTACCAATTATCTATTAGATTAGCGTCGTTCATTTTTTAAGCAGGTCATAAAAAGTAAATCACGTAATTTTACTTAAAAGATTGTTAATTTGTCTTTCTCTGAATCTCAAACAGTTATTCATACGAATATATACAAACTAGGTGACCCAGTCTGTGACCCTTTTTTTTGTATTGTCACGCGGCTAGAACAGTTACCATGTTAAAAAATGTGAATATCATATAAGGACTGGAAAAAATATTGCATATATGTATATGTATGTAATAATGAAATGATGTGAAATTAACTCAACATTGAAGTGAGTGTAGTCCCATTTAATATTTATCTATCTACTTTGCCTCTACAACCCCACTTAACATATTTCTATCCACTGAGCGACTAAGGCCCCACTGGGAATCACTCTATCCACTGAGCCACTAAGGCCCCACTTGGAATCGCCCTATCCACTGACCCATTGCGGCCCCACTTGGAATCTCTCTATCCACTGAGCTACTGAGACCCCACTTGGAATCTCTCTATCCACTGAGCTACTAAGGCCCCATTTGATATATATCTATAGATTTTGCCACTGCGGCCCCTCTTGATATAGTTCTATCCACTGAGCCACAGCGGCCCCACTTCGAATCTCTCTATCCACTGAGCCACTAAAGCCCCATTTGATATATATATCTATCCACTTGGCCACTGTGGCCCTACTTGATATAGTTCTATCCACTAAGCCACTGCAGCCCTACTTAACATATAGTTCTATCCACTTAGCGACTAAGGCCCCACTTGTAATCGCTCTATCCACTGAGCAACTGTGGCCCCACTTAATTAACTCAACATTGAAGCGAGAAATCTAAAGTAAACAAAAATGATATTACATTACCTTCATATCTATATGCAATATTCTCTATGCATTAATATAAAACTTTTCACAGGAAAAAAGTAATTAAAAACGAGTTTTTAGAGTAAAAGGTAATGACTGCGTAATCTTATCTTGGTTAAATTCAAACTTGACCTGTATTTTACCCGGAGGATTCTCTCTGCAAAATTTTAAGAACTTATGTTGAGTTCCAAGAGACTTAGAAATATTAGAGACGGACAGACAGACATACAGACAGAGATCGTCTACTATTATACAGGATACGTAACTTCACAAAACAAAGTGTTTTATAGCTGTATAGGGTATATTCATGTATAACAGCAGCCTTATGTACACTTCCCGTCAGAATAAATGAGCGAAGGAAAAAGTTAAAGTCCCCTTCGGCAATATTCGACTTTAGACAAGATGTATAGCGTTGGCTATTAGGCAACCAGCAACACAGAACTATCCGGCCAATCGTTCAGCGTTTTAACTGCGCCAAGAATCTCTTTAGCTTCTATTGGAGCATCATTCTGACATCGGCTTCTCCAAGTGAATATAGTGTATTTAATTGGATGAAGTAACTCGTCCTGCAGTTTATGAAGTTAATGAAAAAACGTTATATCTCACACAAACTCCACACTGGAAGTCCGTGTCTCATGCGCAAACAGGTAACACTTCGAGGAATAAACAACCAATTATAAAGGCGAGATGACCTACACTGTTGTGCAACATAGCTTGTCTTGAAATATTTTAACGGAATTACCTCACATGAATGTTCGTGAGTCGTGCAAGCAGACAGCGGAAAGAAAACCAGTCATAAGTGCGTGCTAAGCGACAGTGTTGTACAACATAGCGTGTCCTGAAATATTTTAGCGGGATTACCTCACATGAGCAACCACACAAAACGTTCGCGAGTCGTGCAAGCAGGTAACACTTAGCAAAAACAAAACCAATCATAAAGGCGAACTGAGCTACAGTATTGTTCAATATAGCTTGTCTCGAGGTATGTAGTACATATAAATATAGGAATATGAAATTATTTAAAATGTTTATATATAAGTACGTACACATAAATAAGGGAATATTGAATTAATTTAAATGTCTATATTTAGATATATAGCCTACATATATCTACAAGCATATTTAAATAACATATTGTTATGTAAGTACCTGCGTGTTTTCTTCAGGGGCGAACGAGTATTTGGGTTATCTCAGAGTGCTCCCATACCGCGAAGTTGAATTGCGAATATGAAGTGATGTCTTTTGACCTCAGCGAGCATGGGGCTGTGACCTGGATCATCGCTAACTGGAATGGATTGGATGCTCCATAGCTCCATCGCTCCATTGCTCCATCTGCCTTTCGCAATATTTCACAATCCTTTGGTTTGTGCCATTCGTCCATATGTATAGAAATTACACTAGTTCACCAACTGTATGAAGCATGCATATATTAGTTTATATATACAGTATTGAGTATCAGCCATTTGTCATGTGGCGCATGTCCGATGCTGGTTAAAATGTATAAATACGATCCATTTAAGCATTTTCGTATTCAGTATAATTATATATTTGAAACAGTACAGACGTAAAATGTTAATAATGCATATTTTGTGCCACTTCTGCGGTAAATAATTCACAGCTTTGCGGAATTTACGGCGACATGAAATAACGACCAGCGGAATGAAAAGTTCGAGTGTTACTTTAGAATGTCAATTCTGCCATAGACTATTTTCTCGGAGTGATGCGTTAAAGAAACATTCTAAAACTTGTAGCACTGGTTCTTTGCAAGTACAATCGGCTTCACCTGTTCTAGAAGATCGTAGTGGTAACATACAGATCGCCAAGCAAGATGTTACTCTACCCATACGCATTCATGATGAAGATGAAGCGGTCTCCCGCGAATCGCGACATGGAATCCTATTTCCGAATACTGTGCGCTGCATCATCGCAGGACCATCGGGTTGTGGCAAGACATGCGTCCTACTGAGCCTGCTGGAAGAAGAGGTCGGTCTTCGGTTCGAGAATGTGTACCTATACTCCAAATAACTTCAGCAACTGATATACCAGCGACTGGCACGAGTACTGCAAGCTGTGGATGGCGTGGATTATTTCCCATGCAGCGATAACGAAGCCGTCGTATCTCGGAGCGTAGCACTACGAAACCCGATATTTGTCTTCGACGACATTGCTTGCGAGACCAAACTTGCATTCAAGAATACTTTAGCATGGGTCGACATGCGAACGTTGACTGTGTGTACCTCGTCCAGACTTATTCGCGCATACCCAAACAACTGCTTCGCGACAATGCAAACATGTTGGTGCTGTTTCGCATGGACGATAAGAGTTTGCGGTACTTTTACAACGATCATGTTAATACGGAGATGCCTATATCAGATTTTAAAGATATGTGTGCCTTGTGCTGGAAAGAGAAATATGGATTTTTGACGATCGTTAAGGACTGCTTGCAACAAAGGGGAAGGTGCAGGCGTAGGTTCGATCAGTTCATCGCTGTCTGCCAAGAGGGTTCGTCTACTAGGAACCAGCAAGTGATGCCATCAATACCTCCTGCTACATCTATACGTACCGTTTCCGCAGGCGATAATGTCGTCACAGTTAATGCTAAAGTCGGAATGAGTGCAGTTCGGTCAGTTTGTGCGGAAGGTACACTTGCAAGATGTTCGTGTGAAGTCAAAAAACTTCAAAATAAACGGTCATCAGCTCTAAATAATGATAAACATACAACTCCTGCTACACAGAATAGTAAACTTGATATTGAAGATGCAGCAGGAAATGAAGTCGATCATAAAGATAACATAGATGATGACTATGACGACAGCGATAATGTTGAAGATGATGATTATTCCCTCGATGGGCCTGCACATTTCCCCAACGAGTTTCCTTCAACAAGTGATGTGAAGAAGGCAGAATACATCGAGTGTACAGACAATATGTTTACCGAAGATCCTAACAAACTTGTAGATAGACTTAAAAATTTGCTTGATAGGCAAGAACGTGGGGATTACACGACCATGAAAGAGGTGGTTTCGATCATAAGAACACTTAACGATCGGGGTTATATCAGATGATGTGATTAAGTTCTTTCTTATGAAAATGTAATCACAAAATAATAAATTGTTATTATAAAATTATTAGTTTTTCTTAATTTTTGTGTTGCATCCTCACGTTGGTCTTTATGATTTTAAGAACAACAGTGTGTATTAAAAATATTTAATAAATTAAACATGCAGTTAGTCATGCATAATGCGTGCAACTATACCATTTATTTGAAAAAAAATTTTTTTTGAAAATAGGATGGAAAATTGCAATGGCCGTCACGTACCAAGGTGGCGGTCGCCTGCCAAGATGGTGGCCTCCAGTACTGTATAAAATAAAGACAAACAGAAAACAAATATGGTGGCCTCCAGTAACATATATACAAATATGGATGCCGCTAGTAGCATATAAACAACTAAAGAAAGAAAAATCATGATGGCGGAATGAGTATATGTGTGGGAGTGGAGGTGAGGGAATCTGTCGTCTGCTGGATTCGAACAGAGGTGAGTAATTGGTGGTGTGACGCAGAGACCTCAAGAAATGTAAGTTTTTTAATTATATATTTTATACATTTTTCAAATGGATTTTTTAGGGAAAAGGGGAAATTTTGGGAGAAAAAAGGCTGAAATTACCGCCAGGGTTAAAGACTTTTTAATTAAGAAATTTTAAAATAAAATATTATAAAAATAAATTTTTTTTACGATTTTTCAATATTTTAAACGATTTTTTAATTTTTTTTTTTTTTTTGTAAATTTTAAATGGATTTTGTAATTTTTTAAATGAAACTTTAATTATTTTTTTTAGAATTGTTGCATTTGCAAGGTCAAAGGTAATAGGTACTGTTCCATGTCTCTTGGTCACCTGGATCTGACCTTGGGTCGCTGATCCCTGTCAGCATTTCTGGAAAAAAATATGTCATTTCTGAGGATACTTTAAGTAATTTTTAAAATAATTTTTAGTAATTTTCAATAATAAATTTTTTGGAATTAATTTAGAATTTTTTAGAATTTTTGAGGACTTTTTGGCATTTTTGTAAAGGTTTTTTGGGGTCTTTTGATGCCAAAGGTCCTCGGGATCAGGGTGCAGGTCAAGGTCAAAGGTGACACGGATCGGAGTGAAAGGTCAATGACATCCAAGATGGCGGTGGGCTGACGTCACATAATGGCGGCTCCCCCGTCTCCTGCTCCTATCCCCGATCCGTTTGTGCTTCAACCGCCATATCTATACTACTCGTTTGATTTTGCATTCCCTTCCTAATTCTTCCTTTAACTCTCCTTACTTAACGTCGTATCAGGTTTAGTTACTGCCAGCCCAGAATGTACTGTGGCATATTTCGGGTCCAGTTATCTGATTGGAGTAGGCGGTTTTTGTAAGTTTTGATCTGCATATCGCAGTTTTGAACAGGGTGTAGATTCAAATAACTGGAAATGTTTCAGTAGAAAGCCATAACTTCAGGCAGTGTTATTTAACGTTGAATTATTTTGTATCTGTATGGCAATGAAAGGCCTATATTGTAGGTAGTGTAGCCTGTGGGTTGTCTTTCAGATCCAGCTCACTGTCTTTTACTTACTGGTGTCGTTTACCTCCGCAAGGTGGCGCTGGCATTACTATATCTACAGTAGTTAGATGTTCAAGGATGTAATATAGTTAAATGTTTTATAGAATACTGTTATGTGGCAAGGTAAATGCCGGACAAATTATTCTATTGTTTAACGTATGTCAACTAAGTTGCGAATGACATCCTGGATGTCGAATACCAAACTCATTTTCAGCAAGATACCGAAGCGACTTGCCAACACTGGATCATTGGCACCACATACAGCAGATCATTGGGAATTTACTAAAAGTTACTTGACCGACCCCGGATGGAGAAATACTTTACTCTGCTCGAAAAGTCACTCCCCTCAGGATTAATCAGCGTTCGAATAGTGGTCGGGTGAGTTAAATTAGTTTACTCCATCATCTCCGGACTAACCCTGCCTGCCACTCAGGAGCGGATCTGGACTTGGTGGTGGACGGGAGTCACGTCCACATCGTGCAGGAGTAAACCTAGAATTTACTTTTGTCATGTGGTGAAAACATTCTCATCATAATTTTAGGAAACAATATTATATAAAAACAAAAACGGAAATATTTTTAATAGTTCCTAAATTATTTAATTACATTTACAACACCTTTTTAGCAGAGTTTCGTGTAAATGTAAGGGATTATGAAACAGGGGGATGGCGTTGATATGTCCTCTGTGTCTGCCTGTACGGACACCAAGCAAGTCGAGTAGTAAACAACGATTGTAATAAGGCGCGAAAATATTCAGGAAACATGTCGGAAGAAATGTTACGGATATTTTATCGGAGAAGGAGGCAGGAGCTCTAAAAGAAATCGTAATAACGGCATATGAAAGAAAATTATTTGATAGAGGTGCGCATTACTTAGTTTTGTATGGAAATATAGGTATTCATTTGTTATATCTCCCAATGTTCAGGAGACTTTAACTAAAAACGGAGTGGACTATAATAAGCGATAACAGTGAAATGGGTTTTGATACGTGTATACGAATTTCATAGCCTACTTTAATTTTATTATATTTTACTGAATAGTTAATTTGTTCCCAATATAGTTAAAATGCATATGCTTCATTTCTGCTTATAGATGTGGCCATTTTAAAGTGGCAAGGACGGACGCAGTGCAATTCTGCTGGCTCCTGCGATTTCTTCCTTAGGGGATAAATAATAATGTATCTCTAGATTATAGTGTAAAACCACTGCATGCGAAGGTTTTCCATCGCAGAAGTTAGTATCGTGGGTAGTGTAAAGATTTTCCTGTGAGAAAGCAGATTCTTGAGTAGAGTAATGTCAGGCTCATTAGTGCAGCGGTGCAAAACCAGACAGCTACTGACACTCCTCTCGCCCACATACCTACAGAAGACGACGCTTCTGCAGTAATTGTTTCTTTAGGAGCTTCCACACAGTTGCCTGACTGGCTTCCACACAATCGCCTGACTGGCTTCCACACAATCGCCTGACTGGTCTGCATCATTTGAATGATCGCATTCGCGCCCCTGTTAAAATCCTCATTACGCTCTACTACATAACACGACTATGTTGTATTCCCGCACGAGCCTACATTGTAGGATAGTGTGTAATAGCGGTACCCGCTCGCTTTCAAGGAGCCGCTTCTTCCACATAACTAACATCAAAAGAAATTTAGGATTTTCACACGTAAATTTTCATCACATTCAGCAACATGCATTAACTCATTAATAGTCATTAAGTGAAAGCCTTAGTAAAAATTAATGAAACTTGTGTTTGAATACGTCATGCATTAAATCGTAAGAAATGACTCGCACTCTCAATATTATGGGTGCCAGTAGCTATGTTTGAATCTCCACAGGCAGCCAGCTACAGTCTCAGTATTCCTCTTAGTTCAGATCAGCTCTGGTAGCTATGAGCAAGTATACACAATTGCCACTAATGTTTCATTATAATATTCATTAAGTGAAAGCCTTAGTAAAAATAAATGACACTTGTGTTTGAATGCGTCATGCATTAAATCGCAAGAAATGACTCGCACTCTCAATATTGTGGGTGCCAGTAGCTATGTTTGAATCTCCACAGGCAGCCAGCTACAGTCTCAGTATTCCTCTTAGTTCAGATCAGCTCTGGTGACTATGAGCAAGTATACACAATTGCCATTATATTTCATTATAATATTCATTAAGTGAAAGCCTTAGTAAAAATAAATGACACTTGTGTTTGAATACGTCATGCATTAAATCGCAAGAAATGAGACTCGCACTCTCAATATTGTGGGTGCCAGTAGCTATGTTTGAATCTCCACAGGCAGCCAGCTACAGTCTCAGTATTCCTCTTAGTTCAGATCAGCTCTGGTGTCTATGAGCAAGTATCCACAATTGCCACTAATGTTTCATTATAATATTCATTAAGTGAAAGCCTTAGTAAAAGTAAATGACACTTGTGTTTGAATACGTCATGCATTAAATCGTAAGAAATGACTCGCACTCTCAATATTATGGGTGCCAGTAGCTATGTTTGAATCTCCACAGGCAGCCAGCTACAGTCTCAGTATTCCTCTTAGTTCAGATCAGCTCTGGTGGCTATGAGAAAGTATACACAATTGCCACTAATGTTTCATTATAATATTCATTAAGTGCAAGCCTTAGTAAAAGTAAATGACACTTGTGTTTGAATACGTCATGCATTAAATCGCAAGAAATGACTCTCACTCTCAATATTATGGGTGCCAGTAGCTATGTTTGAATCTCCACAGGCAGCCAGCTACAGTCTCAGTATTCCTCTTAGTTCAGATCAGCTCTGGTGGCTATGAGCAAGTATACACAATTGCCACTAATGTTTCATTTCAATTTCGCAGCTGTAATTTTGAATAGTTTTTCGAGAATAATTTATTATCAGTTGCAGTTATTTCACGAATTTTTACATGTTTTCATCCCAATTTCAGCTTATCTTTTGGTGATTGAAAAAATTAATGCATATTGATATTTCAGATGGAATATTACGATATTGTGACATAATTTTTGTCAGTATATGTGTACATTACAGAGAAAAGGAAATAGCTAAAAATATACAAAGTCATATTTTCAATTTATATTTCATATCAATTTTAAATGTCCATGAACTAAACAATTTTACACTGCTAGTGCGACATTGGCTTAATCAAAGTTAGTCTGCAGCTGTAAATTTACCAGTAGTCGGCAACAATTTTTCTTTGAAATTATTACAAACAATGTGCAGTTAATTTCAATAAAATAAATAGAATACTTTTAATTTTAGTTTGGCAACTTTCTTTTTAAATATCACATACATTACAAATTCTCTAATCTTGCAGATCTGCAACTTCGAAAAATAACTCTAGATCTCTAGATGGTTATATGTACAGACGTACATTTCGTGAGACTTACAAAGGGGCCGTTTTAAACTGAATACTGCAATTCTCAGAACATGCGTAAACTTGTGCCTTGAGTCACCCAACAACTTCGTCTAAATGTATGGAGCGCACAACCTTTCAAGTTCCAATAATATCAGAGTGCTCAGTGATGTTTCTAGCATCGCTCAGTGCGTTATCTAGCAGTGTGCAAGTAATTAAGAACTCCCGAAACCAGTGATAAAATACCGCTTGACGTTACTCAAATCGCTGATAGAGAAATGTGTATCAGAAGGTGACGAATGCCATATTCCTGCCAAAGAATCAGTGGCATTAGATACCTTCGCTCTAGACGCTTGCGTGATCAATATCGTATATGCGTTGTTACAAATTTTACAAAGGCCTCTCCCGTGGAAGGAATCGTATTCGTAAAATTTAGGAAATTTGACTCACATAAAAATAGCAAATAGTTAAATCGAATTAATACGACAAATGAAATGGTGATTTTTCCAGATAATCTGTTGTAGGTTTTGATGCAGACTAAGTTCTTATAAAGAACTATCAATTGTTTAATTTTGAAGAAAAAATTGTGGATCTGAAATTGAAAATAAACATCAAAAATATACTGAGATTTTATTCAAGGGGGCAATTTACCTTCCCAAGATGCAACTTTGTGAAAAGAAAAAGCCACTTATCAGAATAACTCGTCAGCTGACAGAAAAAGAAATGTATTATATAAGCAGTTTTACCTTACAATTTTCCAAAACCTGTGTCTTATTGGACAGTTTACATGGTAATCCTCGCAAACGTGTTAAAATCGTCATATTACGGAAGATTAGTGTTTTGTTATTTGTTTAGCTGCTGAGCAAGTGGCTCGAGGTCAACTCCCCCGCCATTCTCCTCCTCCCGCTCCAAGTCAATACCATCTCTAGGAAAACGTCACCTTGATCCTTCTCCAGTGACATTCCTCGCTGTTTCTACCTTGGCACAGGCTCTTGGCTCACGCCTCAAGGAGCTCTAGGAGAAAACTTTCTACGGACTGCTATTTCAAAGCGACTAATATATACTGTTCCTGGTTAACGGAGGCCATTTTGAAGTCCTCCTTTAGTGACACTGTGTATCCCTACGCCGTGTGTAACAGTTGACATTCTCAACAGCGTCGTGACAAAAAGCCATGCAACGATCACGGTGACATATGTTAGTTTTTGGTAACAGAGCTACGATAGCAGACTGTTAAAAATGTATTTAATTTAAATAATAAAATTTATTAACAGCAATTCTATCAATTTTGTAAATTCTTATGACGTCAAAACACAAATATTTTCCCATTCATCTTATTTTAACTTATGGATCTATGCGTTAAAAATCTTGGTATCTCCAAATAAGTAAATATAACGTACCTAAGTGATTTATTGTCGCGTTTATTTGCCTCTTATACATATTTCACGTGAACCTCGTAGATAGGCCTAATATTACTAACTCTGCCAATTTGAACTTCAAAGACCCGGGTTCGTATAAAGGATAAAAAACAAAAATTTGCACCGTTTTAACACGTAATTATTGGTTAACGTTATACCTAAGTAGTACGTAGATAAAGCAGTCCGTTACGAAGCGAAGACATTACAAGTACACTCGTGTGTGAAAAATGCAACATGTAAATGAAATGAAACTCGCGGTGAATTGAAACTGAGGATGATTGCGCATGCCTGGCAGCTACAGCGCTCTCTGTCTGTCACGCAGATTACGTATCGTGTCTCATCTAGTGGTCCAGTTCCAGGTTTTCGACTAATCATATTTTCTTCCGTCTACTCCTTCCACACGGGTATCACTGTGGTGGCATTACGCCCCGTACGAGCAGCAGTTTATTTGTACGGAAATCCTCCTTCAGACAAGTCAATTGTCCAGCTCCGTTCTAACACTGTTACATGCTTTAAAGTGCCCCTTTACGTCAATGGGACATACTGAATGTAGTATGAAACCTTACAGCTCACTTACTATGAACAGCTGTACTTGTCTGGATCCTTTAAAGTACCCCTTTACGTCAATGGGACGTACTGACTGTAGTATGAAACCTTACAGCTCACTTACTATGAAAAGCTGTACTTGTCTCGATCCTTAAAAGTCCTATTGAAAAACACACTTATTTCAAACTAATATAAAAATGTAGTTAAAAATGTCATAAACCAAAAGTGCATTTACTGGCAGATCCTCGATTCATCTGCTTCTTATGTTTAATTCCGTTCGTCATAATTTAATTCGAATCAATGGAAAATAACTGATTCGCAGTCAAATGCAAATGACAGGAATCACTAAGATACCTGTACTCTGTGGAAAACCGTTTATTGTTTCAGGAAAACATTTTCACTGATTGGGTGTCACATTCAACTGCATGCAGCAAATTAAAAAATGTTTTTATTGAATTTAGTTAAAACCATTACGAGAATTCAATCTATTTCCAACAGTTTCTGTTAAATCTGTGCATTTTAACGAAATGTTAATAATGTTAAAGAAGCTGTCTCGCTTACGATTGAATCCAGCATTATTCTGTTTCTAGACACTGTCGCCTTATCAGGTGCGCTACCAAGCAGCCATTAAATTCTACGGTGAAAATATATGAATTAAAGAAAATGTATTAAATATTTGCAGCTTTAAAGTTCGTGCAATTCATTTTGTTTTTTGTTTAATGGGTAACGTTAGAATTGTTGATACTAGGAGTACTTATCAACCCCTACGTGTCACCCACAAGGCGATTTGTAATTGAGGATGTAATTGAAATGGTGCTTTTAGAGGAAATTCAATAATGGTTAGGACGTATTAATGTTATTACTTTTTTAGGGCATAATATGATTATCGTTTTAAATCACTTAAAAAGAGTTAATTCCGAAGCTGAAAATATTTTAATAAATATTAATATACTCATCGTGTTTTAAAGGGGTAGCCAAGTGTGGTTTATTATTAAATAGATAATACGGTCTCAATAAATTTTAAAATTTAAGAATTTAACCTTTTCAGTCACACATGAATATATAGTTTTAGACGTTGTCAAATTTTTGTTCGGAACTGTACTGACATTCCGATGACATCTATCTGTGATCTATGTTACTGGCAGCAGTTGTTTCAGAGGCTACATAACATAGTCTCAACAGCGAATGATGTCCCCCACACGTACGGAACCTTTCTCATTGGACGGTATGTTCTGCTGTGTACAGTGCAGACCATTCAAGCCCTTCCATACGCAGCGTCCCAGATATAGGACACTGTGACTGAGAGGATTCTGTAGTGATCTTACTGTCAGATCATTGTAATTTTATGGAGGAATGCGAATGAAAAATGTTAAATACATGTTTGCACATCTGTGTAAACTAATTAATCGGAAATGTTTGTTTTTTGCACATCTATGTAGAGCGGTATCTCATAGAAAATATACATTTTTCCAAAAAAAAAATTAATCATAAAATACGAAATTTTATAATTGTGTCTAACGGGAATGCCAGACACTTATATTTTACTGCTACGCCAGTTTAAATAACTTAAGTAACATTGTTTTCTTTATTTCTTTAGTTGTCGCCGCAAAATGAAATGCTTGTTAAGAAAGACATAAAGCAAGTTTTAAAGCATTCAGTATTTGCGCTGAGGTGAGGTAAGACTGGCTTCTGGGTCTACCTTGATATAAGTCAATCCCCAGAACAGTTTATATAGTCTACTGATTATCAACCAGCACTCAGTTTATTCTGCGGAAAATCGCTGTCTCCAGTAATGTCGGACAAAAGTTACGATAATTCGGTAATTTATGTTAATTCTCTTAATAAATATCTAACGACAAATGGTTAAATACTTTAAGGAATCATTAAAGCATATTCTCTTACATGTCAGTATTAAGAATAAATTCAGTTTATTATTCGTAATGCCAAATTCCTTTTCTTATTTCTTTTATGTTCGACGCTATTGGCTGGAATTGCACGAGAGTTTCAAAGTACAAAATGTTGTATAGTTTCAACTAATATTTGTTGAAGCAGGATCTCCACCGAAGTTGGTATATTTTCCCACCTACAAATGTAAATTTTAGTATACTTCCAATTAAATTTATTCAAAATATTATTAAATTATAATGTATAGTTTACTACGTACTGTATTGCACCGGAAACTGTGTGTAGAAGAGTCTTAACTCTAACTTCTCTGTAATTTTTTCGCCATGACAAGAAGATTTAAACCTTCATTGCAGTTGTAATTTTATCAAAGTTTTTTTCAGCAAAATCACTGTGACTTTGTAGCTGTCAATACACAATGCCTGTACTTTCTTCACTGTTTGACCAATTAAATTCATACACACCGTACATGCTTAGCATTACCATTCCTGTCAGTTCTTCCCCAACTACGAAGCAACCCAAGGAGGCGTGTACCGCGGTAGAGGGATACAGGGCAGCCATGGCCGCGATGGGCAGCATGACTATCACCCTGAGTATGCTTGTAGCTATCTTATAAGTAAATGCCACGCTACTGTTCATATAACAATTACCGTACCAAAAACAGGAGAATTTTATGAGTCCATTCGCGGTTTATTCTGACTTTTTGAATCAAACATTTGAGAAATCACCCCTTGTATGAAGAGCTCGGTTGTTTCTTAAATATGTCAAGTATCACAAGCGTTTTATATTTTTGCTAACGAAAAGAAATTCTCATTTTTAATGAATTGAATTTATATTTATCTATACTAATATAATGAAGAGGTAAAGTGAGTTTGTCTGTATATTTGTTTATATGTAACGGCTAATCTCGGAAACTTCAAGGCCGATACTTATAATTCTTTCACTGTTAGGAAGCTTCATTCGTCCAGATGGTCATAGGCTATGTTTAATTTTTTTTTAAGCCGCAGGTAGTCACGGTTAGTCACGGGTAATCGCGGATAGTTACAGGTAGTCGCAGGAAGTCACGGGTATGCATTTCAATAACTCCATAAAACGTCAGCGTAGCGATGGCGGGCTGCTAGTATTTTATATATAGGATGGCATTTCATTTATAATTAATATGAATAAGACAGAGAGGAAATATGTGTGTTGTTAACGCCTAGTAAGAAACAGTTTATATTTTACACTGAGTGCACGCGAATGCGGTGGGCTGTCCCTTTGCTGTAATTTTTTAGGCTCGGTTAAGCTTTGTTTGTACGAGGCGGAATAATATCTTGGAAGGAAAACTTTACCAGCGCTTCAGAAGAGTTGGAACTAACCTCGCATAGAATATCTACAATGTTGCTTTCCACAACCATGCTTTACAGTAGCTACCCATAACCATTGCCAAAACTGACTGCATAGAAAATTGGCGAACTTTTAACTTTATTGTACATAAACATATGAATAGCCAATAAAAATATACTCTTACTACTAAATATGTCAAACAGATTTTCACTGCAGTATATTTCCTGTTACGAAATTAAACACGCATTTTACTCCAATGTTTTTTTCCTTTTTGTGTGTTTGTTTCTTTATAACGTGTTTTGTGGAAATGAGAACTGTAGAAGCTGAAATAACTTTTCTGTGTCCATCATCACATGACGTTTAACGACGACTGACGAGATGCCTATTGTTGACATTAATTATATAAATATTTGGACAACTTACACAAGTGAAAAATCTAAGAATTTTCATAAAACGTTTTAATGTGGAAGTGAATTACTATTTGCCAATAAACGAAAACAACCTGTTTTATTACATTAATTATGGCTCAGAAATATTATCAATATTATCATGAGAATGGTTTTGGCTGTGGGTATGTGTCACGTAATTATTATTTCGACTGTTGCACAAACTTAAGAAGAGAGAGGGGAAAACAGGCATAGGCACCGTAACGAAACTTCACGACAGGAAAGGAATTTAAAGGAATTTCCATGTATTAATACAAAATGCAACGGGTAAAAGAAAGGCAGGAATAGTATTATTTATTAAATAATTTATTTACTTGTGAAGAAACATAACAACTGGACTCAGATATACAATAGTTGCACGCAAAGAAGTAAGAATGTTCCATCAGTGAGAGAATGAAATACCCTAATAAACGTTTGAAGTAGCTCTATCCGCCACCGCTAGATGACCTTCCATTCTATTTCTCATTCATAAATTATACATCAAACGCGCAGGTTAACCGAAAATTAGTATCGCGCAATTAAAGAGTATAATACTTTATTTACATGTATTTTGCACGTAATTCAAATTGCGTAACTAAAGTCTCGCGATATTATCAACAAAACAATACAGTTTTGAAACATAAAAAAGACTACTTGAAATTTTTTTAAATTAATTGAAACATTAGTCCTAAATCATACATACTGTAATAATTTAGGAAATTTTAAATATCAACTTGAAATTTCCTTGTTTCTGTTACTTACAACTACTCCAGCACAAAAAGTAATTTTACATATACATGGGCATTACTATATAAAAGTTATTTTCCAACTACAATATTCTTTTTTCTTGAAATTCCATTGACCATATGAATCGAATTCGTGATAATTTTTAGCCTATTTATCTTTGGAAAGGTAGGATTATGAAATCACCCGTATGTCTGTCTGGATGTGCGTGTCCCCTTATAACTTTTCAATCCTTCAACAGATTGAAATTAAATTGTGTAGGAATATGATTGCAATGACATCCATCACGACGCTATATTATATATATAAACACAATTTCTATATTTATAAAACTGTGAGTGCAAACTTCTGAGTGTAAGTGTATCAATACGAGAGGTATTATTCCGCCATGCATGTGTCCGACGGATGTTGCTCAAGCTAGTTCCTCCACGCTTGCGTCTGTAGTCCGTCACGGACTGGTCAGTAGCTGAGTGACAACAGAACGGTCCGGCAATCGTGAGATAGCTACATCTTCCCTCCCTCCAGCACGAGTCATCAATCCACCTTGTCCGTGTCACTTCAACACATACACCCCCCTCAAAGTCGTTTACGGCAAGGGCAATGTAAATGCGGTAATTATCAACACATTATTATAATGACTTACACTAATTAATGTTTGTTATACAGTTGTATTGTGAAGTGGAGTGAGGAGATTTCGACGGCTCTTAACAGCGATGTCTTGAGAGCCGGTGAGGTTGATTGAGGTGAGTATGGAGCAGCACCAGAACGAAAGAGCGGGAGAAACGGGAGATCAGCCGACCAGCTTCATCGTCCGGTACAAATCCAACATGCGAAAATCCGGGAGTGACCCGGCCGGGTATTAAACCCGGTCCGCCTTGGTGGGAGGTGAGCAAGCTAACCGCTCAGCCACCGCAGCCCCCACACATTGTTTTTATAAAAACAAGTATATTTTAAACATTTGCAGATAACGTTACTTCACCCATCATGAACGGGCAGGCAATGTCGGGTGCCTCAGAGTGGAATAGGTCGGATGGAGTACCTGGTCAACGCGACCTCAGCTGCAGCCTAACCTTGTGATGACTATAGTGGGACTCCCTAGTGTTGTATGTGGTCCTTCGGCTACGTGACATTCTTTGGACGGTCACCCATCCAAGTACTGACCACGCCCTACTCTGTTGAACCATGGCGATCAGAGAAGACCAAGTTACCAGGGCAGTATACTCGTCGGCATTCATCCATCATTGTGCTAAGTATAGCTGTATACTAGACACAAACAACAGATATTTAGCGCATTTCCGCGAGAAATCCTGATTGTTTTGTTATATCTTGCCTAATTCTGTCAATTAATGTATATTTAGTTCGAATAAAATATAAGTTACCAACTTATTACACTATAGGAATTAACTTCTTTTCCTAGCTGGATATTTTTCATCTGAACGATTACTACCTTAACATTTACCTTACCATTCTTCAACAAAATACAATTTGTACTTTATGTATTTATCAAAGTATTATAAAACCATCAAAATTTAGTTGTTTTGCAATTGAAATTTACTGTCGGCAAGATTGAAACGTAATATCCTATGTGTGATGTGTTTTAAGAGCATTAATTGTTGAACAAAGCAAAACTGTAATCGCTGAAAATGTTTATACATCATTTAATCAAACGTATTTTGTATGTGTCTTATAAGCGTAACTGATAGAACGTCTATTTACGAACAGAATGGTATTAGGTTAAAATTCTGGCCGGGTCCATATTATTTTTTATTGTTTTAGTATTCACTGAAGTTACATATTACCACGCGTATTATTATGAAAAGCCTATTATTTTAATAACTTCCCCAAACATTAAAATACTTCATAAGGGATTGTTGATGGTACGATAGACTTGCTATATTATTACGACATTCATATGTGTCCATACATAGCCTCTTTTATCCGTCTTTTTGTAAAAGAGGGCCACACGAGAAAAAAATTATGTCATATCACTGGAAACGATAGACAGATCCCAACCAATATCAGGCGGTAAGTTAAACTTATGTAGTTAAACTAAATTTCTGTGAATTAAGGATGTAATCACATATTATCAATTTCATAGCTGTTAAAATATTTTAGGTTAGTATGCCGTTATGTAAAAAAATATTTTCACACAAATGTAGGCTATACGATATAAGTATCTGTGACGAACATATATGTGATTTATCTGCCATTTATGAAGATAGCAACATATGAGAGACTGGGGCTTTTATGCTATATCTCGGTAACTAATCAACCGATTGTCAATAATTTTGCACACAAGTAGTAACTACAAAGGGTCATGCAAACTGACATGTTTTAAGTGACTCACATACTTACTTTAAAATGACTAACTTCTAGATGTTTCAGGTTAGCAAACCCTGTATTACAAAACGTTAGACTGATTACAATTGAGGTTGATGTTCGTATTCCTAATGCTACGTCTGTAATGTAGATGGTTGCACGCCAATTTAAAGTACTAGTTCTGGTTTAGAGCCCTCATTAAGGCTCCTGTGTATATGTAATTGTCTCATTAGTATTACATTTGTTTCTGGTTTCATCTCTAGTCAGATTTCTATTGAACAGATGCCAAGACCTACCTAAAATCATGGCTTTTAAGAAATTAATCAAAACTACTGACATCCATGAAAGGAAAGTATACACATTAATTATTACGGTAAATACTTGTTACGTAAGTAGTACTCAAACTTATTTATTTATGTTGTAGGATTTAATAACAAAGATGTGAAATTTTCCTGCTAAGTTATATAAATATTGCTGCATGAAGATTCAGTTGGAAATATTCATGTGTGTTTCATAAACAAGTTTCACTTCGCTGAGAAAAATTTCAAGGGAAGTGTCAGTATAACTGGCAGTTTTCTAGTTCTTCTAGCTCTTGAGCTGCGAGTGCGAACCGCAAAGTCTTTTTTTGCACTTCAGCTAAGAACACAACAGTTCTCTGTTCAAAAAAACTGCACTCCTGCACGCCATTGGCTGAATTATTGCACTGCGGCGAGAAGGAAATGTACACTCTCTCTTCATGACGAGACTTAAAAACTACCGCCGTGTCAAAAAAAAAACCTGGCCTCTAAAGTAAAATGCAACCACAACGAGAAGGAGAAAGCTATTTGAGGCGGAGAATCGCGAGAGCGATACGGGCGACATTGCCACGCACATGAAGTCCGTCATCGCCACTAAGTACAAGGCACTGAACTGGTGTGCAGTGCTTTCGTCGTACTGTGTGTTGCTATATGCAGCAACAGGTATACTAGCCTGTGTGAACACAAACATACGGCGAGGAAGTGGAACGAAGCCTTGAGCACTTCTAAACAAACCCCGCCAGGCAGACCGAGTGCGCCGAATAACACGGCGAACGAGGACTTTGTCGTCATGACACTGCACCAGCAAGACGTCCAGAGATGGGGATGTGCCGTCCGCCGACATGCGCCTAGTCTTCAGCCTACGGCATCATGGACAAGGTGAAGTATGTCCTTAGAAACTATTCAGAATGGCTTTAATGTAACTAAGTAATTAAATAATAAATAATAATAATCAGTAACACAATGTAACCATGTAAACTTAATAAGAGCTCCTCCGAGTTAGACTGACTAAAGGTTTGTAAACGAGTTGTAATAGGTTTAAAAATGAGATGTAATTTATATTGATTTCAATACAGGACGATAAAGACGTAAATGGTATTCACCTTTGAGTTACGTCCAACCCCAAATTGTACGTTTAATATAAACCATAAAATATCTACACCATTTTTTAAAAAAGTATCACGGGAGTTTTCAGCGGTAACCCTTTCATTTTGTTGGTGACATATCTGTGTGCAATGTCCAATGCATGGAACTTGAGTAGATTTGTACGTATATGACGCTTACATTTTGAGATGCAGCGCTCTGAAAAATCCGTTATATCTATAACGGAGTGCTCTGAAATGGGTTTTCTAATGTGAGAGACATCATAAGAGCAATCGACAGTATTATTCTGAAGTGTGTGTTCTATTTGTAGATCAGCACATTTCACGCAGGTTGAGTAGTTTCGTAGAAAAACGAGTATTTCACACACACTGCAACGCAGTTACAGCACCAGGTAGGCACGAGCAAGATATATAATTGTATTATATCAGATACTTATTTTCAAAACATTAATGCTATCTAAACGTTTTATGTTAGTGCTTTGTATCCATTGAGGGGCCACGATGACTGAGCGGTTAGCCTGCTCGCCTCCCACCTAGGCGAACCGGGAACAATCCCCGGCCGGGTCACTCCCGGAATTTTGCATGTGGGAATCGTGCCGGACGATGCCGCTGGTCGGTGGGTTTTCTCGGGGATCTCCCGTTTCCCACGCCCTTTCATTCCAGCGCTGCTCCATACTCACCTCAATCACCCTCATCAGCTCTGAAGACCTCGCTGTTTAAGAGCCTCCAAATCTCTTTACTCACTCGTATCTATCGAACAGTATGAGCAATGTTGACCAATTTGATAGGCACTGTGGGGGTATACCTTGTGATCAGGCAATTCGTTCTCCAACACGGCGAACAGGCTTCAATTCATGACCAAACTTTTTCATTAGAGAATTGTGGCAGACCTTGCCATTTCCTTGAGGTTTTTTCCTATTTACCCAACCATAACATCCCATCGTTGCTCTATCTCTGCCTAGTCTGCTTTCAAGCGCGCCGTCCAAATATCTCGCGTATCACTTCTGCGCGGAATGCATCGGGCGTGAGTTCTGCAGTTTTTCGGCGCTTAAAATTGAATACTCAGAAAACGGCCGTTTTGAAGAAACAAATTTTCGGGATATACGAGAATTTATAAATAACGGTTGCGTACAAGTTAAATATTTAACTTATTATTGGTATACAGCTACACAACATGTAATCTATACGTGTTCAAACATAAAATATAAATATGATTTAAGGGAGCCGCCTTGTTGAATGAATTTTGTACGCCCGAGGACTAAAAGCGTGGGAGCGCTAGGGGCGACTGAGACATGCGCATCAACTGTCTCATCGCCTCTACGTGCAAAGCACTGAACTGGCGTGCAGTCTTGCCGTCGATAACGCTCCTCTAAGAGACTTTCAGCGGAGACCCTAACATTCTATGAGGTAATAATAAAAATAAAGGTTTGATGCTCGTTCCTGTTCCTTTTTATATGTTTCGTACTGGAATGTTCATACCTAAAAATGACCGTAAAAACACCCATTTGAGCCATATTCACTATCTCAAACACATGCTTTTGAGAGAAGTTGAGCAGCTGTAAAACTTATACAGACGTGTAACGTTTCTTAAATGTTATTCGTAAGCAGATGTCAGTCAGTCACGTTGAACAGTTTTTTAATAAAACGTTTTCTGCTGGAGCTCTGCACAACATTCGGCGGCAAAAACAAGTGGCCACCCAAATATTAGCGCATTGGGTTCTAATGGCTTACATTATTATTAATCTATTCTACAGAAATTCGGTATCAGTATGATGGGATTACAGTGATATTACAAATTCTGTTTACGGTTAACATTCCTTACTAATGTACTTATGCCGCAAACACAAAAGAGTATAGTAAAATAATATACTGTAATAAATAATTGCCCTCAGTTGCGAAATATGTTGAAAGTATCATTCGAAATTGTGATTCATTTGGTAGGAAAACAGAAATTAAGCAAATCCTACATTACTAGATGGAGATTTTTGGACATTCGCCATTGCGGTACCGATGTCTGCCATGGAAAAGAAGGACTGAGCATGAAAAAAAATACATGTCGTACATTACACTGGTGCAACTTTACTTCTGTGAACATCTCCATCACCGCTGGATTGACCGTGTGACTGCCGACGATCTTGCTGTTCGAATCTGGCCTCTAACGTCACCCGACCTTACACCCTGTCGTTAATGTGTTTGGGGATATGTTAAAAATTATGCGTAAGATCCGCCCCTTCCAAAAGGCCTGCCAAAATTACGAAGGCGAATTGTTATTGCTTTCGCGTCCATAAATGATGGCATGCTGTCTCATGCATGACAATAACTGGATTATTGTTTGGACATAAATGCAGCGTTATACGAAGTTCCCATATTGAATCTTTGTAATGTGAATAAGAACCTCCATAGTTTTTCTTTACATACACACCCCACAAGGTCCACAAGGTCATCTGTCACAATCGGTTACGTTTTGATAGCAGTGTGAAGTTTATCATTATTTTTTACTTGTCCTAGCAAAGCAATACGGGTATTACGCTGACAGGAATATAAACAATTTTTGCGGGTAGTCATATGTGCTTTCCATAAAACGCTTACTCACTGGCGAGTGGAAGCCCAGGGATAGTGCAGTTGCTTCGTGTTTTACGTTAACTCTGATTTTAGTAATCTAAGCTGAGAGGTCAAATTGAATGATCGCGTATTTTCATGAAAGGCGAAGAGCCAGCCAAACGAGTGTATTGTAGTTTATAAACGGCCCAGCTTAAGCATAAGAACCTGTAGACTGAAAGATTCTAAGCTAAACTGGAACCACTTTTCTTTATAATATATAAGATAAACTGCATTGGCTGAGTGGGCGAAGTGAGTTGTTACTCAATATTAAGTTAATTTATAGGGTCTAACTCAAACTTTTTGCAGGGACGATAATTATTTTTTTTCCTGCTGCGTCCGGACATCAGAAGAGAACAAGCTTCACTGAATGCTTGGAACAGGAAAGTGTGTCATGGGTGCTGGGAGTTGTCATTTCCAGCGACTGGCCAATTCGTCACGCTTAGCTCTTTGTAACTATCACTTCCATAACGGACAGGTGTCCTTCTGAAGACGTCCATGCTCACGTTAGTGTCATCTGCAACGCAGTACCGCGAAGGTCGACTTGAGGGAGTAAGACAGGATTGCATGTAGCCAGCTGCCGTACCGCAAGGATGTACTTCGTGAGTGATGGCATTGCAGGAGGGGGGAAGGGGTCTGCAACCTACTGAAGGCGCGACAAAATGTGCGAGCGCCTTGAGGAAACCCTGAAGAATGGTAGAAACTACAAACTGCACAAGTCTCATTATCATCGGAATATCTTCCTGGACAATTTCCTGACCCACCGTGCCTTAGCGACTTGATCGAGGGCCACAAAATTGCAACATTTTTAATTAGCCTTTGAGCCAATTTGGATCCAAAATAGATTACGTTTTATGTTCTAATCAAGAAAATGGTTTTTTATAAAAGTGGTGTAAATTTTAATTACGATTACAGTAGCACTGCTTCTGGATGGAAATTTTTCGAATTTATAATTGCAATGTTTACATATTCGCGTTTGTCCAAAAAATTATTTGAAATATAGTCTTAATAATTATATTTGAAAATAAAAATACTCCCACCTAGTTGATTCTTGGCTCATAACTAGCCCATGACTCAGGTAAACTCTTGCTCATTTTTACGATAGAAGAAACAATGGGATTTGGAGTGGAATGGAGATATTTGGATGGATCTTAACATTGAGGTAATGAGAGCCGATGAGGGTAAAGCGAGGTGAGTACGGAGCAGCCCCTGAATGTAAGGGTGGGGGGAACGGGAGATCCCAGAGAATACCCGCCGACCAGCGGCGTCGTCCAGCACGGTTCCCACATGCGAATATACGAAGAACGACCCCGCTGGGAATCAAACCCGGTTCATCTTGAAGGAAGAAGAGTGGTCTGACCCATTTACCACCGCTGCCCCCAAAAACAAGATTTACCACAGGCATTTTGCAAGAGAGGAATAATGTTAATACGTTTCTGTAATCTTGTATATAATGGTCCCATCAAATTATCCTCGGGATTGCAATGAAATTAACATTCAAAAGAGAGACTTCAGTCAGTTTTTTTCTGTGGTTCTTGCATAACGTCACTGCTAGTTTAACAGAAGGAACAAAACAATTTATACGTGCTGATGTTCATAAATGGCACGTTTCCTGTTCAGAAGTTCCAGTCGGAAGACATGTGTTATTAACGCACTCCGTTCCTTCAGTTTACAAAAGAAAATATTAGTAAATAGCTTTTATCATTTCCTTGTACTAAAGCCGAAACCGTCGTATTTGCCGTCAGCACAAATACAACATTCGGATTACGACGGGTCCTCTGTGGTGTAGTGGTTAGACACTCGCCTACCCCGAAGGCGAACCTTCTTCTGTTCCCGACGGAGTCATCCGGATTTTCGTATGTTTGAAACGTGGCGGTCGTTGGCGTTGGCAGGTGGTTTTTCTCGGGCTATTCCTGTTCCCTACGCCGCCGCTCCTTCCTTGCCTCATTTCATTATCATCGGCACTCCAGCACGAATTTAAACTTCCTAACTGACCTTGAGCTAACGGATTGTATGTCACCACGTAAGGCTAGACACGAACCGAGCACGCTACGCTCGCGAACTTTTTCAAGCAAACTTCGTCTTCATCACACAATAAAGTACTGAACAATCCATGTTTCAAAGTGACAGATGGACCAGGAAATAGCGTTTGTCATCTCAACGAGCTATTTACTTCCTAACTTATTCCGGCCTGAAGGTGATGTAATTTTTTTTTTGGGAGAGATGTTTTTCTGATTATGTGTAACCCTTACAATTAGCTTGCTTCCTGATGGCTTTTATATCTGATTACTATATTAGGAATGCAAAATAAACGAGCAGATGCTTCATCGGAATTGTTAAAGAATGCAAGAAAATGGTGAGAGAAATGTGAATATTTTAAAATTATTTAGGAAAGCGAAATTAAGTATAATATTTAAAACATTTTTGCATGAATTTGGCCATCTATAAACCGCTATGAACTGACTTCTGGTTCATCTTCTTCTTTCTTCCTTCCCAGAACATTAATTACTGGACGGAAGTTAGCTAACACCAGGTTTTTAGTGCCTGTGACGACAGAAAACACGAGCAAAGAGAAAAATGCAAGTGTGCACTGGACACAAACATTTGTTTACAAACGTCTTTTTCTTCAGTGACAAAACAGCTGTGGTGAAAGGATACATTGTGGCCACACTACTTTTCTAGAACTCTCAAAATTTACCCCACTTACATGATATGGACAATAGCTGTTTGTACAGAAACTAGGGGTGGTGTAAAAAAAAAACCTTATTATAGAGTATTTCGTTACAAGTTAATTAATTTTCTTTAATTGTTACACTCAGTGGCTAATATTTCACACACTATTACTGGCGGCAATTAACTCGTTTGCTTGAACATTACTTATTAAAAAAAACTAACGTATCTAAAAAAATTACTGTAAATATTTACGTACTTACAGAGTATTGTGTATCATTTTACTTTCCCCTCACACTACTAAGCTTCATAGTAAATAAGGTTATCAGGTTTATCAAATTGAGACGTTTGTTATTTTACCCTTAATTTTGGAAACATTTATGATAAAAGTTGGAAACTGCGTATTAATTTAGTTACATTTCGGAGTTTTAATCAAATTAAACTAAATTATATTTTAAGTAGTATTTCGGGATTCCATCAATTTTAACGTCATGAGAGAGATGGTTGTATTTTAAGTTTTGTAGAATTGTCATAACAATTAAGGCAGTTTACGGCAGTTCATTCAAGACAAGCTAACGAGGGAGCTGTGTGCCTTCTACTTAACGAAAATATAGTATTCATCAAGAAATCTGTTTACCATTGTAATTAGTATCCCAAAATTTAAATTAACGAAAAGCAGTCAAGTTCTCCATTTACCATTATTATAAGGGACCCAAAATTGAAATGAATGAAATGTTGACAAAATTAAGTCCCATCGTCAAACAACCTAGCTACATTAAAAACACATTTAACCATACATGCTATTTAGAAAATATTTTTCGTTTACCCCAGTCTGTTGCAGTCACAGTATACACAGAATAATTGAGTGCTGTGCCATCACAGGAAGTCCAAATCGTGAAAGCGGTAAACCAGACAATCATGGACTTGAAGAAACCCTAGATGAATAAAACCAAACTGGTTTACTTAAAGAAATATTCTTTGATATTTTGATACGTTTAATTTTTCTAAATTAAAATGCAATTTTTCCATCGATTATATATATATACACAGATTTGTAGCTTTGTACCATATGTAAACAAATTTCGCATACTCAGCACGCTTAACTGGTACACCAAACGTTACGTAATCAATTGCCTGTCGATTCAATGAGTATACTAAAGACTGGCAGTTGAGTACGCTGTGTAAAAGGCAGCGAGAAACTACAGGATGTCAATATTGCCTGGTAGCCTCTACGTTTCTGTCACTTCTATGTGGGGGTGGAATGCCACTGTCCTTGATGTTTAAGGGCGTTGGCCACGAAAAATATTGATATTTAGTATTTGTACCACACACTGGTATCAGTGATTACTTTTTCCTCGCAAAAAAAAATTGATCGCATAGTATTCGCATAAAGACATGTCAAAATCACAATTGTACAGTTTTAGACATGTACAAATAATTAAAACTATCTTACGTACAAAAATGAGATAAATGCGTTTTGAGGGAGATTCCAAGAGCTACTTCAAGACTTCTATAAAATCATACAAGGAAACGTGTGTGTGTGTGTGTTTTTTTTTTTTTTTTTACAATTTTAAAAGGTTGCTGATTATAAGGAAATCATTGCAGATATTTATTTTTGGCTATTACTGAAAGTTTAGAAAATTACTTTTGCTAAGCACAGCTGAAAATGAATGAAGACAAGACCTTGCTGTTGCCCATTTTTAAATTTACTGCAAATATTTTGGTTTGTTGTATTTATACATTACAAATTTGTCAAATTTTGACTTTCTGCAAGTTGTTTGAATTATTGTATTTGTATAATACAAAGCAGAAAAATGTTGAATTCGACATGTCATTTTCCAAAAATCATGTGATGTAATAAATTTATCTGAAGGAAAATTAGTCGGAGATGATTTCTACAACTTGAATAGTATATGGTACATATATGGAAGAACAAAAGTTTTCGTTGCCAATACCAGTTACCGACACATCTTGGCCCAGTGTGCACAACAGTGTATACGCAGGAAGATTATATTTGGCCGATACTGTGCATAGTAAGGATGAGTGAGTGAAGAGATCTGGGCGGCTCTTAACATCGAACTCTTGAGAGGTAATGAGGGTGAAGCGAGGTGATAACTTAGCAACACCGGAATGCAAGGGCGGGGGAAAGGAAGATCCCCGAGAAAACCCCCGACCAGCGGCGTCATCCGGCACGATCCCCACATTCGAAAATCCATGAGTGAACCGACCGGGAATCGAATCCGGTTCGCCTTGGTGGGAGGCGAGTAGTTATGAACGATTCATATTACCACCAAAAAATAAGCTTACAGCTTATTGTCACAAAGGAACAAGTATTGTTTCGACTTCAGTACAGCACTCATTAAACATAAATTCCTTCTTCGAAACACGTGAAGCCGTAAATTAATGTGAATCTGAAGGGCTCAGCATCTCACCCTTATATAAACAGCCGGAAACTTAATAAATGTTACAGTTAAAACATAAAGACTTTGAAAAACACAAAATTAAGTGTCTGAAAAGCAGATATGCACTAGACGCATAACCAGATAGAATTACGAGGTTTCGACATAAAGTTACTTAAAAACAACTTCCAAATCATTACCAGTAGCGTCATTATTATATAAAAACCTAATATGTTTGAACGCAGCGTTACCGTGTGTGATGACAAAAAAAAAAGAAAGTATATTTCAGTTATTTGTTTATACCAGAAGCGGAAATCTCTTATTACAAAACCGTGGATGTTCTAACATTAAGAGCTCCGCCTAGCGAGTGAGGTGCATACATTCCCATATGTAACCAAAAGGTGAGGTTAACGGGTTTCTGTATAGAAGTGCAGTGTTTTAGTCATGCAGCACGCAGCTGTGGCAATAAGGTGTTGACTGTAATTTTTTCCCTTCCAGGCGTGTAGCCAAGTAATATGTAGTCCCCCATCCTAGTTTTAATTGTCCTAGTTCATATGTATGTTTTCTGGTATAGCTTATTATAGATTATATAGCATATAGATTATGAAATGTTACCAAACAATTTTTACACTTCATTGCAAATCCGGAAGAGAGTTGTCAAATATTTCCAAGCATAATCCAATGTGGCCAAAAGCGACTAAAATTGACATCACCTGACCAGATGTGACTAAATGGAACCAAATGTGACCAAATGCAGTACACACTAAAGAAAACGACAAATGTGTTGGGGTATCGTCTAACGTGATAATGGGTGATCGAAAAACGCAAAACACATGACCAGTTGTGACAAAACCTACAGAACCATGGCCCGATGACACAAATGTGACAACAAATACTAACCATACAAATCAAATCTGGACCAACAAAATATAAAAAATGTGATAACTAACTGAATATAACGAGAGAATGAAACCGTATAAAATGTTTCGAAAGAAACCCAGATGTTGTAAAATAAAATGTAACATAGCAAAAGTAACAAAACGTCATAACATGACTAAATTTGCAAAATATTATTAAATGTTATCAAATACATTTAGATGCAACAATCAATACCAGACGAGATAAATGCTATCCACTAGGGAACATTAGAGATTTCAGTGTTCAGACATTAGCAAACGTGACTATATATGGCTAAATATGATCATCAATCATAATCAAATGTAATCTAATGCGGCTAAAAGGAAAAAGAAAAGGTTGAATTTGATAAAAATATACTAACATTGAATGTGAGTTACAGAGGTATGTAAACAAAATATTACTAACTACTATAAAATGGGAGCCGCGACGGACTAAACTTGTCGTCTCTATAGGAGAACACTAGTGATCAAGCTACCTAAATTGACTAAATATAGCTAAATGCAACATAACATGAGCGAAAATGACTACTAGTTACAATAATAAAAATGAATGTGACCCTCTGTGATGTAAATATAACTTATCACTATCAAATATAAACCAATACGACGAAGCGTGACCAAAATATTACCAAACGTGACACAGCATGATTAAATACAAAAAATTTGTTGAAACATCCATGACATAAGAGGTAGGATTTGGGGCATTGACGGCCATCAGCATTTAGCATCGGAGCCGGAGCCAGCCGGCTGCCATGTTGTTACGTCACCCGTCCGCCATCTTGTTTCCCTCTAAATTTCCCTTTTTTTTCTTCAAAATCGACCAAAATACACTAAAAATAACCATTTTCTCTTTAAAAAAGCACAAAAAAAATTCCAATTTTTCCCGGAGCAGGCGAGAGGGATTAGTGACTCCGAGCCACGAGCCAGATAGGAGACCACGACCAGTGACCCAGCAGCCAGGAGAGCAGGACCTATTAATTTTGGTCTTTGACCCAGAAATCCAAAACATTCAAAAAATTCCGAAAAAAATTTACAAAGACCCAAGATATGTATTATTAAAGATTATTATTAAAATTTATTTAAAAATTATTTTAAAAGTACTTAAATTTACCATAGATCACCCCTAGCCCATACCTATTACGTCATCTTGGTAGACATCACCCATCCGCCATATTAGATGCAGACTAACTCGACCTTCGCCCTGTGAGTTTGAATGACCATGAACCCAAAAAAGTCCCAAAAAATCCCTAAAATATTTCCGGAAAACTCCCAAATCTATAAAAAGTTAAACAAAATGTATTATTTACAATTATTAAGACTTTATTATTAAAATTTATTATAAAACTTATTTTTTTTAAAGTTACATTTCCGAGGGTCCCCTCAGCATAACCATCAGCCACATTCATTCCATCCCCAGCAGACGACTAACTCCCTCGCCTACACTCATTCCGCCATCTTGATTTTTTGTTCATAATTTGTTTAAATGCTACTGGAGGCAGCCATCTTTGTTTATAAGATACTGTCTCTCTCACATTCGTTCAACTGCCATATTTGTTTCTTTCGCACATCATTAGTTTATATATGTTACTGGAGTCTGCTACGTTAGGAGGCAGCCATCTTACTAGGTGCAGTTCTCCATGTTTTTATTGTCATTAGTTTTATAGTTTGTGTCTCACCTCCGTGCAACAGACACATTACATTTCATATGTTTACATCAACTATATATGACCATGTGACAGCCATATTTGTGTATGTCTTTAAAGTATAGGTTGCGCTAATTAGTCGCGTTCGCTCCATCAATTACTCGCTTTAGTTTGACTCTCTCCAAATTGGATTCAATTCTAAACACATAGGTAGTATCGATTAGGTAACCTGCTATCGACATGTACCGAATTGTGACATTCACCATTCCTGCAAAGCACATAAACTACCATATTTAATGTTTTATTTGTTTTATTCTTAAATGCAAGTATTTTTATTTAGAATAATTTTTATTTAAAACTATAGGTTTTTTAATAAAATAAATAAAATGCAACATGTTTAACAAATACCTATGTATTAAAAAATTTTGCAAACATTTCTTTGCGTTGATTTCTTCAAAGTAAAGAGGAGGGCATCACATTATTTCATAAGAGGTTGGTATGCACTCATTCTTAGCTCCATATGATTTACCGAATCGAGTGTCCAGCCCCAACCCTTCATCGTCATTTCTTCTTTCTCACAATATACCTTTTGTATATTATCTTCTACACTCTTTTTGATGTCATGTACATTACACAGGTACATTATAAGTCTTGAATGCCCTCTTGTTGATACCTTCGTCCAGCGGTTCTGGTTTTGTATAATTGCATTCTAGTCATACGTTGTATTTTAGAAGCCCGTATTTTTCAATATCTTCTGTAAGTTGGTTTATTTAATTATGTTTTACACTTGTCAGGAATGAGCAAACATCTTTCTACGAAACTGTCAGATTCATAGCAATGTAATCTTTCAAAATGCCCCTGAATGCAGATTGTTTAAGAGGGAATCCATTAGCATTAGGTTTGCCTAGAACATGAACAGGTTCCCGGACACAAGGTTTACACTGTCTGGCATGTTTGTTATACGATACATAACATTCTTTTCTCTGGTGTTTATGCATTTCAAGACGCACATTGTCTGGAACATCTTTACTCCATAACACATTAACTTACGTCCACATTTGTAACAGCTAGTAGACAAATCAAGCCTTCGTGTCTTCTTCGTACATTTACCACTCTTCTCGTTCCTACGCGCAAGACAGCTTTTACTGTACATCTTACCACAGAAGCGGCACGATCGACCCGATATCGACAGCGAATTGTCGTATAATTCACATGCACATCCTCACTTACTGCACAAGGCAGCGATGACATGTTTACATCGTCATTGGACAAAGCAGTACTTGTAAGTCTATCACAGGTTTGCGGCGGCGACAATACATCTTTTTGTTGTGTTGGCGGAAGAACAAGTCTTTTACATATTTTCGAATGTTGGTCTAGTTTTACAGTACGAGCAAACAGACGAAGACACTTCTCACACTTATATGCCGTGAGGAGCGGGTTCATCTTACATTGATGCTTTTTGTGTCGTCTAGTATTGCTGCTAGTCGCAAAGGCTTCATCACAGTACATGCATCGAAGTCTTGACAATGTTGTCATGGGTCGCGATACTGACGATCCACCTTTCACGGGAGCCGCTGTCAAACTAGGACTCCCAGCTGACATCCCTACTGCTTACATGCGCATAAGCAATCCCTGTGACGTCATGTTGACGTTAAATCAATCGTATTGCACCATTAATACATTTTTGCGAACACCAACCAGTCAATAACCGACCAGCCAATCACCGAACTGTCACTTGATTGCAGCTATCCAATCACGTGCAAGCACAAACAAAAAACTACGAGGAAAAACTGACATGTAATAAACCCCAAAGACTTGAAAAACATGCTTAGTAATAACATTGTGTGAATATCAATAAATACGTTAAAAAAGTATATAGTATACGAGCTTTGTTATTTTTTTTTAAATTTAAATACGTTTGCGTATTTTTTGGTATATTGTGAAGGCATACTCGAGTGTGTTACATTTTATAGTTCGAGAGACTTTAGCAACAAAAAAAAAGTGTGTATATATATATACATACATATATACACACACTGCATATACGAACGTAATTTATTTTGAACGCGAAGTAAGCGTGTGCAGCTCAAGGCAGTCTGTCGTAATTGTCGTCTCTAGCCTTGGACGGCAGGAGAGTATTCGCACCTGACCAGAAGCGCCTGTGCGAACTGCAGCGGTCAATCACTCGACGTGCCGGCCGCCGGAGAGAAAACTCTATTTTCCAGAGACAGCTATCAAGACGTGGATATTTCACATGTGAAACATTACGTCTAGAATACATATGTATGGTTCCAACAGACAGCGACGTTATATTAATTTATCATGTAATACACTGAGAAACTCTAGCCCCAGCTCAGAATAAGTAAGGACCAGGTTCGACCCCTGTATGGAAAGCACTGGAAAGGCATAACAATCGAATGAGGAAAAAATATATACAGTACAACGAAAAAAATTATCCGTTACTATACCGATGTACGAAAAAGGCATAACATGTTGACAGAGGCATACTGAGGGAATAAATTATACCGGTGAGGACATACAGGAAATACGCAGTACAATATTAACGAAAAACTCTACACGTTACAGTACATGATGGAAAAAATTATACACACATTACTACTAGGCCTATACTGATAAAACAAGACAAATCATTCCAAACACTTTTAAAGCTAGCACACAGGGAAAATACGATTTATAGAAGTCCCTGCAATGTCCATTCATAAACTGCCTTAGGTTAACGCACTCCCTATAAAAAATACGCGTGCCAATTCGCCCAATTCAACATACATGGCAATAGTATAAGTAACACAATACAAAACAGGGGAAAAAATATTCTAGATAAGTTTATTCGCTTTTAAGAAGCATAAGTATTCAAACCACCAGCGATGAAAAAAATTCAGGAGAAACGATGAACTAATGATAGGACGAGTGATGATAGGACCTGCGATGAAAAATATTAATCAATATAGAAATAAATTCCCTAAACGCACCACCACCAACACCTCCTCCTCCTCCTCCTCCTCCGCATCTACGCACGCCCCACTCAGGTACAGAAGTACACAACCCACCAGCGATTGAAAAATGTCAGGGACAACGCTGATGAGATGTAGAACCAACGGCAGAAAAAACGTTACATCCCAAGTTTAAAATCAGTATGTTAGGAAATGTAGGCAACAGGAAACAATATCCATATGGTTACTCCAAGTACAGCGATTTTGCTATCTCTCAGTGTCCACATATAAAACTCTTTATACATACAAAGAATGCACGTACAGTAAGTTGTGCAGGGGAAAAAAACTATATACCGTGACGACACGTTAGCGTAAAGGTACACCCACCACAAGTATAAAATCACAAAACAAAAAATAGTTACCTTCAGCAAGAAAGATTTTTCTGTATTTTCATACATTTGCGTGCCCTCGCTCCATTAAGAAATATATCTGAACCACGGTAAAATGTCTCCACCCTCCCCCTCCAGACTCCCCCCTCCTTGCTACGCGACTTCAGCTGAACGAAAAGTAACATGCGAACATGTGTATGTATAAGTGCAGCCTCAAATTCAACAGACGTCAATAGTATTCACCCTATATGAAATATGCGAACTAGAATACAGTTTTATTCCCTAGATGCTAGTCCACCATGCAGGAATATACCATAATCTGAAGTCGAGCTCTCATTCGCCACCCTTCAACCGTATCCAGTGTAAGTCTTCGCAAGTGCAAAAAAATAGTATATAGTAGTCAGTGCATTATAGAGACCATGACATTGTATAGTTATAATAATCCCTTTCGAGTGGTAGAAAATAAAATCTATGTACAATTCTTTTTTGCAAATTAACTCTGACGCGAACTCCACCTTGGTTTATTTTATAATATAAAAATCAAATGTGAAATTATATATCAATTATGGTGAAACCAAAGATACTTTGTGATGCTGTATAACTACGAAATAAGAAAAAAAACTTGTACATTCTCCACTTACTCATAAGTCAAACACACACACACACACATACACGCCACCGCCACCACCGCCACCACCACCACCAGAAGATTGTAGTTGTAACATACATATCATCAAGCAAGATGTTACTTTACACATATGCATTCAGGCTGAACATGAAGATATTTCCTAATATGCCAGAATAATATTTAAATTAAAAAGGTACAGATATAAAAGTAATATAATTCTAAAAGTACTGAAGAATGTACTTATGTACTATATGTACATTTATATATAATTTAAAAAAATATAATGATTAATACTGTACAATATAACATTTTTAATAAAAAGTACATATTTAATAAATTATGCATGTAGTCAAAAGTCCCACGCCATATTTGAAGGTATAATTGCAGAATGTAGAATTTTTATAGGGTGGAAAATTACAGGTGTTTTATGCCTATAAACATAAAGACCGATATCTCGTTTGGCCTCCAGCAAGATACCTTTTATGTATTTTTCTCGAGTTTTTGTTTTCAAGTTCTGTCAAGGTCATGGGGTCAAGGTCGAGGTATTCTGCATCTGATATGGTAGTGGTAGTCTGTAATGCATGATGCTTGCTGACTGTCATGTATTTTTTAAATATTTTGGTTTTCAAGATCATTCACGGTTATGGGGTCAAGGTTGAGTTGTCTGCATCTAATACGGTGGCGGTAGTCTGTAATGTATTATGCTTGCTGACTTTAATGTATTTTTCTCGAGATTTTGTTTTCAAGGTCATTCAAGGTCATGGCCTCAAGGTCGAGGTAGTCTGCATCTAATATGGTGGTAGGAGTTTGTTATGTATAATGCTTGCTGACTGTTATGTATATTTCTCAGATCTCATTTTCAAGGTCTTTCAAGGTCATAGAGTCAAGATTGAGGTAGTATGCATCTAATACGTTGATAGTAGTCTGTTATGTATTGTGCTGGTTGACATTTATGTATTTTTATCGAGTTTTTGTTTTAAAGATCACTCAAGGTCATGGTCATTGGCTTCCAATATGGCGGATGGGTGATGTCTACCAAGATTGTGGTTGCCTACTGAGATGGTCGTCGCCTACCAAGGTTGTCATCACCTACCAAAATGACGGTCGCCTACCATGATGGCTGACTGGGTATGGGCTAGGAATGACGTTTGGTAAATTTAAGTATTTTTAAATGATTTTTAATATTTTTTATACTTTTTTGTAATAATTTTTTTATTCTTGCTCATAAATCCAAAATGGTAGCCCTGGCATTGAATTACATGATTGATATGGCATCATGAACTATGCGCCTTGAAAAGGCGAGTCCGGTGATATCTAGTAGTAATACTAGTCTTGAAAATTTTTAATTTAAAAATATATTTAATTTTTAAAAAGTCTTAAAATAAATTTTAATGGAATGATTGTATGCGCCTTTAAAAAACGAGCCCGGTGATATGCAACAATTACTTACGCTTTTAAATGTTTCTATTATAAATATATATATATATATATATATATATATATATATATATATATATATATATATATATATATTTCTTTTAAATGAAACGTCAAAAGTACTAAATACCGCTCTCCTTACCCCAAGAGCGAGCCGGGTCACTGATCCCTGTCACCTGGGTCGCTGATCCCTCTCGCCTACTCCAGGGAAAGGGAACACTTTAAAGAAAAAGGGGAACTTTTAACACATTTTTGGGCTAAAACGTACGATTTTGTGCGAAAATGAGCGATTTTTGGAAGAAAAAAAAGGGGGGGATGCAACACGGCCGTTGGCTTCGGGTTCCCGATCCTGGAATCCTGTCCGTGAAGGAACCAAAGCATATTACTTTCCTGTTCATTATATTACTAGGGTTTTAGGGCTCTTTAGGCCCATAGATGCTGTAGCTTCATTTCATGAACAAAGTTCAGATACATCCCGTGTGTGTGTCTCTCTCTCTCTTCTCTCTCTCTCTCTCTCTCTCTCTCTCTCTCTCTATATATATATATATATATATATATATATATATATAAACACACACACACACACACAACACAGGCTCCAGTATATATTAGGCCAATTATTTTTAACGTGTCAACTTTCCGAAATGTGTAACTGTGTGTATTATAATGTTCCTGGAATCATTTGGCCGATCAACATGCTGACAAAAATAACGTTTACAAAGTTCTCTGGCTGAAATACACGTAATAATTTACTTGTAATAATTTTTTTCGTGCGGAACACTTTATAAATAGCTTGACTTGTTTTATATCCATGTTTCAATATAATGACATTTGGAATTTGACAACTCTTACGTAAAATATAATATAATACATTTTGTTGGCTGTTAATAACCTCTCATGTAACAGATGAAATTTTTTAGTATGTGACACAAAATTAATATTGATTTATGTATCTACTTAAGAGGGAATGAAAAATTAATTTAAATGCAATCATTTAAACTGTAGTCAACAAGTTGTAAGAGGCCGGTATGGAAAATCCACAGTGATTGAAAAACGATGATTAACGGGCTTTTCCTAATTTGTGAGCAAATATTATGCCAGTGTACTCTACTTCTGTAAGGATGATTACCGTGGATTAAATGAATAAAGTTAATCACGGCGAAGGGGCGTACATATTTAAGGGAGGGCCACACAGAGTATGTGACCCCCACCCAACCATACAGCTTGATAACAGCACCAATTGCACATCAAGCCAACACACGCCGACTATCTAATACAAGAATATGTAATATATTAATTTTTCTCGTGAACTCTTAAAAATTCCTTATAAAGAAAAAAGGGCAAACTAAAGAAATTGGATCTTCAGCTACCGTAATGATATCATGGCATTACAACAAATAAGTGCACCACTTCATGTGGTGCAAGATGGCATGCTAAATGTATGCATCATGTCCAGTGAAAAGCGGGGTCATCAGAGGTGGAACAAGTTTTCTGGCCAATCAGGGAAGAGGAAGTAATCGGCCTTGGCCTGAGAAAAAAATACAACCTGGCGCTCGTCTGGATTGAAAGCCGTTTGAGAGATAAATTTTCCCCAGTATTTTGAAGATACATTATTGTATCGCGACATTTCAAGAGTAACCTCATAAAAACACGTAAATCACAGTCGTCATGTTATTTTGATCAAGAATATAAGAATTTAATTGCAAATATTGATTTGTAGAATTTTCAAAAACATTTTTGATTACCTTGCTCGACTTCACCTACAGAGCACCTTGAAGTCACAGCAGTTGATTGTTGCAAACTGTTTGATATCCGACAAGTTCATCTGCGGTGCAAAATTAGCTGCTAATTAACTTTTAGAATGTTAACTAAAAAGTTGAACCTGAAAACAATTAAAAATTACAAACATTTTGGAAGGAAAATTTCTTGTCGTGCTGATGATCCGAACAACTGTTCGAGATTACGCCTTACGTATTATAACAAACTACTTATGGAATACCCACGCTTGTGAGGAATGGAGGTCTTGATAAAAATAAAATATTCACACTTTATTTCTTAATTGATTTACAAATTCGCAAAAATAAAACGGAGATATTATTTCTGAAATACTACTGCCTCCCATTACTACTAATACTTACATTCCTATCAGTAGGCACAATTTTTATGGCAATTTTAATTTTAGTCCTTATAACTGCCTTCATACTAGCTACAGTTATTTAATATTCACTTATACAATGAAGACGTCCATACAGTAACGTCATTCCAAATGCTACTCATGCAATAAGTTCCACTATCGCACAGTCCAGCAGGCCAGTCCTACACTCTACCTTCCCAGTGTCTGTATTCTGATACTGATCGTTACAGCTAAACGACGTTTAACACAGTTAACCAGCCAATTACCGTTCACGAGACGTGAACAAGAGTGCACTGAAAGAGAGACAGCTACAAATAAAGCCATATAGTAAATATTACATTGACAAGAATATGTTGTTGGACTTATTTATGATTAGACAGAAAATAAAATGCACGCGTGGAACGTCTAAGAATACTCTAGAATAATGTTCTGCTGTTTCTATCAACAACGCATATCCAAACATTATTCACCGGAATATACATATGTATAAGGGAAGTAAGAAAGATAGGCTGTGTGACTGCACCGTATCTATAAAGTGTTACCAAATAATTCTAATACATCAAACGTTTTAGATTCCAATAGAAAACAATTAACTTGCATTCAAGAATACTTTAGCATGGGACGACATGCGTATGTGAACTATGTATATCTTAGTCAAACATATTCGCGCATACCCAAACAAATGATTTCGCAATTATGCTAATGTGTTGGTGCTGTTTCGCATGGATGATTCGAATTTACGTCATGTTTATAATGATCATGTTAATACGGACATGACTTTATCAGATTTCAGAGATATGTGTTCCTTGTGCTGGAAAGAGAAATGTGGATGTTTGACGATCGTTAAGGATTGTCTGCTACATAAGGGAAGGTACAGCCGTGGGTTCGATCAGTTCATTGCTGTCTGCCAAGAGGGTTCGTCTACTGGGAACCAGCAAGTGATGTCAGCAATACCTCCTGCTACATTGCTGGGTACCATTTCCGCAGACGATTATGACACCACAGTTAATGCTGAAGATGAAATGAGGGCAGTACAGTCGGTTTGTGCGGAAGGTACACTTGCAAGATGTTCGTGTGAAGTCTAAAATCTTCAAAATAAATGACAATCAGCTCTAAATACTGATGAACATACAACTCCTGCTACAAAGAAAAGTAAACTTGTTATTGAGGATGAAGCAGAAGATGAAATCGATCATAAAGACAGCATTGATAACTATGATGGCAGTGATAATGTCAAAGACGATGATGATTCACTCAACGTTCCCACATATTTCAACAATGAGTTTCCTTCGACAAGTGATGTGAAGAAGGCAGAAGACGGTGCGTATATTGGCTACATGTGTACTGAAGACCTGAATGAACTTGTTGATAGACTCTAATATTTGCTTGACTTTCATAAACACGGTGATTTCTAGAACATGGAAGAGGTGGTTTCGATCATCGATGATCTGCTTTCTTCTGAAACAAGTAATTACATAATAATACATTTTTTATAAAATAATTGTTTTTTTTTCTTTCTTGGTGTGTTGTATCCTCCTGTTGGCCTTTAAAGTTTTAATAATAACAATATGTATCTAAAATATTTAATAAATGAAGCATTTAGTCAAAGTCATGCATCATACATGTAGGTATACCATTAATTTGGATTAAAAAATATTTTAAAAAAATAGGATGGAAAATTGTTTTTCTTTTTTGTCTCTAACTATAAGTGCTGACAGTTCGATTGGCAGTGAAATCGAGACATTAACATAGTAGTCAGTAATATAACATGCTTGTTGAATTTTATGTATTTATTTCCGAGTTTTGGTTTTCAAGGTCATTTAAGGTAATGGGGTCAATGTTTATACTCTGTTCCTTCCCCGCACCTCTAACTATATACATTGACGATTTGTGCATTCTAGCAGGGAATGAAGGAACTCTGTAGATGGTGGTGTCGAACATGTATTAGTTACCAGTGGAGCAAGTGTGATTAATAAAACAATTTAAATCTTAAATATTACATAAGTTAAACCTAAATATTAAAAAAACTTAAGAAAACAATATTATAACAAAAATAATACAAAAAATAATATATAAATTATTTATAAAAAAATATTGATATTTAAATAAAAATATTAAAAATTATATAATTTAAATCTAGATAATAAATAGTATGTAAGTTAAACCAAAATAATAGAAAATAAAATTAAAAATAATATAACAAAAAATTTTTTAAAAAATATTGACATGTAAATTTAAAAATTAAATATTATACAAGAAATAAAAATTATGTAATAAAACATATATACTTAAAAAAATTATTGTTATGTAAATAAAAATATAATCTCTTTAATGAGAGGCAAGATATTATTTATTCGTCTTCATACTATAAACTACTTATATCTTGTCTCAGCGCATGTCGCGATAGCCGAGTGGTCTAAGGCGTAAGTCTAGCGACCCAAGGTCCGGCAGCTCGATGCCACACTATTCCAGGTGGTATTTTCAGTTCTAAAAAGAAGCAGCACCACTAGTGGCCAATTCCAGAGCCGATATGGCGGCCGAGCTCATGTGAGAGCGACACCAGCACTTCTATTAGCCAAAGCCAGAACTAATGGGGGAAACACATGACAAACGTAAAATCTAAATGGTGGCCTGCAGTAACAGCCGATGTAAACAAATAATGAAGGAAGGGGAGAGAAAGGAAAGAATAAGAGATAAAGAGACCAGTAGAGAGAAATAAGAGAAGAGGAGAGAAGGTAAGGAAAAGAAGAAAGAATGCAAAATAGAAAAAAGTGGGAGCACTATCAGGAAACCCACAGAATGCAAGAGCATGAAAATATGTCATACTGGTTGCCAAGATGCCAGTCCAAGATGGCGCTGTACTGACTACAAAGACGCCAGCCCAAAATGGGTGCGTACTTGCGTAAAATATGGCGGAGTACTGGCTACCAGAATGGCGGAATCCAAGGTGGTGGACGCGTGACCGGAATAAAAGAGATCCGTCTGGGATCCAACATGGCGACCGGCGCCCCCTGTGCCTACTACTTCAATCGTATAAAATTAATGTATTTTACTAATTTCCTTTCAACGTATTAAAATAATTCATTAAAGTTCGGCACGAAACGGCAGCCAGTGTTGGGACAATACGGATTTTTCTTTGCAGCGATTATGGTTATCATTGAAATAGGGTCTATGTGTTAAACACAACTACTAGCATACCTATAATATTCGTCTATATAATAAACATAGCAGAATATATTTTATAAACTTTGATATAATTATACTTGTTTAATCTGGCTGATATATGTGCATAAGTTTAGTACAACAATTGTGGTTTTAGTCGCATTATTAATATTGTTATATTAAAATATATTAATCGGAATGTTTGTTACAACATTAGTAAAATAAAATAAAACTCTTTAAAATTATTTTGCAATCATGTGGGGCTCAACCAGCAAACCTGAAATTGTACTAGTCCATGCGCGCGACGAGCCATGACGCTTAGCACTACTCCATTTTCTTGTCGTTGAGTTGTTGTTCGTGTAGTTGTCGTTGTTGAGCTCAAGTGAAACCGACTTGTCAAATTCCCAGTGCGACAAGCGAACTGAAAATCCGCCGCGTCGGAGGCACCATGGCGCGAACCCGCGACCCGCCGACAAGTCGGCCGCCTTGCCCCTGACCTATGGAGGCAAGGCTCCATTACAACACCAATAATATAGTTCTGCAGTGTTAATTATTGAAATGGTAACGTAAGCGTAAGTGTATCTCCACGTCAAAATATTTCGTATTTGGGAATTAAATGAGCATTCTCTGTACATAAAGCTACTTTATAAGGTGTAAGAGCTTGCTTAAATTACAACTGAATTGCTTTTGTGCTTCGAAATTTAATTAGGTTGATTTTAGCTTACGGGATTAAAGCTGTTCACGTATACCCGCAGATTTACAAAGTTACACGAAGCATACTCAAGAACGATCGTCAACTGCGACTTTTTAACATGAAACTATTTCAATGGTTTTCACTAATTTGGCTCACTTTACTCTAGTTTTAGTTTAGCAGGTAGCAGAACTGTCCAACATACTACTGCTTATTTACGGACTTCAGCAATATGAATCGAATCGGAAGGTTATCGAGGGGTCTCGTACCCCTCGTTACGATAACGAGATTTCTCGGTTCTCCACAGCGTAGTTAACGAGGATTTCCCATATTGTACAGACATTTGTAAGTAAACAGAGTTACAGAATCTCTCTTCAGTGACGTAAACAATATTTCCCGTTAACAGATGTTACCGATCGTTATAACACAGTTAACGAGTTACAGAATACAGCTTCAGTAGTCACGCACTACACTCGCTGGTCTTTGATCCTTCTCCCATCGTTCCTATGATTTCACACACCTTACAACGGTGGACGTTTAAGACTGCCGTCACTGAGGCACGCTGAGGCTTATATGGCCGAGACAGCCCGGCCTAGAATATTCTTCACGCTTCGAGTTACGCCGAGGGAGGTGACGACTAGAAAGTTCGCGCAATACCTACCAAGTTATCCGCTCTTCCAGAGACTGGAGTGACGTCAGCTTCGTTAGCGTTATCACGGCGCGTGTTGCTGCGGCGCCTCTTCTCCACCAGGTGCCGATGTTGTCATCCTGGGACGGACTACGCCTGGAATGCTCGAGGGGGTGGGGGAAGGGCACGGACACAAAGTGGCTGCGTGCAGCACTATACATGTTATTAAATTTTCAGATTTATATAGGAAAAAATTATATTAATATGTGAGTTAGACTATTTGCCTCCCACTACGACGAGCCATGTTTGCTTCCTGGCGTTCCAGACTTCAGCAAGTGGGAATCGTGCCGGACGATGGCGCTGGTCGGCGGGTTTTCTCGGGGATTTGCGGTATTCCCCTCCCTTGCATTCCGGCGTTGTAGTATACTCATTTCGCTTCACCCTCATCGGCTCTCAAGCTCTCGATGTTAAGAGACGTCCAAAGCTATTCTTTGTATTCTTTTAGTTGTATATGAAAAAGCAATTTTAGAACACTCCAACACCTTATATACTTACTGTTATTTTATAACACAACAAAAACTTATGTAAGAGACTAAAAATGCCTGCTATAGATCCCTTAATTCAGACGAGCGTGCTCCCTGTCTGTAGAGGAGGTGGTACAGTTCAAAGGGAAGGGAGGGCAGGGGTGGGATGTCTGTGTCGCGTGCTGCAGCGAGGCTCTTGCAGCCGGAAGTGGAGATGAGCCGGCGAGGTGAGGTGACAAGAACTGTGCTGTGTCTAATTGCCGCCGCGCTGCGCGGCTCGTTAGCCAGTCCTGTCATGCACCGCGGACCACAAGGAGGCTCTGGCCACGCGCGATGCTCCGCCCGCGTCCATTCACACCGCCACCGGCCAGCTGCTTCCACAAGACTGTGCAAGAACCTACGCTGTGCAAGAGTTTCATACTATACTCATTGACAATCAGATTGCCGCACCCAGAAACGGAGGCAGAAATGCAGAGAAACTTGGAACGGGAAATGGAAAGTATGCTGTCTTTTCAAGCTTTAAGGTGTCCTAATTTTTCCTGTCAAATTATTTAAACCATGAGTTCGTAACTTCTGCCACTTCTAAAAATCATCTCTTCCTTCACCTAATAAACACAAATGCCACCCGAAGTACCCCAAACATACAAAACAAAAGCATGAAAAAAATATATAAACATTAATTTTCCTAATTTCTAGTTGTAGGCACTCGGTGATGTATTCATACGAAAGAAAGCACAATAAAATAAAGATTTGTGTCTCCAGATTAAGTTCAGAACATACTATTTGTTGACAAACTACACGAATGAATAAATTTTTTCTATTTTTTTAAATGTCACATACAATTTTTACGAACAAAGACAATGGAAACAATTTTCATGCACACATGTTCACAACGTCGGCACCATGATTCCATGGCTGTCATTAATATATGTTTAGGAGTTTTTTGTGCGCACTGGAATATCGCTGATGCATGATAGGTCCACAGAAAGTGTCTTTCGTTGGAAAAAAAAACGAAAAGTTGCCAGGAGCTAGGCCATGTGAAGATGAAACATGAGAAATCACTTTAAAGTTGTTGTTACGAATAAATTACTGAATTAGGAAGTTGTAGTCTCGTGGTAAGGAGTATTTTCTTAATGGAAAAGCTAATGTGCGGGTTTTTCAGGATGTTTCTCATGCAATGCTGAAGAAACTTTGCTCTGAAAACATATTTTATGTAGCCATTACCATTGCCCAATTGGAGCAGGGAGAGTGAGGATCACGCCTTCGCTGTCCAAAAAGATGTCCAGTATAATTTTCGCAGCACTAATGGTAACCCCATAGTTCTTCGTTGTGAGTGAGTGTGTTTATATTGCGCCGACTGCCGTGAAATTAAGTTTCATAACTGAAACATGGCATCCATGTTCCATCCATTGTGACAACTGCTGAAAAGAAAGTATCATATATGGAGCCATCACATGTCAACCTCACCTGACACATTGCTACATGTGGGGCGTTGTATTCGTCGGTTGGCATTTGTTGAACTCACATGTAAGGAACTGTTCGCTTTTTCAAATCTTCTTTGAACTATCGCACCCATGAAGGCACATTTTCACACCCATGGCACCATCACGGCATGTTTCACTAAACCGGCGTCGAATGTTGATGGGTGTTATGCCACGCAAGTGGAGAAAACTGGTGATTACGCGCTGTCACGGTGCGCCAAAATTCGCCATTATAAGTAGGCCATTGAAAGCGATTCTCACTTTAGCGGCAGCCACACGAGTTACATGTGTCATAAAGTGCTGCCATCTGCTCCGCAAATTCACAAAGAGAGCCAGCGTATCTTAAACTACGCCGCTTATTTTTATCTGCTCATGTTACCCGAGGATATAAGCATACCGTAGACTTGGAACGATCGACACATAATTCAAAATACTAACCAACTACAGCAGCACAAATAAAAATAGTATGTTCTCTCTGTCAAATTCGGACAGTTAAAAATACCTGTACAACATTCTTTCACCACACTTAGCATGGAAAATTAAGCAATACGGTCCGTCATAATCACAGAGACATTTAATGCTAATATGTGTATGATCGTCCCATGGTTGTTGCAATCGCTGCTCCAGATAGTGCAGACTATTTGATGTCTGAGGATGCCGTCTCAGCTGGCACCATAACTACTTGTTCCAAGTCTGACGTCAACAAGACTGGCCATGGAAAAGCCTTGACAGCACGAAGTAAAAGCTACTGTATGCGTCTAAGCAATATGGTATTAGACGATTCCCCATTCGAGTCATGCCGTGAAATGAAGCACGCGAGTCTGGAGTAGCTCCTGAACGTACACTGTGCCGTTAGCCGTCAGTGTACCACTGATTCTTACCAAGAAAGACTGAGAATCGTAGATAATTGCTCCCCTACCATGATGACGTACATTCTGGCAGCGTATAATTCAATAATGATATGGAGATTTGTGTGCTGTCCAGTGCCTCTCCATGATCGATTATGGTTTTCATCAATGTCCATACGAAACTTTTATTCATCACTGAATACAATTCATTACCTTTCCCGAGTCATCTATGTCAGCCAATTAGGAAAACACTGCAGACGATTTTGTTGTTGACGGGGTTCCAGTTGATGACAGCGGAAGAGACAACAAAAATGCAAGTCTTCTTCTGCAGAAGGGCAAGTAGAAACAGGAGTCAGTCGCTAGTAATACCCCTCAATCAGGTGGTCGAGAACAACTGTCCGACTTGCACCCTGAAGGTAGTCCAAAAACAGCTTGTGCTGAGTGCTCTGGGTGGTGGGAAAATACACTTTTGGTTGAGTTCGCACCTGTTGGACTATGTAATAATCCTCTATCTTGGTGAGTCGCCCTGCCAGCGCGTATGTATTCCTTCTTGGTGGCAGGAAATTCGATAGAACTATCATCCTGTGTTTCGTCGTACAACGATTCATCTCCTCTAAAATCCGGTAAGCTGTTCATTTATGTGTCTACTGTGCCGCTGAGGCAAACTAGCTACTCACTGTTGTTCACCCAAACACACATTGATAACACTCCACACAACTTAGTGCTAAGAACCTTCTCATTGCTCGGGTTATGGGTTCAAACGACAATCTCGGCAATTGTATGAGGCTAACTTTAACGAAACTTATATCAGAGGCAATTTTACTGGCATTAGTGCTCTATACTACTACAAATCGCCTAGGGCGTCTCTATACCCAAAATGTCCATACTATGTGTTACAAACCGTAGCAATTTGCTCAATATCTACCCACATGATGAGGACTTCAGACCGGCAAGTCTTAGCATTTCTGAGCACCAAGTACATACCAAAATTCGTGGCGTTATTTTGCATGATTTTCCATTCTGATCGCAGATTTATAACGAGTGAAAATTATATGACTGCAGGAAGTATAAAGACAGTAATATAGTCATTATTTATAACTGTGACCAGCACAAAAGTGCGCATTCCCTACAAAATTTTTCAGATCCTGTGATGATTCCTCTGAAGATTTTACTGCTAGTGTGTTCGACAGAATGAAGTGTTGCCCGTTAATGGTTCTTGCATTGTGATGAAAATATTACCGGTAGTTTACTGCGCATAAATTAACTAAACCCACAGGCAAATGAGTAAAATGCAGCCCCCGTTGGCCAATAGCAAGTGTCCATCGCAGGCAATGCCCAACTGCCCATGAAAAATTTTTGAATGAGATGCTAATTACCTATGATTTGATGTAAATCCGCTCCATGTTGTGTTCTATGGTATTAGTATCATTAGACTATCCTGTATTATGGATCTGGGTATATTCGTGAAGGACAAAGAGTTTAGAAACAGTGATACTACAGCTATCACTTACTCCACGGGAACCACATTTCTTTAGGAGCGGGATAGAGAGCAATGTGAATAATTGGCCAAATAACATCGTTGGAGGTGGCAACTATTTTTAATGATTTAAATGGGTTTAATATTTCTCAAACAAAGCATATATTCTGAGTACGAAAACGGACATTTATTTATAGTTGACGTAGTATGAGCGATCGCAGTACAATTTTATGTACGCATAGTCATTTTCACGTTGTACACTAGGAAATAACATGGAATCTATCAAATGTCTTGAGGAAATCAACACCACCAATATTTATTATTTTCCTGCTGGACATTAAAGTATTGGTATTTATCCCCTCACTGTCAATTTGTCGATTGTTCCAAAAGAATTCTTCAAAGCCATTTTATAACTGTAAAATTCGAAGGATGTATTTCCACTTTTTTTGTTGGTTTGTGTATACCTATGTTTCTCGAACTCAGTGGGAACTTTCCAATTTGCAGTGATTACATTGGCACCAACTAACTTCTGAAACACATAACTGAAATTAAGAAAGACTCGAATGTAAACTAAAAGTTTTAACACATTGTCACTTACCATTTCTCGAAGTGGCCCTAGTATTCGGTAGTTTGAAAGCAAAAACGGCAAACATCCGTACACGGCTTATACGGTATTAGGGCCCAGAAACCACATACTACAGACAGTCGTTTCAGAAACTATATACGAGAAAGAGACACATTACTGTGTCAAGTAGCAAAAGTCACAGGAAGCAAGAAAGCTCAGTGATATCTCTCATTTTCCCGTTGCTCCTTCGTACGGTAAGCCAAGTAACATAACACTATATCTCGCTCCTTCTCTTTGTAACGGCGCCAAACATACATGCGACTCCTATGTGTCAGGGAAGTGGGAAGAAAAGAACAATGTCTAGACCGGCCGCACAATGGCAGCACGGAACATGGAACCTAGTACATATATAAATACACTGTTACTGAAATGCAAAGTAAATATAAGGGAACGCAATCCGTAATGACGAAAAACGGAGTTGAGTTCGTAAATACAAAATACGGAAAGTCTCCGTATTCCCTATAGCTTCAGCTTTCGGGGACGAACAATGCCGAGTCTACACCAAGCTTTCTTCATCACTGTAACCAGAAAATTTTCGCTTCGCGGCAGTTAAGGTTATCCACGACACTACGACATATTCATTCTAACACTAAAAACTAGCATCATGCGTCTATAACATTAAGTAACATTAAAAATATACTAACTTTAATAGAAATTGAAAAGGTTGTTTATGTGACAATACTAGAAATAAAAACATGATACGACAGATGGTATGTGAGAGTTGTAGAGGAGTTTTTCGATTCGTGCACTTGCAACTTTTTTAATCGTGTCCAAATCTTTTCTTAATATCTTTTTTATACACAGTAGAACTCCCACATAACGAAAATTAAAGACTTTTTCATTATCTCTTTTTATTTTAACCGGGAAGCACAGAAAACTAACTAGGAAATTAACAGAAGAGGTTTCTTGAAATTTATGGAAACTCCGTTTTTGATCATCAATGTGTCCGTAATTTTACGGAGAGTTTACTGATACCTCTGGATAAATTTTTACCAGCACTTTTCCGTAAAATGAAGGAATTTTTTTTTTTTACAGTGTAGTGTCGATCTTGGAAACTGTTTCCGATAATGAGGAAATCCCTCACTGCATGTTTCCTTCTGTACTGTTAATTATATTTTTATACGTGTTGACCTTAAGGCAGAATTGTGGATTCGCATACAATAACAGGTTCAGAGCACAACACATAACAGTATAGCATGGAAAACGACCAAAAAATTTGTGCGAAATTGATTCTCAGTCGAACAATTTTGCTACGAAAGTGACAATAATATTGTTTAGGCCCAAATGATTTGTGTAATATTTTGTTGAAGATGGATAGTTATTTAAATGAGTTGGTTTATTAGCTTTTCTATATAATTTTCGCTTTTTTTTATCATAAGGTGTGGATTAACCTAACATTCCCTGCTACCTACCACATTACCACAAGTTCTTTCCTCTGAATTTATGTTTTGCGACATTTCTTGCAATTAAATTATGTCCCATTTCTGCAGCAAATATAATTATATTTCCACATTTGTACAACTAAATAAACAAATGTGTAAATTTTTTTATTCTTAGCTCTAATTGGGAATTTTCCAATGCGTCTGCATAATAACTGAAATACAACAATTAACTTCACGCACACAATGTGTGAGGAACTTTCATGCCCACGAATTGTTATGTGCAATTGTGAACCAACAGGTTTGAAATCATAGCGGTCAGTGCTCGTGAACAGGACATATGTTTGACGGTTACTGCTATGCTTTTAATAGTGACTGCAGTTAGGGGCGGCCGAAGTTGGCCGCAGTGTGTTTGTGGAGTGGGAGACGCCTTGCTTGTACGCCGTGAGGCACGCACATAACGGTCTCAAGCAGCGGCCTCTCGAACTGACTTCTGCACGGGAAACAGGTTCCGAGGTCGAGGCCACCTGGTTGTGGACTCTTCGTGTCACAACAGTTCAAAGCAGAGTGCCACAGCCTCTGACTGGCCATTCACGAGGAGTATGAAGCTGCGCGTTCAATGTCACGAAGCGAGGGCGACAATAATACATAACACTAGCGTCTCATCGCTCCTGCGCACAAGGCGTGCAGTATTTCCGTCATGATGCTCTACTGTTCAATTACATCGGTACCAGTGCGACTTTGTTACACGCGATGGAAGGCCACATATTAATGTACAGTATGCTAATATAGTTACGTTTTTTTTACCGCTTAAGAAAACTGCCAAGGCAAGCTTTAAAAATTTGATATTTAACCATTTTCACTATTTTTTTCTCCATGAATACACGTAACATGATGAGAGAAAAAAACTCGGGGCTTAGACAGTTTTTTTTTTTTTAATTCCTGGTAAAAAGTCGTATCTCAAGAATATTTATTTATTTACCTGGATACACGTATTCGCGGAAAGAACGAAGCGTGAAGAGATTTGGACGGTTGTTAACATCGATGTCTTGAGAGCCAATGAGGGTGATTGAGGCGAGTACTGAGCAGCGCCTGAATGAAGGGGTGGGGGAAAAGGGAAAGGGAGATCCCCGAGAAAAGCCACCGACCAACGGCATCGTCCGGCACGATTCCCACATGCGAAAGTCCAGAGTGGCCTGGCCAGGGATTGAACACGGATCGCCTTGGTGAGAGGCGATCAGGCTAACCACTCAGCCACCGTGGCCACCCGGAAACAACATTTTTATAACAAAATGTTCAGTACATACCCATCTCAAGGCGCTCGTCTACCTGTAGCTTTATTGACCATGTTAGGCCGAGATAAGTGGGAGCGATAAAGGCGATACTGCCACGAGCATCATGTCCGCAATTAGCACTAAGCGCAAAGGCTCTGAACTGGCGTGCAGTGTTCTCGTCGCAGTGCGTCTCCCTGTGGCACTTTCAGCGGTGACCCGATCATTTTATTGGATAAAAGTCTGAAGGAACGATCTATGAAAGGCCCTTGGATAGTTTTCAGTATAGCTGACGCGTATATTTAAAGATACATTGCTTGGAAAAAAATATTTTTTTACCATCTTGGAGTATTCTGAAATGGCATTTCTAATGTACGCTACGTCTTAAACACGCTTAACAAGACTGGTATGAAGTGTGTTATATTCGTGGGTCAGCACATGGGACGCATATTCGCTAGTTTAATGGGAAAACGCGTGTTTCAAACATTCTGTAACGAGATTACGGCGGGCAACATAACGACATCGTCCCAATCAGAAACCACTGGCCATGTGCTACAGTGCTAATAAATTGAACCCGTACTCGGGCGAACAAGTTATTTAACCAGTTTTACATAGAATCCAGAAATAAACAGTCCCTACCTGTTGCTGTATGTGGTCCTGTCTTTCCCTTCTAATGAGTGTATGGGTAATTCTTTTCATCTGTTATTCACTAAGCTTGCTGTTGACTGGCCGACAAGACTGCAGATGCTCAGATTTATCTGTAGTGGGATAGTAGAGTGCGTGTTTGTGTGTGTATGCAAATATTTATATATATACATATACATATATAATATAACACGTTTCTAAGCCATGGGGGCAAACTTCGGCAATGTATTCCTGACGAAAATATAACTAAATTATTAGTTAAAGTTTTTTCGTCAAGTGGTTATTAAGGACGCTGCTCAGCCCTGAAAAAAAAAGCATAATTTCAATTTCCTTACTCTGAGATGTGTGTTACCTATCTGGTAGGCAACACGTGATCTCTCTTTAAGCCAGGGCTGGGAACTGGAACCTGGGTGATACCGAATACGAGTCTAGTATATTAACCAAAACTTCACTTAACTCGATATCTTCCCATGTGGCGAGGAAGTTGGACTGTCATGTCTCAGCATCCCTGAGTACGGAATTGACAGGTAGGTGAGGAGGGCGTAAATTGTCATCGACAGCGATGTCATGGCAGACGGAACAAGCTGCCCAGGGAAGCAGGGAACGGAAAGGGACTGTTCATGACCTGTAGTGAGTACCAGCATCCCATCATCCACGTGGAGTGACTTTGGGAAGGCATGCATAACCGACATCAGCGTGGCAGGACCTGGATATGAACCCAGAACCTTCTGAATGCGAGTTTCAATGTTTACCACTGAGTAAGTTCACTCGATTGAGCTTCAGTAAATAGCATTATTTCGGGACGTTACATCATGTTCTGTTGCACGTGTGGTGATCTCAGAATATACTATTTTTTTTCTGTTATGTACAGATGCTTGTTGTTCTGGTTGTTGTTGCTGGTGGTGATTGTGGTGGACGTGGTGATAGTGATGCCCTCTACATACGTATGTTTTCACACTCGCCTTGACAAGAGATCAAATTAATTCTTTCAAAATTTCTTGGGACATTTCGTTGTTGCAAGTCACTGAAGATGACTTGAGTGCACTGTAATGAGCATGTCTCTTTTTATTAGCGTTTATTTGCACAATAGAGGTGAAGAACGACATACTTTTTCGTTCTGTTCTCACCAGAGGTAATTATGAACGTGCATTAACCGTGCACAACACTACTACCACTTTCCTTATTGACTGGTGCAAGCGTGAACTACAGTTTCGACCCTGTCAACCGCACACAGAAACTTTTTCGAATATTGGTCGTTTCGACGTTCGCTGCAACCAGGTGTTTCTAGATACATTTCTGAGCGAATACATCTGTGATTTGTCACTGCACCCGACGTTATATTCTAAATGATTTTAATTCGTACTGCATATTTTTGCGAGTAAATTTGAACTATTTTAATTGAAATAAAATTATTTACAGTATGCCTTGAAACATTATATTATTTACAGTGTCGAATAAACAAAACGTGTTCATTTAGTAATTGACCAATTGGTAATGATATTTTGTGTTGTAACACTTTCCGGAAAGAGGCGAGTTGGATTTTTCTCTGCAAAGAGACTTAAAAGAGTTTACATAGATTTTGCTTTTTTCAAAATATCTGTGTAAAAAGCAAAAGAAAATAAGTGTATATATTCGTACCGGTGAAATTTCTGCCAGTAAATATGACAAACAATTGTGATTTTACTGTAGCCACAATGATGATATAAGTCCCAACATAATATTTAGAAGATAAGTGATATTAAATGTAAAATAAAATATACGACTTTGTATATAAGTACGCAAAATTTTTACACTTACAGAACAGAAGCGTGGCTACAATATGTCCATCCACCTTATAAGTTATACCCTGTCAATGAAGAGAACTGTGTTTGTAAACAATTGTTATAGTTAATAAAGGTTTCTGTTCCAACTTGTTGGCCTCTTTCCGACGGAAAGATAGGCCTATGCCATCACTTTCCTATCTGTGTATCTGTGCGTTTATGTGTGTAGGTGTGTGTGCATTTGTGTGATCCTGTATGTGTATGTGTATTCTCCTGCTTCAATTTTTGAACCCGCCAAACGAATTTTACCAAAGTGAATACATATATAGTACTTAGTAAGGGCGCCTGACTCTTATAGTTTTCGATCACACCGGGTCTTTGCCTTCAAAATAGCGGCCATTAAAAATATTTAGTGTTGTACATCATATCTTGGGAACAATTCAACCGAATTAAACCAAATCTCGTACCCTGACAGAGCATCGTGTAAACATTAAATCTTGAAATGGATATTGCTGTAAGTGAGCCATTTTTTAAGATATCGCCATACGACTAAACCTATTTTTGTCATATCTTGGGAAACTATTTACCTATTCCTACCAAATTTAGCAAAACGTGTAGTACTGCGGCATATGATGCAAAGTGGTATGATTAAGTATTCCAGACACTTATTTTCGAAATGGCAGACACATGCATGTTAGCATATATATATATAGCTCATCGTCGAAACAAAGTAATCAATTCCAACTAAACTTTATATGTTGGCAGAATATATTACCGGTATAGAATGCATCTACACGTAGCAGATTTTATGGTTCACTTTGTATATGCTACATGGAGAAATATAGTTTTTATGTAATACCTCGGGAAACAATTGACAGATTCCTACAGGATTTCTGTATACAATTTGCACTGCCTCAGTTAGTGTTAACTGCTATGTTTTAAGTACACCAAACACTTATTTTCAAAATGATGGCTATATATTTATTAGTTCATAATTTTTTACTAACGAAACAATTTCCAACTTAACTTGGTACACTATCAATATCAATTACAACAATCAAATTTGTGTATACAGACCCTCGTTTCTCTGCCATCTTGTAAGTTAATCCACAATAAAAATTAAGTTTTTACCTAATTTGGTGAAAAAGTTGAATTGTGGTAGGCCATATCACTTAATGTTGCACACACATGTTTTTTTAGAATGGTGGCTGTAAAATAATTTTATGTTTATGTACTATGTCTACGAAACTATGTAATCGCTTTTAGCTTAACTTAGTATACTGGCAGTATATTATCATCGAATGTGTTAATACATATATTTATTATTGTTCCAATTATGATTAACTACACATGAAAAATATGGAGGTTTTATGCCATGTCTCAGGGATCAATCAACCGATTTTCACAACATTTTCACTCAAACGGCGCTTTTCTAGGCCATTTAAACTTACATGTTTTTTAAAGTTTCTCAAACACTTACTTTCGTAATGACGTTAGTAAACCCTATCATTTAAAACATTATACTGAATAAATTCGTAGTTGATGTTTGATCTGACCTCCAAATGCAGTTGATTGCACACTAGCTAATGGTACGAAGTTTTCTGTGTTTAGTCCCGGGTAAGGCACGTATGTTTTTGTAATTGTCTCACTACTGTTGCATGTGTTTCTCGTTTCATTTATAATGATAGTGCTTTTAACTAGATGATAGGTTTTATCTATCAACTCAGCTTTTACGAATTTATTTAAAAATTAATTCCACCCATAATGAGGAAAATAGGCTCATTAGTTATATCAGTAATATCTTGTTTCATTTTGGTTATCGTCAAGTTATACTGCTTGATCTATGCATATCTTATTGCGTTTGCCATGGTCTGAGGGGTTTTTTGTGTTTTTTTTTGTAATGAAGCAAGGAGGGGGGGGGGCGGCGGGGGTGTTTAGTTAAACGTATATCATAAGACGTTTAATTTTTGCGGCTCTTCTTACAAGACGGTGTCATTTTGAATGTAATGTTGTTTCAATGGGGCAAGAAAAAAATTTGCTCTTACAGAAGTAATATTTAAATTACTTATTATCACCTAGAAAGATTTAACGTAATCAAACGAACAAAACGCTATAATATGTGGCTGTTCGTACCGATGCTAGTAATATATACACTAGGTAATTAAATATATTTAGGAATGTTAATTTAATACTCCTTAATTTTTTTCGTATATTTAACTCATGTTATTTTTAAACTAATAAATAGTATCGAAATGGTGGTTTTATAGGCTAAGAATATTTAAAATATTCTTGTGGTTTTAAAGGCAACGTATATTTCATAAATTCCATTAACTATTTCAAAACCAATCATTTACACTTACTTACTTACTAATTTAAAACTTCAGAACGTAAATATATCTGTAATTCTTCCGGAAAATTGTGGGCCAAGTCACTTTAAGAAGCGGTTTGAATGTCAAACAAAAAGACACTCTTAGAAGACACCTACAACCAACTGTGCTTAATAATAGAAAACAGAAAAATAATTAAATGCCTACAAATAGTTCCGTCAACATCAACAAGGTACTTCGTAAAGTAACATGACTTTACAACCCTCTGGTTTCGGAACGTTTTACTAATCGTAGTGCCTGCATGCTCTGGCATAATTGCTTAAAACCTTTTTAAAGATAATTCTCTACGGCCTAAAAAAAAATGTTATATAATTTTAGAACATATTTAGAATCATGAATGCTATAATTTAATTCGAAAGTTTAACTACAGTTTTTTACTCTAGGTATTACTTTTTTTACTTAACCATCACTAATATTGTGAACATAACAGCAAACATCCTGCAGCTACTAGTCAGCAGATATAATACCTTACAAACGAGGACAACTACTGTGTAGATTTGTCACATTGTGTGTCATAACAGCAAACATCCTGCAGTTACTAGTCAGCAGATATAATACCTTACAAACGAGGACAACTACTGTGTAGATTTGTCACATTGTGTGTCATAACACCAAACATCCTGCAGCTACTAGTCAGCAGATATAATACCTTACAAACGAGGACAACTACTGTGTAGATTTGTCACATTGTGTGTCATAACACCAAACATCCTGCAGCTACTAGTCAGCAGATATAATACCTTACAAACGAGGACAACTACTGTGTAGATTTGTCACATTGTGTGTCATAACACCAAACATCCTGCAGCTACTAGTCAGCAGATATAATACCTTACAAACGAGGACAACTACTGTGTAGATTTGTCACATTGTGTGTCATAACAGCAAACATCCTGCAGCTACTAGTCAGCAGATATAATACCTTACAAACGAGGACAACTACTGTGTAGATTTGTCACATTGTGTGTCAAAATTAATTGTACTTACATTTACTGCAGTAGGCCGCTATACTTTTACTTTTACTTCAGATAATATGATTCTACGCAGCTATTTTATTGCTATCTAATTTACACTTTAATAAGAGTATAAATGTCAGTTATTCTTATTTAGTTTTTCTTCCTATCCTTTTTTTGGCCGAAATAAATTTTTATTTAGAAAGATAACAGTTCTTATTCGGTGACAAAAAATTTGGAAAATTGATACAATAAAATATTTTGCTTAGATGCACGCTTTGTGAACTCCACCTCGAGATCAGATGCACCCTTTGTACTAAAAAAAAAAAGGATTAAACAATCTAAAGTGAACACACAAAATATTTTTTCTAGGAAAATTATAAATAGGCCTACTCTATGTTTCGTAAACAGACTATCCTTTAGAAGTATGCCTTTCTTCAATGGGGGTCACATTCTGCAAAACTAACGGTGAATAATTTATTTTCTCATTCTGTTTCCTCATAACTCAAACATACAGAGCGTAAACAACAAATCTTTTTCTAATTCATAGGTGCATATAAACTTTAGAAACACGCGCGAAGAGAAAACAAATAATTGGGGTCTAGAGTAAATCGAGAACAACCAAGCCTATCTGTACGACATCAACGCCAATGTAGCTATCGGCGTGTCTCACTCTCCAGTCTTCTCTGGGCTTGTGTTACGTTTCCACCACGTTGGGAAACATCCCCTTTCTTGTGCCATAAGCTGTGCATTTCCATTCGTAATAAAATGTCAACATTTAAAGAATTTTATAAACGAAAAAAGGGGATAAGAACAATGCTTTTTTTGTTAACATTGCACCAAGGCTTGATAAAAAGAACGATTTTTAAGACGAAATATTGAATATAGGGTGTTAAAACCAAACCAAAATAATGTAATGCTGCTTTATGCTTTGAAAACTTAGTACCCAAACTCCAGATACGGTTTCTTTGAACCAATAATAACACAAAAACTCTGTACTCTTACATCGGGAAACGTATTTTACATGAAATAATTGTGTTCAAATATGTGACGTACAACACCTGGAGAACAAGACTGCGCAATCATGCATGTAGGACAAGTCGCATAGGAAGTATGCGTAGGTAATAATTGCAGAAATAAGTCAATGATTAGTCTATGACTTATTAGACTTGTCCTACATACATGATCGACGTGTTGTACGCCGCAATATCGAATGCAATAAAATTATATAAACATCCTTCGCCGGATATACCTGCAAAGGGCTTTTGTATTACCATTAATCCAAAGAAACTAAAGTATGTATGGAGTTTGAGCATTATTTTCCGATCATCCGGTATATAAATATGCTCAGATTTTACATTTGGGTGCAGGAAATATTATGCACACCATCGTGCGATTTGCAAGTGTCTGCAAGACACACTCTCCACAGACTGAACGATGCGACTTAATTATGTAAATCAGTGACTGCCGTAATTGTGGTTACGTGATGCCCTGCGCTGTAAGGCGAATTTGCTGAGTACATGCATCCTCATTACCTAGGTAGATATTGTAATTAGGACTATTTTTAATATTAATTAACTATACAGACGATCTCTTTTCTCCGGTTGACATAAAGGTTCTTTAAGGAGCAGTAAATAAAGCCAATTAAAATATGTGTGCTGCTCATCTGAAATTTAATTATATTTAATTTTTACGTGACGGTATAATTTGAAACATTGATGTGGCTGGGATGATTGTTTATTGAATATTAAAAATATCTCTGCATTCGTATTGAATTGATGCCAAAATCAATTAACGCTATAAATGAATTTCTTCTTGAAAATGTACATAGTATATATTTGCTATTAAAAATTGAAACACTATTATAGAAGAAACGGTGTCAACAAAACAATACTGTTTTCTTTTGGAATTAGTTTATATCGCTGTAATTACGTTCATTAGTCCGTGATGGCATCGTGCAACAGCGACCCATGTGATTTTTGTTAGACATAGAACCTTCTCTTTTCAATAAAACCGAACTTGTACGCTGTTAGAACGTGGCAGTTGAGAGAAAGCAAGGGAAGGAGAGGGGGTTAGAGTGACTTTGTTGACGTACGATGGCGCGACGGGTCCAACACATTGGTTATTAAAAAGGTTCATAAATAACACTGTCAAATCCGGCAGCGAGTCCTCCACATCATGTAGCGTACTGTTTGCAGTGCTAGCAAATTTGAGATAAATTCTTTAGTTTAGTTGTGTTCAGATTCACGAAAATATTCTTCCGAAGTACTTCAGGTAATGTTATAATGCATGTGATCTTATACCTGCGAAGTGATTTTTATAATTTATTCAGAGATTTTCAGCATACAAGAGAAACAAGTTTGAAAGTAACAGCAATTATTATTTATAGTTTACATTACCATAAATTTTAATGTTATTGGTGCTCACCAACACACATGTTGTAACCATTTTTGTATAGCATTGGCTTGGGTTATTTACATACAATCATATCAAATGTAACGCTCTTAGCTTAATGAAGTGAAGTCACTCTGTAACCGAAAATGGCAAAATTGTTAACTGTTTTACTTAGCCTTAATATGTTTAAGTAGAGAGAGCGACTCTTTATGTTAAAAAAAAAGTACACTTCATTGAGCTTAATTAAAATAAGAAAAGTGAATTATAATACCAAAGGCTTTTAAGCCAGATGATTTTAGGAACAAGTAGCATTACAACTAAAAACGTTTCAGGCGAAATAACGTTTAGGACAAGTGAATTTCAGGCCAAACTACTTCTTGGACATGTGGCTTCTAAGACAAATTTATTTTAGGGTATGAATCTTTAGGCCATATGACTAAGAAAAACTTCCATTTCGTCCAAGTGAATGCTATGGTATGTGAATGTTAAGGAAATTTATATTAAGAACATGCGATTTTCAGGCCTAATTATGAAGCACATATAAAATATTTTTCGGCGTAACTTTTATATTGTAAGACTCGACTACTTTCAGACACGTGACTTGAACCTAGTAAGTTCTCGTAAAATGAACTACAGGACAAGTATTAAGCCAGGTGATGTAAGGTCAAATGGAAAGGTAGGCGACTTCTAACAAAGTAGATGTGTTGCTGTATGACTACACACTAGCCAGGTGTATAGGAGAGAAGTGCGCCTGAGGTCCAGAGCCTTGAAGAAGACGTTTGAGTGACAAGAGCGCTAGCAGCTATAGAGCGTACCACTCTTACATTGCAGTACAGTAGGAATGGCGCACACTGTTGCCAGATATTTTCTGTTCTGCGAGGTAACTGGGAGGCTGAGTAACCAATGGGTAGCGAAGGAGACGGTCTGATTAAGAGTATTTTATCTGTTTACGTCACTGGCAATTCGTAAAAGAATCCGATTCTGCGACGCGACGCTAAGCGGCTCCAATGAAACTGAAACGCGCGAGAAATTTATCATAATGATTGGACAGCGCGCAAGCAGCCAACGTAGATTGTTTTTTCTAGGCTGCAAAAGGATAACTTATCAGGCAACAGCGCGCGCAGGAAAGAGGACAGCGTTAACGACGGAAATCATGTATTGGAAAGAGAGAGAGAGAGAGAGAGAGAGAGAGAGAGAGAGAGAGAGAGAGAGAGAGAGAGAGAGAGAGAGAGAGAGAGAGAGAGTGAATGTCCATTACACCGCACACTGTAATCTAAGAGTGAGAAGCTCTATAGCTGGCCTTGCTGTCTCCCAGTCTGGCGACTTCCACTTTAGAGAATAGGACTCGCTGAGGTCAAGGACACGTCTGCGCGGTGCCGGGGTCGACGAGCATCTCTCTCTCTCTCTCTCTCTCTCTCTCTCTCTCTCTCTGTCATCAGCACTGCGGCCCGACCCGTCTTCACCTGTCACTGCTCGAGGAGACGCCATCTTCTTCCAGCACTACCGCAACGTTCTCCGGCATTAAGGCCCTTGCTTACACAATTGAAAACTATCAGATTTGACTTTACCATTTGACTTTACGTATGCTTTCCGACACGTTGTTTCTAATGGATCTTGACACAATAGAACTGTCAAAGGTAAAGTCAAGCACTCTTGACTTTACCATTTCGAAAAGTTGAAATTTGAAGTCAAAGACAAGCAGCCATTTTGCCGAGAATCTAACATAGGTTATGTGGAAAGGGCGTTATTTTATTGTAGGGCGATTTTAATCTCGGAATATTAAACAAAGTTTGTCTTACATTAAATAAATGGCAAACAATTATAATGTGAAGAGGAAGTATATGAACTATCATATTTTAATAAAGTCAAAGAATTAATTTTTTGTTTTAAAATAAACTTTTAGTATAAATGTAATGCCTATATTAAAAAAATGTATGTAAAATGCATTCTGCATAATATCATAATTATTTACATTACAAGACATACATTTTTACGAAGCTGGAAGAACCGATGTTCAATTGTCTAAACTCTGACTAGTGTGTATTGGTAGTTTCGTCAGAGAAAAGGAAACGTAAGGTTAAATGTTAAAGTTTTATATTGTGTAAGAAACTTAGGCGGATTCCCACCTGCCATATTGGCTTTATCGATTTTTCGCCAAAGTTTCTATTTCAGAAGGTGTATTGAAATTTACTGCATGATATACTTTAACAACTTCCCAAATTTTACCGAACTGCCACAGCTTCGTTAAAGTTATTAATTTTTAGCTGCTAACTGTCGAAGCGAAACGCAACACTATTTCTTGCGAGTGACTACAAAGGCGACGATATCAACAGTAAACAGGAAATACTCACCGCAGACAATGCACTACGCAATGCTCTGTGCTTTATCGTTCCAAAAAAAAAAAAAAAAAAAAAGATACGAAACTGTATTTCTAGACTATGGCAAAAATTCTATAAATCCAAAATGCGGGTGGGAATCTGTCTTAAGGAAATGTCAACTAGTCCGGTGTCTTCCGCATTTGTGTTAAGGCCCTGCCTAACACCTTCTGCAGAAACTATTCGTTTTGCGTCATAATTTCGGATTCATAGTTATTCTGACAATGTACGATTGTAGGAAATTTAAATTTTACGAGTTCTTTAATATTTTTGTGCGCAATTTTAATTGTGTGTTATCTGCTTGTTATAAAATGTCAGGGGTGTAGTGGTTAGAGGGCATGCCTCCCACCTAGGTGAACCTCGCTCGATTCCCAGCGGAGTTGCTCCCGGATTTTCATATGAGGGAATCGTGCCGACGATGCCACTGATTGGGTGGGTTTTCTCGGGATTCTCCCGTTTCCCCCGCCTTTACATTCCGCTGATGCTCTATATGCACCTCGCTCCAACCTCATCGGCTCTGAAGGCTTCTTCGTTGTTAAGAGCCGCCCAAATCTCGCCACTTCGCTTTCCTCACTCCTAAGTCCTGACTCTGTACCAAAATTGAGATAATGTGACTTTACATTTAAAAGAGCGAATGCCCTTATTTGTAATAGAATATGTTGGTATAAGTGAAAGTTTATTTTACACGAATATGTGCAAAAAATTGATCTATATTAATAGCGTAAATATTTCGACGGCAAATACCTATGTATTCTCTTTGGTTAAAAAACGGAAATAATACATGCTTATAACTTTAAGGGCCTCTGGAATGAATAATTTGAAAGTATAGTAGAATACATTGTCTTTGAATGCGTGGATTGGCGCGAAATATTGTCCTTTGCAGTGATAGGTCAGCACGTCAAATACTACAGTAGCCTACAACATCAAAATCTTGAGAAAGGTTTATATTACTATATTACTCTCAGCAAATTCATATTATCTGAATAAAATACGAAAATTAAAATCATGTTACCTCTTATAATATGATAGTATTACGATTTTGATAAATAAAATTGTTTCATTAATAGTTACTCGTTGTTTTAATAATAAACTACAGGATAGAAAACAGCAAATTTAAAATGTGTCAATGCAAAAGAAAATCACCAAAATAATTAAATAATGAAGAATTTATATATCACTGCCACAACTTATCTAGATCGTAAATAATTTTTAGTAGGACCTATATCAGAAAGGTTTTTTTTTTTTTTGTGATAAACTGCTCACATTTTCCGTAACATTCCTTTACCAGCATTTGTTGATGCATTATTGAAATCAGCACTATTCTATGCATTTTATTTATTCAGTAGGGAGGAAAAACCATGTCGTGCGAGTAAAAATAAACACGCAAGAATAAATACAAAGTATTAAAGTTTACTAATGTAATTAAAAAACAGAGCCTTCGCTTGGACATTATTACATTTCTACATTAATTCTTCCATCAACGCACTGTCGCTTAGCAGATTCTTATACTTACTGTTTGCCTTGGAGCACCCCTACTAATCCCTACAGTCATGCCTTACTGTTTGCCTTGGAGTCCCCCTATTAGTCCCTACTTTCATGGCTTACTGTTTGCCTTGGAGCGGCCCTACTAGTCCCTACAGTCATTGCTTATTGTTTGCCTTGGAGTACACCTAACAGTCCCTACAGTTATGGCTTACTGTTTGCCTTGGAGCACTCCTACTGGTACCTACAAGTCATGACTTACTGTTTGCCTCGGAGCGCCCCAGCTAGTCCATAGAGTTATGGCTTACTGTTTGCCTTGGAGCGCCCCTACTAGTCCCTAAAGTCATGGCTTAATGTTTGCCTTGGAGCGCTCCTGCTGGTCCCTACTATCATGACTTACTGTTTGCCTTGGAACGCCCCTACTAGTCCCTACAGTCGTGGCTTAGTGTTTGCTTTGGAGAGCCCCTACTAGTCCCTCCAGTCATGACTTACCGCTTGCCTTGGAGCGCCCCTACTAGTCCCTACAGTTATGGCTTACTGTTTGCCTTGGAGCGCCCCTAGTAGCCCCTAGAGTCATGGCTTACTTGTTCAAGAAACATTACACGTGCTCGAAAATACTTATTTTAACTAATTATTACGGTCGTTATTTTTTATAATAATTCATACAGAAAAAAATTAAATTTTATTCAATTACTTATTATTGGCTTTTGTAGTATGTGTTTACTTTCTTTGTGTATTCATTGAAACCGAGATGCTTTAACTAATGATAGACATGTAGAACTGGAGAATTAATTTTTTCAAAGTTATTATTTGTGAATCATCATTCTGAGTTTACATATGCATACCATATTTGATAAGAAGTGTGGAAATTATTCAGAAGTTTTTACTTGGGAACTTATGTAGTTATGTAACACGCACAGAGGAACCGAGAGAAAGGAACAAAGAAACATTATTATAATTGACTCACGGTTACTTCCAACTTTTCTGAAGCCCTGTTACAGTTTTGCTTTCAAAATATTCAACTGCCTCATGCAAACAAAGCTTGAAACTAAGTACAGAACATTACACGAAAAGGACAATGCACTGCATTCGTCCGCACTAAGTTTAATAATATTTTGCATAAGAAATATTTATTACGAGGCATTACCAACATACCTATTATTTCACTGTTTTTATTCGTATGAATTCAATATGGAATGTTATTATTTATAGATAAAGTATAAGTAAGAATTTTATTCAACCCGAGAAAATAAATAACTTTTACTTTAACACAGGTACTAAACATTTGAGATGGATGGCCTATTTAGCAAACAACCAAAAATGTTATACATAGAGTGATTTTTCAAAGATTCGATTCAAAATGTGTGAAGAAACCGTGAACAAACTATAAAGAAATACATATGTATGTGCTTCGATGGCACATTGAACTACTTTTTCTAAGAAGAAAAAGTTATGATTACACTTGTCAAGAAACTAATTACACGGACAAGGAAGCACCTACAGGAATTAAATTTTGTGGGCAGGTTTGACAGTGTGAGAAATGAAGATGATTCACTTTTCACGTCCGGTCGCGTAAGTTAAGGCAGCAAGGACGTGCTTATACCTGCCGGACTCCAGGTGAGCATGCTTTCCTTACAAGTGTAGTATGCCTCGGGAGACACAGCACTTGGAACAGCATTGCATGCTATACCTGTTGTGGGGGTATTACCGTAGCATGCTGCTGGCGCCTGTGCCCACATGACTCGCAGGATCTGGGAGACAGTCACGAAACTGTCAAACCTTACCTTCGGTGAGCCGACTGATGGTCCTACACGGCGGAGACTGCAGGCATACAGCGCACAGTGATGTCCACCCTGCAGCATCGTGCGAGTGCTGACAGACTGTTCTATGAGGCAGGACTACCTGCATACAGACTGCTACGGCGACTCCCTTCAACACCACACCAATGTCGCCACAGACAGAAATGTCGTAGTGACCTAATATCATACAGCCATGCATAGCGGCTGAACTTCAGTGATGTATACCACTTTGTCCTAGTAGCGAAAACCAGTGTATTCATGAGTGGATGCGGCGTGGGCAGCGCCGAGGTGAAAAGTTTGTTGTTATAAATTACACGTCCATAAGTCCTGGTATTCGTAATGTCGGATGCGATTTCGTACGACGCCTGATCATCTTTGGGGTCTTCATCGAGGGTATTTCGAGAGGCCAACCATACGTTCACGAGGTCCTGCCAGTGGTCCTGCCGGTTGTGAACGCCCACACCAGGACTCTGTTCAGACAGGATAACCATCGTCCTCATACAGCTGTCGTAGTAAGAGCGTGCCTTGAACACATTGATACTATGTTGTGGCCTGCCACATCACCAGACCTACCCACAATTGAAAATGTGTGGGGTACTATTGGCCGCTCTTTCACGACTCCACCCCTACCGCAGAATCTGTAGGAACTGCGAACGAATATTCAAGCTATGCATGATACGGCAGCATTAGGGGCCTCTACAATCCCATACCGCGATGTCTGGAGGAATATGTTCGCAGACATGGCGTCCCGACCTCGTACTGAGTGACGCATATGTAGAACAAGAACATAGTTCATACCAGCCTCGATTTATAATCATCCCTTTTTCTTGGTGACATTTGTCTTCCTTCGGAACAAAATGGCAATCCGAAACTTCCGTGTGGCAGCATCGTTTTCATTATAAGTGTATCAGAAAAGTTAATCTTGTGTTAATGACATTTTAGAAATATCTCCATCCCCAATAAGATTTTTTAAACAAGCATATGGATTTTTTTCCCCCTGGCCGTAAACATTAAAATCGTGATAAATAAAAGAATGTAATATCAAAACATGCGACGAAAATCTCAAGAGGACTTCACTTTGTAACATTCTCAAACTCCTCCTGAAAAAAAAAAAAATTTAACTGGTTTAAACAGTATTGTTAAATGTCTGATTACACATTTTAAGATACCTTGGTTTCGTTTATGTGGTTTGTGACTCTTCCGGCTTTATACCAAAATCGTTTTTATGTTTTGGCTTACATAATAAACGAGCTCAACATTACATTTTAAAGTATTACGCACCTGTATGTCTCACCCGAGAGATTCCTACACCTTGACTAGCTCGTCCATAGTAGTTGCACTCTGAGTTCGAAATATTTAAAACAATTTATATTACATATTTGACAAGAAGATTCTTACAAAGAAGATTGTTGAAATTAACCCATATTGTCGTAATATAAGGTGCTGTTATCTCAATTTCCTTTCCATGCTAGTTTAACTAATTACATAAGCTGCCCATAAAATAATCCGTTTCGGTACTACAAAAAACATTAGTGTAATTCATAAGCATGTTTCTCAATAGTTAAATATATCTGCGATTATCTCAAAGAAAACGTCGTTGTATTAAATTTGGAAAATACTCATATCTCTATCAGAACAATAAAATAAAACAAGCCAAAATTATATAATTACATTTGTAAAAATATACTTGAAAACAATGTTCTACACACCTGTACGATTAAATACCTGCCAAATCATATAAAGGAAATGTTATATCCAGTTTCAGTATGCAGTAATGAGTAGGCTGAAATATAAAAAATATTTTATGAAAGCGTATTACATAAAAAAATAATAAGAGTATCGTGAGTCAATAATGCATTGAACGCATCCAGAACTTAACGGAGCTTGTAGGTGTAAGCCGCCACGATATGTGAGTTGAAACTTTTGTATAACTCTTGAACGCATCCAGAACTTAACGGAGCTTGTAGGTGTAAGCCGCCACGATATGTGAGTTGAAACTTTTGTATAACTCTTGAACGCATCCAGAACTTAACGGAGCTTGTAGGTGTAAGCCGTCACGATATGTGAGTTGAAACTTTTGTATAACTCTTGAACGCATCCAGAACTTAACGGAGCTTGCAGGTGTAAGCCGCCACGATATGCGAGTTGAAACTTTTGTATAACTCTTGAATGCCAACAACACTTTCGCCAGCAAGTAACAATCGTGACTGACTTGGACGTCGGATGTTGTGCGTCTCCTCAATTTCTTTCTCGATGTATAGTTTTCAAATAAGTCACAGAACCTAAGGAATTGAATTCCTCAGCACTTATTATGTAACAACTCTTCCGATGGCATAAAACATACGCTAGTTTAAGATTTCCACACTTTAATTACTGTCTGCCACCTCTTTAATACGGCGTATGAGAGGCCTTCTAAGTGGAGCTAATATGGCGACCTTATATTTACAGGAGATTTGTGAGACCAGGTAAACCAGATGTCAGATATTACAGACAACTTGACCTATAAACAGCAAACGTTTTCCATTGAAGTCGGGAAAGATTTAAGAGAAGGAGTGTTTACATGAGACACTATAATTTGGCTGGAAATAATTGTTGCGGGAAAATAAGGTAACGGTTCTGAAGGCCTGAAAATCGCGTAAGAGGTTTATTTACAAACCCTACCGTGCTACCAGAAAAAAATCGAAAAATAGTTATTGTGAAAATGATTCTTATTTTTTATCTGAAAAATCAATCAACCACAGAGAATAAACTGGTTTTATTTTTCATTACTCGCCTACACAAATTACTATAGACGGCAACCGTATATATGGCAAACGATACTGTGTTCATCAATTGAGTTTTTCAGGAAGACTGCAATTGACTTTGTGACACAGAAGCTGACATGTTAATATTTCAATTTTTTTTTTCTTTCTTTTCTTTGTTTTTCTTCCATCTGTGGATTCCCAAGCCAAGGTCTAGCACTATAAAAAATTGCAGATTCCCAACTAAAGTCATGGCAATTTTTAACCCGTAGACCGTCATAGTGACACTACCGTACCGTATATCAGGCTGCAAATGCAGAAATGTTGACCGTCTTCACTAAACAAAGTTGTTAAATTTATTACTTATTTCACACTTTCAAGACCTAGCACGGATGAAAGGAAAAAAATTGCCGTTCCGGTTTACTTAATACGCGCCTATACTGACATGATAATTTTGCAAACAATTTCTCAGCATCGAACTGAGTTCTCTCGTTCAGGCAGTGAAGTGGGCCTGTGATAGACACTGCAGCAGTGTAAGGAGTAAAATGAAATAGAGAGAGCTGGCATAACAGCACCCTGCACAAGCTCCAGGCGCCAACCAGCGCCATCATGATTTTTTTTTTCCGCTTCTCTCTCAAACTCCCCCTTTTTTCCCTTGAAATTGACCTTTTTTTTTTTTTTGCTTAAAATTTCATTTTTGCCTTAAAATTCACTATTTTTCCCTCAAAAATAAATGATCCCCTCATTTGCAAAGAACGACCCAGTTATTTGCAAAAGCGATCTATTGGAATTAATTGGGAGGTCGGTTTTTACCTGTGACTTTGACCTTTGACCTTGGATGACATTGAAACAAAAAAAATCCTAAAATAAAATTGAAAAATCTAAAAACTTAAAAATTTAAAAATTTATGAAAGTCGGCGAGCATATCACATTACTGATTACTACTGCAATCTTGGATCCAGGTGACATTTACCTTTGACCTTGAACCTATGAACATAACTTTAAATGACCTTGAACACAACCTTTTTTTGAAATATACAAAATAATACAATTTTTTTTTAGTTAAACATTACTTTGATGACTCCGACCACCATGTTGGACACCAGTGAGTTTGTCCCCACTCACCTTAAAACAAAAACTCGAGAAAAAATTGTAATATAGAATAAATTCATAAAATCCAGTGAGCATATCATTACTGACGATTACCACTTGGATATCTGTGGCCTAAAACTTAACATTTGACCTTGACCTTGTGACCTATGACTTCGAAAATCTAGAAATTAAAAAAATATATAAAAAATACAAATTGAGGAAAACTTACGCTGATGTAACCCTACTGCCTACTTGGTTCTGGATGACCTTGAACTTGACCCAAACCCCTTAACACTGGATGACATTGAACCCAAAATTTCACAAGTGTTTAAAAAATTCCCAACAGATGTTAAATACATCTAAAAACAACTTAAAAATATAATAATATATTAAAAACAATTTTTAAGAATGACTAAAATTAAAATTTTGAATGTTTTTCTTTAGAGGGGACAGGGACTGGGACCGACTAGCCACCATGTTACAACGTTACCCAACTACAATAGTGACTCCAAATAACGTTGAATTTGAACTTTGAACTTGAATCTGTAACCTTGTATAATCTTTAACCCAAAAATGACAAAACTATCAAAAAAAAAATTTTAAAATTCTAGAAGTTTATAAAAAAATACAAAAAATTATAAGTAATGTATTTAAAAAAAATTATATTTCAGGAAGTTTCTTCAGCGCCAAATCCAGCAAACGAGCGACCTTCGCCAATTTTCCTCATTGGGTAATTAGTCGGTTCGTCTCCACTTCCTCGACCAATGTTTCTCATTGGTTAATTATTTGTGTTAGCTTCCCCCCCCCCCCCAAAGTGTTTTTATTTGTTGATTACTTACGCTCATATTACGCACCAATATTTCTCATTGTTTAATTAGTCAGCACGCCTCCCCCTCATCATTGCTCATTCTTATTGTAATTTTTGTAATTTACATATATTATATTTACATATTATATACCTTATTTACAATTATATACTTTATTTATGTATATTAGGTATAATTAATGTATAATATATAATACATATATATTATGTTATAATATTATAAAATATACATAATTATTATAATTATACATAGTAATAAAACATAATTTATTATTGTATTATATTCCAGCAGGCATCCATTGATTCGCTCAGGTTTTATGGAGTTATTAAAATACATACCTGTATATGCGACTACCCGTGATAACCTGCGCAAACCCGTGACTACCTGCGACTTCCCGTGACAACCTGCGAAAACCGGTGACCACCTGCGACTACTCGTGAATACCAGTGACTACCCGCGACTACCCGCGACTACCTGCAACTATCCGCGACTACTTGCAACTATCCGCGACTACCCGTGACTACCTGCGACTACGTGCGACTACTTCCGACTACTTGCGACTACCCGCGATAACTTGCGACTACCTAAGACAACCCATGACTACCTGCGACTAACCGTGACTTCCCGTGATTACCTGCGACTAACTGCGACAACCTGTGACTACCTGAGACTAACCGCAACTACCCTTGACTACTTGCGACAACCTGCAACTACCTGCGACTACCTGGAACTACCCGTGACTACTTCCGACTATTTGTGACTACCTGTGACAACTTGCTACTACCTACGACAACCTACGAATACCCACGACTACCTGCGACTACTTCCGACCATTTGCCATTACGTGCGACAACTTTCGACTACCCTCAAATACCCGCGACAACTTCCGACTACTTGCGACTACCCGCGACAACCTGCGACAACTTGCGACAACCTGCGACTGTCTGTTACTACTTGCGACTACCTGCAACTACTTGCGACCACTTGCGTATTTTTTATGTTAAGATACTCAATTTCTTCTAATATTGTTTTATTTTATCTGTAATGGTTTTGTTGGAGCATGTTTAGAAAGCATCCAAGTAGCTCATTTTTCTACGACTTGGTTTACAAATTTTGAAATCTTTGAAGAATTTATTTTTGAATAAAACATAGTCTATGTCATGTGGAAGAATGTAGCTTTCTAACAGTGATATAATCGGTCCTGTAGTTTTGGTAGAACATTCTTAGAAAGCAGTTAATTCGCTCATTTTCCTCCGACTTGGTTTACAAATTTTGAAAATTTAAAAAAATATTTAACATAGCCAATGTCCATTTGGAATAATGTAGCTTCCTAACTGTGAAAGAATTATAAGAATCGTCTGAGTAGTTTCTGAGAATAGCCGTTACGAATAAATAAACTAACTCATATTATCTCTTTATTGTATTAGTATAGATTACATAAATAATTATATAATCAATGTATATCTACAATAATTACAACCAACAACAAACAATATTTAAGTACCTAGAGTTATCTGCTGCGTTTAACTTCTTAGATATTGTAGTATGATGTTTGTTTGTTTACTTTACTCTTTTAGTGTGTGTGTTTTCGTCTGAATTTTCAAGAAAACACATGGTATATCTCGTATATTTATGTGATTTTACTGTACCACGTATCAGCAATATTTTTAGAAATTTAAAAGTGACTAAATCAATTCTGTTAATTCTGAAGAAGAACGAGAAAGTTGTCGTTCACAGGATGTATTCAGAATGAAAGCAACCAGCTACAATACTAGCTTCCAGTCTGTCATATAAAGATTGCTGCACGTGTAAAGTCCATTCCCGATTGGAAGCGATTTATGAAAATCAACCTTTTAAAAAACACTCTAGGCATAACATGTCAATCTGTTTTTCAATAACCTGTATTTCGCAAATATATAACACTGTGGCTAACTTTAGAGCACTGTACTATTGAATAAATTAAACTTTGCTTTAATATCTTCTATAACATGTAATATTTATTTATTTTTAAATATGAATTAACAACATGGAGAGAAGCGACGTGTTTGCAACGGCAGGTAAGAAATAGTTCATAGTAAAAATATTATTTTAACCTAGTTTGTTAGTATACTAAATTAAAATTAATCGGTGTCTATTAAAATATTAAGGTAGCCCCGATGGCAACATAACTCATTTTTACAGTTTAAAATAACAGCGGAAAATATTGTTAGTAGGCCGTAATGGTAAGGTGTGGTTTTATCGAGCGAGATGGCAACTGAAAGCAACTGTTTGCTGGGCGAGGCTTGTCGCTCTCTCGCTCGCTCTTTCTTTGTCTCTTTCACACTCGGGAAATTTTCACTTCGTTTGTAAGCGTAATTCTACGTGTTATTAATTGTAGCATATTTCGTACTTATTACAGCAAAATAATTTTTTTTTTTTATTTGCAATTTACTACTGAAAAGAGATTTGAATGTTTGAATACATATTTTAATATATTTAGATATGATGGCGGGGCAGTTATCAAGTGAAGTTGGCAGACGTGGCGTGTTACTTTTGCCAAACGAAGCGTAAATTAGACTTGGTCCGAAAAATACTTTAAATTACCACATCACGTTTGCAGATGTGTTTTTTAAACCTACCTAGGTAAGTTACGATGTTGTGATAAATCTGTGTTTCCACGGTAGTAATAAATATACTGTGGACGTGTGTTTCGTTAATCATTGCGTGTGAAATGGCGTGCCTTTGTGCATCGTGGTCGATACGCTGGCCCTGTGTGTGCGTGATTTCAAATATTTGATTAGCACTGTTTATACGTTTTAATTGTGTTTTTATGACGAAGTTAGTTATTTACATCCACGTCTGTTTATTCATCACAACGTCATACCTTTGCCCTAAGGGGTTTGAAACACAGTCGTGTAACGTAATTTACCACTATCCCAGAAAAATACTAAGCCCAGCCAAATAAATTTCAATAAACCTAATAAACAGTAAGTAGCAATACATAGAAATATGAGCGGAATAAAAGTTACCGTAGGCTTATTTGTGTGCATGTTCACCGCTATATTTCAAGTTTGTATGACAAAAATGAACAACACGAGTTGCGTGCTTGAATTTAATGTGTCTTTTTCATTTGACTAGTTTTCCTTTCGTTTTAATATTTATTCCAACCAAGGCCGTCCTTTTAAAGAAATAACCTAACAGATATCGACAACAATAGGTTAAATATTACAGTTCTTTACCCCACAGTTGTGACAGTGTTAAACACAGTCCCGGCAAAATATTAATGTGCATTACATGTATTGTGCTATGTCGTGGAAAACTAATATGTTAATGTGAAGTAACCGTAAGAACTGTCGTAAATTCAGACATTTTTAAAACGTCATGAAGCTGACTTAAATATTATTAGAGGCATAAACTGTGAATATTCGTACGGTATGGTTTTTGGAATATACAAGAATTCTATGAAAAGCTGTAAACAGTAAATAACACATTTGGCAGGTATAAAAGTAGAAGTCACTTTTCATTGTTTATGTTTAGGTGAAGCGAAAGTATACGAGCACATGTATATGCACAAGGCATGTAAACCTTGATTTTGACAGATGCTATGGCAATGTTTATTTGCATTTGACGGAATGATACGAAACGGGCCTCCAATTAGATATTTAGCAGGGCTACGAGAAAGTTGCTTCCAGTGGGGAATGGACTATAGCATTACAGCAGAAATTTCAGAACAGGCAGCAGTAACTCATTGTTTCATATCTTCTGGTGTAGTTGGCATGCCCTTGAAGATAGTTTCTTTTAGCGTTTCCCACAGAAAAAATGTCCTAAGGGGTCAGGTATGGTGAACGGACAGGTCAACTTCCAATCCAACGATCTTTAAACAATCGGCGAACATAAGTGTTAGTACGTCTTTCATTACGCTCTGGGCAACAACAGGATCTTCCTTATCAGTAGTGATGGGTCTGCTAAAATCTGTGGAAGTTTGTCTGTTAGGAGGTTGACATAATTTTGGGAATCCAGTGTTCCTTCTATGAAAAATGGGTTCATTGGATGATGGTTAGCTATTACACATAATACTATTACACTCCATGGACGCTGACGTTCCACTTGATGAAACCAATGAGGATAGTTTACTGACCAAACGTGCATGTGTCTCAGGTTGACTTAGCCATGATTTCATACTACGGAGGGAAATTATGGCGGTGAGGAATGTGTAGCAAACTTGCCTGAATCATGCAACTCCCTCTTGTGATTGCATGGGAGCTAACTTGCGGGTCCACTGCAACAGCGGATAGAACATTAATTTATCCCTCTTCTCCGCTCACTCATTTGTTTCTGTTGCATTTTCAAGGTGTTAAACGTCCAATTTCCCGTAATTATTTAAAAGGCTCGAAAATAATTGTCGAATTGGTTGACTTCTATTGGAATATCGTCCAGTCTACACATTACAAAAACGAACAGCATTCTCCCTGCATTCGCCATACACCATGAGCATGTCAGCTTTTTCAGCATTAATAAATACCATCTTCCAGCACATTCTACGTCTAGCTAGTATGGGCGACATATTACAAAGTATTGACAAGGAGGTCCCAATGCAATCAGTGTTAAGTAAAATGAATGTACACAAACATATGAACATCGTAGCCTAGTAACTACGCAATTAGATTGAGTAGACATTTGTAGGTTTTTAAAATTGTGATATTACGAGATCACGTAAACATGCTTTATAATCTTGCAAAAAATACCATTGACATTCTAACTCCCTCTTGTTTTATTTTATAGGTGTGAATAGGGATTACTCTATTTGAAAAAGTTATTGCGTTGAAGAAATACACATTCTTATTACTTATTACTTTTCACTATCTCTGTCAGGACTGCAATTATGAGCGCTTGTTAAATTCACGTCTGCAAAACCTGATCATCAATAGCACCTTTCATTTCCGAAATGTTTGCGGTGCAAGTATTAGATGATTCGTCCTGTATACTACTCTAAATTTGTGAATCTTTATGCAGTAGGGACCAGTTCACCGTTACAGCTATAATGCAAGACAATACAATGAGTAGGTGCTACGTAATTACATTTACTTGGATAATTGTTTCTCCGGGAGAAAAATACAAGAGACAGCATGGCTGGAAGGTATCAAAGTTATCCGAGAGTTAACCTAGCACTAATAGCAGCCACAGGCAATTTTAGAATAATGTCACAAAGTTTCATCTAATTACCGTGTGCACCCGGAAAAGTAACACATTATCCTATGCTTACTATTGTTTGATGTACTAGTGGGCTGGAGGCGTTCTTAACATAAGTTCTGCAGTCATCTTGAAGTCAATTATAAAATCACACGCCACAAATATAAAGTGTTTAGTTAAGAAAAGCTTTCATCTAACGTTTCCATAATTCCGTATATATCAATTCGTGCTACTTAAATTGTTTCCATGCTCAAATGCCGCCTTGAGAACTATCTTATTCCCATGTTACCTGCTGTGAATGGGAAATAAAAAGTATAGGGATCAAAAGGAAAAAGAGACCACATACTTGGATTTAGCATTTTGCAGTATGACGGTATCCTACATGTTCGTATGGACATGTAGGTCGGGGAAATTGAACACTTTTCATAACAACCAAACATTAATTCGTCAGGAGTGTCACTATAGATGGAACGAGTTAATGTGAGAATCAGGTAATGGGAAGGAATCCGCAAAGAGCTGTAGTAAGAGAACATATCAGCATTCTCCTGGAGTTATTTTGGCAAACCATGGAAAACAGGAATCTGTTAGGCCGGACAGATAGTCTGGTGGCCGGACAGATAGTCTGGTTGGCCGGACAAACAGTCTGGTGTGTAACCACAGCACCTCCTCGTTCTCTTTGACCAGATGTGGAACAAATAAAAAAAATGTACTTTACCCTAACAGTGTACTTTTAACTGCGAAAACTTTATTAAAACGCAATTAAGCTATTGCACTTATTTGAGTAGAATTACATTGAGATGATATATCATTTTTTATTTAAAAGAGATGACTTAGTCATCAAGTTCGCCGCCAGCAAACAGAAGTATAGGCCGTGCTACAATCAACCTAACCACAACCATACCAGTAACAGTAAGAGTAGAACACTTTTCTTACAATGGTTATTCTTCTTACAACCAAACTTAACAATATGTATAACCACTGCGAACTCATAGTTGCATAGCAAGTTGGCAAACTTTAATTTCTTGTTCAAGAACTTATGCATAGCCAATCATAAACCACTCTTATTAATACACATGTTGAATTCACATTACTCGCTGTACATTTCCGGTCATGAAGCTGAAAATATATTTGACTCCAGTCATTATATTTCTATTTTTGTGTTTATTCGTTTCTTTAGCACGTGATTTATGAAAATGAGAACAGCACAACAAAATTATTCTTCAGTGTCCGTCACGACTGTTTGCTTCCGAGATGTCTACATAAATAAACCAAGTTAAAATAATATATAAGTTGGCCAACTTACAGAAGTGAACATTTATGTAACAAATCGTATAAAACTTCAATATGGAAGCCAATTTGTCAACAAAAGAAATCAGCTGTTTTCATCATGTAAATTGTAGCACAGGATTTTTATTATGACAATAGTTATGGGTATGGTAATGGTTATTTTCATTGTAGCACAGTCTTATAAATGTTGTGCAGTGGAAAACATAGCATCATCAACAAATTTAAGTAGGCGAAGCAAACAAATTGTCGCACTTATTGACAAAAATTTTTTTACTGAATATTATATAAATACCTTATTTGCTGGCAGCCGGGACGTGCGAAATGCGAGGTGTGTAAAATAGTTTTGGGACTAGAGTTCTAAGATGCAAAGGGTGGCAGTATAAGCCTGCGTGCAGTCACAAGCAGCTCTGATCTACATAAGTCGGTGCGGCAAAAAAAAAAGTATCTTCCAATGTAAATCGGGAACTGTGCAACTACTGAGTGAGTGAGTGAAGAGATTTGGACGGCTCTTAGCATCGAGGTCTTTAGAGCCGATGAGGGTGATGAAGGTGGGAATGGAGAAGCGCCGGAATAAAATGACGGGGGAAACGGGAGATCCCTGGGATAACCCGTCGACCAACGGCATCGTCCACCATAATTCCCACATGCGTCTGTGCAACTAGTGTTCCGACCACGTGCATTATCACATGTGTTATGTGAGATGCAAAGTGACACTATACGCAAAACTGTAGCGACAAGCAGTCGGTCAGAATGGTGATAATAATGAGTTTACCTTCTTGCTACGTGGTTTTTTACACCTATTAGGCAATATAAAATGCGTAGTTGGTTTGGCTTTCAGTAACCCTGTTTGATTTTAATCTGCAAGTCGCATACGGGTATATAATACATATTGAATGTAAGAAACGGTTATATACGAAACACATTACATACAGTTAATTTACGGCAAAAATTGCTACTGAAGTCTACTGCGTGTGTTCGTGCGCATTGGACTGAATATGCTCTTACTAGAAGTGAGCGTGTCGAAAAGGATCAAATATCACATTAACATCAGTTTTTAAAGAAAATAATATATTGATACCCTACACAGAATTGAGTTGAATGTGCAAGAACCATATTGTCCCTTCTGTAATATATCGGCAAGAAAATGTAAACGCAATAATACCGCTTTCGTGAAAATACCTCCCGAAAATCGACTGCATTTATCATACCAGAACATAACTTTACCAGCCAAGTTAGAAAATTCTTCCTTTATTTAATACAATATTTGTATACAGCAGTTTTATTTGTACCTTATGATACGATTTTAGTGTATTCTGTAGGTGTATGGTAAAACCAATTTTTTTTTTTTTAATGAATCGTTTAGTCACCATGAAGAATTACACATAGCGTGTAACAGTGATAATAACTTAATTCTTATAATTAAATTCCATTCAGTTTATGGGACCGTGGTGGTGTAGTGGGTAGACTACTCGCCTCCTACGAAGGCTAGCCGAGTTCGATTCCCGGCGGGGTCACTGCCAGGTTTTTGCGTGTGGGAATCGTGCCGGGCGATGCCACTGGTCGGCGGATATTCTTGGAGGTCTCCCGTTTCCCCCGACCTTGCATTCCGGCGCTGTTCCATTCTCACCTCACAAGACCTTCATCGGCTCTGAAGACCTCGCTGGTAAGAGCCAATCAAATCTCTTCAATACCACTTCTTGTGACTACCTACCTAGTCCAGATGTCACGAGCTTGGCGCACCGAAGTTGAAAGTTCGCAGATTTGATTTATAATGATGTGAATATAAAGGAACATCTTACAGGCATTCCCGCCCAGCTTCCAATACACAGACGAGCATGGAGCTACTACACTTTTCCCACAGTTAAGTGAAAGGCCCCGTTCACAATCAACTTGGCATAAATAACATTACTTGCAAAGCATAACAAGCGAAACCGCCTGTCTAGAATCGGCGTTAACGTGAAAGAAAAAAAACATTTCTAACCAATTAGAATGAGCCAACTAATAGGAAATATTTTTTCTCGTGCAAGAATTTTTGTGTGCATAAGTTGGCTACTGCAGTTTTTATGACGTTCCACATTCTCATCGCCGGTGTTAAAAACTTGGCGTAATATGCTCAGAGATGATCATCATAACGCCAAGTCACGCAAATAACGCCAAGTAAGTCACGCCAAATATTACTTGTGGACGTTATCATCTCAAATACAGGTTTTTTAATTCTTTATGCTATGCATGTTATGTGCGCCATGTCGATTGTGGACGCGGCCTAAGACAAGGGTCCAAATTTTGCAGTTCGTATTTCCAGCTTCGGTGTGAAAGTGGCACACTGGTATGAAGAATATTCCGTCACATAGTCGATATGGCTTACCGCCGTCATCAAATGGTCATTCTCAAAAAAGATTACATACGTCGTGCGTCGATTCGGCGTAGTATTTAAGGCATTCCCCGCTTCCAACATCGTTTCCATTCCTCCACTGATCCATCCCCACCTCATCTCGCCTCGTACTTTACTGTATTCAGGCAGGCATATCAACATTTGTGTCCTTCGAGTAGAGGAGCGGACTAGAGTTACCGCCTGCCACTTCTCATATACACAAAGTCAAATTTGTATACGCTATTCACGGTAAAATGAGCACTTTTGAAAGACCTGCTTAACATATACTAGTATGCACGTTGAGTATTATTCCGCCTTATGTGAGATTAACATTGCCATTGGCCTCATCATTTTATTCATGCGTCTGTCAAGTGAAACTGTGAAACTATTAGAAAATTAAATATTTTACAAATATGCCCATTTTACACTTCGATGCATTACAAAAATCAGAAAGGGAAACAAAAAAATTTAAATCATCAGAAATTGTTACCTAACCTTTTTTATTAGACGTTAAAATGCGGAACGACTTCCCATCCATCATTACCAACTTTTCTGGGCGCATGTCAATCAGGGCGCCTGTTAAAATATATGCAGGTAAGAGCAGTGACTTTTTGTGAGGTTGATTTCAAAAGTGCTCACTTTATCGTGAACAGCCTTTATTTAATTTCGTATGTATGTATGTATGCATGTATGTATTTTACACCGTGTGACATATCTGGACGAAATTTGGCTTGGGTGTTATTCAGTACCCGCCTTATAATACCGTGTAAGAACAAAATTGATTATGTTCTTCCATTGAGCCGGGAACCTCATATAGTCCCTGCTTGCAGGCGGAACAGTGCGCAGTACTGAATTTTATAATTAAATACTAAAATTGGACCTAGTGACTTTTAATGAGCCGCAGACAGCCCGAGGGAAATTGCTGTAGCTAGGCAGTTAAATGTGGAATGTAAATTTCAGTTTCGTCCAAACTCAGAGATCAGCACTGGAACAATGCATTTACAGAAGAAAAGAGCACTAAATATTGGAATGGTTTTACAGCACTAATGCTACTTTCAAATGACTAGCAGTTACATATATATGCATACTTACACATGTGGATACACGCATTTTCTTTTCAATCATGCAAACCTCATTATAATATTTATTTAAAATTGAATTATATTATACTTAATATTTCGTGTTTGCCCTAATATTTATATTAGTTTTATTATTTCATATGTACAAAACTACAAACTTTCGTAACTGCCATGATCTTCCGTTGGAAATCTCTCACAGATATATCATCAGTCGTGGATTATTATGCACTTGAATTGTCTACTGGTAACCTTGACAAAATTTTAAGTCTTGTCATTTGGGACCCACGGAGTTTCAGAGCTTTTATTTTCACTTTTCTTATCGACAGTTGAACAGACATATCTGTCCACAGAGTAGATTAATGAGAAATATGTAATACTTATTAGCGAAATTTAAAAACCGTGTACCTGGAGATAAATAAATACCATAGAACCTACATACAATTATAGAATCCTTTACATGTACACGTCATATAAGCTGCAGGGTAAGAATGCCTTTTACTACGAATTATGAGTTTATAAAATAACGTTCTTGTTATTTGCGATCAGTATTTTAAATTATCTCTAAGGCTTTGATAGTTCATATTATGCATCTGACGAAGTGGTTGAAAACTAGCTGGTATTAAATCAGACAAATTTATAATATTCTTCATTTTGTCATTCGGTGATTCGACAGATTAATTTATCCCCTTTCTTCTTAATCACTATGCAATGTTCACGGTAAATTAAGCAGTTTTGAAAGCCCTGTTTAAGATGAACATGAATGCAAATTGTGTATTCTTACACCTTAATTAACATTATCATCGGCCTGGGCACTATACTCACACATCATTCATGTGAAAATTTGAAATTAATTTACAAGTATATATTTTACAAATTGTGGCTAATTCTCACACTTGTGTATACGAATTAATAAAACAGATCGCAAATTAAATAATTTCAGCTTTCACTGATCTTGACCTAACACTTTTAATTCAGTGACTTGGAACTATTTTTCCCTCTTTCGTAGCAAATTTTACTGGGCACCCAGTACCAATCAATGTGTTTGTCCCTTAGAAAGTAAAATTAGGAAGAGGCAGTGACATTTTCCAAAGGTTGATTTCAAAAGTGCTCACACAACCGTGAACAGACTATAATTATTTTAACTATGATTTATGTAATTATAACGAATTCGTAGTCTTAAAATACCTCGACATGAACACATTGGTTCTTGCATACATACAAAGTTTAGCTATTGGACTTCATACAATTCCTCTTAGCTTCATGAGTCGTTCCCATAGAAAAAAAGAAAATTAATTGCCTTATTGTTTAGAATACCTATTGTTGTCCTACCATTTTCCGTATAGGACCGGTCATGTTTGAGATCATAGCAATGACGAAATACGAAAGTATGTATGGACAATGAGAATAAAGCACACGAAGATGATGCTAATATGCTGATTTCACTGCTGGTTACGTCATGAAACAAAAGACGCGCTCTCTCATGCGGACGCACTTTGTGAATACTGTAATGTTACAGAATTTGGGGGGTAATTTAATATATTGTTCCTGATAGGTTCTTTGTTGTTATCCATTTGTTTTGTCTGGTGACCTAAATTTTGAAGTACATAAAGTCTGATCAGACACACGAAATAACGCAACATAGTTTGGACCTATTCCAGGTAAGTTCTACCACAAACGTAGGTATATGTACAAACACAAACTTCAATGTAGTCTTTAACTCATACGAAAAATTCTTCTGGAATAAGTAAATTATCTCAGTAAAGAGATTAATATTAATATTACTGCTTAAATGTTGTGGCCACAACCATTTTTGAAGTTACTCTTAATGTTTTATTAAGATTAATAACTCGTACGAGTAGAAATATTGCTGCAGCATAGTGGGGACAGTTATAATTATTATTACATCGAATAATTATTGGCATTGTATGCAAATATCAGAATTATCGTTTCCAAGCTCCTCCTAAAGACAAGAAGATGCATGTCTCTCGTCTCTCTGGCATGCGAACTTGTCCGTAGAGTGTTGGAAAAATTGGTTTTTAACAATAATTTCTCTACGTATTTGTATCCGTTTTCTTCCTGACAGAAATCATTCTTCAGACTAATCAGGAATATGTTTTTCTACCCAAGTAGCGTATTCTAAAATTTGTTTATATTTTCCATTCAGATATTTTTCCTTTACCGTAAATGCAATAGCTGAAATAATTTTTTCCAGTAGACATTTGTCATTTGGTTTTGCAATTTTTGGCTGTAAAGATGTCTGCCCGACAATGTGTTTTGTGTTTAAGATATTTGCCCTAAAATCGCGTACCGTTAAAAATATAATTTTTTTACTTGCAGATATTTGTCCAAACATTGTTTAAGCTAAAATATTTCCTGTTTAAAAAATAAATTATAGCCCATTAACAGTAACTTCCAACTTTTCTAAAGACCTGCTAAACTTCTACTTCCAGGATATTCTTCCACATCATGCAAACAAAGCTAAACGAAGTGTATAAAACTACACCAAAGGAAACATCGCCCGCATTCTTGCGCAATAAGTTTAATAATATTTTTGATAATAACTATTTCTTACTAGGCGTAACGCACATATATATTTTATCACTGTTTTTATTCACATTAAGAATGAATAAATAATTATAGTTTATATAAGAATATAATTTTAAAATGTTCCGTTTAACCAAATATAAGGTACTCTAATATTAACAGAAATATAAAATGCTTGTGATGCATGATATTTTTTGAAAACTACAAACACATCTTACATATGATGATTTATCAAAGGTTTGTTCTATAACGCATAAAAGAAACCACGAATAGACAATAACATTTATTTGCCTTAAATGATACTAAAAAAGCGTTTTGGAAAGTTGAGCGTACAGTTGGTACTGCCGATTTGTAAATAAACCGTATACACAGCTGAAAAGAAGATGACGTAGGTTATGAATGCGTCAGACTTGTTTGGTGGGAACTTTGTGAAAGAGGCAATAATGGCGTGGACTTTCCGGCGCCGGCTGGCGTTCCGCGAACACAGCCACGCACGTGCTGTGAGTGTAGAACGCAGTTTCCACACATCACGTCCCATTCGTGGCTGACTCCCGTACTGACTGACGGCGACAGCTGCGTGATATACTGGCTGTTCGGTAACTCAATGGCAGTACTCCAGGCATTGTTTCTTTGGAACAGTCGTAACACAGAAGCCTTCCGCAACTATATCCGGAGAAATAAAATTATTTCACTTTCGTATTTAAAGACGTGGCGTACAACGCATTGAGAACAAGGCTATGCGGTCATGCGTGTAGGACAAGTTGCATATGTCTTAGGCGAGTGGAACTAAATTATTACATAATACGCAGCGTCAAGCACCTACTTCTTAAGCTGGAGTCTCAATAACCCGACGAACACGATACGACGTACAGACACGAAGTCAGAGCTCGACGCAATTTCACATTATATTTTATTCCCTGTTCACAATACCACGACGAAATCTGCCTGACATGTGGGTTAGTTGGCTGTTGTAAAATCTTAAGATGACAAGTTATTCTACTAACATCCATCACGATAGAGCGAATGATTATTTTGCTTTTGACAGTATTCAAGAGAAAAATGTATTTAAAAACAAACCGGGACGATATTTTGGCGGAGAGTAAATTTATTATTTACTATAGTAGAGAAATATGCACGAAATTTTGTTTTATAATGTTGTATTTACATTTTTTGTACCCTTCGACGAGCCCTACACGACCGAAATTAGAAATAGAACCTACTATTTTCGGGCTGTCGGGGTCACAATTTTGTCGGATAGACGTCACAGTGACCTTGTTTTTCATTTGATGCTACAGAAATTTCGTCGCGTCGGGGACGTCGTGTCGGATTCGTCGGGGTATTGTGACTCCAGCTTTATGCGACTTGTTCGACATGAATGGTCGCACATCCTTGGTTCTGCAGGTGTTGTACGACGCATTTTCGGATACAATTAAATGAAATAAAAATATGTTTCCTGATATAAGTGTATAGAGATTTTGTGTTACTATTAGTCCAAACAAACTATGTTAGGAGTTTGGGCACAGAGTTCCCTAACATACACATCCGTGTATTTTCTTCAACTGGCAAAGTCGTCGTTGTCAAGGCGCCTCCACTTTGCGGCTTAAACTGTGCTGCATTAATGGCGGGTTCAGGTGGATTATCGTAGCTCTCATTTAATCCCAAGCTCATTACACTTGTTCGTAGTCCATAGGCGCATACCCGAACTATCCGTTTAGAAAAAGTAATAACACTTAAAATACTCGGCTGAACTGCGTAGCGAAATTATCGCTTTCAGCAAGCTAGATGTCAAATACCCGTATGTGTTAGTGAAGAGCTAAACATTTCATTGGCAGTTTCCACCATAGTTTTTATTCACTTGTTCACAGAGAGCTCACTCATTAAGGTGTGTCTATGGAGAGAGCCGCCGATCAGCGTCGTCGTCCGTCACGATTCTCACCTGCGACACCGTGTTGAAAGTGTTACTTGTACATCACTAGTCAACCATGTGACTTACAATCCTAGGAAACTCAATAAAAATACCCCATGACACACAGTATGTCTATTCTGTTTTATTTGTTGGTTTGATTCTAGGTGTTTTAACAAAATAGGCGCCAATATTCTTGAAGGAATCCTTACAGCTGCAGCTACGGTAGACTCGACCACACGTCATGACAAGTTGACGCTCCTGTGTTCTTGGAATATACCAACTCGTTAACTAAATACAGTGAACTATGACCACGAATATTGTTCGTCCGTGGAGGTAACAGGAGGTAGAGTACGCACTCCAGAAGTAACCGATCTTCATGTTGCAACATTGGACAACTGTTTTCCGTGTGCATGCACTGTGAACATAGATGAGAGTGGGCTGGCGGTTATACCGAGCCACTAATTGAGAGCCACATCTATTGTATGGTATGCTTTAATCAGGTTTATAATTTCAGTTCCAAAATGTTAAGGTAAACTTTTTGAAATAATTAATTAAATTGAATAGCAAAAATATAAAACACGTAAAAGGAAGCAGACCTAGGTTATTTAGAATTTTTGGAAAACATATGCGCAATAATACTTAAAATAGAAGTAGTGATTACCATAACTGGTTTACGCACTGTAGCCCACAAACACAAATATCTCTAAAGCGGTTATTTTCACGTAGAGGGTTAGGTACACCAGGCGGTGAGAAATACACATAAATACATTCCAAAGGAATATTCATATATCGTGCTAACATAATAAGAAAATATTGATTTTTTTACTTTTATTTTGTTGCCACTAGTCCTTATGACTGAAGGAAGTCATGCACTTAACATTATGAAAAAGTTCTTCGTTTCATTGTAGTTACCTCTTAGTTGTTTTTTTTTTAAATATGATTTCAATCCATAAAAATCCATGTAGATCACTAAATCACGTATTTAAATAAGAAGTTACCTATAAAAGTAATGAGCCAACTTAGCTCTACAATATATTGATGCAAATAAATTGATGATGTTCATAATAGCTTAGTTAGTAGGTAGGTCGTGAGGCCTCGTTGACTGCATCATGATTACAGTGTGTCGATTGCGTCTTCACTAGTTTGTTTTTAGTGGCATGATTTAAAAGTTGGTAGCCCTGTGTGTGCTAACTTTGGTTCGCACTTAACTCTTTGCATTTTTTAATTTGTATTTTAATATTGATTATTAGTATTATATATATGTATATATGTATGTATATATATATATATATATATATATATATATATATATATATATATATATATATATATATATATATATAAGGCATTAATATTTGGTTCACGGTTACGTATTTTATATTGCTTTTATTTCTCAGCTACTTTTTATATTAATGTTCGCACTTTAATTTTTCGCCGTCCAGCTGAACATGGCTGTTGAAACTCTTTGCTTTTACTACATAGTTCTCGTGGTCGTCGGTAGTGGCGCGCAGGTGATGGAGTTTTCCCTTGCGGTAGGTCAAGGTAAAAGTTCGCCAGCTGTCTAGCCTTGTGGAGGCACCAAGAGTGCACTCGCGATGTCAGCTGTTTTTGCTGAGCACGATCGAAAGGATGGCAACGGTACATTTTGCCTCTCGCGTAACGAAACTCCGGCTGTTACAAGTACTGTATATGAACGGTGCTAAAGACGTCGGCATGTTGGTCGAATACGATTTTGTTAAGTTTTTGCTCCTATAGCCTCTGCGAAATGTGCAGTGACTTTTGTGTGTTTTTCCGCGATGTTAGTTGCCGTACATTGTCTTGTCCGTCATGTCACGTTTGTAATAATTTTCACGTGTGCGTCAGTAGACTGCTGGAACGAAAGCACGTAAATTGTGTTTATGAATAAGAGTGGCAATTTGTTGGGAAATATTCTTCGCTATACCGGACGGCGTGCGGCCGACATCAGCCCAGCAGACCGTCCCATTTGGGTGAAGTTGGACAGCAGGCTTCCTAGCCTACCGGGATGTCAGCTGCTAAGAACGGTGTGTATTCTTCGTGTATGCCTGGAGTTTGCATACACGGGTTCATCAATCAACGCAAATTTAGGTACCGTGTCCTCGATAATATCGCCCGAGAACATCGCGAGTGGTTATGACTTAAAGTTTGCCCAAATTTGACTGTCATGTTTCACTCGCGAGGCCCACAAGCGGCGACCACTTTTTATGTGTGTAAACTGCGTTTTTCATAATTATTTTAAAGTTAAATTTTGGCTTTTAGCACCAGTGCGCGATACATTATTTTTCCTTACGGTGCCATATATTTACTACCACAAGATTAAGCCGAATGTTCAGCATGTATTCGAATGAACTCAGAGTACTCTATATACAATTTTTCCAATGATTGGAAATAGTGTGAACCCAAACGTTACTTGTGTGAATTATCAATTAGTATTGTCAATGATCCTGCATATACCTTTTTTTTTAAACATTTAACAAAGCAGTGAACACATTTTTGCCAGAGTACAGCTACCTTAAAGTATATATATATGTATATATATATGTGTATATATATATATATATATATATATATATATATATATATATATATATATATATATATATATTATATTTACATATATTCATAGGGATGAAAAGGCATAAGGGGTTTTGTTGAAGACGAGGGCTACTTGTCCCTGGGGGTTACGGCAAGTGAGGTAGACTTGAAGTGCCTGAGCCCTTAAGGGAAAAGGGCGGCTCAATAGATGAAACCAGAAAAATATGTAAAATTAGTGTGACAATTACAAGTACATGCGTGCTTTATCAGGAACTCGAATATAGAAGCCCTTGTACCGTAAGATAGCCTGCAATCAAACGTATTACGAAGGTAAGATTCAAAACATCAACTTCAGTATAATGTTTTGGTGGATAGGGTTTACTAACCTAAAATACTAATAGGATCATCATTTTTAAAATCAGTGCATGAGTCGCTTTAGTAATGCAAGGTATATGGCCTGCCGTGGCACTACTTGGTGTGAAAAATATGGCGCAGATCGGTCCTAGGCCTCTAAAGTATAACATGAAAACTTGATTTTTCATGTGGGACTATCTTGAAAAATGGCGGTCAAAAAATGAAAAGTTGCTATATTCTAACATATGTAATGCTGTAAGTACAGTAAGTTGGTCAAAATAGAACAGAATATGGTGGATATAGAAGATGAACCTGAAATTTATATATGACCACCATTTTGAAAACGCATTTATTGACCTTTAAACTTCACGGCCTACTAAAATGTTTCTTACATGCCGAATTTATCGTGAATGAATCAATTAGTTTGTGAGATATAGAGATAATGTAAAAACTTTGTTGCAAGGATTTACTATCTTAAAAATGAAGAGTCGGTAACAATATCCTAATTAAATATAATTATTTTACTACGCACTGGCAAAAAAATATTTATAATTGATTAAATGGTTTCTGAAATATGACATTTAATTTTTTTTTAATGGCCATTAAATCAGAACAAGTACCCAGTGTGGTCGAAAAATAATTACACAAATCGGATGTCCGTGCTTAGTATTATATGAGTACCAAGATTGGTGAAATTCGGTTAATAAGTCCAAGTGTTATCGCGAGGGAAATACATTTAGACAGACATTCCCACAAACTCATAAGATTCTCTTTCTCAGGAAAGTACGAAAAACGTTTCAATCAATTTGATTCACGCAATATTTATTATACTTCTAATTATTTATTACCAAATATTTAAATTGGGAGCAGGGGTATAACATAATGTACTTAACAAAAATCTTTCCAAATGTAAGTTATATTTTACTGTGGCAAGTTCGTGTAAATAATACTGCAGACAAAAAATTTTGGTGCCCATTGTACATTAACATTATAGTTTTAAAATGCTAGTATTTTATCTTAACTTATAGTTAGTATTAATGGGTGGTATGGTAGGTATGTATAAGTGATGTTGGTTGTAGAACAAGTAGAATGGGTTTTAGGTTACGGGCTGGCCTCAGCTGTATAATTACTTGGTACACTTGAGTTATGATGGATATTGTGTTTGATGTAATGGGTGATGCAGTTGAATTGAATTTTTCTTTGGTTATAGGAGATGGGGTGTTGGGTGGTCTGGTATGACTTGGGTTGTAGTGGGTGGTTGTTTGGTATGGTGGTATAGTGACTAGTCTATACTATTTGGCTGGTTTCGGTCAGTAGAGTAGAAAGTATGAGCGGTAAGTATATTTTGTTAATGTCAGTATGGACTGAATTGTTGAGGTATGCTTGAGCTATAGCAAGAGGTATGAACGATGGGTATATTTCTCCAAGTGTTGGTTGGTAGAGGAGATGGCGTGCGTGATTTACAATGGTTGGTGTGGTACCTGTGTGCGGATATATAAGCAGCTAGGTTCCAGTTAGGAAGCATAGTTTGGCAGTGGCAGTCGTAAAAAATTGTCGTCAAGATGAATACGAATATATATGGCCAAGTGTTCTGGTTGGACGCTTGCTAGTGTAGACTGCCTTGAGCTGCATATAAGCAGATAATATCCAGCATGCTGTTGTAAAGACACTACGTGAATGATGTGCAGAATGTAAGGATTCAGTTTTTATATTTGTAGTCTGAAGTATGTGTGTGTGTATATATATATAATTTCAATTAAATGTTTTTAATTTCTTGCTGGTGTTGTAGCCTGCCTACTTCCCCCGATTCAGAGAATATGATACGCTTGGTTTAGTAACATTAACACTCATTAAATAAAATCCGAGTAGGATAGTTATGCCTACATAAGTCGAGATAATGAATAATTAACAGATGCCGATATCGTGTAGTATTTAGTCTTGCAGATAAGAGACTGGAAATGAAGCTGAAAGAACTTTTTGCATTGTCCCGCAATACTCTAAGTACAATTGAAGTACAACTAAAAAAATTTTAATGAATTTTAAAATCAAATAATAAATACAGATTTCTTATTTGACATATCCCTGTGCCTATGAAACATAATATTGTTACCAAAAACAATATCAGGGCGTAACGACAACATCAGCAGGTATATAAGTAGCTGAGTTAATTTTTGGAGTGTTTTTTGTTACTAATATATTTTAATAAATTTGAAAAATAAAAAATACTTGAATATTTCATTTATTATTTTAATCCTGTATTGTGACCAGTATGTTATAAACGGTTTTCGTTAAAAACACCACAACGAAACAAATGTATAGACTAATCACTATGGTTGTAAAGGACTTAAATATTAATTGTTGGAGCTAGAAATGATACCTGCAAACTGAATTTCACATTAATGCTTGCCTCCAGAGAGCTCGCAAATGTTATTCGCCAGTGACTATAAATATTCGTTTGCTTACAGGCCGACTTTCGAATTAATGTGGTCGGCTTCGTAATGATATAAAAAAAATATATGAAAATAATTAATGAAAGCATAAGCACTTATGAGTCAAAAAACAATGAAAGGATTTTAATACAAAATTTAAGCATAGCGTTTGTTGTCTCTGTATGTGAGTGGTCAGCATACTGGACTTCTGTTCAAGAGATCGTGGGTTGGGATCCCCGTTCCTCCACGAATTTTTTAATTATTTTTTTTTAAATGTTAGCAGCTGTCATGGCAAAATGTGAAATTTACATAATTTCAATTTACTAAACCAATTTTACATTAAAATAGATTTTCGATTCATTTTAACTGTGTTTTTTTATTTTTTAAAAATATTTCAGCATTTTAAATGAAAATAAAATACATTTAAATAAAATAATTGTACTTATTTATTAATGCATCGATTTCTAGATGTATGACTGATTTGACAAGGCTGCACAGCAGCTGACATGCAATCACAGTCAGTTCATATGCTCTAGTCTTTGGGGTCAATTACACTGGGCACTGTTATACCCGCAGTGCCTACAAAAATTGCCTGCACTATTCACCTGTCATTACAGGTATGTGTATCTCGCACGCCTGTCGTTGCGTGCGAGGTAACAAAGCTAGGGGGCTTAGTTCAGAATTTAATTATTTTCTGTTCGTACAACTGTATAAACAAATTGAATAAAGTTAGTATAAAATTTAAAAAATATCGGTTGAATTGATTTTTAAAACATAAATTATTAAAATTGAAATATTTTTTACAATGTCTTGCCTGGAATATACTTTACAATCATTTTTATATACCTTCTCCTATATGCAAATTTACATCTTTAAATTGGGAAATAATTATACAGACTCTAACAGGTGATGAAGGAACTATGTAGACAGCAGGGCCTAACGAAGGTGAGCAATAGGGTGGCTGTGACACCTAACAAGAAGGCGACAAGAGAGAAAGGAACACGATAACGATATGGTATGAGATATACAAAAGAGAATGGAAAGAGAGAAAGTGATGGAATGAGAGAGAGAGAGAGAAGATAGAAAAAGGAAGAAGATAGACAAGATGGAATGATAGAGCATGAAAATACAATATAGAATGATAGCCAACATGCATGAAGTGAGTCTTGCAAATCTAAAAAAAATTGCCTTTCTGCAAGCAGGAGGCTGGGTGAATTTTTAGGGAAGAAAGAGAAGTTTTTAGGAAAAGAAGTGAATTTTTTTGTTTAAAAAGGGAAATTTTGACTGTTTTAAGGGAAAACTGGCCGATTTTGAGATAAACAGGTCAAGTTTCAAGGGGGAAAAAAAAGGGAAAAATTTCAAAAATGGCGGCCAGAGCTCCGATCTCACTCCTGGCTCCTGCGCCAGAAGGAATTATGCCCTACTACTTAGGTATATCAAACATTTTATCAAACTGACTAAATAAACTTTGAGGTGGGCCACGTTTGTTTAGGTGCTGCAGTCTCCACATTTATTTTCAACCAAGGTTGTTGTGCTTTTCTTTGTTCAATAAAAAATGTGCATAGTAACGAAACAACCGCGCAGAAGATTTCTAGTAAATGCATTTATGACGTTAACGGAATACGACATGAGGCTATGTTATTGCAAGCCATGTTCATCATTCATTGTCACTTCAGGGACTGGTTGAGGCTACGAATAGGCGGAAATGTCAGTGGATCGTTGAACAGCTGACGAAGGAAATCTTATTAGACCCTAATTTCCAAACAACGCTGCCATGGCTCAGCAGACGACCTTGTTAGGGATTTGAGCAGCCACGAGGACAAGCATTTCCTGGTATTTTGTATAGCGACGCCTTCGTCATATGGGACTATATGTACTGTGCTGCCACATTCATCACATTCAAAGCTGCCTACAATACTTCCCGATGCTAATGAATGTAGACGTTTTATGAGAAAGTATCCTGCTCACATTAAACAATTACAAATAAAAATATACATATTTATATTATCACTGTCAATAAATCTTTAAGAAATATTTAATTAAATTTTAAAATTCTCCAATGTGTATCATTAGAGATGTTTCTTTACAGAGGAATCCAGAGTCAACACAATAATGTAGTAATTGTAACTGGCGCGATACCTGACAGTTCAAGAGATGTCCTTAATCAAGTGCATTGATAAGAATAATAAAACTGGCGAACTTGATGGTACATATTTTTAAATCCCACATACTACTGGGGCCGTGGAAGTATAGTGACTATTATAGCAAATACATATATATGGTATATTATTATATCAGACAACTCGCCTCCCACCTAGGCGAAATATTACGCGTGGTCAGACAGTGCGAGAGAGCACCAGCGAGTATACAAGGAGGTCTAATTATTTCACTCTCTTTCCGGGACGAGAAAGCGTTTTCTCTGTCATAATGATGTGGTTGCAAGTGCACGAGAGAGCGCTCTCTGATCCAATACAGAAATTCGACCTATTGTGTACGTCTTTAATTATGTTCTGTATCGAATGTATTTTCCATTTTCATGTAATCATGTTACAGCATTGATTTTATGTTTTCAGTTATGGTTAATTTATTTGTGTGTTCTGCTGGCTAATAAAAATTATAAAAAAATTAATACACCAATTGCTCAGGTCTCGTTTACATTTATGTGTGCAGAGCGACAGAGCGCAGCACAGCGCAAGATGTTGGCGAGGACGTCACTGGTGGCGATGGTGCTGCTACACTGCGGCCTGACGACAAACCAGTTGGTCGTGCAATACCAGTGGCGCACGCCAGAGTTCGTCTTCCCCAGCGAGACAGCCAAACAGTCCATGCGGCGCGCCGGCACTTACGTCCCGGGAAACTCATTCATGCTCGACATCGACATCTGGAAAGGAGGTACAGAAAGAGCCGCGGATAATGTGTGGGTAGAGCACCCTCTCCCACTACTACCACCCAGACTCCACTCACGTCTGAATCATACACGGGTTCACGCATGTGGGAAACTGACAGGACAGTCGTTGCCGTCAGTAGACGGGTTTTCTCGGAGTGTTCTCACCAGCTTCACCATTGAAGTTCATCGCTGCTCCATTATACACTCATTCCATGCCACCTATCGGGTATGACCGACTTCTGCATCTTTGAAAGCCAATCGCCAAGTTGCTTTCTCCACATGCAGTGTTATTAATATCATATTTGCAGTTTATTTAATTTAATTACGTTTCTTTCTGTCTCCATAACGTAAGTGGAAGGGACGATCAAAATATTAATAACTATACGTTTTTCACAGTGGGTCTAACTATTATATAAATATATATTCCTCAAATTAATGGAAATAATTATGGTTTTTATACTTCTGCATAGTCTCATTACTAAAAATGTAAATTTCTTATGGAAAAGTAAAACTGAATCAAATCTTTACTAAATTTTAAAGGAACAATTTCTTTAACATGGTTATAATTCTTTTAAATATATTATTAGCAAAGTTGTTTTCAAAAATCCAATTAGAAAAACAAATTTTCAAAACGAAAAAACTTAAGACATGTTTCCGCGCGATTACACAAATAAATAGAATGGCATTTTAATATATTTAATTGAAATTACGTGAATTTTCCAACCAGTGCTCATAAAAGGCAAAATTTTGTTTTCGTAATTGATATGATTGTAATATCCAAACTTTTATGGTATCTGATATGTAGATTACAGCAATCGGTTTTATAATCCAGTAACTTACTTAAATCTATTCAGTGTATTTTTTTCGAGTAACGACAATTTTAATTCTGTCAGTTGCATAACAGATAGTATATTTTAAGTACAGGCAAAGTAAAGACATTAGTTTTAGCACTATTAGTTTGTGTGTAACGATACACACTTTAAATACTCTATCCTCATGCCTGGACCATTGCTTTCAGATATACATTAGGCGTCAAGTTTACGTTTACGTGTGCAGGATAGGGTATCCATTGAAACTCCGTACATGTCTTGTCATTATAACTTCTTCACTTTAACAAGACACTTTTAAGAGCCCAGGGCAATTTTTAGCATACCATGAAGATATGCTTATCAGATCGCTTACCAGTATGTGCTTGTGTTTCCAAACATTTGAACCAGTGAACCGAATTTCACCAAATTGCATCATACAAATTTAATACTAGTTTCGGGGGGTGGGTTGAGGTGTCACGGTTTTTTTTTACGTGTCGTAAAATGTAAAGAGAAATGTTTTAATAGAATAGGATAAGCAGAAAATTATTATTTTCGCCTTCAACAAATATTAAAGGGAGGGTAAGGTAAGATATGTGGCTCTGTGCCGGGTAAAATAAGAGTATTCATGATAATAATAATCAAGATTCTTGCACGCGTCGCACCAAACGCTGACGAAGGTTGTCTCAGTATCGCAGAACGCGTCATTCTCACGCTCGCTATTGATTGAAGTCCAACAAAACGTGGCGAATAGTTCAGCGTAACAACATTATTAGAAGAGAGGATATCAAAATAATGTAATGGATTGAGAAATGGCAGTATTACTGACATGAGGGCTCTGAAGTCGAGTACAAACAGGCACGAAGTATCTACTCATAATTATTATCGCTAAAATCACTGGTATTTATGGTAATTAGAACCTGTTAGAGGAATCACAAACTTCCCCATCTCAATAATAAAAACAGCCCAAATAGCGAAAGTCTGTTTCCTTCCCTTACCTGAAACTACCCACCCTCAGCCGAATTTGTCAATCTTTTCATATAAATATTCCTGGTACAATTCCTCACCAGATATACTTCCTTTCTCGTTTTTCTTAGCATACCATATATTGAATTTATACTATCCTAAAAAAAAAGTATATTGATGTTTGTCTATTCCACTAGTTATATCCTTATTGTTATTGATGCACTACAGTAGTGTTATTTTTTAAAAATTGGGCATATTTCTCACAGCATGAGTTTGAAATGTCAAATTATCAGTCACTACTTCCACCAGCACTTGGGATATTTGCTTCTTCTTATTTGTAACTGCTAGTTTGCATATAAATTGCGTCTGTCTGAAGAAACAGCCCGCTGCGAAATATATCTGATTAAATCGAACTTGGTAGCTCAAGTAATTCTAATAGACTAGTATAAGAAATATATTAGAATAATTACAGACTGAGACTATTTGTTTGCACCAGACTATTTGTTTGTTACTAATGCTTAATAATGTTTTAAAGTTTACCTGTCTCTCGTCCAGCGGGACTGTAATTAATAATTTATTCTCCACAATAAGTTCTTGCCGACTACTAAGACGAGCTGGGTTCGATTTCTGGTGGGACCACTCCCGTAATTTCTCATGCGCTGGAAAGTATCACTGATATGTGTGTTTTCTCGGGGATCTCCCGTTTCTCCTACCCTTACAATCCGCCTCTGCTCCATTATTTCCTCGTTTCACCCTCATCGGCTCTCAAGACCTCGTTAAGAGCCACTCATCTCTCTTAACTCAACTCATGGTCTTCTGCAGCAAAATTGGTTGAAATTAGATGATTTATTCCATAAATATGGCAAATTTTTAAGTTTTCTCACCTTGCTATACTTTGCAAAAAACCTGCAAAAGAGTATCTCTGTATGCATAACTGATGTTTCTAGAGCATACCGTTAGTGTACACAATTGTGTGACATTTTATTGAACTCTTTTATAAGCTATAACATACTAATATAAATGTATTATATTAACGTTATTTTAAAAAGATGCCCGTCACACCTGCAAACAGGGTAGTTTACAAATCCTACTATAGCACATTTTCTTGTAAAATTCATTGGATATCAGTTGATTGGTCAGCGATATATAGCATAAAACCTAAATTTTTTTCATGTGGTGTTATTGTTACAAAAAGGTTAAGCCTACGTATTAACACACTCGAGGATTATCGTAGCTTCTGTATACGAAGTTATGCTAAAATATGTTACATTGTTTCGTATATATAACACACCAAGCTTAAGTTTTATTACATTCACAATTTTGAAAATAAATATGTGACACTCATAATAATAAAATATATCTGAAATTAGTAAGGCCAAATACAGTACAACTTATTAGCCAAATTTGGTGAGAATAGTTTGATTTTTTTTTATCTCCCAAATGGCAGAGAAATGAGACTATCTATAGATAAATTTTATTAATATTATTATAGATACTGCCAGCATGCAAAGTTATGTTGAAATTTGTTTCGTAGATCAACATATTGAAATATAATTTTTGTGTGCCCTTCATTTAAAAAACAAGTATTTAACTTCAAATATATTAATTTTTATGGCCTGCTGTAGTGCTACTTGTTTGCCAAATTTGGAGTGGAATTTGTTGGTTTTCTCCAGTGATATGTCATTAAACATTAAAATTTGTCATGCCATCATGTCATGATATTTTACAAATGGCTAACAAAACAGACTTTGTGTGTACACATTTAATGGATGTAAAATAAAGTGCCGTTATGAAATGATAAGTTGGATTTAATTACATGGGTCCGACCATATAGCATACTAAGCTTAAATGTCTATATGGTCGCCATTTTAAAAATAATTCTGCCCTATTTAAAACCTACCATTTTATATAATCTGCCGAAGTACTATTTGTTTGCCAAATTTTGTAGGATTCGAGCAATTGTTTCCCGAGACATGACATAAAAACTTAATTTATTCGAGTGGCATTATCTTAGAAAATGGCGAAAGTACGTAGCTATAGTCCATTCACGACTGGAAGAGACTTTTGAAAACGAACCTTTGAAAAATGAACCTAGGCGTAATATGTCAACCAGTTTTTTTTCAATAACCTGTATTCCACAAATATATAACACTGTGGTTAACTTTAGAGTACTGTATTATTGAATTAATGAAACTTTAACTTAATATCTGCTATAACTCGTAATATTTATTTCGTATTAAATATGAATTAACAACAGCGAGAGCAGCGAAGTGTTGCTAACGGCTGATAAGAAATAGTTCACAGTTAAAATATTATTTTAACCTGGGTTTATAGTATGCTATTTGTAAAGTAAACGGTGCCTATTAAAATATTTAAATATTTAGGTAGCCCCGATGACAACATATTTCATTTTTACAGTTTAAAATAACATCGCAAAATATCGAGCGTAGGCCGTAGTGGTACGGTATTGTTTTATCGAGCGAGGAAGCAACTGTCGACTGGGCGAGCAAGGAAATTATACATGTATGCAATTGTAGCATATTTCATACTTATTACAGCAAAATAATGATTTTTTAATTTGTAATTTACAACAGAAAAGAGATTTTAATATTTGCATACATATTTTAATATATTTAGATACTATGGCGGGGCGGATACCATCGCAGGTTGGTAGACGTGGCGAGACATGGTGTGTTCGTTTTTGCCAAACGAAGCGAAAGTTATTCTTACTCCGAAAAATACTTCAAATTACCACATCACGTTTGTAGACATTTTTAAAACCTACCTAGGTAAGTTACGATGTTATGATAAATCTGTGTTTGCACGGCAGTAATAAATATACTGTGGACGTGTGTTTCGTTAACCGCTACGTGTGAAATGGGGCGACGTTACTTCGTGGTCGTCGTTTGACTGGCCCTGTGTGTGTGCGTGATTTTAAATATTTAATGTCCACTATTTATATGTTTTAATTGTGAACTGTTTTTATGACTAAGTTAATTATTTACATCAACGTCTGTTTATTTATCACAAGATGGTACCTTTTCCCTAGGTGTTTTAAACACAGTCGTATAACGTGATTGGCCATAGTCCCAACAAAATAATAAGCCCAGCCCGATAAATTTCAATAAACCTAATAAACAGTAAGTAGCAATACATATAAATATGAGCCTAATAAAAGTTACCGTAGGCTTATTTGTGTATGTTAACCGCCATATTTTAAGTTGTATGACGAAAAATAAGCAACACTAGTTGCGTGCTTGAATTTAATGTGCCTTTTTAGTTTGACTGGTTATTCCTTCGTTTTAATATTTATTCCAACTGAGGCCGTCCTTTTAAAGAAATTGCCCAACACACATCAATAACAAAATGATAAATACTACAGTCCTTTTCCTCGCAGTTGTAACAGTGTTACACAGTCGCGGCAAAATATTACCGTGCATTACATGTAATGTGCTATGTCGTGGAAAACAAATATGTTAATGTAAAATAATCGTAAGAACTATCGTCAATTCAGGAATTTTAAAAACGTCGTAAAGCTGACCTTAATAATGTTAGAGGCCTAAACTGTGAATACTCGTACGGAATGGTTTCTGGAATATGACAGAAATTCTTTGGAAAGCTGTAAACAGTAAACAACACATTTGACAGGTATAAAAGTAGAAGTCACATTTCAATATTTATCTTTAGGTGTAGCGAAAGTATACGAACGCATGTACACACACAATGGAATGTAAACATTGATTTTGACAGATGCTACATGGCAGTCACATTGCAACCTTGTTTACATTTGGCAGAAAGAAACGAAAACGGTCTGCAAGTAGATATTTAGCAGGGCTTTGAGAAAGTATCTTCCAGTGGGGGATGAACTATATACCATGGTAGGTATAAACGATGTTTGAATGCATACTTTTAGCATACAAAATTTGGTTGCAATCGGATAAACGGTATTGGAGTTAAACAAAATTAACTTAAAATGTTTGCGTGGCCAACACTTCGAAAATAAGAGCGTAATGAATTTAAATCTTTACATGTTTACACTGATTATTTACTTGAAAAAGTCTAACAAGAATTGCATGAGTAGCTATCGAGATAAAACTTAAGGTTTGATTTTTTTAAATGTTGTGCTATCTTCCAAAATGGCTGTTCAATGACTATATCCACCAATAAATTTAATTCTTACAATAGGCACATGAAACATACACAATTTGATTTCATCGGTTGAATGGTTCCCAAGATATATGTAATCCTAAATTTAAAATGTCCACCATTTTGAAGATAAGCTGTTATCGCTACGTCCTACCTATGTGTAAATAGTTTGGTGAAATCCGGTTTAGGCGCACAGACAGGAAGGCTATCTTGTAAGGTTTTCTTTCCTCCGGGAAGTGTGCTAGCAGTTATTCACATAAATACCATATATATATTCTTACTCGGAATATATTAATCAAAGTGTTTTTTCGGCGATATGTTTCCAAGATTCTGTTCGTGAAGGTCCAAAATAAAGTTTGTTTCGTGGGTTTGCGTATGTGTGTGTGTTAAGAGAGAAAGAGAGAGTGGGCCTGTGATACATGACGTCTGTGGATGAAAAGAACAGAAGGGATTCGTGAGCACCTGTCACACCTGTTGAAAAATTATATAATGTAAAATATATGAAATTAAGAGATGAAAAATTGACACAGTTAAAGCGTTGGGACTGGTGCAACGCTAGGTAACATCCACGTCGTTTCCGACATGTAAAGACCTCGGCCTCGGCCCCACTGTGGATCAAACTACATTCTCCGCAGTGTGGGACGAGTGTCTGACTGCTATAGCACCGCCGTTGGAAGTAATTGATAATGTCGTAGTGTGTGTGTGTGTGTGTGCAAAATGCGATGTGTAGGCTGTTCATGAGGACTTTTGAATTCAACGTTTGAAAACTATCACTGCTACTTCCTTCATATATTTAAAATGCCATGCGCCCAGTTTATTTGGTAACAATAGATGGAAAGTAGATCCGAGTCTTAACGCTGATTTTCAAGTGTTAGGTAAAATTCTGAACTACTGAAATAATGATGTGGCTGCTGTGAGAATTAGGAAATTTTTCATAATATTTACTTCTGTAATAACTCTACAGATTCACTTGAATGAACCATGGCTAACGTGATGAGGATGATTGGAGATGTTGATGTAAAATGAGGTGGAAGAATACACGATGCATGCAGGTATAGAATATTCACGGTAAAATGAGCACTTCTAAAAGCCCTGCTTAGGTTCTACTTGTATGAACATTGTGTATTCTTCCGCCTTATGTAAAATTAACATTGACACGTGCCTCATTACTTTATTCATACGTCGGTCAAGTGAAACTGTGGAATTATTACAAAAGTAAACATTTTATAAATCTGCTAAATTTTTACACACTGATGCATTAAAGAAACAGAACGAGAAATAAATATTTAAATATAAAAATGGCTACCTAACACTTTTTATTCGACGTTAAGATATGGAACTACTCTAAATCTACCGTTACCAACCTTACGGTTGTGTCACTCAGTGCGCCCGTTGAAGTACATGTAGGCATTGGCAGCGCCTGTTTACTAAGGTTGATTTCGAAAGTGCTCACAATTAATGTGAACAGCCTTTATATGGTAAGCAGGGTGTTGAGGAGTTCTCAGTGGAAGGCGAAGATTGTACCTACAATGATGTGCATGCTGGGTTCACAGACTACGAGCAGAAGGTTGTAGTGACACTGCCTCGCTTCAGGCCTGGCATCCCTGCTACGCTGGCGACCCTGTCCACCAGGTACAGTGGTCTAGGAGAGGCATCCAGCCCAGAGCTAGTGCCGTTCCCTGACTGGGCCTGGCATCGCCAGGGCATCTGCGATGGCATCACCTCCGTATTCCGCGTGCACGTGAGTACATTACACACTCTCTGGCTCCTGCTATAAGTCTGGCAGGACGGAACTGACCTCCTTACGTTATTTCCTTCTCCCCGATCTAAACTCCCTTCACAAGTCTCTTTCTACTAAACATCATTAAGTAAACACCGCGTGAAAAAAATAATCGTATGGACAATACCAGAGCTTTATAAGGAAGTGAAAACAGGGAATAAAATGTATGGGTAATTTTTATAATGGCCAACTGTTTGGTCTCAACAGCGCCTTGAATCTAGTATAAGACACCACACTAGCTACACCGTAGTGCTGTACTGAAGGCAGTAACTATTGCATTGGAAAGTTCCACATACGTAACATCATATAACTACAGTGCATGGTAATTTACACCTTTCTACAGTATAAGCTTAAGAGCCGAAGTAGCGAACCAAAATGATGTTCTTGAGCACTTTGTTAAACGGGCGGGACTCGCATAGTACAGGAACTTCAAAGTGTTCGCCATTCGCCGTCCATTCTCTGAATATTACCATACGCATTTTTCAACATATCCACATCTGCTGTTGCAATCGCGGCATGAAGTTTTCTCACCATACCTGCAAGGTCATACACTAGAATTATAGGTACGTTGCGCTCAAATCGTTAGTCATAATAAAGAATGACCAATATATATTGTTCTCAGTTTTTACGTATCTACGCAACCCTGACGTTACAACCCGCCATTTTTACAAGTCGTGTAAAAGGATCAAGGTCATAAGGTATTCTAGTTTTCTGGACGTAATTACTTACCGTGTGTCAGTGGCACTTTCTCTTATTGAAATGTGCCACTATGCTGTCTTGTGTGTGGAAGGGAGGTAGAAGGGAAGGACGGAGAGTTGTCTTAGTGTAAGTTACTTCTCTTGCCTCAAATTGGCGCTACGGGAAACGAAAACATTACGGTTGTGATTTATGTGTCAACAGGAATCTCGATAAAATAAAAGAGCATATATTCAAGTAAATGTTTATTCACTTCTATAGTGATAGTAAGTTTTTCTTAAGGTGTTCCGCAGCACAATAAGAAATTTTAATTCCAAATTAAAAAAAATATCGTGCACAGTAGAATTTACTGAGGCTTAAGTAAGATAGTTTTATGTCTTGATGCTGTATTGCGAGGAAAGTGTTTAAATCTATGGCGATTTAAATTGGGGTTGTTTGCTTTGTACATATGACATTAAGAATTGACTCAATAGTTACACATTTAAGTCACTAACACTATCGAGTTTTTAAGAACAATTTTATACAATAATGACAATATTTACATATTAATTTAAATGTAAGCTATGATAAATGCTTAGCAATATTATTATTAACTGGTGTATCATAAGGAAGAATATTAAAATAAATAATTAATTCCCACTAGAAAATATGGAAAATATTAAACTCGTTAAAAATAGTAAAAAGAATTCTTTTGTTCCAGAATGTTTTAAGTGTAGTGTATCGTGTCTTAAAAATATTAAAGCATAATTTAAATTTCTCAACAAAAGTTTGAGTTGTGTTATACGCACTAAAGAATAATTCATAACAAGTATGTTTATCTAAATAGCTGTTATTCATTTTTATTTAAGACCACATATAAATTTAAAAAAAAATCAAGATTAAAAATTATGTTTGTATACTATGTAGAATACCTTGCATTCATAATTCCAAATAAAATGTAAAAAAATAAAATAAAATAAAAATAAGCCCCTAATATGGTCTAAATTAATTTTTTGGTTACATTTGTAATATTTTACAGTGATTGTTAAATATTTCTAAAAGAATAAATACTAATGAATTTGTAATGACTTTATATGAAGTAACAAATAGTGATTTGTTACTTCATATAAAGTCATTACAAATTCATTACAAATATTCATAACAAATAGTGATTTGTATTTAACAGTACGAATATCACATGAATATCCTTTCAGTTTTTAGCATTTTATCATACTTCACCATACCATTTTATCATACTTTATTTTGCTATTACAATTGCAGTAAACCAGCCCTCTCTTGACAAAACTTGGACAAATGTGACACAGTGATATACATGTAACAATTGCTCGAAAACGTTTTCTAAGCAGTAGCATGCAAGCCTACATCAACGATAAAGATTGTGTTCGAAATTATATCCAAAAAAATAATATTTATTTTCAGATAATGAAACAATGCCTATTCACATCAAGAAAATCAAACTAGAGAAAATTAGTTTGTCAATTGTGTTCTTTGCAAGTAGTTTATGGGCTGTTGTAATATGAAAATTTTGAATACCTACAGTTGTCTGCCCCATTTAACTTCTTAGTTAATAGGATATTATGTTCGTATGTTTACTTTTCAGTTTTAGTACGTACATTTCTTCTGAATAATCAAGAAAATACTCGTTACATTTAGTATATTTATGTGATATTACTGAATAATGTATCAGCAATCTCTTAAGATATAGGCCTACAAAAGTGACCAAACTAATTCTCTGAATTCTGAAGAAAAAATGGACGCTTTCCTTCACAGGTTGTGTTCAAAATGAACACCACCAGCTACAATACAAGCTTCAAATCTGTCTGTAAAAATTGCTGCACATGTAGTATTTCAGCAGAAATTTCAGAACACGCAGCTGTAAAACATTGTTTCATATCTTCTGGTGTAGTCGGCATGTCCTTCAAGACAATTTCTTTTAGCGTCCCCCACAAGTAATTATCTAAAGGGGTCAGATCTGGTTAGTGGGCAGGCCGGCGCACAGGTTCCCTTCGTCCAATCCAGCGATTTTGAAACAATCGGTGAAGACAAGCTGTGGTACGTCTTGCACTATGCGCTGGGGAACCATCATTCTTATACCACAGGATCCTTCTAGTCTGCAGTGGAAGGCCTTCTAACATCTGTGTAAGTTTGTCCGTTAGGAGGTTGACATATTTTTGCGAATTCAGTGTTCTTTCAATGAAAAAGGGCCCATGAGATGATGATTAACTATTCCACACCACACATTTACATTCCATGGATACTGATGTTCCACTTGACGAAGCCAATGAGGATTGTTTACTTACCAATAGTGCATGTGTTTGTGGTTGACTTGGCTATTATTTGTTAATGTTGCTTCATTACTTAACAAGATACATGAAGAATCTGTTGTATCATATATTAATGCCCATGTTCAAAAGTTAACACGATTCTCCAAATCGCTTCTATGTAGCTCTTGGTGGAGAGAGCCATGATATGGATGGATCATATGATGCTGCAGAATGCGCATTATGCTTTCCTGGTTCATGGCACTCCCTCTTGCGATTGAACGAAAGCTAGCTTGCGGATTCACAGCAAAAGCAGCTAAAACATTAATTTCACCATTTTTTCTGGTAATTAGTTTATTTGTGTTTCATTTTCAAGGTGTTACACATCTAGTATCCCGTAATTGTTGAAAGAGATTCGCAAATATTTGTCGAGATAATTTTCTTCTATTGGGATATCGTTTAGCGTACACGTTGCAAGAACGAATCGCATTCTTCCTACATTCACCATATACTATGAGCATGTCAGCTTTTTCAGCAATAGTAAATACCTTCTTCCAGCTTGTTCTATTTCTTGGAAATATAACGTATTACATAGTAGTAACAAGGATATCCCAATGCAATCAGTTTAAAGGAAACAGAATCTACACAAAAAAAACTACGAACATCGTAGTTTAGTAACTAAGCTATTAAATGGCGTAGACATGTGTAGGTATTTGAAATTGTCATATTATGATAGCACGTAAACTAGCTGCACTAGAATCCTGCAAAATACATTGTCGACATTCTAATTTCTTTAGTTTTTTTTATTTTACGTGTAAATCAGAGCTGTCCCATTTGAAAAAAATGTAAGTTTGTTCAAGAAATACACAATCTAATATCAGTTATTAAAAGCTGTACCTAGAACATCAATAGAACTTTAAATTTCCGATTTTTTAACTCAAATTCTAGGTGATTCATCGTGTATATTCACGAATGAGTACAAAATCGGTAAGAGTTGTAAAGCGTGTGTGTTAGCACTGAGAGAGTGTTGTTTGTCTGTGCTGCAGATCGACCCGTGCGGCAGGATGTGGGTGATCGACAGCGGCGTGGTGGATGTAATGACGGACTTCAAGCGCATCTGCCAGCCCCAGGTGCTAATCTTTGACATGCGCTCCAGCAAGCTGGTCAAGCGCTACCGCATCCCCAAGGTGGACCTGGAGGAGGAGTCGCTGCTCATCAACATCGCGGCCGACGTGCGCGACCTCGACGGCAAGTGCCGCAACGCCTTCGCCTACATCGCAGACGTGACCGAGTACGGCATGATCGTATACGACGCCAACAAGGGCCGCTCGTGGCGCATCTCCAGCAACCTCTTCTACCCCTATCCTTCCGCGGGCTTCTTCAACATCGCCGGAGAGTCCTTCGACCTCATGGACGGCCTCTTTGGGCTGGCGCTCAGCCCCGTTGTCGACGGCGACCGCACGCTCTACTTCCACAGCCTGGCGAGCTTCCGCGAGGCGTGGGTCAAGACCTCGGTGCTGAGGAACGAAACTCTCTTCCAGTTTGGGATCAACACCGCCGCCAGGATGTTCCAGGAGTCCACAGGCGAGCGGCCCTCTCAGACGGCAGCGACTGCCATGAACGAGGATGCCGTGCTCTTCTTCAACCTGCTGTCCAGCAACACGCTGGGCTGCTGGAACTCCCGCCTGCCGTACTCCAGCGAGAACCTCGTGCAGCTGGTGAAGGACGACGAGACGCTGCAGTTCGTGAGCGGCATGAAGGTAGTGCGCGACAGGCAGGGTCGGGAGATGTTGTGGGCGCTGTCCTGCCGCTTCCAGAGAGTCATGACGGGCTCCTTCGACCCGGAGGAGGTCAACTTCCGCGTGCTGATGTCTCCGGTGGAGGAGCTGGTGAATGGCACACACTGCGCCGTCAAGCCTAAGGCCGGAGGGTACACCGCGTTAGGCAGCGGAGGCCGCTACCAGTCCGTCGTCTTTCCCAAGTGACTAGCGGCCCCGGGCAGCTCGTACTATGCTCGCTCAGGACACAGCTCCTACTTCTACAGCGGCCGCAACGGCACGTCAGCCTGGTGGTTTCTGCGCACGCCTAGATGAGCCATTAGGGTGCGCGTGCTGTGAGCTGTGCCAAGCCGCCTGAGAGAGCCTGCTGCCTGGTACGATGACACTCGTGTGACTGCACACTACCCAGCTCTAGGCATTATCACTCCGTTCGCCATACCTCACACTTGGCGAAGTTACAAGCCTAAAAACAGACTAACCAATACTTTCCACGTGTTCTGATAATTCACAGGAAACACCCCAATGTATTTCGTAAATTCATTCGGTGATCAGACAGACTTCGAGCTCTCGTTCTGCTGTACTGCCATTATGATTGGATGCCAGTTTCTATGTCATGCTCCATTTACCTGTGTGCCAGTTATAAGTAGGAAGAGAAGAAGTTCGCGTTTCAAACGACGTGTAGGCTATACTACACGGTCCTATGCATGTTCGGACCTCAGCTTTCTGTTCATTGGCTGCTGCCCTAATGTGTAGTTACTTTTATTTCAGACTAGGATGTCTGGGATTCGGGTGCTTGTTTCTTTGGAGGTCTGTCATTGGCTCAGATTTCACATGGTGTGTCTAATAAATTGTGATCGAATTACGAACAAAACAGAAATACACCCATGTTTGAGACCCAGCTTGTCCTAAAATGAATTCACGGAATTTTTCCTGTCCGTAGTAATAAGCAGGAAGTACTAATGCGAGTGAGCTTTGAAAAATCCTGTGCAAAAAACCCAGCACAATGGCAGCAAGCAATAAGCAAACGATAGCGGCAAGAACGTATACAGAACTGTGCAGACTAACCTGTTGGCTGACAAATCCGCGAAATACCTACTCGTGGCTCGAAAAATAAAATTATACTTCGATAACAAATAGAATGTATGCAAAAATCTTAATGAAAGTTAATACATAGTACATTAGATTTTCCAGTTACCTGATTTGAAGATCTGTCTTCCCAGCGTTCCCAAGTAATTCTTCTTTTGTTATTTTAGGCTATGTTTTTATGGTGAATTTGATCACCGGACGAGCAACCAAAAAAAAAAAAAAATTTAAACTTAGTGAAATAGTCAATAACACGAAACATTTGATGCAAGAAAGAATGCAATTAATAATTATTGGTGTTGTACCAATGATCTAACCAGCTCTCGGGAAACACGCATTTGAATTGCAGCCATGTGAAACTACGTAAGTGTTAATGATTGTAATATGAATGAGATTTCTACGTAATATATGTAGAATATGTACAGTGTTTTTCTATTATCGCATTAGTAAACAATTGTAGAAAACTAGGACGTCCTCTTTCAACACTGTAAGGTCTTGTTATAAGGCCAATTTAAATATCGGTAGCTTTTATTTATTAGCTGTGTAATATCAAAATAATTGATAACTGCAATGAGTAATAAGTCTTTTTAATATATATGTATATATAGTAAATAATATAGAACGTATTAAAATTTATTGTGAAATTATATAAAAATATAGAATAACAATTTCAGTTGTATAGTTAAGTCTGCAATTTACTTAAGAACGTCACGTTGGTGCATATAGGCCTAGACCACAGAATAGTAACTAAGCGAAATGGTCTGGCTGTTGTTCCCTTTAAGTGAGCAATTGGTAGCTGATTGGCAGCATGCAGCTGTGAAAACGGGCATTGAGTCTGATTGGCTATTGCACGTTACGGAACTGCCGGGCTACCGTCTGGTATAGGTTAGTCTCCACGATCTGATTGGCGAACAATGTTTGCCGTACTGTTGGTATATCTGGAGTTCGCTATACGCACAAACATTTACCTCTGTAGGTATTCTGAAGTACTATGTGCCTAAATCATATATTTTTATAATTTTACTTTTATTAAAGCGTGAGGTTATAAGAAATGCAATAGTAACTTGTAATAATTTACTAGTCTTACAACCTCATCGGTACAGGCTGTTCACGGTAAAGAGAGCTTTTTAGAAAGCCCTGCTTAAGATCTACTTGTATACAAGTTGTGTATTCTTCCGCCTCATGTAAAATTAACAATTCCATGCTCATTACTTTATTCATGCATCGGTCAAATGAAACTGTGAAATTATTAAGATAGTAAATATTTTACTAATCTTCTCATCGTAACTCTACGATGCATTAAAAACATAAAGCGAAAGAAATAATTTTAAGTTGTCGCAAATGGTTACCTAACGCTTCCAATTCTACTCCACAACATGGAACTATTTTCGCTCCGTCGTTACCAACTTTACTGGGCGCCCAGTGCCAGTCGGCGTGGCGGTTACAATGTATACACACGCAGGTAAAGGCTGTTCACGATAAAGTGAACACTTTCGAAATCAACATTAGAAAATTTACTACCCCTAACTGCACATATTCTGACGGGCGCAGTGAGTGACATGAGTGACATTCGCCCAGTAAAGTTAGTAACACTGGATGGGAAGTAGTTCCATATATTAACATCGAATAAAAAGTGTTAGGTATCCATTTTAGACTACTTAAATAATTTCTTTCGCGTTCTGTATTTTTTAAATAAATCTAAGTGCAAAAATGTGCTGATTTGTAAAATATTTACTTTACTAATAATTTCAGTTTTACTTGACCGACGCATGAATAAGATAAGTCCAATTGCAATATTAATTTTACATAAGACGGAGGAATACCCAACGTGCATAGAAGTAGATACTAAGCAAGGCTTTTGAAAGTATTCATTTTACCGTGAATAGCATATAACGTGATTGATTTTTTTTTTACAAAGGTTGATTTCAAAAGTGCTCAAATAATCATACACAGCCTATGGGTGTGTTTGTGTCTGAATATTTATAAAACAATCACAGACATGAGGATACCTTTATAAAAACATCACAATGAAAAATTGCATTCATTTGTGTTTTAAATTCTTGCATTTCTGTACATAACTTCCTCTTGTATATATGTAGTTGGAGTTTGAAATATATACTGTTTAAAAAACTTTATGTTAATACTCTCTGGTGAGAATTCAATGGTAAATTTAAATATAATTGTAATTTGTAAGTTTTTTCTGTAATGTAAAATGTGCATTACAAATAAATAACTTGCCAGAGAAAGACTTTGAGGCATTGACCGTTCTGTGTCTTCACGAACAGCCTTATAATTGGGGATAGGAAAATTTCGCGTCTTCATTTCAGGACAAGATGGATTTCGAAAACACGTGAACACTGAAGTCACCTTTGCAATTGGATCTTTGCCTGGACGACTCCGCGCCAATAGCCTACTTGCAAGGGAACAAGAAGTGAATCCTGTACGCTCACGTGTGGGGTAGCGCTGGGCCAAAAGCCAACGAGCATACATCAGAGGTTCGACTACACAAATTAATGTGGAGTCTAGCATATAGGTCATACAACTCGCGAGAATTTCCTATTGCTGCTTAGAGTTAATGCAAAAATGTTAGCAGTTATTTTTGTAATTCAGTATATATCTGTACCGTGCCATCGCATTGATAACTTTCACAGTTAAGTAGGTCTTAGCGACCTACTTAACTGTGTAAACTTAACTTAACTATACAACTGAAATTGTTATTCTATATTTTTATATAATTTCACAATAAATTTTAATACGTTCTATATTATTTACTATATATACATATATATTAAAAAGACTTATTACTCATTGCAGTTATCAATTATTTTGATATTACACAGCTAATAAATAATCTTATTGAAATGCCGTATTAAAATACTGGAAAAATTGTGTGGCAAATATGTGTAGTACAACCAGTCATTAAGATGTGCAACATAAATTTGGCATTTCCGACAGCAAGTTTAGTTTCTCTGTGTTGATGTCTAATGAAACTTCTTAAACTATTGTCCTAGAAAATACAGTACTATACTTATAATATAAGAAGCAACACCACAAATATGGTAGAATTTTATTTTAATATTGTGAGTAATCGATAAGTAATTAGAAATATTTTCCCCTCCAAATGATTGTTGTTTTCAATTTAAGCCTGACAATTCGATAGTGAGGTTTACTACATACCACATCAAGCTTCTGTAAAATATTTCATGTTAAATGAGTGTACATAAAGGCTACTACTACTATTAACTGAACTTTAAACTTTAAGTTCGTTCTAGATAGTGCACAGGACATTTGTTTTCCTGATATTTGAGCAACTAATTAGTTGTTTGAAAATTAAAATTTAACTTATTTCTTCTCAGATCGATTTCTGCTTACGTAAGGATACCATTAGTATACAAAGTGACATTTTAAATCAATACAGATATGTGTGCTTTTTCTATGTAATTTATAAATGTGATCAATCAATGAAAAAATCCTTAAACTTTACAAGTATTTTCATGTATTTATTCTTATTTGTTTAAATGATATAAATATTGTTATAGCAAGTTGTTGTAGTATTAAGTATTATTCCTAATGTTTTCCATACATTTTAATTGTACGGAAGAATAGTTGATAATGTTTATTAATGTAAGTAAATGTTAAGTGTTAGATATTAACATACTACTTAGTAGTGTCTGAGAAATTTCACTAACATAATTTATTTTATTGCGTTGTTGCTTATTATGTTATTAAATACTGATTACGAACGTTGTGAAATTACAGTGCATTCAATTTGTTGTTAATGTTATTAAAAAGGACTCAAGATATATTTAATACTTCATAAGAGATATATGTAATAACAGAATTATTAAGCGAGGTCAAACACAATGAGTAAAATATTTTTAATTTGCAATATATTAAAACAGTTTTTAAATATGAAATTTAAGACTTGTTTCATTTGTGTAACACTCAACAACCACTTCTTGTTTGGCTAACCACATACAACAAGAATGTTCTAATAAATTGTTTTTTCAAATACTAAATACTGTCTTCTGATCTTTGACAGTCAGTTCAAAGAGGTATACGAGCTTTAAGTTTTATAATATATTTAGCTTTCTATTAACAGGCTTATTGTTGGGCATTAGAAAAATTTGTATTCCAGAATAGGGACATAATTTATGTTACTGAGTTATAGAGTAAGTGCATTACATCTACCTTGAAGACTACACTTTTAACGTGGATGTATTTTGCTCTATATAGTAAGTTCAAGAGCTACAAATTATCAAGCCAAAATTATGTAATGTAAACTGAATATATGTTTATAGATCATTAAATTCTTTTTTTTTTCCATGGCTTTTGTCAATAGCATTGCCTGTTGGCAGTCTGCATCATAAAATATATGGGCAATTTGATTAGTGTACCTTCACTCAAATAAATGAAAAGTCATAATCAGTACTCAAACAGAGAAACAAAAAAATTACTGTTTAAACAAAATAATATTTACATAAATATTAAAAATATTTTTGATGGCGTTGAATTTTACAAATAGTTTTAATGTGTCCAAGTAAGATATAAAGAAAAACTTGAAAGTATATAAATGTAATATTCAATAAAAATACCATTAGGACACCACCTCGAAACCACAAAAAATCATTTCTTTTTTATTTGAAACAAAAGTAGTTTTACCGAATATGTACTCAATATTTACGAAATTTAATTGCTTAGCTAATTTAATTACTGCAGTCGTAATGAAATATTATAGTGTGAAGCCATCTGTGGTACCATTATAACAAGAAAATGTAATTTTCTACCAGTGAGGGTAAAATCTTAAAGCACTAAATCAATTTACAAAAAAATTATCACCTGTTATTAGAGATTTCACCACAAAAAAAAATATTTGCTTTGTTATGTGTCCAAGTCATCATACTACTGCCAGATTAAATGTACTAGAAACTATATATGAAAACTCTTAAATGTACTTGAAACTCTACGTGAAAACTTTCAAATGTACTAGAAACTCTGTATGAAAACTTCTAAAAGTACTAAAAACTTTATATGAAAACTTTTAAATGTACTAGAAACTCTATGTGAAAACTTTTAAATGTACTAGAAACTCTATGTGAAAACTTTTTAATTTACTAGAACTATATAAGGAAACTTTTAAATGTTCTAAAAACTCTATATAAAAACTTTTAAATACGATTTTACCTTAATAAAAGGAGACCTGAAACGCCACCCTCATTTGTAGCTAAGGAATATTCTTACAAACGATGATTTCTATGCCAGCATACGAACATTCTAAAAATTGAAAGACTTACCTAATTAAATTTTTAAATTTTGGTTTTTTATGGATTCGAGACATGGTCTCTGAGAAACGAGGATGGAAAATGGACGGATGAATCAAATTTTGTTAATGCGAAAAGTGTAAAATGTAAGTTCGGTGAATAAAATATAAAATGAGGTTCGGGAAACATTTTGCAAAAGGAGAAACTTAAAACATTAGGATAATAAATAGAACTGCAAACTGGACAAGAGCATTTCTGATGGCTAAATCCTATCAATTGTTACGGAGTAGGTAAAGCGAAATAAAATTTAGAAAGTAAGTGAAAATAAAATGAGCCAAAACAAAATCTTACCTGCGAAGCCTCCATCCACCATATATGGTAACTTTAAAATCAGCAGGGCCAGAACGATACCCTGTACCCTAAATACTTGCTTGAAATTAAAAAAAAAAAAAAAAAGCTCATGAACCCAAGATCAAAAAGGGAAAAAAAGAAAGTCGGATGATGTATTGTGCCGGGGGGGGGGGGAGTTTAACAAGCTTGGCAGCAAAGCTACTAGCACCGCCTCTAAACCAATAGGTAGAAGTAATATGTAAAAAAATAGAAACTATTTATTCACTCCAACAAATATATATGCATGTGTGTGTATATATATATAAATAATTAAATTTTAAAGTTGTGTTTCGTTAAAGTAAATTTCTTTTCAAATCTACTATTATTAATGTTACCAATGAAAATAAACTAATTTTCCCAAAATTTTCTGAACTACAGTACAGTTTTGCCTAGCAAGGCGGACAGAAGATATATATATATATATACACATAAAAAAGAATTATTATAAAACCAGCAAATCCAATGGCTTAACCAGGTATATTTACTGTAGGGCTAACAGGATGCCCTTACTATTTATACTCCTGGGCTAACTCGCCAAGATGAGAGTATAAGCAAAACTCAGAAAAAAGAAAAGAAACAAACACGAGTATTTACTGATTACAAGTTGAATGGGGGTAGACTGCCCCCTTTAATCCACACTGCAAGTGGATTAGACAACAAAAGTATTAACAGTAAAAATTATTTTTTCACAAATGTGAAGTTACTACACATAATTAACATGGACCAATGCGTCGGAATATTCGTTTCAAAACCAGCTTAAAGTAGCTACAGCACAGATTTATAAAATTAGCCCCGCAGGACTTGGATGAGAATAACAAAACCAACTTTAATATTGTTTGTTGATCTCTCTCAAATTGTATTACAACTGATTATAATAGCTTAACTGATTTATTGATATAGTGGCCTGGTTACTGGAACAAGATTTAAAGAACTTTAACAAGAATTGGCAAAGAAACAAAAGTAAATTATCAAAACGACTCTAAAATGAATAATTGGCAACAGAAAAATTTATCTTTAGGAAGGAATCTGTTAAAAATTATCGGAATTCATAACCTAAACCTGTGTTTATATCAGTGTAATGGTACCAACCGAACTCCACCCAGTATGAACACACAAGGATTGCGGAAACATTTAAAACACATGGTACTACTATTAAAATTACTTTTAAGGTTGTGCAAAAGATGTGATTCGCACTCAAAAACAACTCCAAAAGTTAAGGTTCCATCCCGTACAAAAGTTAGAATTTAATGGCAAATAAACATAACCTCATTAGCTCCTCATCCAGAGCTGAACATGGCATAATTACCTGTCAAACTGCTGCCATGATCTCTCGACACCTCCCTACACATGGTACTCACTGACAGTCTGCTACAATCTGCCCCTTATTTACTAAAATCTAACCTATTTAAAGGCATGCCCAGGGAAATTCTTCCTGTGAAGCACAGAAGAATGTCCCGACAAAAACAACAATTTCAACATATACTTAACATCGTCCTGTTGTCGCGGCCTCCTACTGGCCGGACACCTGCGCCGATCCCCATCTGCTCACTCCAACGGACCGTTCATGACGACTCCACGATATTCGTCTTTTACCTCCAAACATCACCTGGCCGCGCCTGACATCATGGCATTGACCGATGTTATGACTGGCCAATCAGAGCCAACCACCGCCGCTATCGATGCTCGTCACACCCCCTTACCCAGAATAGCCTAGTGGAAAAGTGCGGTGCTCATCATAACCGTCTAACTTCTCCGAGGAAAACGTCTGCTAAGCTCACATCTGCGACACTGTATTTCGAACAAAGAAACATAACAGTTCCTCCGAACTGCTGAAGGGAAGCTTTAGCAAGAACTTGGGCGAGAAAAATACCGCCAGCTGCAGTCGCTTTAGTGGAAGTCTTCTTATGCCAGTTGTGACAAAATTATTTCTAATTAAAACTGTACGTGAGCTCAGTTTCTTAAGAGCCTCGGCAGTCAAATAAAAAGCCTTTATTATAAACACAAAAAATATCGAAAAAGTGACCGATTCTTATTCCAATTCCATCATAATGTAATCGACCTAACCATAAAACAAAAACAAAACAAATAAAATCCTTGTCAAATTAAAGTCTCTGCTCGAACCAAATAAAAAAGTTTTAAAATAAAATAATTCTTAAGGAAACACTATCAGTTAAACCTCGACATCTAGTTAAAGGCCAAAAAGGTCCAAAACATAACACAAGAAAACAAAAAGACTTTCGAACCTGTCATCCCAAAACTAATTTTGAAATTAATTCATTAATTTTTTCTCGCTACATTACTTATGAAAGAAGGAAAAAAAAAACACTTGCCTCTGAACATAAAAAAGAGCAAGTAATGAGGAATGCTTAACCATACATAAACAGCCTAATTCCCTAACCTCACCTCCAACGAAAGAAGCACCAAATGAAAATAATAAAAAGTAATTTACGCATACCCTAGTGCATCATAACACAAATACAAAGGGATGTAAAACTTCTTTTAAGACAAAAGGTAGGGCCTGAGAACAAAAAAGGAGAAAGAGCAATCAATATCACGACTGGCACCAATCTTAACAACAAACTAAATCGAATAGCATGTTTTAAGCTTGAGTGTGTTATTGAATCACGTGTTTTACTTTTGTCGTAAATTTATGTATACTGCTTGTGATTACATAAATAGGGTTGAAACCATTCGTTCGCAACTCCCCCAATACCTTTTTTTCCTACCTTGTCAAGAATGATAGTATGACTAACACAATCAAAGGCCTTGGATAAATCGAAAAATGCACAGGCCACTTTGATACCTTTGTCTACTTTGTTTTGTAATCTCACATAATTTATGCAAGGCGTTCATTGTATTTTTTTTTGTAAACCAAAACTCTGCATTGTTCATACAGCTAAATTTATCACATAAAGTTATGAATATATTATTCACATTTGTTACAAGTATTTTTGAAAATGCTGGTACGATTGACCAGGGTCTGTAGTTATTATCCAAGTTCATATTACCTTTATTGAAAAAAGGAATTTCTTTTGTAATTTTCCATCTCTCTGGGAATGCACCTGTTTCAAGTGACATATTATTCACACGAAATTGACAATAATTTGTAAAACTTTTTTTATCAATACCGTAATTATAAACCATAATATACACATGAATAACTACTAGTTAATATATTGATCACTCTATTTCCTCGGATGTAACTGGCTTAAAAAGTAAAGAATCAGTATTTGAATAACTTGTATACTTGTATGTATTATTATGTTTTTCATATTTAGGGTAGCAGCAATATTTACGAAATTATTATTATTATAGTCATTAGCAGCATCTAGTGGTTCTGATATAATTTTATTGTTTCAAGATAGCAGTATTTTTAAATTTCCGCTATACTGAGCCTTCAAATTATCCGTTTTTGTATTGTTCCAAATGATCCACTTAAAAGAGCAAAGTGACAATCTGCGATACCGCAAAAAAATTTCGAGTTGAAATCGGGACAAGCAGTATGTGAAAGAGACTTTGCACCAGAAAATATTATACGTTAAAAGGTATATAAAGCTAGCCACGGAGCAGTTAGAGCCGAAGTAAGTTTTTAATTTATAACATTACAAATTTGTCTTGGCCTCATTCTATATGAAGATCAGGTAAGTTGTGAGGGGCAAATGTAAAAATAACATCACAAAAAAAAAACTGAAACCCAAATTTAACTTCAAGCTCCAGATAAGTAATTACATTCAAATCTGCACTAATTAGCTTGCCGAGTATAGCAAAGTGAGCGCATATGTGTGCCCTTTATGCTCTCTTCACTTGAACTCGAGAAAGCATAGTGGTGTAGATTTGTATGTGAACAGTTTCCTGGGGCTACATAAATAAATACATTTTTCTACAGTAGTATTGAATGTAACATAATTTGTCGCTGGTAAGCAACGAATGGGACACGCACAAAACACACTAATATGCAATGATAAAGCAAACCAAGTGATTTACCAGATATTTAATGAGTAATTTATGGTTAAATAGAATAACTGTGCACATTTACACTGCACACTATTACAGGTTTCCAACAGACTGCTGACAAAAGTATTCTGTGTCGTTGGCGGTTTCAACAGCTCTCATACGAATCACTCTCACCTTACTTGAGAAAAAAGCTGCAATATAACAAATATTCAAAAACAACTGGCCAGGATTGCACCACCAAATTCATAAAGGCCTAGCTGATTCACAACCTATGAAGCTTTTGAGCTTGCTGCCTCAATTCTAAATTCGCAAATATCAACACAGTCAAATTAAAAAGGCACCGTGAATGAATGCTACCATTCCGATCACTGCTAAAGTGTGGCTGGACTTTACACAGTAATTGTTAATTCTTAAGTTGTAAAAACTGTTTATAAGCACCATGCTGCTCGTTAGTCCGCAGCACAGGGAAAATCACAAACATTGTCAAACACAAACAAATAATGTAACAGTATTTATGGTAATTTATTGCATTAAAAAAATTAATAACTTTCACAGCAGGGGACTGAAAACCTAGGATATTTTGTAACTTCATACCTAGAGTTTAAGTTTTGCTAAAGTGAAGTAACCAATTTATTTATTATTAAATCACTTCAGCGACACTGTGATGAGCAGTAGCCCTGGGATATAGTTTTAGTCAAAAATGTTACAAAACAAACATATACCTATACAAAATGTTCCAGTACACCATTACAGGCACTATACATCATATCACACCATACTACATGTCATAACATATACGATACATCATATATACACATTATTATAGGATAAGAGCTAGAAACAAACAAATACTAATGCACAGTCTGTGAATAGGTAAAAAAACGTAGTTCTATCGTATGCATTAGTCATTATATATTCATAAATTCTTCAACAGAATAAAAACATGTTACAGATAATAATTTTATGTTAACATTACATTTTCTATGTTTATTTTACTAAGACTTTTATTTCAGTAGGTAGTTTGTAGAAATATCTGATACCTGCATAATGCACACCCTTCTACACACTATGCTGGTGGTTGCTGTGCAAATGTAAATAATCAATTTTCGTAGTATTGTAGGAATGTATTGCATAGTTTTTATCAAATCAGTACAATTCTTTATGATAAAATTTAAAAATTTACTAAAGAAAAAAGAGAAGGTTTTGACCGGTAAATTTTAGAACACCTAAAATTTTAACAACGTACGGCATGAGTCAGTGTTTAGCAAATATTTAGCAAATATTTCTGAAGGCTCTTTTTTTTTAATCTTAAAACTTTGACAGTTTGAGAAGAAGGTGCCCACTGGATAACAAAGAAAGACATAACAGTACGAAATTAATAAAAATAAGTTTTTTTAAAAAGGAGTATGTCTTTAAAAGAAACGATTATTATATATAGCGAAACACGCTGCACTAAGTTCTGGGACTGTATTATAAATGTGAATATTTCCACGAAGATGACTGTCAATATTTAAACATAGAAATTTTGTAGGCTGGCTTTCTTTCATAGGTTTTATATTTTGTTAAAAGGTCATAGTCCTGTTGTTTTAATGTGAGGAATTTCAATAAAACTGTTAGTAATATGATTTGGGGGACTTAGGGCCATCGGCAAATGGCATTGGAATGCTGGAGATGGCCGGCTGCCATGTTGTTATGTCACCATCCGCCATATTGGAAGCCAGTGTCCGTTAGCCATTGACCCATGAACTTTGACCATTGAACCCTTTGAACCCTAAACTCCCAAAAAATACAAAAAAATTTGAAATATTTATAAACAGTTTAAAAAAAGTGTTATTAAAATTGTATTGAAAAAAACTGTAAACTTGTGATAAAAATTATTAAAAATTTATTTTAAAAATTGTTTAGAAATTTATAAAATTTGTATTATTCAAACATTATAAAAAGTGTACAAAAATTATTATTATACAAAACATATTGTGTAACACTTATGAAAAAAATTTACAGGTGGAACCAAATACGCGCTACTAAATTGACGGGGAAACACACTCAGCTTTTTTTTTTTTTTTTAATTATACACGTCACCCTACACACGATGAAACACAAAATACGGGAGGGCAGGTTCAACACCTGGCACAAACACGATATCCACCTGGTACAATACTGGCTGGGAATATGCCGACGACAAAATCAGCACACATTAAGTATAGAAATCCCCTTGCACCGGCAAGGCAACCCTATATATAAATATGTACACGTACATTGGAAAAGTGGATTTGTCATGAAAAGGAATATTTTTCAATGCTCGCTAAAACCCAGAAAAAATACATTTATATATGTAAATACATGTAACACGTATGCGAGGGAAACTTTGACGGCCACTACGTACATCACCAAGGGAAAAATTTATAGAACATATATATGCGAAATAATACGTGTACATAAGTTGAGGAGAATATATATATTATATATACATAGATATAATATTATATATATATATCAGTTTCATGGTTTTTTCCTGTAAACAAGTACATTGTTCGTACTCATGAGCGTATACACAACAGCCCAGCAGGCATTGGGAGGGACATAAATGAAAGAACAAACAGTTTTGTAAAACATGCAAAGATTTGCTATAGTAAAAATTTTATATTTAAATTTAATGCTAGTTGTAGCAGTATTGTTACATCAAAATGTCCTTCTCGTCGACCCAGGAATCATCACACTTCGAGTGACCGAGCAACTGCATGTACAAGCGGCCATTACGTCATTTCTGCACCTTCTCCACCAAGTACCCATGTAGAAACTGTGTAGGCCAGGTCTCTTCGGCGTAAAATTCACCAATAATGGGTTCGCCACGTAGGTCCTCGAGGTAAAACATGCTTCGGTATGCATGTCGTATACGCACCACTTTGTATAGCTCTGCAGACCAGTTCTGACGGAAGCCTTTGTGGAAAATTCCATGTTTGATCGAAATCCGCACCAAGCCACCGATCTTTGCTTTAGGCTTGCGCGTGTCCCGGCTCTTCGGAATAGCATACGATGTTCGAAGCAGGGAGTCATTCTTCACTCTTCGGGCTTCTTGTGAGTGGTAGATTGAATGGTCGGGAGTCGTGTCAACCACTTCTAGTTTCCATTCGCCGTGAAATGTCTCCACAGTTTATCTTTAAGAGTCCTGTAAAAACGCTTTAGTTGTTAGTCTTGAGCCCAGAAAATGTGGAATTACTGACTGATGTTCTGTTTCTTCATCAGTGCATGGAAAATAACTTTAAAGTAGTATTTACCATCGTCGGTGTGGAGATTTTTCGATACGCGCCCTTCGCGCAATACGCTTGCCACAGCTTTCACTATGTCGTGTGTATTATTCGATTTGATCGGTCTGGCCCAGGCGAATTTTCTATAGATATCTATCATGGTCAAAATGTAGCGGTGGCCTTTATTTGCACAAGTAAGGTCTTGCATTTCAATCAGGTCAGATTGGAAAGTATCGTCCAGCCCTTTCATGTTGTCTTTTCTGAGTGGGTAATTTATCCTAGCGTAATTGTGCAACTCGTCGGCAACTGCATACTTGCTCATCTCGAAACATAATCCACCACTGAGAGTTCTTCGATGATAAATTATTTCGTTGGTGTGCGAGCGGTTTCCTGCCGAATGTAGAGCGACCTAAAGTCTCACCCTATCTACCAACTCGTTTGGGTTGTTCCAGTACTGATTGTCGATTTTTTTCTCCGCTCTTCAATTTCAGAGTCAATCCCGATCCGTCAATTCCACATACCTTGGGAAACAGTCCGGCTATAATGGGAAATTTTTTCGTGCGTCATGTATTTAAATTGTTGCTTTCAGTGCTTATCTCGGTGTAATGAATGCGACTGGACTGTAGCAGGCGATGGTACTTGCACAAATACGATTCGGTGACGTGTCCAGGACACGTATGGAACAAAAGTACACCCAAACCCTGCGTGATTTTCACCTTGCGCTTGCCGATCTGCAGTACATCCTTGGATAAAAACAAAACTTCCTAACCTCAGAGAATCCTTTTACCACCACTTTTGTGCAAAACAATAGTCTTGTCGGCAGTACGGTCAGAATAGGCAGTGATATAATGAGATAGAAGAGACCTACCTCGGGTCCACGCTCCCGGGTTCGTTACATTTCCCATGCATGCAGCAATTCGATCAGAGACAAATCAGGGGCATTGGGGTTGGTTCTTCCTCCTTGAATTCGCGGTTGATATCATCGTGAGCATCGTCATTCGTTCTTTTTCTAATTTAATCTAGCCAGCCTCCTCATTTCGAGTCTCGATGGCCATCGCGAGTAAGTATTTGGCGTGCACCGCTTCGATCGCTCGCTGAAGCTCGATCACCAGTTCGGCTCGGTTATCCATCGTTCTCTGAGTGTAAAAGACTTTTCGTGTATATAAGTAAATATATGTATATATATATCGCCTTTCTTTGGAGTTAATCATCCGTGATTTTTTCTCAAACTGCTTTATCGAGGTGCCCGGAACACGTATCCAATATATTCTGACTGCCTCGCGACATCAGGTTTCGTAGCCAGGTTGGACAGTAAAAATATTTGTAGCTCTTTCTATTCTTCTCGTCTCTGTTCATTCAATACGTTAATCAAGTCTGTTATACGAGCTTTTGTACTCTCTGCGTGTTGGTCGACAGCAACCAAATATTCAACCACTTTGTTCTTCACACTTTCGAATTTTCTACCGATAAGAGACAAGTTTTCTCTATGTGCAGAGGGGAAGCGATTCTGACCACAGTCTATATTTATCTTTCCAGCACAAGACACATATCGTTGAATTCCCCAAATGTCCTGTCTGTATTGACGTGATCGTTATAAATATGCCACAAATGTGTGTCGTTCATGCGAAACAGCACCAACACATTAGCATTATCAAGAGCAGTTGTTTGGGTATGCGCGAATAAGTCTGGCCGAGGTACACACAGTCCATGTTCGTGTGTCGTCTCAAGATAAATTATTCTTGGAAGCAATATTGGTTTTCGCAGGCAATGTCGTCAAAGACAAATATCGAGTTAGGAAGAGTTTCGCTCGGAGGTACGATGGCTTCATTATCGCTGCAGGGGAAATAATTCGTACCTTCGCCAGCTTCAACTACTCGTGCCAGTCGCTGGTATTTCGGATGCTGAAGCAATTTATAATAAACGTATACGTTCTCGAACCATAGGCCATTCGGTTCCTCCAGCAGGCTCAGTAAGACGCATGTCTTGCTGCAACCCGACGGACCACAAATCAATCCTGGTATTATAGTAGGCAACAGGGCACTGTGGCATGATTCGTGAGAAATATCTTCATCTTCAGCATGAATTTGTATGGGTAGACTAACATCTTGCTTGATAAAACGCATGTTACCACTACAACCTTGTGCAGCAGGTGGAGCAAGTGGAGCAACTTCAAGTGGAGATGGAGGTGGAGGATGTGGAGGAGGTGGAGGATGAGGAGGAGGTGGAGGATGAGGGGGAGGTGGAGGATGAGGAGGAGGTGGAGGATGAGGAGGAGATGGAGGAGGAGGTAGAATATACAAGCCTCTTGATTACATTAAGCCCGTTTTAGAAAGTCTCTTCAAATTATCACGCCGAGTAAACTGCCTGTGGCAGAATTAGAACTGAAATGCCATATTGAAATATGCGATACGTCCATATTGATGCAAATCTAGACTGATGGTAAAAATAAAGAATTAAAGAAGATTATGTATTGTTTGTAGGTCAGTTTAATTAAATCCATCGTAAGGTAAAGACAGTGATATCTGGTCGCGGGATTATCCATTCCAGGTTCTGTGGAACCAAGCTAAAGCAAGCACACAGTTATCAATGCGCTGGACGAGGTGTGTCCCAACATTGCGTACCCCCTAAACAAGGATATGAATACCAAGCAGATTCTTTATCCAACATCATGAAAGCCAAGGTGAAACTAGGTATGAAATTACGTACAAGCGAAATGCCTCCACAGAACAAACCTCGAAGAACCAAAAGGAAAGGGATGAACAAGGTAGGTGGGTTCCTGCCCGCACTAAGACCTGTAATCGGTACTCTTGCCGGTATCGCCGGGGCAATCACGAATATCGCTAACAGCGTGAAACGGGTTTCGAACGATCGAAAATTGGTAGAGGAAACTTGCCGCCATAACAACACGTTGGAAGCTATCGCCATGGGTAAAAAACGGCAAAGGACTCTATATTCGTCACCCGTATCGGGGAAGAGGAGGATGAAATGTTGGTGGGTGGGGGGAGGGGGGAATGGGAAAAAATAGGAGAAGGAAATCAAAGTGACTCTGCCTAGACGTCCACTGACGAACGTGGATTTAGAACTGTTTGCTTGCAAATTGAACATACCTTATATTTACATAGTATTTACGAGAGAGGCATTGCCCCATAAACCAAAGAGAGAACAATGTGGCATAATTAATATAGACCGACAGCCGGGCCTGTCACACACTGGGTAGCTTGCGTAAAACGTGGCAAATGTGCAATACACTATGAAAGTTTTGGGAATTTGTACCCTTCGCCCGAACTGCGCAAGTACCTGAAAAATTGTAAACTGACTACCCCTACGAAACAGAGCAGATGCCCACCACATGGAACTGTGGACATTAGTGACTGAAATTTTTAAACAATCGCGAGAAAAATCGATATAATTTGCTAAAGGGCTGTGTCAGCCATAGCAGTCTCATTAGTATGTCGGTGTCCATCATTCTAAGTGCTATGACGTCCGAGCTGAGGGTCAGCTATTACCTTACCTTGGAGCTGGAGGGTGAATAGTGTGTGGGGCTAGTGGACTTTCAAACTTAAAACTCCATATCCAACATAGAAGAAAACGTGAATTTTACATTCTGGTACATAGTGGCAGGAGATGCATGAGAAATTAGCAATTCCTACTGGAGCATGTGAGATGAAGGATGTGGAATACTTCATAAAGAAATCACTACTGCACGACATTGCTTTCGAACTGTACGGGAATCCGAATACCCTGAAGGCAGAAATAGTTTGCATCGCAGATGAAGATTTCACCTAACAAGATACCATCGCCCCATACTGAAGTTCGAAGTCAGAGTGTACGAAGCGGGAATGTAACACGTGTCATCGTGGGCCGTTAACATATTTCCAGTCAATGTCATATGCATAAACTGTAACTTGGCAAGTTGCAGTTACGTGAATGGGACACCAAGTAGTACTATTTACGAGTCCTCTCCCACTGTAAGTCCTGGATATAGAATCGTAGAATCTCAGAGAACGCTCATTTACGTTCCAATCATTGCAAAGAGCATCCACTAAGTAGCCGTTTCGATCGTGGACCAAAACGAGGAACTGATAAATTTCCGAAATGAAGAAATTGCGCTACACTTAAACCTGAAACGATGGGACTACATTCCGCCGGGAAGACAAAAACGTATGAATGCCTGCAGTAGATCGAACCCGATATCAGTAAGCTGCGAGGAAGTGTTGCACTAACACCTGAAAATGCAAAGTTTCTCCGTGTCTTTGGTTTAAATGTAAATCGACAGGGTAGACGAAATTCTCGACGTGGATCAGCACTTAGAATGTGACGATAAACACGATAAAATCGAAATGTGCTGTTGTGAACCGTATCTTGCCGGACCTTTCGCTCTCGAGAGGGAGGCTAGAATCCCTATACAGCGACAAGATATTTATACCCTGCCTAGCCAGTCCTTTGTGCGCAAAAGGGGCATGTTCACGAAGGTGAACAGGACCCACCCGACCACCACAAAGTTGGTACCAAATGTGATTCTGCACCTTTTCGAGCGAGTAATGTATGAGAATAATGGCGTCACGATCGACCAGTCGTGTGATGTGGGCATAACCTCATCGATAAAAAATTACCTATAGCCCACGTCCAACCATCTCTCCGCAGCTAAGATGACAGGCTGGGAATCGAAGATGCCTGCAGTGTTCCCATTTACGACGAAAGCATGTTCGAAGTGTGCGTTCCACTCTCCATGCTACTGGGATTTGCCGAAGATTATAAGAAAATATTAATAGGAGTGAGGTAGGAACTGGTGGTAATGCTAGCCACATCGCATTTGGACGCCGTGTCGGGAGTAGGAGAAAATCCGCAGCCCGTCTCTCTTAATTTGAACACCATAGAGTAATTCGTCCCTCATGTGACGTCGAGCACTCTCGAACGTGTCGAGCTGTTGAATTATGCCAAGAAAAAAAAACTGATCGAATTAGCATTCATAAGTTGGAGCCTGGTCACCCGCCCGGCCCTGCCCGCTGCCACGTGAAACCACTGGGCCGTGAAGACGTCTTCCAGCACGGAAAAACCGTGCTAGGTCGTACTGGGGCTTCAGACAAACAAACAGCATAGTGTCAGAGCTGACAAGTCTACGTTCGACCACTGCAAGGTCGGACACGTAAATATATTTTCGAACAGTGAAAGCTACCGAATGCAAACTTGGAAAATGGACAGTACCTGCTGGCGTAATATATTTATTCACAATTCCAATCTTTGTGCTACGGACACGAGGCACATCCCATCCTGAGCCCCGAAAATTTCTGAGACATGGCACCTTTCCTAATATTCTATACACAGAAGCAACACAAGTGTGTACAGAATGGCACGGCCGACTGCTGGGTCGGGATAATCACCAAGGAATATGTGCTCGCAAACACCGCTGGGTACTGCTTGATACTCCACGACTGGGTTGTTCAGAACGATTGATTTCTGGCCTGGTAAAATTCATCAGTTAATTACGCACATAAATGCGCAACTAAATACGCATAGTGGTGATATTTACGTCTCAGTCGTAATTATATACTATAATCTGCAAGGCTTTCAGAGCGGCTACGTGCTCAAGGAAATTATGGCGTGACTCGAACCAATTTATGTGGCCGGACCAAAACAAAAAAAAAGGTCGAGTAATTTGTGTAAGTGGTGATTATCGACTTACATAGCGATCATGACTGCCCTTCCCTTCATAAATAATGAGGAAAAAAATTATCCGAGTTCTTTGGTGAGTGCTTCGAGAAACACACAGTTACTTTACAAGTGGCATGCGCAGAGATGTAACATATATCTCTTTGGTAATGTGAAATATGACGCCATTCCACGACACGAAAAAAATCAATATAAATAGAACCCTAAAATATATTAGTCACCAGTCAATTACGAGTCACCGTGGGAGCAAAATGACGCCCTTTCACCCAGAAAATCTGCAGGTCCTGTAGTTCCCAGATGACTCTAAAATCACCTATTCGTTCTGGGAGTCTGGATCGCTACATACCTGGGAAGAAAAATATGATGACTATAGCCAGTGGTCCCACTGGCTATATTCGGTGACTTCAGGCAAACCTATGCAACCCGATAATATCTTGCTGCACTCCTGGCAATTGCTTGGTTCATGACATGAAGCGGGGTATGCCTCTTCCAGCAACAGTGGACCAGGTTCTAGAACTTGCAGCAACTTCAAGCCAAGATGACTCTACCGCCCTGACTGCTCCACCAGGGACTACTCGACCCAGGATTGCTCTGCACAGAATTGTGTATGTCGGGATAAAAAATATTATCAGCGAGGTGTCGACTAAAACTGACCCTACTAAACGTCGAAGGCCATGTCATCGTGTCGACGCCACGATGCATAAGAACAATAATTCCAGGGGACCTGCATCGGACTGTGAAGTGCAGCCCCGCAAAAGTCCGTGTGTGACGTCACCTGCTGCAATCGTCGCCACGGGTTCGTCCACGGCTGACCTCAACTTGAAAGAAGATGACCCCAAGATTCCAGTTCTACTGCACCGGATCGATTGTCAAAGAGTGTTAATAATTTTTTACGGACGTATTTTGACTGGCAGATTGGAATTTTAAAAGACTGCCCCATTTGTAGTTTATTTGTAATTTGTGTAAATAAAATATTCATATATATAAACTTACTAGGTTGTGCATTTTTTAAAATTATACTCTTTTAGTATAATGATTTTTGTTTAATACGTAAAGTGCGTGTGGAAATATTATTTCAAGGATTAGCTCGTGGGAACAGAAGGAGTCTCTTAGGCCAACATGCGTTGATGGCCAGCAGAAACAGTGAAAGCTTGCGCAAAATAATTCTCCGACATCCGCTTGCCCGTGTCCTGTCACGCGCACTGCAACTCGATAAAAAAAATACTACCCTGCTAGAATCAATACGTGTTTCTTGACAGCTAGCCGTATTTGCCGTCTTATGCATGATTAGCAGTTCTTCAGTATTCGCTCTTGGGAGTCGCGACGTGGCTCTTATGGCGGGGAACACTTCCCACTCCATGTACCTGCCTGTGGCCGTCCCCACTTCATTACGTTGTTATTGGCTATTGGCAGAATCTCTTCAATAAAATATTAATAAGTTAATGGTAAACAATAAGTATAGAGTTTAAAAAATACAAACTGGCACGTCAAATTATTTAAGGATTCTGCCTATGTAGAAATAAAGTTGAGTAAATAGGTTTTTTTTTTTGTATTTGTGAGCAAACAAGCACATCCTGAAGGGGAGGAAGGCTGTGGTGGTAAAATGCAAGGCATTGTAAGATGGGGGGGGGGGGAGGGAGTACGCTTATAAGCTTTAGATGTGACGTTGATGCACCATAGTTGTACTGCATCGCGCCGTGAAAGGTATGTCGGCGAATATTACAAAGTGCTTGGCGTGTTTTGGTGGGTACGCACTATGCACGGGCTGTAATTGATACGAAATAGAGACTAGGTACCCTCGCAACCGCACCCCCGTGTATGGTACGAGGCGCGTCGGGTGGAGAAATGGGGTGTTGTGGTGCCAAAGGACGATGATGTCGTGCCATGGTGTGATACTTGTAAGCAGACTTACAAATTTCTTTACTTGACGCCACGGCCTACGGATAACAAGTTATTTCCTCGTATAGGCTATTCACGGTAAATTGAGCTCTTCTTAAGGCCCTTCTAACAGGCATTAACCATTAATAAATATAATTTATTGCAACTTTAGACGTCAACTTTTGAGAGTGGTGAAATGTATACATTGTGTTGATTAGTCATATAGCAATGTTTATATTAAAAAGTGGTCCAAAGCTAGAAATTGGTTGGAAGAAAAAATTTAGCTGGGCCTTAAAAAGTGCTCACTTTAACCTGAATAGCCTATACGAGACATTATCCTCCATCGCCAACAAATTGGTGTTGAATGCTTTGTGCAGCAGCTATGGACGTTAGGTAGCACACATCTTCGTAATATCGACAGTCTATTTCTGGTCCGAGTGTGACGATGCTCTCCTAATTGCAGTGGGGGAGTTATTCGAGAAGATAGATGCCTCCATCTCAGGACGGCGCGACACTGCACCACCGGAGACCATGGTCGAATCTGGCGCTGCACCTATAGCAGCGTCCAGCATCGCGACAGATGCGTCCTTACGGAGCACCCAGAGAGCGCCCTTCGAGTCAGCACCCTTCCAGACGGCGCCCTTTCAGTCAGCACACTTCCAGGCGGTAATCATCAATTGCCCCGATCGCCGCCCATTCGTGGCTTTCAGACGGGTAGTTGGCTACATGTGTCAACACCATCAGTGAGGGTTCACTGATGCTGGACGCTGTCAACGTACCACAGCGAGAACATAGATCGCCCAAAATGACTGTTCTACATGTGTAAACAGCAACAACGGAGACTCACGGAGCGATGGACTCGCCTGTGCCGGTACGGTACTCGCCAGTCTCTGATATTGATCCTACCAATGACAAAATATGGGAGGACATGTCTTCTCCCCTGCCTCTTGATGTTATCTCTTTCCCTTCGGCCCGACGGAGATGAGATTCGCCAGGGTTTAAATAACTTTGAAACAAGGTTACTCGCGTTATGTAACGATGTCGCTGATTCGCACCTAGAACTGTATTAACGTGTGCGTGTACTTAGAGAGGTGAAATGTAACATGGCATGACTTGTGAAACGATTTCTACCAACCGAGAATCTGCATCTCAATCGAGACATTTGTACGAATGTAAAACAAATGCGATTTTAAATAGAGAGAGACACACATTTATCCTACTTTTTTGCAGTGTGTTATTTCTATGTGGTTTTCGGGTTCAATACAACTACATGTTATTTAACTTATAACTGTGTGTGTGTTAAGTACTTTATTTTTTCCCCCCGTGTAAACAGAAATTTACGTTTTTTTTACTAACACACACTCCTTCTCTCTCTCTCTCTCTCTCTCTCTCTCTTCTCTCTCTCTCTCTCTCTCTCTCTCTATATATATATATATATATATTGTCTGCTTGCTTTTCCCTTTGACAATGGGACAAGTACATGCAATAGTTTTTTTTAGTAAAACACCTGCTTATTGTGCTTGATTTTCCTTTGAATATGGGGCAAGTTCCTATTACCTGCAATATTAACCAAACTTAAATTTAATGTACATTTTTTGAACTACTTTCTTTATTATTACAACAAATATCTTGTGCGGTGTTAGTAGCAAATAGCGATTTAATGAAGGGTATTGACTTTAAAAAAACATGCACACTGCAAGATGAAACTGCTCCTGACCTATATATTAACTAGCACTCGAAAGTGTGCGTGACGACGAAAGGGGAACAAGAATACTGACGGAGAGGGGAAGTGCTTGCGTGGCAAGCTTCATTCCGCAACGCCGCGCAAGGACGACACCAGCCTCTCTCTGTATCGCCCGCACCCAGCACCGATAAATCGCCATTTTTAAAAATGATTTTACTACGAAAAAAAATACATAACACAAGTACTTGTAAAATAAAATATATTTATTTTAGAGAGAATATATAGAAACATGATACTTGCAAAAACACCATGAAAGTGTGTGTGTGTGTATATATATGTTTTTTTTTCTTTCGCTTTTATTTCAGTAAATTGTTCATCTTGTAACATGGGTTTTTCAAGTTTGTCAATAAATATGTTTATCGTGTAAAATATTTTCTTTCACATGCTTTGTAATATAGTTTCTATTATGTTTTGTGTTAAATATGTTTTTAATTATATATATATATATATATATATATATATATATATATATATATATATATATATATATCTTGTAAAATACTTTCTTTTCGAGTGTTTTGTGTGTAAATATGACGTGTGTATATATATATATATATATATATATATATATATATATATATATATATATATATATATATATATATATATACATATATATAATATTTGCTTTCAATTTTTTACATGTACGATGCGTGTGTGTGAGCACACACACACACACACTGTACGAGGTACTAGTTACTATTACTTACCGATAAGTATTTACTTGAATTAAGTTACACTTTGGATAAAGGAATTTTTAATTCTAGTCTTTTTATGGCGAAAACATGTAATCGTTACTTATCGGCAACAGCTGCTTTTATTTTCACTTCAACTATGTAGTTTATTTATTTTACTTACATTCGATTCTTACAGATTTTCTATTGTAAACGTTAAAAAAAACACTTGCCACAATATTGATAGGCAGTAATCGATACACACTAAATGATGAATTTGTTACAGCTACCATGTTAGGTTTTGAAACCTGGATATTAAATCATATGTTGTGTGATGATTCTGCAGAGTTTAGTCATCGACTGCAACGCAGTTGCAAGGAGAATTCGTTTAGAACGTTATATATTTATATTTCCCTACCGTTTACTCTTAGTAATTAAATTAAAATTATTCTGGTTTTCAGAATAATTACAAACTCTACTATTCTGATTTTGTGTGTGACATTCTTATAGTAATTTGTTAACTCTTTACAGTATTTCCAACTTCATAATGAAGTACGTTGTATTTAATAAAAGGCTAGTGCTGCTTACCATAACTTATCACACGTAGGTCAATGTTTGTAAAAATATAAATAATAATATACTGTATCCGAATTATGCTCAAAGCGAATTCACGTTGTAGTAATATCTTCCATGCCTGTCAGTGACATATTTTGTAATGTTATTTTAACCAAATTATTTTGTATAATTTATTGCGTTTACTGAAATCCCCAAACGGTATCGATTACAATTCATGTAAACCTAACAAGTAAATAAAAATATCAAAAACGCGTTTTTACTTTAAATAAATGGAGGGCCAAAATTTTATGTAATAATATTTTCGATGATTTTATAGGCCTACTGAAAATATATAAAGTTAAGTTAAAATAGATTACATTGTTTTGTAGATGTAGCACACAATATGAAATAATTGAATAGTTGCCATCTTGAGAAGAAGTTTGCAATACCTACTTAAAAAATACAAATATTAACATGGCCTACCACAGTTAGGCTACAACATCTTCGCTAAATTTGGTAAGAATGCGGTGATTATTTCCCGAGATATGAGATAAGAAAAAAAACTTTATATTTTATCGGTGGAGTTATCTTACAAGATAGCAGAGAAATGAGTCTCTGGGTAGACAAATGTTATGGTTGTAATAGTAAGTGCCAGTATACAAAGGCAAGTTGGAATTTGTGTCGTTAATTAAATATATACTAAACTGAAATACTTACATAACCACAATCTTAAAATTAGTGCCTGAGTTACATAAAACATACCATTTTTACCACTTGCTACAGTATAGTACAGTTTGATACATTTGGTATTAATCCATCAGTTGTTTCCCGAGATATGACATAAAAACCTATTTCTTAATGAGGTAATATTTTACAAAATGAAGGAATAAGATGGTCCATGTAGTTACAGTTGATTTTTGTAATATCTACGCCCTATATACAAAATTAAGTTGGAATTGATTACATCGTCTCGACGATTTGCATTCCGTGCTAAAAAGGGTTATATAGCCGTAATTTTAAAAATGAGTGTATAACTTACATAAAACAGATCACTTAACATCATCTGCCTCAGTCATGTCTGCCAAATTTGATAGGAATAAGTCAGTTTTTCATGAGATATGACATAAATATTTATTTAATTGCATGGAGCTATCTCGCAAAATGGAGGACAAAAGATTCTCTGCGCAGATACTATTATTATTTTTTATATATACTGCCAGTATAGAAAGTTATGATGGAATTGATTGCATGGTTTTGACGACATAGCATTCTAAGCTAAAATGGCAATATGGCCACCATTTAAAAAAAACAATTATATAGCATGCTTAACCCCTTCAGGAGTATGCACGTATATATACGGGGCTATACTTATGTGGGAATTCCTTTGCTCTTGGAGACAAAACGAACACTTTTATTGTTTTACCGATTCACTGAACTATATTGGAATCAAATTTTAAGAAATTACAATTATTCAACATTTCATTTCGGAAGAACAAATCTGTAATTCTTATTATTTTTTAATGAGCAATATGGATTGTAAAACATGTTAACTCCATCGTGACACATTAATTGGCACACAGTCAACGCGCGATTTCATTGACCGACAGCCAGCCAATAATAAACGTTGCAGGGCACAGTAAGCTTGCCCTGTGTAGCCAGGACCAATAGGACGATGGTATGTGAAAATAAACTGCCAACACAATTGATATTGCTGAAGCGAAAAATATAGGCAGCTCACTTCAATCTTGTCCTCAGTACCAGTGCATTTTTGCAGTCCTGAAAGGGTTAAAATATATCACTTAACATCACCTGCGTCAGTACTACTTGTTTGCCAAATTTGGTAGGAATCGTGTAATTGGTTACTGATATACGACATAAAAACATTATTTGTTCGTACGGCACTATCTTACAAAATTCCATACAAAAGGGGTTATGTATTGGTATGTATGATGCTTGTAGTAGTTACTTTCAGCATACAAAATTTAGTTGAAATAGGTTAAATTGTATGGTAGCCATAATAAAAGCATTAAATATTTGTAAGACCGCCATTTTGAAAATAAATACATAATCACGTTTAATCACTTACATCTACTTGGTCTATAAGAGTAATACACTTACTTGCCAAATTGGGAGAGAATTGGTGAAATAGTTTTGGAGATATAACGTAAAATATTTATTTTTTTCATTTGGCGCTAACCTTCAGAATGGCGGACTAACATCAGTATGCATCTCAAAATTATATGCTAACTCGTTGCTCGGCTAGTATACAATTTTTTTTTATAGTTGAATGTTTCCCGAGATATGATATATCACACCAAATTATAAAAATGGCTGCAATTTTGAAAGCATATGTTCGGCGTGGTCAAAAACCATGTAAGTCAGATGTCATTACTAAACACTATATGTGTACCGAGTTTGGTGAAATTCAGTTAACGTGGCCACAAACACAAACACACACACACGCCTAAGCACACACACACACCTACACGACACGCACGCATATTAGTGGCCTCGTAGGCCTTTCTTTCCTTCATGAAGTAGGCTAATAATTACTGTAGTTTACTATAACCATCATACAAATGTAATCAAATAACTGGTTCTCGGTTACTTGGTTTTTTGATTCAAATTAAATGTAAAAAAAAACATAGGTCTGCTGTTGATAAATATTTTCTTTATGCATTTTTGTTTTGTCGCAACATTACCGTCCCTCACTGCAAATAAATGAACATTCCACTAACAATGATAATTTTCAGCAACTGTTGTAACGACTCAAACATTCATAAACAAATATATTCTAAAGTTACTAAACTACAACTGAGCAAGTGTATATTCCGGCAGCAGAAGTTTGTTGTCATTCTGAAGTGCAATCATTCTCCAAATTACAAAACTCAGTTCCTCCAAAGAGATGACATCATATTCTGGCCCATTTTACTACCTTACATAACCTACCTGACGAAAGTAGACCGAACGCAATAAGGCAAAGTGGCACTAAAAATAAAGATTATATAATTATATAATTGACTGGTGTCTGATGGAAATGCCATACATGTTAATGTTACGATTCAGGTATATTTTAGTGGGCATAGGCTGAGATATGCTTAAATTCTAATATGAATGATAAGTATATTTAGTCTGGTATTGGTTGGTAGAACAGATAGTGTTAATGCGTTACATAGGCTGGTGTGGCCCCTATGTAAGCAGCCGGCTTCCAGTTAGGAAGCTTAGTTTAACAGTGACAGTCGTGAAAGACATTTCGTCTCAGCTCGTGTAAGCAACTGGAATATAGTTCGGAGCCAAGGTTGCTAATTCATCAATGTCTGATGTTAGCACAGTGCCATCGACTTCTTCGGAAGGAAAACCTGTGGCAGCAGCATCGCCATCGACTACTCCAGGCATGACGCTGACAGCACCAGCGACTTCTTCGGGTGGGCCACCTAAAGCAGTTCAGCCATCGGCATCGAGACCCAAGCTAACAGTGTCGAGACTTCGATGTTGCTATTGTGACAAGATATTTTCCTACAGCCACAATGCTCGGAGACACGAGGCCAACTATATTCAGAATGTGAAGCATACTACTTTTAAATGTGAATATGCAAATTGCAATTCGGGTGGCGAAGTGACCACCTGAAAAGGCATCTCGAAACATGTTTCGGTCTACCTTCACTTCCTTTCCAGGCATTATTTGTCAACATTGCATCGGAGCTGTACTGAGGAGGTAACTGTCGCGACAAGTACTGGAAAATCATCGAAGCAGAAAACTTCGCCTGTGAATGCTATCGGCAGTTTGGTGCTTTCATCAAGACTTCCATGCAGTTCCTGCGATAAGACTTTCGCAAATGTCAATGAAGCACGAAGGTATGGAAAGGCTGCATGTGTAAGGAGTACCGTCCGCATGGAATATCGGTTGGAGAAGTGCTTTAAACTGTTTGCACGCATCGTAAATTTAAATAGACATTTTAAACAATGCAAAAGTTATATATCATCTACCGAGGTTGAACGAACAGATCATCTTTCCTCTGTGCAGTTTACAGCGAAAACTGGTCATAGTGCAGCTTCGACTGGTGAATAAGTTGCTACACTTATCAATTCGTTTTCACAAGCTACGAAAATAATTTGTGAGATGAAGCGTAATGCAAATGTATTTTTTCTGAAGCAATCTGCCTTCAGAGGTATTTTAAAAGATTGTGTTGCACCAAATCTGACAGCCTCCACAGAAAGATACTTGTTCATTTCTGGCATATAGGAAACAAAATTTAATAAACCAACTTACACATGGGGTGGAAAAATATTGTGGGGTGAAATATAATATATGGCTGTAATGATGATATAGTAAACCAGAGTCATCCAATGATGAGCATGTAAGAAAGGCATTCAAGGCATGTAATGTGCCTATCTATAATGTGTATGTCATCGAAGAGAGTATTGAAAACCGCATAAAGAAGGTGTGTCGTGAGGAAAAAGAAATGGTATTGAAGGGCTCTGGCTGGATAATCTATTCGGTTGATCATCTACAGCCGAGAACGAGAAGATTCAGTCCACTCAGCACATAGGCTATATATTGATATTTTTGTCTTTGGTATGGATTACGAACACATAAAAATATTCAAAGTTCATGATATCACAAAGTGTGTATATGCAAGGAGCTTAGGTAAGTGAGAAGCTTATGAATTGATGATGATTACGTCTCTAAGGGACATACAGTGCTGAGAAATTTACATCTGTGTTGCTGCAACTTTCATCATCGACGTGTTCGTCAACTTCGTTCATGGTGTCTGCTCCTTCCAACATGACGGCAGCCAAACAATCTGGACCTATTTATGTTTCTTCTACAGGACTAACAGTGGCTAATCGGTGTCGCTTTTGCTGTAAGGACTTTGACTTCAAGCTTAATGCACGATGAAACGAAGTTTATAATTGCCAGAATAGTTGGTTTCATGTTTAACGAAGGACTGAGATTTGTAAAAGGATATAGACGAACATGAATATATTTTAAAGCGTTTTTTTTGTAATGTATTTTTATAAAAAAAAAAAAAAAAAGGAAAAACCTTCAATATTTTATTTCTTATCTTAATAAGTAAAGTATTACTTTAAGCGTATTACTATTATGTTTATATGGGGTTAGACATACATTTCTGGAGCTTGAATTATTACTTGCAAATTAAATTTTGCTATACTACCTCCTAAGAGTTCGCAATTTATACTCGCCCATGACTATAAATACTAACACCTACATGACAATTTCTTTTTAATGTTACCAGCTTCTGTAGAAAGTTATTTTGCTTTAGTAATGCATTTGAAATATATTTTTGAGTAATTTTCTAAGATTTTTTTCGGCAGTTTTAAAATGATAAATAAAATAAATTTAAATAATTCTACTTATTTATAAATGTGTCGAATCCTAGATGCTTAATTGGCAAGGCTGGTCAGCCGAGTGCCTCGCGGTCTTTACACTAGGTCCCTCCCTCTCCTCCCGTGGTTCTTGATTTTGCCACTGCACTCTTGGCCTGTCACATCTGGTATATCTGGCTCTCAAACCTGTCAACGCATGCGTACGTGCATGCATGCGTGGTTACAAGGTTAGGCGACTTAATTTTCATACAAAAGTAAAAACTAATTGGATAAAGTTAAATATTATGAAAAAATTATTGGTTTTCCAAAAAAAATTAGTAGGCTATTGAAAATCGAATAGTTTTTACAAAGTCTTGCCTGGAATGTACTTTACAATGATTTTTATATGCCTTCTCCTGTATGAAAAGTTACATCTTTAAATTTATAAATAAATATTCATACTGATGATTCGCACATTCTAGCAGGCGATGAAGGTATTATGTAGACGGTGGTGACGAACAAGTGTAATTATCAGTGGAGCAAATGTGACTACTCAAACGAATGTGAGAGACAAAAGAGAAAGAGAGAAAGGAAAGCGAAAGACAAGACAGATGAAAGAGAGGAATAATGGGAAGACTCCGAGAAAACCTATTGAATGATAGAGACATGAGAGAAATGAACAAGGTAAAGAGAGTGTGAGTGAGAAAGAAATTGAATGAGAGAGACAAGAGAGAAAGAGACAGACAAAATGGAATTATAGTGCATGAAAAATCGAGACAGAATGGTGGTATGGCACCATGATTGTATGCACCTTGTAAAGACGAGTCCGGTGATATGTAACTGTTAATACTTTTATTTTTAAACATTTTAATTATAAAAATATATTTAATTTTATAAAATTATGAAATTAGTTTTATTTTGTCATCTCATTATTGTGTGGCTAAGTCTCAGGGTATCTCAGCCACAGCGAGGAGGTACGTCAGCGACAACGAAGAGATAGTACTTTTCCACAAATTTTTGGAAAATCGGAAAATTTTTATGGAAAACCGGACATTTTTAGGGAAAAAAGAGACATTTTTAGGGAAAAACAGGAAATTCAAGCGGAAAAAATTGGAATAAAAAATGGCAGCTTGAAATGAAGCAATCCACTATGGTGGTGGTGGAAGCCGAAACCGTCTCCTGGCTCCTGTGTCAGAATGGGATATTTTCCTCTACTCATATCATATATAACAAAATAATTAAGCACATTAATATCCAATTGTGGTATGAAGGATGTGTAAAACAGTAAATTTATAAAAGTAGGCATTTAGTTAAGGAACACAATTATTGTTAATTAATTATATATTTTATACGTTTGAGCTGATAATGGGTAATACATGGTGTAATTAAAAAAAAAGAAAAAAGAGAAAATACCCTAAAACGTATTTGTTTAAATGTAACCAGTATATAAGACCACACATTTTAATTGCAGGCTGTTTGAGATACAAGTTGGAGTTCAATAAAAGAGAAAAGTAGTACATATACTTCTTGCTCTTAGGATCGTATCCTAATTTTGATTTTATTTGCAGGGCGCTGTGTGCCACACAAAAGTGAAATATTCCATGTGATCGTCGTATGCAAGCGTCGTTAGGAATGTTAACCCTGTGCTCCTTGAGAAACGCTGAAATGATGGGACTCCGCTTTCAACTACCCACTCGTAAGTGTACCCCATAATATTCACAAAAAATAGATGTCCGCCTAACGTTGGCACTCCCAAACTTTCCGATGTGATTGTGCATCACGAAATGCGATTATCGCTAAATGAAATTGCATACGGGGGCAAGTAATTTTCAAAGTGACTATTCCTAACAAGTGTGTGGACAGAAATAATTAAACGAATTATGATTTTCCAATAGAAATAATAACATATTTCAACAGCATCTGTACGTGTAAAGAGAAATTCAGAGTTATAACATATGCAGTGGAAAGTAACACAGTTATCCATAGAAACAATGTGCAAATATGATTAAGTTAAGCGGGCCGGTAGCATGGGGCAGTGGACGTGTACTCACCGCCGTAAGCAAGCAAAACGCGCGGTGGCTCATCCTGGTGGGACCGCTTCCTTATAGCAGCGTAGCGCTTACCTTAATGGGACAAGGGCCATGGAATGCGATATTGGACTAAGGAGATAATTTCAGCGGAGGAGATCCGAGCAATGTCAGTGCAAGTCTAATATTAATTCATTATATTTTTATTCAGATACAGACGTTATTCAGTAAATTTGTTCCTTGTCATTAAATGTACAGTCGCTCAACAAAAAGAAACAAATGAACCTAAGGAGAAATGCAATCGCATCCGCATGCATAGTAAAAAAAAACGCATAGTGTTTACCATCGGCTGCATACACACCTGTAAACGCACATGAAGTGAGCAAAGAGTGGCCTGAAGTGTTTCTGGCATAATGCGTCTGCAAGCTGCCAAAATGCATTCCCCCATGTCTTCTTGCATCGTAGGAACCGTGCAGTACACACTGTCTCTCAGTGTACTCCACAGGAAAATATTGAGATGTGGTGAGGTCGGGGGAACAAGCTGGCCATATTGCATCACCATCACGCCCTAACCACCTGTTTGAAAATGTTTCAGTTAACACTTGCGTCGCGACCAAAGCAAAATGCGCAGGACAACAATATTGCTGACACCCCATATCATAACGTATGTCGAACAGTATGTCGTTAAGAAGTGCCAGTTAGGTCTCTCTGAGGAAATGGGCTTACGTACAGCTGGTCATTGTCACTTGAATGAAGTATGGTTCTATGATGTAAGTAGTAGGGTTTGGCGATTCGGTTGCATGGGCCTAGGGCTGCGGGCTGTGGTGCCAAGGTCGCCAGCCGTCATGTTGAAAAGCTCCTGTATTTTTTTTTTCTTTTCAAAAACACTCATTTTCACACAAAATCGTACATTTTAGCCCAACCTCAACTAAAAATTTCCCTTTATTCCCTAAGAATGTTCTGTTTTCCCCTAAAAAATTTCCCAATTTTCCCTAAGGAAGTTAGAAGCCACAACGAAGATACAGAAAGGCAAAAACGAGCAGATTTTTATATGTTGGGTGGCTTCTTTAATGCTTTTAGTCCACATTATGAGATATCAATAAAATGAAATAATTTTAATAAATAATTTTTTTATATTAAATATATTTTTATAATTAAAAAAAAATTAAAAACGTAAGTATCAAGTGTTGTATATCACCAGACTCGTCTATTCAAGATGCATACGATCGTAATGTCATAAGACCAGTCTGTCTAGACTTTACATGCTCTATCATTCCATGCTCTCTCTTTCTCTTATGTCTCTCTTTTTCTCTTGTCTTTCTAATTCTATATATTTCTCTCCTTTTCTCGTGCCTCTCTCTTTCTCTCTTTCCTTTCACCTTCTCTTTCGTTTCTCTCATTCAATCTCATTCTCTCTTTTGTTTCTCTTTCACTCTCTCATTCCAACACTTTCTCTCTTGTCTATCTATCAGTCTATACGTTTTCTTGGAGTCCTCCCATTTTTTGTTGTTTTGTTTGTCTCTCTTCGTCTCTTGCCTCTCACATTCGCTTTCTCTCTTTCCTTTGTCTATGGCTCTCTCTTCGCTCGATTAGTCGCATTTGCTCGAATGATGACTCGTATTTTTTCAATTAGTCACATTTGCTCCACTCCACCATCTACATAGATATTTCATCGCCTGCTGGAATGCGCGAATCGTCTGTGTGTATATTTACAAATTTAAAGACATAATTTTCCATACACGAGAAGGTATATAGAAAAGTTATTGTAAAGCACATTCCAGTCGGGACTTTTAAAAACTTATTAAAATTTTAATACCTTAAAAATCAATTCAATCGAGTTTTTTTTTGGAAAATCGATATTTTTCCCTAATTATTTATAATTATTTATTTCATATTGGTCAACTATGGATTACGTCATTTCAACCATCTCCTTTTTGAGCTTTGATGTTTGCCCAGTACTCACGCATTTGTTCTCGGAGTTGTTCCTTTCTCTTCTGCGTCTACGCCTTTCCTGTTTTTAGCTTTGGCTTTTCCTGGAAACCTTGGCATGCTTGAAGTTTCTTCTCGAGTGGGACACACTCCTTGATGTCATTATGGGTGATCCCCACTTCTTCGAGATCTCTAGTCACATCAGTGAACCAGGCCTCTTTGATTTTCTTCTCCTGAAAGTAGATTATGATGCGGTTGATCAATCTTGCCAGGCTCATTCGCGTCATGCGTCCATAAAAGGTAATCCTTATTTTCAGGATGGTGACAGTTATCTTCTCCACATGGGTATAGAGCTCATGGTTATGCCGTTTTTTATATTCCTCATTTTCTTTGATGGAACCAAATATTTTTCTCAAATCATGCTTTTGGTTAGATGGTACGCCATTTCCATTTTGTTCATGCGGGATATAAAGGCTTCTTTCTCTGATAAATTGGTTGTTATCAATTCTCCCATGTATTTGAATTTTTCTAATCGCTTGATTTTGCTTTGAATCACCACAAGCTCTCTTTATTCAATATGTCTTACTTTTTTACGAAAATTAAGTCGCCTAGCCTTGTAACCACGAACGCATGCACGCACGCATCGACAGGTCTGTGAGTCAGCTGTGACAGGTCAAGAGGGCAGTGACATCATCAGCAGGTGCCGTGCGAGGGGGAGAGAGGCCATTGACCGCGAGGTACTCGGCTGGCCGGCCTTGCCAATCAGACATCCTGGAATCGAAGCATTTATATATAACCTTTTTTAAAATTTATTTTATTTATCATTTGAATACCTTTCAAAATACAGTAAAATGTATTTTAAATGTTTTTGTAATGCCAATTCAGTTTAATAAATTTAAATTTTTAAATTTCACACTTTCCTATGACAGCTTGTAACATTCAAAAAATGAAAAATAGCAGTGCTCGGTTATGGTTTAAACACAAGACCTTTGGGTTGCAAATGAGTCATGCTAACCACTCATCCAGTGAATCTACGACAAGGACCAGTGTTGTATACTAGTAATCAAATGAAATTGGTGAACACCCTCGTACAAAGGCAGAAATATTTTGAATTTTTTAAAATAAGAATTTAATTTGTTCCTAGATAGTTTAGTAATTCTATGATTTAGAGCATATTTTGTATAATTTATTTAAAGGTAAGCAATGTAACGGATTAAAATCATTTTGTTATTTTCATTCGGAATCTGAATGATTAAGTTCACATATTATTATTTTTAAATAATTATGTAGCAGATCAAGTCGGTCTGTAAGCAAGTCAATATTTACATGCACAGTTGAATATAATTTGCGAACTCTTAGGATGCAGACAGTCTCGCGAAATTCAGTTTGCAAGTAACATTACTAGCTCCAGATATTTATTTGTTTAAGACCTTTATAAGCATTGTGGTTAACTTAAAAAATACTTAACAAGAGCTAACAGACTGTTAGTGATAGAGGATTAAAAGAAGGGAATAAATAAATCTGTATTTATTATTCGATTTTAAAAATGATTATTTTATTTTTTAAGTTCTACTGGAATTTTATGCACAGAATAGAAACAGATCTCTCAACTTAATTTCCGGTCTTTTATTTTCAAGACTAAATATTATGCAATGTTAATCATTCACTGCCTTGACTATTTTTCGTAGGTACAACTTTCCTACTCAGATTCTATTCAATGTATGAATATGTGAATAATTCAAGCACCATTATATTCTCTTTATATATCAGGAAGGTACAACACTAGTGAGAAATTAAAGACATGTTTATGTACATATTTATATACTTCAGATTAAAACATAAAAACCGAAACCTTAAACTTTTCCACACCATTCACACAGCAGTAAATAGTGAACATAATCTGCTTATACACACCTCAAGATAGTCCATTCTAGCAAGCGAACCAAAAACCTTGGCCATATATTCTTCTCGACAAAGTTTCACGGTTTCCACTGTCAAACAACTCCATCAAATTAACCCGACGGCTCATATACTCGGAAGCAGGATCCTTAAAATCAAATGTCCCCCCCTCCCGCACTGTAACTCATGCAATCCACCTGCTCTACTGACCAACACCAGTCTTACAGAGACCAGAAATTATATTTTCTTTTGAAATTTAACATTTTAAGTTTAATATTTTAAGTTTACCATTTAATGTATATATATAATTTAACTATCATATAATATTTTTTTGCTATCACAGACTAATTTTTCAGAGTTTTTTTTAACTTTTTTGGTTTTTCTTATGTAACTTTTAAGAATTTTATTTACATGTAGAAACTTTGTTACTCACACTGATCTTACCAAAGAAATTACTTACCGCTCATGCATTCTGCTCTACTGGTAGACAGCAGTCAAATATATACTGACCACCCATACCATCCATTATATAACTCAAGTCATACTAGATCACCCAACTTCCTTTCTCCTATAACAAAAAAAAATACAATTTACCCTATATTGCTAAACCATCATGAGTTACCCATTAACATACGTCCACACAGACCATACAAAACAAACATACAGCTCATACCAGTGACACAATCAAATTATTCTCATACCTACCACTATGCTAGCTGACACCAGTCAAATCGACATAAATCAAAAACACAAGAAAGATATTCTGGAAAACATATCACCCAACATAGCATCCATAATAACCCAAGCGGTACTGGAGGAGGAGGAGGAGAAGTTACCATAAAAAAGCTTCTTGATGACATTTAGCATTATTTAGAGCGTCTCTTCAAACTATCTGTCTCCATAGCTCCGTAGCTCCATCGATACAATTCAATCCAACCAAGTCCAATCCAACCCAATCCAGTCCAATCCATCGATCCATCAATCTTTAGCAATCCTACCTCAGTCGCAATATTTCCATGTATGCAGTCAAATATCTGTTTTATTTTTTTTTTCATTTGCCGTAATTCTTCATCGCACGAAAAGGACTCTTCGTATGGGCCGTTCTCTCATTTCGCTGAGCATTTTGACCGAAAGTGAAAACTCTGTCGCAGAATCGGCACTGACAACAATCAGAATAAAGGCTGGGATTCGTATTAACAGTTCCCAGTAAAGCGAGAGAATGCTTCCAAATCGATATTAACTTCTCAACATCTGAACAACAACTAATGTATTAGTATACGTCAGCACTGTATATATACTTTCTCCCATAATTCGAAAACACCATCCGATATTTTCTCGATGTAGATAGTGATACCGTGATCGTCGTGGTCAAAGGCAAGCATTCGTATTCGCATTTCGTATTCCCAATATGGGAGCACACTGAGTAAACCCCAAGTGTATTCAGCAAATACACAGTTGAGACATACCATAACCTAATACCCATACCATCTGCTCTACCAACCGTCATTAGACGAAACGTACGCACAATTTACTAGTATTCAAGCAGACCTTAGCCCACACTGACATTACCGAAATAATCGCATGTCCAACATGTTTGTCATACCACCTGACACTAGCTAAATATCATATCGAAGATTAGATGAATAACTCTATCAGCCAGCAAACCAGTGAATTATGCCAGCCAGCCATACTAATAGCTGCTCTTACGAAATCTACTAGGTAACATACCTACAGCATACTTAACAACCATATTGATAACCTAATTTTACTGAGTACTAAAACAGATATATAAAAACTTTCACAATGGTATAAGCTTACCTCAGCCATTCAGTTTAGAAAGCCATTAAACCCTCCATACCTCAAACTTACTGATCAATCATAACAGTAAACTATACTGACTACCATTTCACCCCATCTAACTTCGTCTAACCTGACTTATAAACAAACCATACCAGCAGCTGGAACAATAAAATATTCCAATAATAGACTCCAACCATGCCATCATAAGATCAGTACTATTAATTTAACCATCTATGACATCGATACAGTATTAATGTCCACATATCATATCAAACCAACCAATCATTTTAACCAACCATACCAGCTAAGCATTCTGCCCCTCTAATTTTAACTACGTATCCCATAAAACCATTGCACTCATACAAACTAATCACACAATTAAACCACTCTACCCTAAACATCGAAGCTACACTTTTGCCATACTGCCAATAAAACCGAACATGGATTAGGTCATACCAGTCAACACAATGGCTATACCAAACATATAACAAAATAACTGTACAACCAAGTCATACCGATAGGTTATATTGTCAGGATGTACTAGCTATAAAAAACAAACCATACAACCCAGCCCACACCAGTAGACAATAACAACACGTTAATGCACCTATTTCAGCCATTTCAAGAGACCATACCAATCACGCAGAGAGTTCGTAACGTACAAACCTTCTAAAACACCTTTACTAATGATGAGCCTACATACAATACATATTATCAGACTGAGCAACATAATATTCATGTCATACACTTCGACCTTCTAAATTAACAATCACACCTGTAATCATACTTCCTACCCTCCAGTTTAACAGCCATGCAGGTACATCACACTCAGAGATAAAGCTATCCCATTAAAATAAACTCTCTCCTACCGTCAACCCAACCTATTGCAATTTCCCGATCACAAATTCAGACATCCCTACTACCATACTGACAGGCTAAACAAACAAGAAAAACCGCCAAACCAGTCAACCAATGAATATATCCAGGTCATCATTTAGAAAAGTTTAAAAACAAGAGAGACTGCACTCACATCTCTAGCAAATCTCTCGAGACGTTAGATCTCTCGAACTGTAGACGCGATTACGGCAGACCAACTTGCAAAGGCAATTAATGTAAAAGGTAGGGGGAAGGCGATACTAGTTCCAACATTACCGCTAGCGGAGGTGCGCGTCGACAAGACAATTGTTCCCCATAACCTGGCCAGATCACATCAACCTAATATGATAGCCTGCGAAGGTATCCGTACAAACCTTGCGAATAGTAACTTTTTCGTTCACTGCAGAACATATCTACTAAGCTGTCACATTACATAAAACATACATAGATCTTGTCCGCCACACACAACCCTACGCAAACCTCTCAGGAGACGAAAAACTGTCACTGATCGTTTTGCCAACGACTGATGCGAACCAACATTTCTAGGGTAAAAATTAAATATCCATTCTTACTATACTTTAGGTATTTACTTCATAGTGCATGAAGTAAATACCTAAACCTTCATTGCTTGCTATCAAACTGGTTTACCTAAAAAAACCAACTATGATACCTTTCGTGAATGTAGTAACATACGAGGGGAGAATATATCATATCTAAAATCTAGACATGGGTTATTAAACAGATCATAAAGGTTATAATGCATTACTTTTTAAAAAATACTAATTCAAATCTCTTTAAAAATAAGTATCTCCATATATATCTTACATACACGAAATAAACAATTATATATATATATATATATATATATATATATATAATATATATTGCAATTGTTTGATGGATTTATTCGTTTTCAGACTTATATGCTTCATTTACAGAAACGGAGACCTCACCCATATCACAATATTATTATTAATTAAATATGTAGATCAGCTTTTCGCGAACGCTCAGCTATAATTCAATGTCATATCAAACTACTACAGAGCCCAAACCTCCACATGTCTGTCTAAAATTTCTAAAAATATGTCATAATATTTTTATATTATATTATAGACGATGCTAAAAGAACTGACCAAAAATCAATTTATACACATACTTCCACGCAAAATATTCTAGCTTGTAATATTCCAAAATACCCGAACACTACCTACAATCCATTTAATTACATCATATCGGTTATACCAAAACACTTCTGTTCATACCATCCAGGACAACAAAACCATCGTATAAGCATTCCTATGAAACAGTACAGCGTATTTTCTCTGACAAAACATTTCATCGTGAAATAGTTAAACACACACATTCATATAATAACACCCATACAGTTATCCATAGTTAACAATCCAACCCTAACGGTATCTCATTCCAAAAGATGATATCACCAAACCAGCAATTCAAATGTTCCAGCAGAATAAAACATTCTTACCATCAATACTCGCAGACCATATCATGCCACACCGCCAATTCAGACAGGCCAAAACATCTTCTAATAACAAACATACTACCATACCATGCTGTCAGAAAATACCAATTACTCAACGAAATATTCCAAATTCTGACTAGCCCCAGTATTACACCGTACCATCCATTTGCAAAGACACATTACCAGCAAAATTAACATACCATTCAGGCAAGATATCGGTCCATTCATTACGATTACCACCGATCGAAAATTTTTTTATCTCATAATATTTAAGTTCATATCATACTCACTGCTAAAAAAAAACTTGCCAAACATCCCTTTCTACATATTCTGGCAGACAAACATTCTCACTTGTACTACTTCAAATAACTGAACAGAAAATAATAACTCTCAATATCTACAATCCATTCCATTAGACCATATCGGTTATACCAAGCACTTTATTTCATATCATCCATGACAACAACACAACAATATAAGCATTCCTATGAAATATTCAAGTGAATTACTCAAATAAACCATAACTTGATCATGCAAACTTATACTTCATCTTCAGTCAGATACGATCTCGAACATCCAATATAGTGCAAAGTAATTGCTACTGAATGTGGATATCATATCCTATATCACATTAATTAATAGAGGTTTCTCTTCCTTTATTCACAGATGAGTCTTTACTGGAAATAATAGTTTTATGAAAAAGTCTCATATGTCTGTGGTAATTACTATTTAAATTGCCAGATAAGTCCATCTGAATAGCTACACCAAACACATAAATACTTATATTTAATGTGAATGGTGTCAGATAGTCTAAGCCATCACATATCATTTTTGCCCATGTCTCGTGTCAGTTGATGATAAAATGAATAAAACAATAATCTTCCATACACTTTATCTTTATTCCACTCACCTATCAAGAATTTATAGTATTACGTATCTACACTCAAACATATTCTCCATAAAAGAAAAATATTTACGCTTTACGCTAATTTTATAGTACAAATAATATTGTGATCAGCTAAGGTATGCTTATTCGCAGATACGGTATTGCAGTTAACACATACGTAGGTCTTGTAGCTGATGGTAAATAGGCAGTTACTATCTTCATGTTGTCTGGTAAGTAAGTCTGGTAAGCTGGTAAGTCTTCAACCATTGATCCCATCTTCATATTGCAGTAAAGTATGCGATCGCAGAGACCACATTGATAATTTAATGCTTTTAGCAACTCTTCAGGACGCCTAGCTGTCGTCGATTCTGTCGGTGTAGCATACGGTAAGTCTTCAACCATTGATCCCATCTTAAGCAGAGTACACGGTATAGTAGATAATGCCACTCGTGATGATACGTCTTCCTTAGAAGGCTCTCACTTTCTTAAAAATTTAGTATTTAAAAATTCGTTCTAAAATTTATTTAGAAAACTTTCCACTATTGTCAATTAGTAGCATGCGCTTAAAGCCATCTTGGTAGGTTCATCCCATCGCCATATTGGTTAGCTCTCACTTAAATTCGACTAATTAGTCACCGTCATTCCACCACCATATTGGTAAGCTCTCACATTCGACCACTCCCTCACCTATACTCATTCCACCATATTGTTTTCTCGTCTGTCATTTGTTTATACACTGCTGGAGGTGGCCATCTTGATAGATATCATGGCCAATTAGTAATATTTGTTCCACTGATTACCCCCTCCTTTCGATGCCATATGTGTTTATTTGTGGTCGTCGTTTGTTTCAGAGATTGTCTATTTTCAACACGCATAGGTAGTCGCGAGTCAGCCACCATGTGAGGTGGAGACACTCATATTTATAGACTTAAGAAAAACCTGGATAAAAATTTGTCACTACTATTTTCTTAATAATTGTTTTTCCCAATAAACAGATTACCTACATGCATTAATTACGAAATTGGAATTGTTTTTTATTAATAACTTTAGAATTTATTTTAATTTTTTCATTTATTTTAAAGGATAATAAAATTACCATCGCAGTACCGTATAATATTATTTTATTCTTAAAGGTATTTTATTATGACAAACAGGAAAAAAATTAAATTACATAAAACCACATACCCCTATATACCCCTTCCACTTACATATTTCGTGGGCGTGCATTGACTCCCTTCCTATTACTGCCCATATGGCTGTAATTATTCCATGCGAGTGGTTCCTCGGACATTTGGACTGATGAATACATATTACGGAGTTTTTAAAATACAAATTGCTTTAAAATTTATTTTGTGACATAATGATTATCTCTGTAAGATGTAGGTGGGTTCCAACGACGCACAACCCGAAACGAGTCAAATAAATCATAACATTGACACCACCAATAAAAAAAGCAGGTACAATCCCCAATGACGAACCAATGAAAATTAGAATGCCAGGCACGCTAAATGATGAAAAAAAGTTACACAGCCATGTAACATTTTAAACCCTCGTTATATACCACTTTAAATGAGAAGTATAATTTAAACATTCGGAGAAATATTCACCTGACGAATGATGAAAAATCGCAGAACCAATGACGAGTGAGTGGGTGAAAAGATTTTGGCGGCTCTTAACAGTGAGGTCTTGAGAGCCGATGAGGGTGATTAAAGTTAATATGGAGCGGCACCGTAATGAAGGGGTGGGGGAAACGGGAGATCTCTGAGAAAACTCGCCGACCAAAGGGCTTTGTCCAGCACGATTACCAATTGCGAAAATCCGGTGGCCCGGCCCGGCCTAGTTCGCCTTGGTTAGGCGAGCATACTAATCGCTCAGTCACCATGGCCCCTACCAATGACGAAAAAGTGTAGAACAACCTCTAACAATATCATTAAATACAGAATTACACACCAACACCAACGAAAAAGTGCAGAACCAATGATGAAAAATATTAGGGCGTACAAAATAGACTTTCTGCACAGGTTCAAAAGAACATATCCCACCAACGATGAGAAAATGTCAGGGCCAAAACGAAAAAAAATAAAGAAAAATGTTAATGTAGAAGTACACACCAACACTGACGAAAAAGTGTAGAACCACAGATGAAAAAATACAGAAAAAATATCCACATAGAACTATACAAATACCGATGGAAAAAAAATGTCAGCAGAAGAAGCAGAAGTATACATCACACCAACAATGAGCAGATTGCACGACCAACGACGAAAAAATACAGAAAAAAAAAAAATGGCCAAACAGAACTATACAGGGACTGATGAAAAAATTTAAGAAAATAGAGAAGTACGGCCCCCAACGATTCAAAATTGTAGAACCAGCTGCGAATGCTATGGATAAATAAAGAAACAAATGCCAACCCCCCTCCCCCCACGCACACACATGCACAGAAAAACAAACACCAATACCAGTGTTGAAAAAATTGTAACACATACAGAATGGACTCTCTGCACATTTATGCATCCCACAAGTGACGAGAAAATGACAGGGCCAATGACGAAAAACTGTAACACCAACCACAAACAATATGAATAAATTAAGAATTACACACCAACACTGGCGAAAAAAATGTAGAACCAGCGATGAAAAAATACAGAAAAATAGTCCATCAGAACTATAAAGACACCGATGAAAAAAACATGATGTCAGAAGAAGTAGAAGTATACACCCCACCAACGATAAACCAATTGCAAGACCAACAACGAAAAAAATACAAATAAAAATGCTCACACAGAACTTCACAGAGACCAATGGAAATTTTTCAGAAGATACAGAAGTACACACCCCAACGATGCAAAATTGTATAACCAAAGACGAATAGTATGAATAAATTAAGAAACAAACGTCCATACACACAGGCACAGAAGTATACGCGCCACCAACAAAGAACAAACGTCAGTACCAGTGATGAAAAAATACTAACACATACAGAAACGACTCTCTGTACAGATATGCAGGACACCAACGACGAAAAATTGGAGCAACAACCCCGATTAATATGAATAAGTACAGAAGTACACTCCAACACCGATAAAAACGTGTAGAACCAATAATGAAAAATATTTGCACATTCAGAAAATACTCTCTGGACAGTTACAGAAGAACAGAGCCGGCCAACGATGAGAATATGTCAGGCCAACAACGAAAACAAATAAACTAATATGGAAACAAACATCCACATGGAGATATGCAGCTCGCTTCGATGAGAAAATGCAGGACTGGCGTCGAACAGTATGAGTAAATACAGAAGTACGCAGCTCACCAACAATGAAAAAAAGCCCATGCAGTGGTACAAAACAACACCAATGAAAAAGTAAAGAACTAAAGATGAAAAATATTATTACATACATAAAAAACTCTCTGCACAGGACCAGAAGAACATATCCAAACAATGAGAATATCTCAGGGCCCACCGCAAAAAAAAAAAAAAACAGAATAAATACAGAAACAGGTATGCGGGTATGCAGCTGAGAAAATGCAGGACCAACCACCAACAATATGAATAAATAGAGGCGTATGTAACTCACCTATGAATAAATACAGACGTACGTAGCTCACCAACTATGAAACAATGTCAGGAGAAGCAGAAGTATACGTCCCACCAACGATGAGCAAGTTGCCAGACCAAAGACGAAAAAAGATAGAAAAAAATGCCCACAAAGAACTAGACATGGACCAATGAAAGAAAATGTGAGAAGATACAGAAGTATGCACACAACCGACTAAAAACTGTAGCGCCAATGACGATCAATAAGAATCAATACAAAGTACGCAGCTCACCAATTATGAGAAAATGTCAGAAGCAATGGCTAAAAATCTACAACCAATTACGAAAAATATTAAATGAAGTACACACCAACACTGATGAAAAAATGTAGAACCAATGACGAAAAATATTAAGGGAAGCACACACCAACACTGGCAAAAAATTGTAGAACCAGTAATGAAAAAATACAGAAAAATGTCGGTGCAGAGCTGTAGAGATACCGACGGAAAAAAAAATGCCAGAAGAAGCAGAATTATACACCCCACCAATGACGAACAAATCGCAAAGCCAATGACGAACAAATACAGAGGAAATGTCGGAAGACGCAGAATTATACAGCCCACCAGCAATGGCCGAACCAGCAATCACAAGACCAGCAATGACAAGTATTAATAAATAGAGAAATAAATGATCATACAGGCACAGAACCATAAAGACACTAATGAAAAATGTATCATTCTAAACCCCTATCAAGGATAAAACATATCATGCGAAGCTCTTAACAAGGGAATAAATACAAAACCAAATTTCAAGATTAATGCTGAAAAATATTAACACACAGAAGCAACTGCTCCGCATAGGTGAAGAAGTATGCAACCCGCCAAAGAAAAACAATGTCAAGACCAACAATAAAAAATATCAATAAATACAGAAATATCACTCTGTACAGTGCCCTCTGCACACTCCACCTGCTGCGCCACCGCTTCTGCCTCCAACTGCTCCATAGCTCCATAGTTCCATCGCTCCATAGCTCCATCACTCCATAACTCCATCCCGCTTCTGCCTCCGCTTCTGCCTCCACCTCCGCCTCCGCCTCTGGACAGGTATTGGAGTACATAACCAAAAAAAGATGCAAAAATTCCAGGCCCAGCACTGAAAAATATTGACACACAGGTACAGGAAGCAATTGCCTATAAACTCCACTTTCACCTCCTCCTCCGCCTACACAGGCTCCGCACAGGTACAGAAGTATGTAGCCCAAAACAAGATGCAAAAATTTCAGGACCAACGCTGAAAAAATATTAACACAGAAATAATGTCCCCCACACAGTTATGCAGCTCACCAAAGAAAAACAATCGCAGGATCAACGAAGAAAAAATATTAATTAATACAGAAAAAATTGCCCGCACAGTACAATACAGGCACCATCGAGGAAACGTAAGTAAACATAGATATCGAGAAACATACAGACATCAACAGCGAAACAACACCCCCTAGACAGATGGTCCGAAGAACCAGCTATAAAAAAATTACCAAAGTACCGTTACCTGGAAATGAATAAGTAGAAAAAGAGGAATAATGATATAAAACCAAAGAAAAGAACAGTCATGAATGAAATGGCCAAATCCTGATGTTTTTCGCGAGTACGATACAGCCACCATTTCGCACCTCGCAATTTCGACAGGTGGGTAAGCACTGTAACATTCCAGGAATTTACTTTATACCCTGGTTGATCAGTGATGCAAAACCCATGTGTATGTGCGTGATAGCAAATATGAATATGCGAAAGTAAATATGGTAAGCACACCTCGCATTGTAGCACCTCACATCAGCCCGTTATGATGAACGTATTAATTTTATTGGATGATAAGGGGGAGTGAAATAGCTTCAGATTTGACACCCCCGAGGTGAGGAACTGCCGTGCATCCCAGTCTCATTCACCCTCTCCCAGGAACCAACAAGCATTTTATAGCAAGTTGACCCCCTTTACAACTAGGCATCGAAGTGTATGGCTGATCGAGCGGTAGCTACATAGCAAGGCAAGCAATCAGTGAACCTGGTGTATCGCTATACGCAGACGTGAGTGAAATGCATGTTCTAATAGATATGTATATTTTATGCCGCATTGTACCTGTGTGGTAGTGTGTGTATGCCATCGTCCTGTATCAGCCGCTTGTAATCCGTCCATGTCAGGGACAATTTATTTACACATTCTGAAAATAATTCGTGTTTGTGTGATCGTATAGTGCGGACATTAACTCGCATCCTAGAGTTCTGCTCCAGATCAGAAAGCAAATCTTGGAATATTATTGGATTTTTTACTACATACTTATACGGGCGATTTTACCCCCGCATATTTACATGTACTCTTTTGCCCAAAGCCCTAGAAATTCTGTCATTATGACCCTCACGCACTCTTCCTTGAACTTGCCGACAACTCTCTTGTTTGTGTCCAAATAGCAAGGGTGTACGGTGGTCTAGGTGCTGGTGTCAAATTGGTTTTTAAATTGGTGATCGATGGCCAAATCTTGATAAAAGTCTGGGGTTCGAATCTGCAACAGGGACGTGTCAGTGTCGGTATACAAGAGTTAAAGGCCATGTCTGTACCGGGTATTCATCACATCATAATGGAAATCACGTATTAAAGGTTTCTATAACTCGAAGACAGTGAACCCAGCATACATAGGATTATCAAAGAGAATGAATTCGTACTGTAGATGGAGGAGGGGAAGAGTTTCATCATAAATTGTTTGGTCTAAGATTGATGGTGTTGCCACCATCTTAACGTCGCTATTCTCAACACACTAGCTCCATGTTATGTCGTTTTCTTTTATATTCCATAGGTTTTTCGAATGTTGCATTATTCGCCAATTAAAAGAATTATTTTTCGAAATCGTTCTGAGCAGCGTGACATTTTGTGGTGTTGAGCTCAATGTAGGGTTTTAGCCAGGGACTCAGTTCGAATTCAAGTACACAATGTACTTTGGCAAGTTTCAATGTTCGAGAGCCTACTTTAGGTTGCTGTAGTGGGCGATGTAATTTTTCTTATTTTCGAATATTATTATTGATTTCGCATATTTGGAGCATGGAGGACACTGGTTAATGGGAAGAAACGGCAAATCACGATGTTCCTCGTGCAGGGTCGCGGGGACTCGACATCCACCTATAAGACGAAACCCGTCGCCCCATCGTCAGACACGGACATTACGTCGATATTGGTTTCGACCCACCTAAAGATGCGTACTGACAATGGTAGTGACATGTCCCAGCCGTAAAAGTATTCTGAGTCGAGGTATTGCAAAAAATATGGTGGGCTTTCTGGGGTCGTAAGTTTCTGGCGCATAGGTGTCATTTGCTACCACATGACGTTAGACGCAATTGGTCACTCCACCGCGAATTTCATTTTTTACAAACATGTGCATGTCATAGTTCATAAGAAGTTCGAGCTCGACCCCTGTCATATGTAACATAGCATCGAAAGTGAACCATGAGGCGCTGATGTAGAGTACACAATCGAGCTTGTATGTTGACATACACAAATGTCTAATGTTTTAAATACGTCCGATAGAATTAGCACGCTCGTCTTCAAATACAATTCTGAATATTGCTTAAGACTGCTACAGCTAAACTCTTGCCATTCTGTCTGGACATGAACGTATTCGTCGTTGCTGATTCCCCAGTCTGTCAGCTTGTTAAAGAAAGCTTCTTTAGGGGGAAGCTGCGACTTGTTCAGCTTCTACCACGAGTCGACATAATTGTATGGAAAAACACCTTCGCGTGTCGCGAACGGTAGTGGATTGGGGGTGAAGAATTCGGCAGTGTTGTGCAATTATTTTGAAGGTGGTAGGTACTCGGCCAGGGATGCTAGACTGTAAGCTATGAAACTAAGTGTTTCGACAAACTGTATAGAGAAACGTTCGCCTTACTGTTTTGAAAACATAACCATCTTCACGCTCGTGCGCGGAATAATGAATATGTCTTTTGTATCGTAGCCTAGATGTTCTCGTCGTAGCTGAGGTTATGGAACAATACGGGCAGGTTTTTTAAGGCAGTGGAGCAGCGAATTGCAGCAGGTGCATGCAGGTCCTATGTAGCGCCCGGTGAAGTGGTTGTGGTCCTGCATTTTATAATTTCCTTGGGTGAACATCCATTCCCAGCAAACAGCATTTCGTCGCTTGTGAGTAGCTGGCATGTTTGGCTGGTGTGAGCGGTATTATTTGATTAGATGTAGCATCAATATCTTATCCAGATACTGCTCTCCCGTCAGTGTGGAATTTCGCGACAGGTCATGGTAGAAAGGGAAGCAGCGCTTTCAAATGTGTATTTTACCATGGTGGGCAGTCAACTGCGACCTCACCAAACACTCGTTATTCTTTATGTAGCAACAGTGGGCGTTCCATCGTCGGTGGTGAGGAGAAGGATGTCGATATGTTAGCCATTTTCTTATTTGGCTACACGCACTGGATACATTTTCTGATTCTCATCTAGGGTTGTCGAGACACTACGACCAGCTCTCTGGACCGCTGGCGAGCGGAGCAGGTGGCGTTGGCAGATACCATTAGAAACCCTCTCTCACCCTTATCCCTTCCCCAAAGCGCATTTCTGTCCAGCTCGGGGCTACCTACCCTCCGCCACCAAGCCCGCACGCTGCCGGGGTGAATCACCTATAGAATTTGTCACAAAATCCGTTGAAAAATATTTCTCTACTTCGCAAGACCCAACTGTCCGATCATTAGCTGCCAGCGAATATAAATTTAACAATTCCCACTGAAAAATTATTTCCTCAACATTAACAATTAAGGCTGAAATGTCATTAATCCGCAAACTTACAAGAAAATATTTCGATAAGTAAATAAATCAATTTTACGCGTTTCCAAGACTTTTTATATGTAATTTGCGTTGCAAATATTCAAAGAACACTGTTTTCAAACACCTATAGTTGAATTTAATAAAAATACATGTTCGCGATACATAAGTCAAAAGTTTTAACAAACACTATGGAAAACATACATTAAAAACGTGCATACATATTCAAACTGTCAAATATTTGTGTGCAGATTTCTCTATGAGACCAAATGTTAGTTATATTTGCTATAACTAAAGTGCCATGCACATGAAAAGAAAGTATGATTTTATTTTGTGCCCATCATAGATTGTCGGTTACACATTCGTATTTATAATAAAATGTGTATAAGTGGATAAATATAAAGCTATTTTTTTTAAACATTATACAATCTCATGGAGTTTTATCCTTGTATGTTAAAAATTGATGTGCTCCATGTTCAATGTAAATAATAATAATATGAATAGTAAGTAATATTGAAATTTGACTTTCCTGTCATGGATTTAAATTAATAAATCTCAAGTGAATGGTGTTAGAGTTAAATTCATAAACATGTTTCTCTCTCACGAACATAGAAGCAAGCTAAGAGCCGTCTCTAAGCAAGAAACTTGTATCTTTCGCACAAGGCAACAGACACCCCGCTAGCTGCTACCTGCGGCTAAAGTCTTTTGAAGGAGGAAACTTGAACCATTTGCCATCACTGCCATTGAGAAAACTTTCACACTTACAAATATTTTTCCGAAGTTGGCTGCAGTAATATAAAATTTTATTCTTAAAAAGAACTTCATAAACAACCAAGTTTTAAACGTAATATAAAAGAATTTCTTTGTAGTGTTGAAACTATCACTTAATCATACACAAATACTCTATCATTCCAAATACTTCATCATTCACATTCATACAAAGTTAAATAGTTTAAACAAATAACAAGTTATACAATTCAAATTTACAGTGAAATATTATTATTTAAAAAAATAAATTACTAAAGCATACAGAAACATAAGAAAATATTTTCAAACATTCTTACTGATTTATAAAAACTGACAGATCATTACCAATCATTCAAAAATACTTATAAAATTACTTACAAAAACAAACATTCGTAGACATCATTTATAAAACACTTCTTAAAACATTGTTTACATTTTTTTAAATTAGTTATTTGCAAGATTTCTCATTAAAATGTATCTAAATATCCATAAAATCACTTACAAAACAAATACTTTATACAAACATTACATCTCAAATCATCTTCCATCTGAAATAATTTTTGAAAATATTACAATTATTTTATCCTGAAAACCTTACATTTCACATCATGTTATGTGTGAAAATATTCTTCTGAAATCATTACATTATATTATGTTTGAAATCATTACATAATTTTACATTTGAGATCATTCTTCTGAAACCATTAAATGACACATCTTACAATTGAAATCATTTTATGAAAACACTAAAATAATTTTATCCTGAAAACATTACATCTCACACCATATTACATATCACACCTTATAATATCTGAAAAACATTAAAATTTTAAACTTCAAATAATTTTACGTCTGAAAAGCTTTAAACTTTACACCATCGTACATCTGAAATCATTTTACGAAAACATTAAAATTATTTTATCCTAAAAACATTACATCTCACACCATAATAGGTCACACACCATATAACATCTGCAAAACATTAAGAATTTAAACCTCACAAGTTATGTCTGAAATACTTTAAACTTTACACCAAATTACATCTGAAATAATTTTATGAAAGCATTAAAATTACATTGTCCTGAAAACATTACATCTCAAATCATGTTATGTCTGAAAACATTCTTCTGAAATGATTACATCATTTTATATTTGAAATCATTCTTCTGGAATCATTACATGACACATCATCTTACATTTGAAATCATTTTATGAAAACATTAAAATTATTGTATCCTGAAAACAAAACAACTCATACCATATTATGTCTGAAAAACACTAAGAACTTTAAACCTCGCATCATGTTATGTCTGAAAAAAACATTTAAAAACTTTACCCAATGTTGCATCTGAAAACATCCAATGAAAACATTAAAATTATTTTATCATGAAAACATTACATCTCAAACCGTGTTACGTCTGAAAAACATTAAAAACATTCAAATGTAATGGAAAACACTAACACATTCACTACAATTATCCCTTAGACACACGGTTTAAACTTAATATACATCTCTTTGGAGGAGTAACATGTGATGCAGGGGATATAGGTGACAGAACAGGGTTATATCGTATTTGCTAGGGTGTAAGCAAGAACAAAGGAGGAGGCGGGATAACTTGATACCATTGTGGTGATTCTGGAGATATGAGATTGGGTGATGTTTTGAGGTAGTGATGGAAAAAAATTAATCTAAAAACTCCTCACATTATTTATACTGGTTATTGTTAAATCTAAAGGCTTAAAACAACAACACCTTTCCTGCCTATGTAAGCATCGCTCACCTGATTTTGTCAGCGTAACATCGACAAGGATGATGTTGAGGCTGTTGGAGGGGGTATCGAAACTGCTGGAGACAGTATCGCAACTGCTGGAGGCAGTGATGCTGTTCGAGGTGGCGTAGAGACTGCTGGAGGCGGTGGGCAGAGAGACTGCTGCAGGTGGCAAGGCTGCCGGAGGTGGTAAAATTACTGGAGGCTGCAGTGTCAAAATCACCATAAGCTGCGCTGCTGGAGGTGTCGGCGATTTAAGCAACATAAGTAAAGGCATGAAAGACATCGAAGTTTTTATAGGAGCTGGCGAACCTTCCTCCAAAGAATCCAATTATTCCAATATTATTGGGTCCAGAGTGTGCATATTGCGGTTAAAAATATTACAATCGAACTCTTATATTTCCCTCTCAAGGACTTGACTTGACATTCCCACAAACAAATCTTCGTAGAAACTCGCCATCGCAATGTATACCACACTCAAGAACTATTGGAAACATTGGAAGGGGGCATAGAGGTTAGACCTCTATTTATAAGAAAGTTAAAGATTTCAAATTTTCGGGGAAACAGTCAGGAAGCAGCACTCATCCCCTCCCTCCAGCCAGAAAGTCAAACACCCCTTCCCTCTCCGCATCATCGACTTTCAAACAACATCAACCCCTCACCCCAACCTCTGAGACAAACCTCTCTACAAACTTTCCTCCCTACAAAATGGAAACTAAGTTGTTTCCATAATAATTAAATTAATTAATAATTGAGTAAACTCTGGTTCATTATCAATAGATAAATAAAACAATCTTAACAAGGGTGTTAGAGACCAACACAGCCAATTAAGATGTTATATATTTTTTATATATTGTGGATTTACAGAAAAAAAAGTAGTATAATCCATATAAAACATGTTATTAATATGACTATAAAAATATTTCATGGTTTGCAATACTACACCTTTATGGATTTCTAAGAATAGTTATCCATTTTTAAAGGAAACCATGTTATTAATTATTTCTGAAAAGTTTCAATTACTTACTCTTTAAGGACATGATCTCTTACGTTTCATAATATCGAGACATCACCCCCAATATATCTGTAAACCTTAAATTAACATAAAATTATCTTTACTTTCCATATTCCTTAATGAATTGAAGAAATGTGTAATGTGTTACAAACTAATTTAAGGTAACATGTTCCCATTTATCTTAATCATATTAACACTAAATATGTACTAATATTGTCTAGTAATGAATATGATCATGTTTTCACTATGGTGAAAATAGTATTCGTTTTTGAAAAAGCTTGTCTACTGATTTTTCGGTAATCTATAATAGGTATTAAGTCTTTCTGGATCATTACTACTAAAAAGATGAGAAATAAACACAAAATGATAGAATATATTACATTTTTTTTGTTAAGGTTGGTGTGTTGAATGAATCCTCTTTAAAATACAATAGTACATTTTCAAATAAGTCTGGGTATGATTTAAATTGTGTAAAGGTAAAACTTTGTGGATTTAATTGTCTGTGTTTTCTATCGTATTACATTATAGTAGGTTTAGGATTGTTAAGACTTTTTTTGAGGCTGGAAAGTGTTTCCATGTTTAATTAATTAGAAAAATACATTGGTAGGACTGCTTGCACTTGAGTGTTTGCGATCAGGTAGGAAGATGTTTTCGCCGTAGTATGGTCAATGGTTAAGTCATTAACCTGAGTACTAGCAGGGTGGTACGTGGCCTTTGCCTGCCTGAATTCATCACGAAAAGCTATACGAGAGGTGTCTCCAGGGTATTGTGAAGTTGCAGTGTTTCCAGAGAGGGTCGTGTCGGACTCAAGCTTACACACTTTGAGAACTTGGATTTTGTGGTTGGTAACCCTGGAAAGTCGTTAAAGTGAAACCTGCATATCTTGTGACTCCGAACAAGGATTGGTAGCACTGATAGGGTCGTAGAACTCCATGTATAACAGTTTTTACAAATCTAGAGGAATTTGTCATGAGTGTAAAATTTACCAATTCGAACCGAATATAAATTATTTAATTAATGTTTCATTGGAAATATTATTCGCTAATTATTTATGTTAAAACATCTTTAAAAAAATTGAGCACATCTGTCTTTTCATTGCACTGCTCGTTCTTGTTAATAAACATAGTTTGTCTAGACAGAAACCAAAAATACTTTACAACACCATTAGTGTTGAGACATTTTTATTATCAAGATAATATTATTATTATTCCTTTTGTACAAAAACAAATTCATTTCACAGTTTTAATGGGGAGTGGTAAATAAATGTACAAATCATTAAATTTTACAAGATATTTTATTGACAAACTATTTCAAAATATATACACCATTTAACAACTAATTACAGGTTCTTTCACAAATACCAAATGATTTTTAATACAAGTTTTTTCATAATGCAAACAACTAAGTACAGGATGTTACAAGTATAGGGTGTTTGTCAGCATGGAAAACATTAGGAACCTACAGACTATTGGTTAGAAAATATATATACAGCTGTAATGTCACAAAGATATTAAAACAATTTCTTTCTAACTTGTTTACTCTATCATGCAAATAGCTTGCTAATATTTAATTGACACTTCAATTTCTGTGTGCACGAGCATATGATTTCGTTTTCTTGATCCATTTTTACGAAATAGTGCTTTACATAAAACAAAGTAAGTTTTATACCACATTTCACTCGATAGGCCATAATGTTCTCTCATCCCAAATAGTGCCATATTACTCGTAAAACATCCACTGGTGACTCAGGAGGAGAATCATCGACTTGACCACAGTCAGTCATCAATGATCAAGTTAGCATAATTTAGAGTTTTCCTCTGCAGAGAATAACGATTTATATTCATATGTTTTATGTTCTTGTTTGAACAATGGACAATGGCATTTTTTAAAATATCACTTTCCCATTCCACACACTTTCTAAAATGTGTTTTTGCTCGACTCCACATATGAATATTTCACAATTATTTAAGTATTTCTTGCAAATGTCTTCAATATTCTCATACTGCATACAGCCACTCTCCCAAGTTAAACTGTGGTGGTGTTTGGTAACCCATCTATTTGTTCTCTTATATTTACAACTTAGAAATTTCCAGTCGAATGGCGATTTGAAGCTGAATACCATTGTGTATTCTTCTGTATATGTAATAACCAATTCTGTAATAATAAATTTTTCTGGGGATTGAAATCCTTGCACATTGCAAAACATCTCGTTGGAATTGTGGTTCATCATCTACAGACACAAGTCATTATATTCACCTGCTTGGCTCTTACATTATAGCTAGCCAATCTATAATGAATTATCAGAGCATAAGCTTGCATATTTTCTGGAATGGGTGTATGTGCAATATTATTTCAATTTGTGAATCAATTTCATTATTACTGATGGCATCATTTTGGTTGCTTACATCGGATACAAATAATGCTCCTCTAGTTTTAAATGCTTCAGGTTCTAGTATATGTGAATTGATTTTGTTATATGTTGCTTGAAACTTTGAGTTTGTAGCATAGCAAATAAGGAATTCCCCATTACCGAAGTATATATTAAAATCAGCATAGGTATAAGCTTGGCTGTTTAGATACAGCTTTATAATTTTATATCACAATTATCGAATTGTGATCTATCTTTTTTAAAATTATTTTGCTGGTTTATTTGAAAATAAATGACAACATATCTTGACTTTTCGGACAAAAACTTGATTTCACACTCCACACGACTTTTTGTGATGTTGATATTGTTGGAAAAGTCTACAGACCCCACAATATGGAAGTAATGTGTAAATTCTTCCTTTTTTCTATATTTTTTAAAACTTTACACATTCACGATTGTTAACTTCAATATGTGGCATCAACCATTGGACACTGCTTAATTCAAATGTTACACCATCCTCATTATTGTCTGTATCATATATGGTGCTCAAATGCATATTATCAAAGAGAATAATTAATTCTTGTTTATAATTTAATACTATGTGTTTATAGCCTTAAGTGGAGCCAAGTAGCGTACTATATCGTATAACTTCATATTTTCTGCATGGGTTTATTTGTAGTGAATATTCACTAGCATTCTTCCACCTAGCCATATGCCTTGTATAAAGATTGTTTACACTTTGCGAAAGATAGTTCTGAATAATGGAAGTAATTCCAACGTCTCGTGTTTTATAGATTTCAACACTATTGAGCAGATATGAAGTTCTATCGATTAAATTAAGTATTCTGTTTCTTACTATTTTTGTAGTTACTGGATTACTTGCATTGGCTCTCTTTTTAATTGTTCCTCTAATCCTTAAACTGGATTTCTATGGTAATGTGTAAATATCGTGATTTTGTATAGAAGTCCTTATTTCTGATGGAAATTTTACGGACCTGCTCGGAATGGGTCATGCATATGTATTTTTGTATTAGTGATTGCATCTTGATAGCTTATTGGTTCTTCAACATTAAATATGTCTTCCATTTCTATTAATTGTATATCCTAATCCCTTTAAAAGCATTTCGTTGCCCCATGTTAACTTCATGAGTAACTTATTTGAAGTGAGCATTTTATTGTTGTGTTTATGTCTTTTTAAAGTTACTTTCTTCGAAATATGTACCTCAGAAACATGGTTATTATAAGAAGCACCTGCTTTATGTATGTATTGACTATTATAGACAATACCCTTTATGATTGTAATGTGTAAGGAATGCAAGTGCTTAAATAGCTTCTTTTAAATGTAAATGTACAGCAATTTCTTCATCTATAAAACTAATAAGTTCGCCATCTTGATCGACAGTTGTAACAACTATTTCATCAACATGATTCACTATTACTGGAAGATATGTCAAAGTATTCTGCTTTTCAGTTATCTTACATCCTGGAACCACCACACATGTGAATTCATGTAATGTATTGTTTGGTTTTCCATTCAATATGAACTGTCTACAATATTAACATTCATATGGCATACATTAACCGGCATTGTATTAACCTGTTTTGATGATTCTTCCACTTCATTAACAGGATATGCTCTCCATTCACAACTTGCAATTGAATTGTCTTCGGTGTAGTCGATATCGATGTTACAATACATCGCACTAGTTAAAGTATTTAAATTTCCATATAATTGGAAATGTACAACTTAATGTAATGCTGCTTTATTGAACATTTCTAAATCATCTAACTCATAAGATCCTACTGATATCACAATCTTGTAGGTTATTTCACCAATGATAACCATAAATTATTGGTTGTGCATATCAATGTTTGGTATACTGTTGTAAGTAACAAATTCGGTTAGACCTCCAAAGCTGAGAAACATACAGCATGTATCTGTCACGAACTTCCAACTAATGTCAATGTAATTGGTATAGTACCAATATGTTTTGCTATTGCATTTACTTATATAAACTATTATAGCAAAAAATGTATACATAAATGACCACAATTGATTGTATTTGCTAATTGTTCCTTTTGTAATTGTATCTTAATTACATGTTTTTCAATTAATTACATATTTTAATTGGAGGATGTAAATCACCGAAACTGTCATAATGCAATAATTGATTTAGGTTTTTAATTAATGCAACCAAATGCATTCCTTCATTTTGTTTACAATCCAATAGTATTACATACATGAAGGTTTGGTTTCTTTGGTAAATCGTCTCTCATATTTACTCCTTGGAAATAGGGAATATCCAGTTTATTTTACAAATACAAGAATGTCTTTGTTTGTAAGTGCATGTTTTGGAAGACTATTTAGGACTTTCTGGGTTTTTCCCCACATTAGGAGATTTTTCTTCCTTGTCCGACTTTATATTGTTTAAGATACAATCCTTTACCAGTTGATTTAACTGCTCTACTGATTGCCGAAATGCCTCCAAGTAATGATCCAAGACCTGCTAATGCTGGAAAAATGAGAGGCAACATCCCTCCTTTCTTAGTGATTTGTTTTGTCTTGCATTTGATGCCCATACCTCTTTTCACTTTTGCTCGCATCAGTTTATCTACAACTCAAGCACCGAGTTTTTCACCTGTTGATATGGATGGATTTTTCCTTATATTTGCTGCTTTATTGCCTAGAATCGTATCTGCTATATGCCTTTGTTTCAAATTATTTGTTCGATCATAATCTATGTCATGCTCTTTACAAACATTATCCAAAGAGTTTATTCCTTGACCATTGTATGCCAAACATTTTGCAAGCTTAGTTCTGGGTCTACAATAATTATATCTTGGTAAATGCAATTTAAATGGTAATTTATTAATCAATGTATTCAATACACCACGTCCTGTTTTTGATATATTTAGTATGAGCCATTATTTTAAATGGAATGCAAACCTATATATCGAGATCCCGTTTTAAAAGGAGTATGGCATTAGTCAATATTTGGAAGCAAGTGTTTCATTTTGATTCTACTGGCAAGGTAGGTAAGTTTGTGTTACTGTACAAGGTACAATGTTTCATTTAGGATTTGAATTTACGATTTACTCTAAGTTAATTTTTTTGCCTCTCTGCACGTTGTGTAGTGACACCATCGCCACAATTAATGTTAAATAGTAATTACCCCTCCAAAACTAGGTGGTCGACGTGAGTAAGAGGAATTAAAAAGTTGCGTGCATGTGGTACTTTTACGCTCTACATGTCTGGGAAATTCTTTTTAAGAAAGTAATTATCATTTTGTTTGTGTGCCTGCTGGCTGGATTATTGATTCTAGCACTCTTTAAAGTATACATTGTAACATAGATATTTTACTGACATGAATATAAGTTATTATTCAAGGGATATTCAAGTTTGCATGTGTTACAAAATAATAGGTGTTCCTTAGTTGGTAATTACTGGGTGGCTGTGCCATCTTTGTTTTAATATACTGATGTAGCATTTTTGCAGTGTTTCTACTTACAGTTGTTCAATTTTTTACGTACTTTCATTCTATAGTTTTTACCTTCACATATACATATTTTACATAGTTCAGATAAGTATCTACATTTTACAAACATTAAAGACTTTTTACATGTTTTACACTTTGAATTACCTTGTGGTGTTAACATTTTCCGATGCCATATGACAATGTTTAACCTCATACCTAATATTACACATTAGTTGAAATTATTATCTAAAATTGTAACACAATATAATAGTTAATTACATACTTACAGATTTATGACTATTTATACATGATTCTTCTTCTCAATGATTTATATTACGTTTTTGCTTACGGCGTTAAGTCGTTGTAGTTAAACTTTTCACTAAAGTTCATGAAACATTGCATTTGCACTGTTAGTCTCTTTTTGTTGCAGTTATTTAGTATTTCACTGGTTACTTCTAACATTGAGGTGTGTTTTTGTTTTGCAGTATCATTTTTGTCGTTACAATGTAACATGTTAATTAACACTTTGTATTTGCCCTAAACATTTGCATGGTTACATAGGTTTTATATTTCCTTTACAACTTTAACATATATGTGATGCTTTTCTGCTACTGAATTAAATTTACTAACAGTATATTTAAATGGCAAATTTATGCTAACTTATTGCTAAAATTTTTAAATCATTTTATTAGTTCATTATTATAAACATGTTTTAATTGGCTGGGATGCTATAATTAACTTTTAGTATTTCTTATACCTAGGTATTGTTGGTTTGGTTATCTTTTAAAGATATATTTTGTTCCCTTAATTATCTTATTAGGGTTTTATCTTAACTTAGCACATATGACACTTTTGATATGTTTAGTTTATCTACACTATTATTTATACCCCTATTTGACTCATAATTTAGCAATATTGACTTGCTATTCATGAATTATTTTGCTGGACTAATGGCTTTGCGGCCTATATCTCATTTATTAAACATTATTTATTTGCCTCTCTATGGAAGCAGTTGCTTTCATTACACCATACTGAATTATGTTGATATTTGGGTTTTAAATTTATTATTTATGCAATTTGTTACTTTGATTTTGTAATGATTTTGATAACTCAATTCTTTTACTGAAATGGAGTGGTCCAGGTGGGTCCCATCTTACAAGTATTTCTTAAGTGCTTCCATTTTACACTTTGTTTTACTGTATATGTTCTAAATGCATTTGGCTAATGCCTTATTATTTTATTCACTTTACCCAATTCTTGCATCCGTTGGTACAGCTGCATCGGTCTTCTGGTTAGGGCTACCGTAATTTATTATGTATCTATGTTTCTGCAGCTATTTCTGCAATTTTATTCTCTTACCTTTACATGTTTATGTGGATGTGTTCTTCCTAGACAGAATGAAAGACAACTTTAGCAGTTTGACAGACAATGTGGCAATAATAAGCAAAAGTAGGCTTATAAGAGCCACTGAAATATAATCATACTGTGCTGGTTCCAGCTCCAAGAATAGTATGTTCTGCCCAAACTTACCATAACTGAAATTTGGCTTTAATTCTTGGTGCATTGGAACTTGTGTATGATTAAGTTGCCAATTGGTGTCAATGGCTGAGGTGATATTGTAAAAGTGTATTCCTGTACTAATTGTAAGTTGTTGCAAATCAAATGACCTTTGATTAAGCCAATGTAGTGGTACTACTGTCTGCTGGAGTGGCAGAATGGATGTGCGCACATCGCACAGGTGTATCGCATCAACTATTACCTGTTTGAGTGTTACAATTTGGCATCCACATGGGAGCTGCACTTTGACTGTACCTAGTTTATGGATGCTTATTTCTACATTGAGGGAGGTGTTTACACATTGGATTACAGTTCATTTGGGTGGGTTGGTGAATGCGTATTGATGCGAGAGAATGGGGTGAATTGAGAATGGAATGTCTTCAGTGCAGTGAAATTTACACTTAGGGAATAGGGCTTCTGTATTTGCAAGCATAATTGCGGCCTTGATGCATTTGGAATTGTCACTTGTCAGTGACTCTCTAGGGATGGCTATAATATCCAGGAGTGTGCAGTGGGGATGTGAAATGGCTTTGACAATTTTCCTTTTAGAATCGTTTGCCATGGTGGTCGATGGTGTGTGGATTTTGCATATTTGGTTGTTGAAATGATAGCGGACAGGAATGATGTTGTATATTTGCCATTGAGAGATAATACTGATTATTGAAATTGCAATTTTATTACTAGTTGCATTGTGGTAAATGTACACTCAGCCATCTTATGCGTATAATATTTAATTCTATCTTTTATGGGTATACTTAGTGTGAGGTTAAGTTTTTGTAATTCCCTGTCAAATTTTGTGAGAGCTTGTGTCAACTGAGTTTTATTTACAGCACTGTATGTATGTTTGTACAAGTTCTTCTAAAACATCATAATTTATTAAGTGCAAAATACTTGTGGAAAGTAGTGTGAATTCAAGTAACATGGTGTCAATTTTGCTTAGGGCATTTTGTTGTGTTATCATTACTTGTGACATGTTGTTGATTGTTTTCGCCAAGGAATTTACTTTATTTTCCACTTTATTTTCAATTTCATTAATGATTTTTAAAGTAATGTTTAGTGCCGTATTGATTGTGTGTATGTTGGTACACGTGACTGAATTTGGCTAACTAACTGTGCATTGTTGTTGAGTAGAGCTCTTAGGTGTTTGTTTGTCAAAACATTGCAACACCAACTGATGATGTCCCCCAGAAACTGTATTCCACACTTCCATCAGAACTGGGTACTCACTTCTTCGAGGTGTTCTCGGAGTAAACCTCGCTCCACTTCCTGCAGATATTCGTATAGAATTTTTCCTCTCTTACATCCCTTCGACATGCGGTGTGCGAATGTTATGTGTAGGGATTGGCCAAGACTGTTTGGAGTTGTAGGTGCTTGCAATGGTATTGTGTAGATAAATGGTAGTGTGTCCTTATAAATAAAATTAGTTTCCGCCATAGCCAATATGTTCCTGCATGAATGAAGAACGGGGCTGGCGTTGTGAACCCATCTGGTAGCAGTAACCACATTACTTCTGTGACCTTGAGCAGCGCCATCAGGAAGTGAAGTCCTCACTCCTTGCTGTGGGTGGGGCGACAATGACTGGCGTATGCGCTGGGCATGTCTCGCGCCGGCGTAGTATTGCCAACTGCATCTGATCTTGGGAACAGTGGCTCACTGCTGTTGTGGTGGCGCCACACAGAACATGAGGTTGGTGGCCCTGGCTCTCTCGTCTCCACGCTAGGGTAGTGTTGCAGTTCTGGCATGTCGTGCCGGCAGCTAGGATGTTTGGACAGACACCTTGCATTGTCAGGTCCTTGCTGCATCATACACGTGCTGATTCCAGCACACTGTCAGCATGTCCTTGTTGCATTGCAGGCTGGCTGCCTTGGCGATGTCCCACCACTCCCACAGTGTTACACATTACACCAATTTCTCATATATACAGTAACATATTTGATTTAAATTACAACACACTGATCCAAAATAACACATACTGTTTACCTTTACAACCAATACTTTGTTAGTGTCTGTAATCGGTTTTTGTGTATCGTGTGCAACAGAATCGAATTTGGGCATACCTGTTTAATTTAATTGTATTCTTATTGTTGAACCTCCTAATATATCCACAACCCTGAAGGGACCATAGTATCGATGTTTCAACACCTTTTGTCGACCTCTATTTCGTAACCATACATAGTCATTAATGCATAGTGTGCAGGGCCTCTGTGTTATATTAAATTGATGTTGTTGGTGTTGTTGTGCTTGTATAATGTTTACCTTTGCATTTTCACAGTCGTGAAGTAATTTTGCATACCAGTCGTCTGCTCTTTGCGAATATTGTTTGGCCACTACTTGTGCTGGTAATGCTGCCTCCACGTCATGAAGCAAGTAAAATGGAGTAAAGTTTGTTGTGTTTACACTTGTGTTATAATTAAATGTTATGAATTGTACATATCAATCGCAGTTTACTTGATCTCTGTTGGCACATGCCATCAATTGTTCCCCAATGATTCGGTTCGTTGCTTCAGCAAGCCCATTACAACCTGAATTGTTTGCTGTTGTGAGTTTTTATACCAAGATTCTTTAATAATTCACTTATAAGCTTGTTTTGAAAGCTAGTACCACGGTCAGTGAGATTTTGTTGTGGGTAACCAAATTGTAATACAACTTCTTTTATAAACTCTGCAGATGTAGCTGTCTATCGACTCGACAGGTTTTGCTACTACATATCGGCTTAATTACTCTGCCATGACTAGAATGTACTTGTTACCGCGTTTGGTCATAGGCAACGGACCTTTGGTATTAAGAGCCCATGTCTTAAGGAGTGATTGAGGTAGGATGGGAGTTAATTGTCCAGCAGGTTTTCTGTTTGGTGACTTGGTTTTTTGACATACCTGGAACTCACATATATAGTTTTCGATGTTGTTTTTCATATGGTCCCAATAGTATGCTTGTTTTATTTTTTATAGGGTTTTAAATGACCCGAAGGGCCCCCCTCCGATTATGGCATCATGGTGTGCCTGAATTATTTAATTTACAAATATACTTTCGGAACAAGTGTCAATTTCTTTATGCCTTGTGGCATGTTTACTTTAAGAAATATTTCACAGTTTGCTGCCATGCCATAGTGGCGACTTAGATGACAGTATTTGGTGTCAGCTAATTCGGGGTTTTCTAGTGCTTGTATTACCTTTTTGATGTGTGGGTCGTTCTCATATTTCCCTACAAAGGGAGTTGTGTTTGTAGTAACTGGGTACAGGTGTAGTGTTGTATCGTCATCATTTTTTTTTTACATATTCTTGATAATGGTTGTATGAGGGGATGAAATGTGGTTTTCCATTTTTGTTTAATATTATGATGGTACAATTTAATAGAGGATCAATAGTGTGCAATTCGATTTTGTTTGTCATGTTTTCCATAATCACTTGAATGTTAACATGGCACAAGGTTGTGAGTATCTTACAAATAGCATGTATTGGGGATATTTTCTCCTCCACTATGACCTATGCTACTTTAGTTTTATCTTGTGATTGGAATTCATCCCTGAAAAATTGTTTAATGTCTGGCTAGTTATTTATCGTGCATTTTGTGATTCCTGTATTAATTTCGGTCTCTTTATTTGGATCTTGTAATATACTTTCGGCCATAGCTTTGTATAATGAGTTACAATTTGACATTTCTTTCTTAACTGTGTATATGGTTTTGTTTAGTGTCATTCTTTGTGTTGGTGTGTCGGTTTCTGTTAGGCGGCTTAGTGCATCTGGAAGTGTGTTGAGCTTGCCTTTAACTATGTGTGTTTCAAAATCGTATTCACTCAATACTATGGCCATCTTTTGTATTCTAATGTTGTGTTCTGCCATGATGCATAGGTACCTTAGGCTCGCGTGGTCCATTTTATAAATAAAGTGTCTTCCATATAAATACTGTCTAAAATGACTACATAAATATCTTATTGCGCCTAGCTCTTTTTCTGTAACATTCCATCATTTTTCATTTAATGATAGCTTTTTAGGTGCGAGCATGATAATGCTATGCTGCTTTGTATTCACATCTTCCTGTATTTGAACTCTGCCCACTGCATCGTTGATTGCATCACATACTAGTATTATCTTTTTACCGTGGTCAAACCTCTGCAGAGTACAGATGCTTCTAGTATTGCTTTCTTTAACTCAGTGAATGCTTTTTGTTGTGGCTCCTCCCATTTGTATGTGATGTTCCATTTATTTAACTCTATTAATGGTTGTGCTATGGCTGCATAATTCCTTATATACCTGTATAAATGGGTTGTCATTCCTAGGAATGTTCGCAATTGTTTGACTACTGTAGGAGCTGTCATGCATTCTATTGCGCTAATTTTATCTGGGTTGGCAGTTATACTTGTGGCATTATTATATGGCCCAGTACCCTAACTGTTTACTCAGCAAAAGTGCATTTATTGGTATTTACTTTTACATTGTACAGTTTCAGGTGTCCAAAGACTTATTCAATGTTAGCTAAGTACTCTTCGAACGAGTTGCCTAAAATAAATATATTATCGAGATATGTTATAGCTACTGTCAATCTTATTGGGAGCATACTCATTTATTTATATACATCTGGAATTACTGGGGGGAGGTTGAAAGGCCCATTAGCATTCTTTTATATTGAAGTAAACCTACTACATCGATTGTAAATGCTAACTTGTGTCTGTCTTACCTTCTTATTGTTGTACTATAAAATCCCGAAACAGATCTAGACTTTTTATATATTGGGAATTTTATAGTGTGCTCAGAATGTCTTCTGTGCATGGTAACAGGAATTGTACTCTGGTTAAATATTGATTTAGTTTTCTGAAGTCCATTAAAAATCTCAAGCCTCTGCTTTTCTTTACAACTACCAAACTCGGCACGGAATATGGTGTCAGCTTCTTCTATCATCCCGGCCTGCACCATGTCTTTGATTTGTATGAGTAATTCATCACGAATTTTCGGGCTTATTATGTATGGTCTTGTTATGTAGGCTTATCTGCATTTAATTCTAACTTTATTTTAAAGTCCTTAGGTTCGGTTAGCTCTAAAATCGAGTTTGCATACCTATATTTGTATTTTTTTTATAATGCTAGTAATTGCCTCTGTTTGCTGGTCTGTTATATTTTTATTGATATGTAGTAGCTTTGGTTTGTCTGCTTCTAAAACATATAGGGCACTAACAGAGTGTTCTATTGACATGGTGTTTTATTGTGGTGACATATAATTGTAGACAGGAATTTGTGTTGTTTTTTCTGTTTTGTGCACATTTACGAACATTATATATTTTTTTAAAATTGGCACATCATATTTCTTGATAAAATCTACATATCATATATATAATATGTTGTTGTAGATTATCAACAACCAAAAATGTTTGAGTGTGTGTGTTTCCTAAGATATTTATATTAAGAGTGGTTTCAAATTTGGGTGATGTTAGAATAGACATAACTCCGACTAGAGTGATTTGTTTTTTTAAAGGTTGGAGCTTCTGTGTTGTTATGACTGTACTTGCTATACTACTACATGAGCATCCCGTGTCGAATAACACATAAAATATATTTCCTTTAATGTTGACATACACTTGTGGTGTCGCAGTCTGGAATTTAGTTTGTTGATTGTCTGTTTGTATTTCCAGGCTGGTGTATTTATCTGGGTTACCTTGACATGCAGGTTACTCAGTAGATTTTGCAACATTGACTCATAATTGCATGCCTGGCTTGGTGTGTTATCATAACGGGTGGTTGGAGCTATGGTGTTGTTTCCTGTTTTTTGTAATATGTAAATATTTTGTGGTGTCATATTAAATTTGTTTTTAAATCGCTTGAAGCAGTCACCTATATCTGTTCTGAATTTAAAATTCTGTTTGAGAAATAGTTTACAATGCCTAGCCTTGTGTCCAGCATAGAAACAAAGAGCACACATGTCGTGAATGAGGCTCTTTGGACCGGCAATTTTCTGCATGTCCTTGATGCACATGTGGTGTTTGACAACATTGCATGGTCTGTCACGAGTCTGCTGCAATGTGGCAGTGTTGTCCTTGTGCATGTGGGTGGGAATTTTGATGCACTAGTGTGTATCAACTTGGACCAGCCGCACTCACGTAATTTGCTGTGTTGGTTGTTTATGCGACCTCGTTGTGATTTTCCTGGTTGTCTTGGGCACACACTTTGTATGTTGTGTTATGTTCTTCTTTAGTGTTACTGAGTTGTTTGACCTTGCCTCTACTGTGGGTTTAATTTCCTTATTCTGGTATATATATAAATAAATAAATAAATATATATATATATATATATATATATATAGGTGTTTAATTTTGAATTGCTATGTTGCTATATGCATTAAATTTTGTAATTGCTGCAAATATGTTCTATTAAGCACTACTTTATTAAAAATGTCCCTGCACACATTCTGAACCCTAGTGTATTTTTTTTTGGGGCTATGCACCTTACCTCCTCATTGGAGATTTATGACAAGTTATTTCTTGACTGTATTTTATTATAGAAGCACCATTGTGTGTTTTGTTGGTAGCTGTTGTAACATTGTTTGATGAATTTGTTGTCCTAGGTGTTGTTATTACTGAAGGCTTGTCGCCGGTAACATGGTCTCCCCCTGTAGTTTGTTTGGTATCTGCAATATTGTGTTGGATTTCTGTATCCTTTGGGAATTATGATAACTGGTATGTTGTTTCATGGGTAAGTTTGTCTTCTGTTATAGTAATTGAATGACCACATCATTGTATTTGTTGGCCTCTTTGTGTTTAATTTTGTGGTGCTTTGCTTTGCTGTGGTTGTTCCATGTTTATGTCCTGGTTAGTGTTGTTAGTTCATTCTGTTTCTTGTAAAAATGTTCTTTGTTTATCCCTTTCATCTAGTGCTCTTTCTATGTCTGACGTTTCTAGTGTTACACACTTGAATAGCTTAGCAAGTGAAGACTGCTTACTGTTATGTCCTTTTTCCATATGTGATAAGTGTTTTATGCTACTGCAGCCACTCAATTTGTGTACTTATTACTAGAAGAACGTGAAATATAAAGCTCTCCTAAAGACACACACACAATTGGAGAGATTTGCTCACAGGGAAACAGAGTGTCCCACATGCATTACTAAGCTTTGACATGCATTATCATTACAAGAGAAGCAATTTCAAGCAGTCTACATATGGGGGTTTGGCTAGTGAATTTAGGCAGTATGGCTGGCAATGTTTGCTTCTATTTTTCGCTGAATCATGCACATGGCATACTGACCTAACACAATGATGCCTGCTGTGCACTTGCTTTGACCACAGGAGCTGACAGCTGTTACATGCTGGTGCCAATATGCTGCTGATATTCTCTCAATTTTTTGTTGGCTATTCCTACAACAATGCAATTCTGGATTCTATGCCCTTTTAATTTTAATGACTTTTTTGCTGTATATGTTGCAGTTATGTGAATCGCTGCCACATTTATTTCACCTACTTGAATTATGCACATGTATAATTTTCGCCTACATGCGAGGTGGATTGTCCTGTTTGGCAAAAAGAGGCGAGAAAAGAGCACACCTCCAGCAGTATAGCAGCCTATCCTTATTTCCTTATAATAAACTCTAGAATTATACTCACTGCAATCAATACTCTTTAGCGATTCTCTCACAATACTGTTAGTGTTCAAGGGGATAATATTAATCGAGTTACATTTTATATACTCTAGAGTCAGTGGGTCAGGCAGTTCATATCGTCATAACAGTTTGCTTTCTCAGAGTCTATATAGTGTTGAACCTCAAGTGTTTGCTATAATTTGGTGTCTATCGACATGGCAACATATGGTTCCTGGGAGATTCTGTAATTAGGTTTTTGTCTGAGAATATAATTCAGGTTGGTGATTATATAACTGATTAGAGTGAAGGATTGTTTGAATTATTATTTAAAAACATTCCAAATGTATACTCCAACACCAATTTGGAAAAATATAAAGATTCTGTTCATCATACAATTGCAAAGGTTTGTTTAGGAAATGAATACCACCCAAAACTACTTTTTTTTAACTATATTGCTGGAAGTGGTATATATAAATATGAAGTGGGCGATTGGTTTTCTCCTGTTTATTGGAACAACCCTAATGAATTGGTGAACATATTAAAAACTTCTGATTGCTTCGAGAGAGTCTGGGAATGATTCACATACAAACAAAATTTTTCCATTATTGAAGAGTTGATCGAAGCAGGTTATATTACTAATGAAGTTCAGTAAGATTTCTCAAGAACTTCCCTGCAATGATAATGTTTTCCAGAAGAAGAGTTATTACTTATGGTTTAAAAGATTTTTTTTCATGTTGATTTGTGTGAAATGACATTGCTTTTGAAATGCAACAAGGGATACAAGTATATTTTAACCATATTAGACATTTATTCAAAATATGGTTGGGGTACACCTGTGAAGAACATGAGTGGGAAATAGGTTAGCAATGCAATGAAAATAATTTTGCAAAAAAGAACACGAAATTTTGCTCCAAACTGGAGTTTTTCAGGAACACTCCAGAAACTAATGTCTGAATATGGAATTAGTCATTACATAATGTATTCCGAACTTAAAGCAAGTGTTGCAGACAGATTCAACTAATCGATAAAACTGTTAATATACAAAATTTCACATCGAAGGGGACTTACAATTGGGTAAACATTTTGCCTGCAATATTTAAATTTTATAATTTATGATAGCATCTAACTATCGAGATAGCTCCTGAAAAAGTAACAGTTATTATATTGATAAAAATAGTATATAATAATGTTAAATTATTCGATGAGAGAAAGCAAAAGTTTAAAGTTGGCCAATATGTATGGATATCTAAGCTAAAAGTGGTCTTTGAGAAAAAATATACTTTTAACTGGTCTTATGAAATATTAAAAATAATTTCAATGCGACAGTTTTCTCCTAGAGTATATTTCCTCGAAACCTATGATGAAGAACCATTTAAATGCAGATATTATAAACACAAAATGAAGAAAGTTACTTCTGTAAATGAATATTTAGTTGATAAAATCATTAAAAGGAAAAATACAGGTCCTTGGTTCGATGAAGAGGTTTCTCAAAATCCCATGATTCATGGGTGGATCTTAAAAGATTGTATTGCAATGTTTTGTAAATTTATGTTAATCAATAAAACATTAGAATATAAATTATCTGTTTATCCATTTAATAAACCTAACAATATTTATTGGGATTACATGTATAATTATTGTGTATATAGTTTATTATACTTATTGTTATTCATTCTGCTTGTTTGATTGGATTACTGTTTCATTGGATTAGGATTAGAGTGGTAATCCATTATGTTTATTAGCTTCTAATATTATATTTATTTGCAAATTGGATAATGTTTCCCGGAATTGTTTCTGTTTAATAACATATCTAATGTGATTATTCATGTTTAGGAGATAGTTGTATACTTTTCTGAAGTGATTTATTTCTTAAGTTATATTTGCCAGGGAGATGCCTTTTGCAGCCAAGGCATAACATTTGGCATTGGTAAAACTTGAGTGTGAATTCCTTTTCTGAAATTTCATCTGCAATTTTTATAAAGAGGTTTGGTTTTTTGTATGCTATGTGAGACTTGGTGGGCTTCGACGGATGGTGTGTTAAAATACTTTTATCATGATAGGGAAACTTATTTGCATCAATGAACTGTGTTTCTAGATATGTCATTTGTGTGAAGAAGTGCTATTCTGCAAAGACATTAATGTGCATTTATTATTTTTTTAAATAATCCATGCATTTTTCATTCAGCAAGGATTTGTACATTTTATTAATTTTGTGACAAATTATATGCGATTTTTCGGGAAAACTGTGAAATTTTGTATATAAACTAACCTACACGATGATAAAGTGTTGCACTTTTTTGTCTACCATGCCATGTGAGCCTCGCTAGGCTTCAACTGAAGTTGTATTAAAAATAATTTATTTTATTGCTTGGAAATGGGTAAGTTTTTTCGTGGTAAATATTTATTTCATTTATTTGTATGTATTTTAAATTTAATTTGAAATATTTTGTGTTTTAAGTGAAATTGTTTTGGGAGTTCCTCATATTTCGTTTGGCATGTATTAAATTAGTAGGGAAATAGTTCTTGGCTTCATTGTAGGGTACATTGTTATTGTGTTGTAGGAATAGTTATTTATTCTGTCATAAATTATATTGCTAGCGAAATGGTTTTTTGTTTGGCTTTGTTGCTTGCTTTCTTTATAACACCATGATAGTTGGGCTGGCCATTCGCATAGAAATAGCTTCTGTTGTTCTTTTGTGATTCCTTAGTATTTCAAGCAATGATATTATCTTAAATAATCTACTTGTAGGGAAATATTTATTCTTATTTTTTTAATGTTTGTTGTTTCAATCATTCAACTAGTACGTTAATCGGAAACAAAATTTTTATCAATTTGTAAAGTGTTAAAATAATGATTTTTATAAATAGTTTCTTTTGTGCTAGTCGAGGAGTCATGTAGTTTCATTTCTTTAATTAACATTAGTAAAATACCATTGTGTAATTGGGTATTTATCATATTCAGGCCTCTTTTAGTTTAATTGATTTTCAATAAAATATTTATTCTTTCATAGCTATTTCCTAATCATTTTCAATAAAATACATCGTTATTTTCATTTTCGGAGCTTAATATCTTCTGTTTGTCGACGAGTTACATGCAAGTCTCTGTTGTTTGTCATAAATTATATTCCTACCATACAGTACGTGTTAGTAAACTGACATTGTGGATTTCAGAATATTATTCAATAAAATACTTCGTTATTTCCATTTATAACACATTTCTGACTTTCTGCATATGTATAACGCAGTTGATATTCAGACGCCGGCCGAATCAGACGTGTCTATCCCTCAGTTAATATACTAAGAAAAGTCATTTGTCACCTGAATTTCATTAATTTGTAATTCAATATGTCGCCTTATATTACATATTTTCTAGTAATTTTATTTTACAGAAATACTACGTTTCATTATTTTAAAATACACTTTTCCGAACTCTACCATAATCTCAGTCGATATTCAGATATCACTCCACATATCTTATTCCTCAGTCACCTGCCAGACAGGAAGGAACTCCTAAGACCAGCTCACCTCCTCATTACACCTCCAGACATCCAAGGGCGAGGACCTGCCATGCTGCTCCCCAAAATATAAAAAAGAAAGACACTTAGCACACTCTTGCACCAAACTACATACTTATTATTTCACACAAAATTTAAAAATATATTTTGATTCATTAATTAAATTAAATTAATTCGATAAATTAATCAAATTTAATCAGATTAAGATAGTAGACAAAAGAGTTTGATCGGCTTAACGATTAATCCTATCAATCAATTTGATATCACGTTGATAATCCGATTAATCAAAAGTGGCCTGAAACCCTCATGTCCCTACTACTAATAACTAAAGTATTCACAAATGTTTATATAACACATTTTTACTCAATTTTAAAAGTCGCAACTACTTTATCTCCATATTTACCAATGTTACTTGGTGCCATGCCAGTCGGTGTGCTCGAGAAAATATAGACTGGTAGGGGAAGTGATATTTATCAAAGGTTGTTTTTCAAAAGCGCTCACTTTACTGTGAACAGCATTTACATACTGAAACACAGCTGGTACAGAATTTCTTCTCTGATAGGAACGGAGCTCAAGTGGCACCCCAAATGTTCTACGAATGCATTAGCCATAGTACCTGCCACTTGGTTTGGGAGTAGAACGACCTTACACTTAGTAAAGTAATCTTGGCCCACGAGTAGATACCGATTACCTCACGAAGTGATAGGCAGGGGACCCAGAATATCTGTTGTGATCCTCTCGAATGGGCACACAACATTATTTTTCTTAATGTGACCTTGTTCCCTTTGTTCTTCGTGTCATTCTCACGGTGCAGGTGTCGCACTTTTGGCATCACTACCCAATATCTCATCGACCGTGAAGCCAGTAGAATCCCCGTCGGTACCTCCCCCTATAAGGGGCAAGTTTTACAAGATAGTAAAAAATCCGTACTTGTCTTTCCAGCACAAGGCGCATAGACTCTTTAAATATGTTATATATTAATGTCTGTTTAGACGCAGTCGTTGTACAACTGTCGCAAATTCATATCGTCCAAGCCAAACTTCGCCAACACGTTTGAATTGTAACAGTGCAGATGTTTGGGTATGTGCTAAAAGTCTGCCCGAGGTACACACAGTCCACTTTCGTAGGTCTTCCCATGCAAAAATACTCCTGTATACAATTTCGTTACTCACAAGTAATGTCATTAAAGGAAAATATCGTGTTTGGTAGCGCTGCACTCGGCGGCACGGCGGCTTCATTGTCGCTACAAGGGAAATAACTAACACTATTTATTGCTTACAGTACTTGTACTAGTCGCTAGTATTTTGGATTCTTGAGCATGTATTCTTGAGCATGAGTATTTTGGATTCTTGAATATATGTAAACATTCTCGAACCGAAGAACATTCTCTTCTACCAGCGGGCTTAGTAGGGCGCACATCTCGCAGCAATTTGATTGCCATGCAATGATATACCTCACTGTATTAGGAAATAGGCTTCCATGTAGTGAATCGTGGGAGATATCTTCATCTTCAGCAGTAATGTGTATAGGTAGAGTAACACCTTGCTTGATAATACGTATGTTACCACTACTATCTAGTTATGCATGTAGTGGTAACTGCATTGCATGCAGTGTTAATTGTGGTGTGTGTGGTGCTAACTGTGGTGTATGTAGTGCTGATTGTGGTGTATGTGGTGCTGATTGTGGTGCAAGTGGTGCCGATTGTGGGGCATTTGGTGCTGATTGTGGTGAATCTGGTGCTGATTGTGGTGAATCTGGTGCTGACTGTGGTGCTTGTTGCTGATTATTGTGCTTGTGGCGCTGATTGTGGTGTGTGTGGGTCATTTATGGGTAATTAGGTGTCATTATGTGTCATTTAGGGGTCATTAGTGATCATTATTTGCCATTTATGGGTAATTTAGGGGCTTTAGTGTATATTGGCAGAGGAGATGAAATGGGTGTTATTTTAAGGGGCTGGTTTGAACTCTACAGTTACTTGGTACACTTGAGGTATGAAGGATGGTATGATTGGCATGTTGAGTGATATGGCTGATTAGTAATGGTTGAGTTTTTTGGGTCATAAAAGAGTATATGGCTTGTTCATTGGGTGGGCTGGTAACAGTCGGTTATGTTACAACGACAAATGGTAGGGATTATAGTGGTATGGGCTGGTCTTGAATGTATGGTCGCTTGGGTAGATTTGATGGTGTCTGACTTTCTCTTTGGTTATTTTGAATTTGAAATATAATTCTGCTAGGCCGACCTTTTATTTGTAGTTGTAAGGTGAATGCTGCTCTAAATGCTGATTGGCAGCTGTCTGAAGGAAGTGTGTTTCTGATATCTGGAAATGTCAGATTTTCTTAAGCGGCTGAAATAATGCTAGGCATGTAGGACATAAGAGTACTTAGGATAAGCATATTTTAACTTGACTTTGGTACGTTAGGTTATGTTAGTTTAGTTGCTATTTTTTTGACCTTGATACATTAGTTTATGTTAGGTTAAGTTTTTTTTGGGGGAAGGGGGGATATTTTTGGTAGGTTAATTTATGTTTTTGACCATTGGCAGGAATATTTGTGTTTCGGCTGGTCTGAACTATATAGTTTATCTAAACTTGAGTTATGTTGGGTGGAACATAGAATGGCAAGGTGCCGGCTTGTGAGTATATAAGGAGCTGGGTTCCAGTTAGGAAGCTTAGTTTGACAGTGGCAATCGTGAAAGACACATAGTCTCAGGTAGCTCCTATGACACGTATTTCAAGGTCATTTATGTTAAAGTGGCATGGATATTGCCCACCAATGGTTTTTCACCATCGATTTCTTCTTAGAATGAGGTGTTTCCTGTTTCCCCTATGCTTTCGACTTCTTCAGCTGTGATGTTTACATCACCAGGAGCATCCACTTTCATCAGTGCAGTACCATCGTTTCTGATTAGTATGGTGCCATCGACTTATTCAGCAGTGACACCTACATCGCTACCAGTATCTACTGCCACCAGTGCAGCATAATCTTATATAGAAGGTACGCTATTATTGAATTCTTCATCTGTGATGCCTACGAAATCTTCAATAGAGCCATCAAAATTTTAGGTTCAGGTACCTAGAACAAAACTGGCAGCATTGCCTGCTTTTTTTTAGCTCCAGTAACTATATCTCCAGCAGGTCCATCCGAGTCTTTGCCTGAACTACTACGTCGTCATCAGCGTCACTTTTCTGATATGACATATGCTTTCAGCCACAATGCACGGCGACATGAATGCTTTAATTGTGCCAAACAACCCTATCGCATTTTATATTTGTGTGACAGTTGTGGTAAGCAGTTCAGTCATAGAGACCATTTACTTAGACATGCAAAGACCTGTAAAGGTTACGTGCATTTCTTATCAGTATGTTGGTACTTGGTTTGCTGCAAGCAGGTCTCTCATGACTTCGGTACATGTACTCAAAAGCGCAGTAACTTACATAACCCGCCCTATACATTTAGTCGGAGTAATAAATATCACGATATTTTCGCACAAGAACAACACGAATGTGAATAGTGGCATGCATAAATGACTGTAACCTACAACAATGTTGAGATGAATTTGTATCGAAGAATACTTTTTTTTTTCACGAGGGTATGAGCGATTTTATTAAATTAATTGAATAAAAATTCCTTTGAATGAAAATTAACATTTAGAATGCACAAAAATTTACATTTACTTAAAACATATTGTATAAAACACCATGAAAACTATTATATATAATTAAATAATATTTTTTTCTAATTTGAATAACTTTAAATTTAAATATACATACATATTAAATGAATTATGCAGGTAGTCATATGACCGCATCATGCATGTAGTTATATGGCTAATTTTTAAAACTATTTGTTTACATAGGATGAAAATTATAGATTTTCCTATGTATATAAAAATATGAGTATCAACAGTTCGCCTGGCAGCCGAATCTACAGATTAGATGGGTACTGTCAGCTCACCATATGGCGAAATCGAAAAATTAAGTTCAATGTGTGTTCAGAATATAATCCAAAATGGAGGGAGCCGACAGCACTACATGTACATTAAAAACATAAACAAATGCGACTGCCACCTGGTGGCTAAATCGTCAGCTCGCCTGGTGGTCACCTATATGATGTAAAGAAAAACAAGACGGAGTGAGTATGGGTGAGGGAGGTGGAGTCCTGCCGACTTATTAACTAATGAGAAACATTGGTAGTTGATAATATTTTTAAGACAATGTGAATGATTGGAGGAGGGTCAGTCGTATGTTGGACATGGTGTAATGGAAACGTATGTAAATATATTTGTTTTAATCAAAATTATCAGTAGCATTTTTTATTAAAATTGTATATACATTTCTAAATTTTTTACAAATTTTTAAATTATTAATTAATTTCAAAATTTTTTGAATTTTTTTCATTATTTATGACTGTGAGGATGGCAGTAAATGCTTTTTAGTTAGGTTTGTGTAGGTGTAGTGAGGGGTTACGTTATAAGTTCCTAGATATTTAGAATTATTTAAATATTTTTGTGATTTTTCTTGATTAAAATATTATCAGTTGATATATTATGTTTATAGTCGCCAGAAAAGTTTGGAAACGGACTACATGGGAGATCTCTGGTGGTAGATACTAAAAAAAAAACTAGTGCTTTCTATAGTGTTCAATACTGCCAAATACGTGTTAAAGTCGAAATTTAGTGGCCAAGGGGCATATGCCATTGATTGGTGTGGATGGATGGATAAATACCATTATGTAAGGCAAAATATTAATTTGGAGAGAGGAGAGGTGAGGGTGTTGGTTAGGGCTGTGGGGTGGGATAACATATGTTCTGCGATTTTTCAGAAATTCTTTAATTCTTACAATGTTTTACATTAAAGTCACAGGTGTCAATAACAAGGTGATGGTCCATAGTTAAGGTCATGGGTCAAGACCAGGGGTAATAGTTATTGGTAAAGGTCAAGGTAATGGGTAAAGGTCATGGGTCAAGTTCATGAGTAAAGGTCATGGTCAAGGCCATGGGCCAAAGACAAGGTGATAGGTAAAATCTTAGGTTAATAACTTAGGTAAAATCATAGGTCTAGTCAAAGGTGAAGGTCATATGCCTAGGCCATTAAATAAATTCAAGATCATGGGTCAATATTAATGTCATGTGTAAATGTTAAGGAACACTGGATTGCTGAAGGGGTTAGGAGTGCTGAGGAATGTGATGGTTAAGGGATGGGTGGTTGGTGTACATTTTTTAAACTTTTATTATGATAATTTCTTTATTAAAGTTTTAAAAAAATATTTTTATTAAAATAATTACTTGGGATGTCATGGAGACGAACATCCAACATGGCCTCCCTGACTGTGACACCTGACCGGAACCCAGTACCCATGTTCAAAATAAAGGATAAAGCAAACTACTTAATTGTGTGTATTCCTGAATTAATGAGGTTAGTAATGTACAATAACGACTATTATGTCACTTTCTAAATTTGTTAGGAAATAGCCTAAGGTAATTGTTTATATTTTATACTTTTATATCGGTAAGTAGTATATGGGTTGGTCTAAGAAAATGTAATTTTTGCTTAAGATTGCGTGAATTTTCAAGGTTTTTTATTTTCAAGGTTTTTTCCTTAAATTAAAAAAAATATTTATCTTTTTTTTTCAAGCCTGAAAACAACCTCAAAACAGCTCCAAAAATCGCTATGACAAAGCCTCCATAACAAGGTTTATTCACATTTTTTTCAACTCTTTCAAAACATGAGTATATGGCAAATAGAAAATATGCGTATTTTTCTTAAATTCTATAAAACTTCAATGACTTCCTTAATTTTCAATGGATTTTCGTTAATTTTCAAGGTTTTTACACTGTTTTCAAACTTAAAAAGTTGGTACGAAATATAACTTTTAATTTTATAAGCTACCTTGGTAATTTATCAAAAATTAATTAATCTTAATTTTATACAATGTATACAAATTTTATCCAAATCTGCATGCTGAATCAAACAAATTTAAGCTAAAAAGAAGCAAATTTAAGCCGAATCAAATGAAAATGGAAAAAGATATTTGATAGATTCAAACCATTAGAATTTATATTATACTAGCCTTTATATGTTATAAAAACTTGTTTTTCATTTATTAATTTTAATTAATTTTTACCAAACATGTTTATATAGCGATCTGGTGATGTAATTTTATATTTACTATCTAGAATACAGCTATTAGTCTTTTCAAATTTAGATTTGTATAATTTAAATTCGGTAGCAACATATTTTTTTATTTTTTCTAGGTCTTGTAGTTCGGTCAATTCAAATGAATTGTTCCACTTATTGAGGAGTGATACAATTTTTATTTAAAAGGAAAACCTTCAATAAGATAAAGAAAACACATATGTATGTATAATATTTTACATCATAAAAACTGAAGCATATCCTATATTACATTTTGATATTTTAAAAATAGTTTCATCTTAATCAACTTCTTTCTTTATAAATTAAATGGTATTGCTGCTCTCTTGTGAAATGGAAAACAATAAATAAGTAAGCAATGTAAAAAGTGCAACGAATTATGAAACATAGAAAATTTTACTCAAATAAACACACAAAAGATAAGAATTATAATACCTGTAAAACACGTTTAATTGAAAATGTCGAAAATTAATACGAGCTAAGTAAAGAGAAATTACTATGCGAATGCGGAATATATATTTATAATGTAGTTCTCAAAAAGCCTAAAAATACTAAATCACACAAAACAAATGAAAATTTAAATGGTAATTATTCAACTAAGAAATGTGTAGTATGCAATGAGAGTAAATCTATCAATTAATTTTCATCACATAAACACACAAAATACAAGCGTAGTAACAACTGTAAAAAATGTTATTGTGAATTTGCTAGAAGTTTTTACGAGTTAAAAAAAAGAGAAAGTAGTATGTGAATGTGGCAAATAAGTTTATAATATATATCTTGAAAGACATAAAAATACTCAACAGTATTTAGATATTCTAAACGAAATTCAACATGATAATTTTTCCTCAGAGACTTGTACAGTATGTAATGAGAATAAATCTATAAAATTATTTTTCCCTAATAAAAATACTAAGGACAAACTTACAAAAATATGTAGAAAATGTTTTGATGAGAAATATCATCACAACAAGGAGTTAAAAAGTAAAAAACTGTTATATTTGTAATTTTATGATTTTTTTTTTGCTTTCTTTATAAAATTTTTTTTTATGAATTTTGTTCTTATTTATACCAAACAAAATGATCATCAATAATTTAAACACTTTTTTTCGATTTTGTTCATTTATCTTTTATCTTTCTAATTTTGGCTTTCGTTTATAAATCTGTTTCTTTATAGATTTTATTCTTTTTAAATAACAAACAAATTACTATCAATAATTTAAACACTTCATCGAATTTATTTATTTATATTTTATCTTCATATTTTTATTTTCTATAGAAAGATTATTCTTTATATATAACTATCAAAAATGTCGGCGAACAAATTCAATAAGTTAGTTGAGTGAAAAGAGATTGAGGGATTCAAGAACTATACCTGAAGTTTAAAAATATAATTTTTATACCAGTTAGGGAAATATCATTTAATTAGAAGTATTATTGCACAATGTATACAAAATCAGAATATCAATTTTAAAAATCTACAGAGAATCTAAATGATTTAAAGATGTTGGGATTAAGAACTAATGCTTATAGCTTTAAATTAAATATACAGAGACTAAGAAAAACTGATTTAATTACATCTCTTATAATTTTTATTTTAAATGAAGAAACAAAGACTAATTTTACAAGTTTACTTTTTCGAATGGCAAATTATTATATGATAAAACAAACAAAAGATATAGAGAAATAGTTCCTTTTTCTAATAATGTATTGATAACCCAAAGTAATAAAATTATTCGAAATTTAAAAAATGCGCCTTTTTCAGATTCCTATGTTAACGAAGATAATGAAGTTTAAGTCAAATATTTCCTTTTAAACAAAATATTTTTAATGATAGCATGGAAGGGAATCCTCCATTCGAGATTCGTGAACTCATTCATATTCTAATTCTGATTTAAAACATTTAGCAAACAATATACAGCATTCGCATAAATGATGTAAAAGAGATTCATTAGGAAAAAAGATCGCTGTGCGAAATGCTGTTTACGCAACAGTGAAAGCTGTAAAAAATAACTGGCTATAAACATGGTGATCAAATGAGAATATATGCAAATAATCAGAATTTTCACCATACAATTTCGTCAACAATTTAAATGCCGAAATTTTTCTTGATCAAATTGAAAGAATAATTACATCCAATGTAAATATAGACATAAACAAAAACTACTTTCGACATCGATGTTTTCAGTGTTCCAAGAGGGGATGGACGAAAAGGTAAAAAAATTGTCAATTTTGCTAAAGATATAAATGCAAAGCAAAGTAGTAATAAAATTAACAATACTTATAATCTATGTGGGCCCAGAGCAATTATCACAGCTTCAACATACGAAACTAATATCATTTTAGATAGAGAATTAACAAACAATGCACTTATTTCCAATATAAAAGAAAGAAAATTGCAAAGAACTTGCTCGTGAACTTTTGTAAGAATGGGTAGATATAGTGAAATTGGATTCAGTTTGGCAGATATTCAAGATGCAGAGGAGTTTCTGAATTTTACAATTAAAGTTTCTTCAACTGCGTATTTCAATTCAGTTATACATTCTGGTGAAAAAAGAACAGAAACTATTTACACAATGAATATTTGAATGCAATTAATAGTATGAAAGAATTTTAGGAACTATTTATTATTGTAAGATTTGTGATGCATTGTTCAGCAATAAAGATCAACATCGCTGTATAGAATAAATAAAAAATTACATGCAATTTGTGTAAAAAAAAAACCTAAAAAAAAAGCTTAGGAAGGTGAATATCGAATCAGAATACATTGCGAAAAATATAAAAGATATTGTTTTGGGCACGTTTGTTTTAATAATCACGATGAAGTTTGCAAGTTGCTCTATAAGTGTGGAATATGTAAAAAATATGTTTGACATATCGACATGGTTGTGGAATTGTCAAATGTCTAAATTGTGAAGAATTTGTGGTTGCAGAAAGGCATAATTGTTACATGCAAAATAAACCGAAGAAGGGCAGAAAATGCACAGAACCTGGCTATTGTAATAGATGACCATCGGTGCATCATGCCGAATGCACCTACACTCAAAAATACTACTTTCTTGATTACGAATCCAAACGAGATACGGGTATTCACACACCAAACTTTATATCTGTTCAAGACTTTTTACGGTGTCGTCAAATGACAATTTAAAACAAATTATGAGTTTTGCAAATGTGCTATAGCTGAAAGCAACAATGGATATATGCTTATTGCACATAATTCCAAAGGTTAGGATTCATATTTTACTTCACAATATTGTGTTAGAAACAGCATAAACCCTAAAACTATATACCAAGTTAAAAAAATTGTGCATCTTAAAATATCCAGTCTTAATATAAAATTTATTAGCATTATAAACTTAATTCAAGGAAGACTTGCATAATTTCCCAAAACATTTGGTATACAAGAGCTTAAAAAGGGATTATTTTCCACACTTTTTTAATAAACCGAAAAATCTAAATTATGTTGGTAAAACTCCATCAAAAAATGTAATGGAGTGAACACAATGAAATAAGAATAACTTAAAGAACTTTTTAAAATAGCATGCTGAAAGAGTAAATGAAAAATATATTTTCGATTTCAAAAAGAAATAGCTGATTATTGTGATTCTGATGTTGACATATAACAATGTGGTTATCGTGAATTTAGAAAATAGTTTCTTGAAATAGGAGCTGTAGATCCTTTTCAATTTATAACAATAGCGAGTGTTAGTATGGCTGTTTACAGAGCAAATTTTCCTATGAAATATATTATTGCTCTAGATAAAGAAAAGAAAAAAATAAAGGTCTCGTAAGGAATCAATTTCATGGTTAAATACATTTCCTAATGTAGATGAATAATTTGTTTACTTAAACAATTAACCAAACTATAATTTTAAGACGAAATGAATACAAAAATAGTCGAAATGTGGTCTTGCAAGTGGAAGAAATCGATTTTCTATGAAAAGAGTTTAGAAAAAAATAGAAATGTAATAGTGCTATTACAACCTCGAGATGAATTTTTTGGAGAAAGAACAAATGATTCAAAACTGAAAGCGTCGGGAAAAAATTTAAGATATATATATATATATATATATATATATATATATATATATATATATATATATATATGTAGTTTGTATCCTGAAAATTATGGCACAAATTGGTTTGGGTTAATCAAAAGTAAAGTTTTACTACAACGAAATTTATATAATCCAGTGCTTCCAACAAAGAAAGAAAAATGATTGTTTACTTTATGTATAAAACGTTTTGATAAAAAAAAGGTTGATATAAACACACTGATGAAGAAAGAGCAATAAACGGAACATGAACAATAATACAACCAACTAACCCTATCGAAAAAGGTTACAAAATACTTAAAATTCATGAGGTATGTCATTTCCAGCAAAGAAGCAATGTTATGTTTAGAGATTACATTGAAACATTTATGAAAATCAAATAGGAAAATAGTCTTTGGGAAAAGTATTATAAATCAAACAAAGAATATATCCATGTTATTAAAAATGAGCAAAATAGTTGTTCATTGGAAATATTGAACAAACTCATACGAAATGTGCTGTTGCCAAAATTTATTTAAATTCCCTTTGGGGAAATTTAGGAAAAAAACTAAATTTTACACAAACAGAATACATTACTCATCCTCTGTGTTAGTATAAACTTTTAATAGATTATAGAAAAGAAATAAATAATCTTATTTACATCAACAAAATAATAAATGAAGTGTCATCTCGACGCAATGATAATTATGTATCAGGTAATACTGCAACAAATATATTTATAGCAGCTTTTGCTACTTAAAATACTATATTATGATTATATGAAATGCTAGATAGACTAAATGGTAAAATAGTATATTATGATACAGACAGCATAGTTTAAATTGATGATGGTAAAAATACTGCTAAAACAGGCCGTATGCTTGGTGAATTATTATGGTATCAATTGGATAAGCACTAGTCCAAAAAGTTATAGTTATGAAACTTTTATGGGAAAACAAGTAACAAAAATTAAAGGATTCACTCTATATCATGAAAATGCTTTGAAGTTGAACATGAAATCGATGAATGAATTAGTACAACAACAAACTAAGAAAAATGTCTTTATGAAACACCAAATGATTACAAAGGATAAGAAAACGAAAAAATCTGGTGAACAAGCTTATGGCGAAGGAATTTAGGCGTGACTGTGTTAAACATATGGTTATGAAAGGAAAATACAATATTAAAATACACTTTCATGGGGATATCAATCAAGTTATTTTATAATTATGTATAATTTTAGTTCATTATTACTAAGGATGTCCTTTATTTCTTCTAATATATTATTTATAATTTTCAATGGAATCTAGAAAATTGCATTTTATTCTAGCAAGTTTTCCGGCTCCTTGATGGGCAGGGGCTGGTATTCCATAATTAATAATTAAACATCATTAGTCTCCAAAATAATGTCAATATGAGCACCATCAATCTATTAGATATCCATTTTCATTTCTAATTTCCAAAACAATATGCATAAACTGTACGTTATTAATTTTATTTTAAAAATGTGTATATTGGTTAGTAAATAATAGAAGCTCTAAAACCAAACATCGTTTTCATTGGAAAACTGGCAATTATATATTTTCTAAATGGTTAGGTTCATCAATTTTTATAAACATGCCATATGCCAACTTACAATGAACATTTATTGTATTAAATGGGACAAAATTAGGTATACTAGTACCTATAACAGTTTTTTCTTTCTCATTTTCATATTTCTTTCAAAACCAAGGATATTGAATAACCGATCTTCAAATTTATTACCACACTTACTTATGACCAATATTCTATTTGCCACATTGTCTGATGTTGGTAAAATGTTATAAGTTGAAAAGGGTTCAGTTGAATATATAGTTTTGTTTATTGATTGGATATTGTATTGTCCTCTGGGTATATTTATAACTTCAGTGCTATCAATCAATGTTATAGTATTGTTGTGTATATTACATGTTAATAATTTTGTATTAAGACTAATCAAAGCAAGTCATTTATCGTTATGGGCTATATCATAATGATAGTGCTTCTTTAGGATGAAACAATTATTTGTCAACTTCAAAATACTTTATTATAAACTTAATAAATAAAATATTCTTATTAAATTAAAAAGTTAATTATGGTGTTGGTGTTTTAATTTCTGAAGAAAAATCGAAATATAAAAAAGGACAACTTTTTCTGACAAAATGAGAACCATAATAGTGGGACCAAGTAATTGTAAAAAACTAACTTGATGATAAATTTTATTTATAATAAAGGATGGTTAAATTTTAGTAAATTGTATGTCTGTTTGAAAAGTTTAAACCACCCCAAATATATTCAGTTACAAAAAGATATTTATACCTTTTGCCCAAATGGTTAAAGATAAAATTGGGGCACTTTTTTACAACAATAATGAAAAATGCAATCCTTTAGATCAATGTGAAAATGATTCTGTTGTTATATTTTGCAACGTTATTTTAGGTAGCCAAGATACAATCCATGAATATTTCACTAAAGAAATGCACAAAAATATAGATGTCATTAATTTGGCCCAAACTTATTCGAAATTACCTAAGCAACTGGTAGGAGATAATAAGAATGTTCCATGTAAGTTTAAAAAGATTATACCCACTTAAAAAAAATTATAATATTTTGTTTGTGGAGATACGTCTTATGAAAAATTCTAAGATATTTATGCAAAGCATTGCAATGAAGTTTATGGATTTATCACAATAGCTTTTAGTAGAAAAATGAAAGAAGGGAAATACATATATAAAATAAAAGACTTTGTAAATAATAACTCCATCTCACGACTAGTTGTTTTAACTCCTTTCTGTAAGTCTACAGTTCCAGCTCTAGAAAAAACAAGGTTTTCATCTGCTTCCTGTGGCCACCAGCAGGGAGATGATATATCGCATGTCAACACTCGCCGACCTTGACAAGCTCCACATTGACAGTGAGTTCTTGCAGCCACAGGAAAAAAGTTCCTAAATGTGCTGCTGTCTAGTTGTGACACAGCAACTACTTACTGGGAATGACTTGCGTAATGTGAAACAGTCACTGCATCACTTTGTACATCTTGTCACCATAGCTGAGTGGTATGTTGTGCACCTTTAAACATAAGGTTCGTGGCTTCAAATCCCAAGCCCAGTGGATAATTTTTAGTGTGGGTGTGAAGGCACCCATATCCTATGATTTATCAGTTAAGCAGTTCAAAATTTGAGCTAACCTTTCATTGCTCATGCTCCTACATTAATGTAAGGAGCTGTAGATACAAATTAATGTAAAAATACTCTCTATACTACACTGTAATACAACATATGTATAGCTAGAATGTCTCAAATGGCGAGGGCGCCAACCATCTGAGAGGGAGTACTAAGAAATAAATAAAAGATAAAAAACTTCCCATTTAACCACTTTAAAAAAATTATATCATAGACCAGTGGAGTGGTGAGATGGGAAGTTATCCGATAGAGTTTCACTGGTGTCAAAACAGGTAGTAAAAATATAAAAAGGTCCCTGGTGAGGCATTAATTCGCTCATAGACCTATTAAGAAATATTTTGCAATTTTTTGTTAATAATATAATTTAAAGTATATGAGTATAGTAATTTATCTTATTATCGCCCATTTCTTCAGCTGGTATGCCCATAATGGTTGATATTCCATAATCATTAAAACATAAATTTTCGTTTGTTATTAAAATATTCTTCTGTTCCAACAAATGAAACCAAATATATTAAAACACATTTCCTGTGCTAATATTGTAATTATCATTCTTAGTAAATTTAATTCCTCAATGACTAAATTTATAAAGAAATTTTCAGAGTATTCAGGAACTACAGTTGTGGTGCCTGAATGGTTATATTTAAGTTTTATAGGAAATTATTTGTTCCTCTAGGCTGTCGATATTTTTTGTTATGAAATGTCAGCCCCTGGTCAGCCTGGGGCTGAAAAAATATGCTACATTTAATCATGTCACTTTTTAAGAGATTTGTTAAATAGAAATTAACATAATATGTGTTTCATTAATCTGAGAGTAGTGGGAGTCATCAAAACCTTGCCAATTATTATAAATTTTATTTCCTTTTGTTTTTAAGACATTTTCCCCCCAAATATTCATCAGGATAGTTAGCTTTCATAATTTCATATTCATAAAAACTACCATTTATTTCTTATCCTTTAATATCCTTCAGTTTGTAAGAAGGTACATAATATTTTAAAACCTCAACAATAGTAAATAATTTCCTTTTCGATTAGGAGTATAAAATTTTTCACAAATTCGTTTAATTTTGCTAACAGGGCCAATATCACCAACTTTGTATTTCGGTTTAGTAAACATATTCATAAAATTTGCTAGCATATATTATTTCTTTATTTTTTATTATCTTCAATGGGTTTAATGACAATGGTCCTATGCTTTGTATTGTTGCATTCTTTCATTATTCAACTAATATATTTACCCATTTATAAACACAATTCAAAGCAAATGTATTCCACATTATATTTTTCATTGTGCGATTAAATTTTCCTACAACACTAACTTTCAGTTCACTGAATGTAGAGTAAATATTGATGTTATAATTTTGCATAAGGTCTTTAAATGTGTTATTATACAATTCTGAACCATTATCACTTTGCATATTAAGTGGTTTTCTTTTCATCAATATACATATAAGCCATTTACTAAATTTTTAGCTGTTTTATCTTTCATAGGTACAGCAAATGCATACTTTGAAAAAACATTAATAATTGTCATAATATACTTGTATCCCTTATTTATATGTAATATATCTTTGAAATCACCAGTATATATCTGACCAAGATCGATTTGCCATAAATCATGAAATCCATTTTCTACTTTTCTTCAGGGAAAATTATTTCTTGTAAATTTATTTATTTATTTAATCGATTATTACTTTTCTTACTTTAGGCATTTTTTGAAAATGTTGATTTATTGGAACTGCATACCGGACATTTATATTTCTGAACTAATTGTCCATTTTTTTGTATTTGAAATTTTTACAGTGTTATTTTTAGTAACCTTTTTACACTTCAAGCATCAAGTGTTCTCAATTTAAGAGTAAAAAAATTTTTATCTTTACATTTATTCTTTGCGTTTCGTTAATATTCCTACCATAGTCAACAATCCATTGTGGTTAAGATGCATACCTTCTTTTGTTATAAAAGTTTACTATTGCCCCATGTAACATCAAAAGGCTTACTATAATATATTTTTGTATTTTGATTCAGATAAACTGCCAAATTATCATAATGTAAAGTTAAATTGTCAGTAATTATTTTATAAACATCATGATACACTAGAAAAGAAAAGAAAATTAGATCATCTAACTGAAAGAACGTCATAATTATGACCCTACTTTGCACATAAATAAAAATATATAAGATTTTATATAGTTGCATTTTTCAACTTTTGACTTAACAAGTGTATCACAGTAATTCGTAACTGATTGGTTTAAATTTTGTTATTTATTAAGTATTTCTTTATCGAATAATATCTTATTGACTGCATCTTTACCGTCTATAGGATTAGCCATATTATTAATTCTAATATTTTGATGAGAAACATAATATATTGTATAAACAAAAACTTTACTTATTTAATATCGTAAAGTAGAAACAATAATATTGTAATTTTGAATCTACATGTATTTTTAATGTAGAAGCAATAATATTGTGTTTTGAATATACATCTTTTATGTATACATAAGCAGAAGCAATAGTTTTGTAACTTTAAACTACATCTTTTTTAAAGCATAAGCATTTGTGTCAATGCTTTTATTTAAAGATTTGATTAATGGTCATTTAATAACAAAGAAATAATATTAAAATAACTAAATCTTCTCGAAAAAAGATGTAATACAATTAAAGATTGACATCCACAGATAATTGAATTAAAATTCTGAACTTGACTATCATAATAAACATTACTCTTTTTGAGGTAATTAATTAAGTTACTAGGAATATTACCTCCAAATGAATCAAAATAGTAAACGTCATTATATTCTTGAAAATAACAAACACAGTGAGTACTAGGATTTAATAAAATATCAAAATTAATCACAGCACATTCCTTTTTGTGTATTCTATTTGGTAATTCATCAATAATATAAACATTTCTGAAATGCTTACTATTTTGAGAATTCGTAAGTATTTTTCAATATCAAAATAAGATAATGGTGATATACTCAAATTATTTTTGGTCGCCTTCTTTTGAAAAAAAATGTTATTAATTAATAAATTTAATACCCCATCCTAATTTTCTTTTTGCAAACATAGTTGAAGCAACAGCTGCAGAAGCAATTTTTTCACCAACTGGAGTATTTTTATCTAACATAATTTCTTTTGCTTCTTTTTGTAAAATTTGGTCAGCTTCATGTCTAAATTCTAAATCTTTCATTTAATTTTGTAACTGGTCCACAATAATTATAGCCTAGCAAATGTATTACAGGCAAATTTAAGTAATTTATTTCCCAATTTATTATTCCATGACTATAATGTTCTTAATTCCAAAATGAATGGGGAATTACATTTAAAACACTTATAAGATATGGAATTTTTTTTTTCGATTTTTAATAACAAATTCATAAAACTTATTGTTCGACATATTCATTATGCTTACTTTTTCGTTATAGTAACTCATTTCTTGCATTTTCTTCGCCGTGAAACTAACAACCTATTAACCAATTTTCTAACATTGTCCATCCAAACGTATTCTTTTGGTAAACTATTGAATTTTTTTTATACCTTCTCCAGATCTAGGAGTTCTTGGGGAAATCGGTTTTTCAGATGTGTTTCGTTCTGATCTTGAATGTGATTCTTTTATATGCTCATCATAAATTGGTTTAATTATATTCATGTACTTTTAACTTTCATTCGAGTTTGCATGTTTATTAGGATTGTATTCTTGGAAAACGGTATTGGCTGATAAAATAAATCTGTGTAATTTTCATAATCATTATCGGTGAATTCATCTTCAAAATAGATTTTTTACTTTTTGTTAACAGATTAGATAGCCCTTATGTTAATTTAAATTTTTTTATACATAAAAATAGTTTATCATCATGTATCATTACATGTTTATCTCCAATGTAATAACTATGCCAGTCTCCTCGTACACCATATTGTGTTTTAATAACATTAAGTCTTCCATAAATTTCTTTTCCGAGTTTTATAGTAGAATCTTTCAAGGGTATGATTCCCATTTGCTCTTCCAAATTAGGAAATTTATGTTCTGGGAATAATTCTCTTTCAAATGATGTTTCTTTTGGTGTTGGAGGATAATCCAAATTTTATGCTGCTACTGGAACTACCATCGTTATAAAATTTTTATGTTCTTCACTTACTCGTTCTACCTTTTTACCAATACTTCGTAATTCGTGAATTAAAGGTAACCCTTTCTTCTTATTTCTTTCATCTGCTACGTGATTTTTTTATATATTTTTATTTTTCAATGAGTGATTTAACTCGAGAAACTTCCTTTGATGAATATTTCATTTATATATTAATTTTTTCTCATAAATGAGTTATCAAAGTATTGAGAGTTTTGAAAGGTAAACTTTTCCTCCAACAGATCAAACTAGGGGGAATTTAAATGTTTACGATAATAGAATTGAATTTGATATTCCTATACGTCATGGTTTTCTTTTCCAAATGATGCTTATGTTTATGAACAAAATATGAAAAATTAGATAATATTGATGTTTGTGCTAACTTTTTTCCTTTTCAGTTTTCTAGAATAAAAATCTATGATTAAATGATTAATTTGTGAAGATCCCCAAGTGAACAGAATTATTTAGAATATACTGGTGTTGATAGTAAATATCATGTAAAATTCGTTCACAGTGATAAAACAAATGAAATATCCTATCTTCTAAGATATCTGTTTGGTTTTATTCTAAATAACAATGAAATTTCCAGGAAAGGTCGTTACAATATTACTTTTTTGGTAATTCATGTGGTAATAATTATTTATTTGTTTGTAAAATTAAGAAAACAGATGGATCAGCTAATAGAGAATATGCTGATTCGGATGATATTGTTATTCAAACATTAGAAATTATGTGGCCTATTGTTGAATATGAATCTAACTCAGCCATTGCAATTAAGGACAAAATATACAAACATCCTAAACTACCTATTAGTTTTAATTATTGTCAATTTTTAGAAAAGGAATTTCCTGCTGTATCGACTGTTTTTAACTTTGATATAAAATATCAGTTTAATAATTTTCAATTTGACATTCCTGATTTTGTATTTGTTGGTTTTAAAACTAATATAAAAATCTTGCCGATTAGTATGTTCATGCTTCTATGTTTGACCTCTATAGTATAAGAAATATTTATGTTAAGAATGGAAGAAACGAACTTTTTCCAAAAGAAACTTGGAATCTAGATATTGAAAATTATCTTTGCTTAAAAATATTTCTTGCTTATAATGATTTTAGAAATTCAAAATCAAAACAAGATACTATATATATAGGAATAATTAACTTTGTTATAAACCAACTGTAAACTTTCAGGGAGGTATAAATTATTATTCATTTTTGGGTGAAGACCATTATATGTAATTGATTGTTTATAAAGAAAAACAATTGTAGTTAAAGGTAAAACAACAAAAATTAGTTGAATTTTGATAACGCTATTCAAGGAGGAAAAATTTGTAATGTTGTTCTAACTAGCCAAAGGAATCTAAGTTACTATTATTTGAAAGAAAGGATTACTGAAGATATATAAATATTTTAAACAAATGGAGGAAGTAAACTATTTTACATAAACAACAAAATGTTCTGATAGTTTAATACAACGTTTTATACGAATAGTTAAATTATTTAATATTTTTAAACATTAAAAATTATTTTTTTGGATAGTCGAGTTGTTTTATCGAATAAAAAATCATTTTGTTAAACCTAAATGAGATTTTTCAATATTGACTCTATTTAATTTTTCTTTTATTAAATATGAAGTTGCTTGTGTTACATTGCAGCCTGACTGGCATTTTAAAAGGCGCTTGTGTTTCAACTAACCCTTCCTATATTTTAGATGCAATGTCTGACGACCTCAGAGAAGTAGTTTTCAAATTCCTCCTAAAACTACAAAACTTACAGTTATTTCTCCTAGAAAGTATTCACAAGTATGATCTCCGAGAAATGGCCGACGATTTTGAGCAGATAGATGAATTGTTTAGAAAGGTTGCAGAGCTTCGAATATAAATAGTATTGAATAATAACATAATATTTAGCTTGATTTTAGCTCAAATTAACTTGATTTAGGTTACAGATTTAACTTAAATTTTGATTATTTTTCGCTTAAATTTGTTTGATTTAGCTTGCAGATTTGAGCTAAATTTGCTTATTTTGTATAAGATAAAATTAATTACTTTCTTAAAAATTAAAGTGATATTTTCGTGCCACTTTTTTAAGCTTGAGAAATACTTTACAAATATTGAAAATTAAGCAAAAAACTTGAAAATTAAGGCAAAACCTTGAAATTTCATGTAAATTAGGGAAACAATACGTCATATTTTACCTGTAATATATAAACTTCTATTGAAAGAGCTGAAAAAAATGAAATTCCCTTTTCCTTTCGGCTTTTATACCTTGAAAATTAAGGGAAAATGCTTGAAAAACAAGCCCTTTTGACGAAAATAATCAACAATTTTAGACAAAAATTGATTTGTCCTATACCTGCCCATATATTACTTGGTAAGTGTCTGTCTAACAAAATAGGTGGTTAAAATATTCCATCTTAATATACAGACAAAATCAAGATGCGATTCGTGGTGGCACTTGAAAGAGAGATATTCGATATGATTTGGTACTTAAACTCGATAAAATGTCACCACGCATGATAAAAGAGAACATAAGAAATATATTTTGACGGAGTTTAGTGAAATTCGGTTCACGATTATACAATTTTTTGGCTGGGGGAATACATACATACACAGACACACATACACACAGGCTTACAGACAGGGAAGTTATATAATAAGCTTTCATTTTTTTCGGAATGCACGCAAAAATTTTGTTTCACGTTTTCGTATATATATATATATATATATAATATTGGCTATAGTGTGTACTCTTGACATAACTGAGCATTTATAAAGCTCTTATTTAGCTGTCAAATAATTTTTTTGTACTCACTCCTTTTACACGCTCCCAAAATAATTGAACTGTATGTTATTAGTTATTATTTTACTAACGTTCCTTTAATATCCCATTGTATTTTATTTGTCACTGTATTATTGATTAAACGTATCACTGTAACAAATTATTTTGTAAAATTAATATACAAAATTATTAATTATATGAGTGATAAATCTTCCTATTGAACATACTGTTGTTTTATCCAATTGAATTTTTATTAAACTTTTTTCATAACGTAATTGTTATTTCCGATTACTTTGTTGTGAATTATTTCACGTTTCAGTTACTTTCTTCTGTGTTTAATTCAACACCTATCGTAGATTGCCTGTTTATATTTACACATACAGTTCTAATGTTGCCTTTTTAAATATGCATTTTAATACAGTTTGTTGTTACAAATTTTTTGAGAGGATCAGTTAGTCATTACGTTACTTTTAAGCACTCAAAATACTGTTGCTATCAAAATCTTTGCTGACAAACATACGTTACAGCTTATATACTAACATGTTTAGTCGTTAGCGATTTTTAAAATTCTTATCACTTGAGAGAATCTAACACATGCCAACTGAGTGTACGATGTTATTAGGTTTGGTAATTTAAGAACAAGAAATGGTTCGAGCATTTATTTTCTTTCGTATAAGCCTTGTATTGAAGATATACATGATAGGAAGGAATTCGACTGACATTCTTCATGAAGTTTATCCCCATACCAAATAAAATATGAAATATGTGAAGTAAAATAAGAGCCCTTGAAAACTGTGATTTTAAAATTAATTCTGCAAAATATAATTCTTCGTACATAGTTTTATGTCATAAGGATCTTTAACCTAAGAGCAGAATCTCATTAACACTTATCTCTGTAATAAAATAACAGGTATGCACAACATCATATTGTAGACAGCATTTTTACCGCCAGGTATTATTAACATTTAATGCCGGTTTCATGATTTGTACGAACTAATTAAAAAAGATGGCTGTCTTGTTGCAACTGTACAGGACTCTCCGTTTTCGTGTACACTGCAAACAAAACATTCAGCGGTAGCTGTACAGTGCCTAGCACGTCGACAGTACTACGTACTTGGGTCCATCTTATGTTGCTGTACCCACTGTACAGATGATGACGAAATATATTTTTAACACTTACTGTGAACAGCAGGAACCATACATTGATAAGCTTGGGGTATTGAAGTTGCATGTTTGTTTTTGTCGACAATCAGGGTGATCCCCTGCAGAAAGTGTTGATATTTCCTATGTACTAGGTACTTTGTCGGCGTTGCCGAAAATTTTGTATGCGTTTTGCACGAAAATGACGAGTCTTGGGCAGTTATAAGACGAGAATATTTTCTTTAATTAGGCCGTATTACTCAAGAAACCAGCATCAAATATTCATTATCCCTGGCGGTAAAAAGTGTTGTCAGTGACTGCTATTTTTATTACGAGTGGCGGTGCTTTAACGTTGAATATCCGATTACATTAAACAATGTTTAGAGAACTGTAGTTTAACCACTTATTTTCAGATATTTTGCAAACATACGGTTTAATATTCAATTAGGTAAAAAGTAACGTTTATATATTTTTTTAGTTTTCTGTAATAAATCACCTCTCCAAATTTGTTGGTTGAGTTCCGCCCCATCCTGAGTATCGAGTTTGAATAACTGTTTTAAACTCGATGCCTATTAATTCACGTTGTTCATGGAGTCCTCTAAACGGATCAGCCCATTATGCGAAAACCAGGTGACTCCCAACAGTTCTGCAATTTTCATGTAAAATTCCGTTCCTTTCTCAACATTTCATATGCTTTCGTCCCCTATATATCTCTTCAAACAGAAAACTTTAATGTATCTTACTTATAACCCGTACAACATTTCCAGAATTTTGTATAAACGTTTAGTTATTTCTTTTTCTTAAATTGCCTAACATTATTTCCAAAATGTAACCAGTGAGTGATGGCAAGTGAGAAACTGTGCATCACTTACGAATGTACGAAACCGTTTGAACGAGCGGTGTTGGAGAAAGGATGGGATTAGTTTAGAGGTTTCTCGCGCACTTCGAGCATCATATTCCTCCTGCTGGATGTTCTTCTATTACTGAGTCTGTTCTGTCCTCGTAGCAGAGTGGCCGACTTCGGGGGGGGGGGGGGGGGGGGGTCGGCAGTTCGCGCTCCTGATCCTCCGCGGCACAGTCTCAGTTCACAAGTTGCACACGTGTGTACTGTGTATTTGTCATCAAGTCGGTCTTCTTTACTTGAGCTCGTCACAAGGCAACCTACACACACACTGTCACAACGTCACACACGCTAGATGTCCAACGGCAAATGTATAAGTCAATATGTCAATAAAGTGTGCTACTTTCGTGACACCACCTCTGTTTGGATGGATATGTTTTATTGATAATGTTCCCCGCTAGTAATAATCTTGTCTGACTTTCGGCAAAACCCGTTTTGGTTCTAGTATTGAATGAATTTTGACTAATTTTGTTGGATAATTAAAAAATATATTTATATTTATGTCAGTTACTGTTACCGTGTTAAATTCCATTTGATGTATGTGTTTGTTTGCGTAAACCAGTAATTTCAGTCTTTCGTTTTCTTTTGAATATGATGCATGTTCTGTCAAGTAAATCTTTTTTTTTTTTTTTTTTTCTCAGAAAATAAGTTTTAACTTTCTTGTAATTCAACAGTAAGATAAACTAATTATGCGTATTATTTGTGTAACCATTTAACTTATTTTGCTAAATTGTTGTCCTTAATTATTTACTTTTTTTTTTTTTTGTAATGTTCAACCAACCACATTGAAGTGTTCGAATGGCTTTATTCGAACCAATTGTTCATTAACACATGTGTCAAACTTTTAAGATATTATTTGAAGTTTAGTCCTACATTCAAAATTATGTGACATTTCGTATAAAATTTTGGAAATGCTAAGCATCAGTAAGTTGTTTTCTAATTTCGTTTACACAGATAATGCTCAAATGTATTCTTAGAGTATTTTGACTGTAATCGTCAAACTGTATGTATCGATTGTAATACTCGAACGTCGATACATGCTTTGCTATGACTTCGCGGAAAGGACTTACGTCTACACACTTTCTTTGGCAAGAACATTGTGTGATCTTTCTTAAGTTTCTCTTGTGTTGTTTACCTGTATCATCACGTAAGCTTTTGTCTCTCACCGCTTCGGATAAGTTACTATATTTGCTTAGTATCCCCTTCGTGTTTTTATATTTGTATTTTGGCCCGCAGTTGTTGAATTTATTTATTTGTAGCGGTTCGTAGATGTAGCAGCTTTAGTCTGGATTCCTGACCCTGTGATGGCGAGCTTGACTACTTTGGTCCTGGCGTGGGTTTAGCTGTCGGCTTCTCCGCCTGATTTGTGGATCTATTCCGGATGTGCCTTCTCCCATCACTCGGCTGTGATTTTCTCACCGCTTCATCAGGTCATGCAATTTTATTATTTTTGAAGCGTATGGCTTTGCATGCAGGCCATGTAGTTTTCGATTCACGAACTTTAGTTTGGTCGCAAGCATGTATGGACCTTAAATGAAGAACAAAAGTTTTATAATATGCTTTGTAACCTAATCTGTGAGAAATTATGAAATTTTGTGGCAACATGCATTCCTCGCCTTGGCCCCTCAAGGTCAATTAGGGCAAACTGCAATTTTGAAAACCTGAAGTGAACAAATATTAAGACAAAAACGAGTACTCGTTATGTTGTTAGGGGATCCCCCACTAGAGTATTTTGTTTTCTTTTATCCACTATCCCATCAGATAAGTAAATAACAAAATATAAAAAGAAAGTATGCGAAAGTTTTACTCGGCTTAAATGATATTACTCAGGGATACTCTACTTTTGTTTAGTCTGTAATATTATTTTTTTTACTTATAAGTTATTGTTATTGTTTAAAGGATTTTATTTAAAAGAAAAATATAGAGAGAAATTAAACTAAGACACGTTTCTAATCTGATTAGTTTTCACTTTACGTCTTGTGGTAAACCTTTTATTTTGAATATACTTATTGCTCCATAGGAGGTTATGGAAACTTATAATTTTTTTTTAAACTGATTGTTATGTACCTATGCCCATACTGAAGCGACAATTTTTGTGAGCCAATTAAGTTGGATGCTGGATACCATGTCAAGGTTCGGTCTTCTGCTTTAATTATTGATTGTGTGGTAAGTATGCGCTCTTGTTGCAACCTGACCTGCGTTTTTTGTTTTTTCTTATGGCCTTTATTGGGAGTTTTGAAATTGTGATCCTTTTGTTTTTACGCGCTTCCTCTCTCCGATTAAAGTACCGTAAGAAAAGTTGATTCCAAAATAAAGTCAGTGTAATAAGCTGTGTCCCCTGGCTTCAGCGGTCACAGCACGCGGCAGAACTGCAGGGTCTCTCCACATTTGTACTGCGCATGATCTGATTTTCTCTTTCTGATTCTAATGAATTTCTTTTAACTGATGGTTTAGTGGTTTCTTCATTACAGATTCTAGATAGAGCAATTTCATCTGGCAATAAGTATATATTCACTAATACTGATTTAGAGTGCAAATATAAAAAATGCCAATGAAATGTTGAGACATTTCAAAATTGATATTATATGAATATTTTTATGCTTCAGCTCTAGTAAACGAACTTCGCTAAATGCTGTATTCATTTACTTAAGGCCCCGCACGTGGCGGTGAATAAAAATCAGGTGTCTGACACCCTCATAGTATGTGTAGCAAAGACATGTTTGTGAGTTTGATGGCCTGAGAAGGTAGCATTTTCGTGTCAAACTAATTATCCGTAGTACTAGAACGAAAGTTACTGAGTCCACATAACTGAAGCCTCAGTTGAAAAAACAGAATAAAATTAGAATTTCTAATGGAATTTTGCAACTATACACTTTTCGCATTACAGGGACAAATACTTACTCTAGTCATAATCACACAAACTGCATAAAATATCGAAAAAAATTTAGTATATTTTGTAAAACGTCCTGACCTGAACATTTAAGAGCGTTAATTATTTCAATATTTCCCAAGACAACATTTATTTCCTTGAAAAATAATTGTTTTGAAGTAAATTATTTTTAATTCCAATAAAATCGCACAACTTACAACTCTTAAATAGCAAGCATTTTATACATTAGTTAAAAGGGAGACAACATTGCTAAAATCAACCGAATATTTGAACATTCTGTCTGTTAGGACTTTTTATTCAATACTTTCATAAATCTAACACTGTTATTCACTATCGATTTAGTAAAATAATTTTCCCTTTTAACACACACACGCGTATATATATAATTAATATACTTGATACAACATTCATAATTTAAAAAAATCGTGTTAAATATTGTTACATTCATTAAATTACTTTTATGGTCACATACTGGGTTACTATATTTATTTATTTTCTATCTACTGCATTATCTGTTACAATAATATGTATTTCGATAAATACCTTGCAAATTACTGATAGTAGATGTAAAATTTCGTCTTCTTACGGAGAAATAATATTTGGTAGTAGATGTAAAAGTTCTGTTTTGTATGGAGAAATTAAAATTGGTAGTTTATGTAAATATTTGCTTCGCATGGAGAAATAAAATTCTCTTTTTTGGCGGAATATGTTTATGAATGCAAATTTTTTAAATACAGTTTACACGAGAGTTAACGAAACCGTTTTGCCAGGCTAGTATTTTAAGCCTGGAAATGAATACTTTTTTCGATTAGACATGCATACATATCCGAAAGAATGCTTGTAATAAAGAACTTATTTGGCTGAAAGAAAACTTTGTTCATCATACTACATAAAATAACATAGGAAAAGTTCGAACACATATACACACTGTTATATGAGAGCTGTAACACAATAGATGTGATGGAATCTGGTGAGTCAATATCTGGTAAATCATTTGAGAAGGTTCTTTATCTATAATATACAGCCACATGTATACATTGCGAATATAATTGATCAAAACTGCGGGCAATATACGCGATAAACATTGGCGTCTTATAAGAAATTGCTGTTGATTACCATGTCAAACATCGGCGGTCGTGGTACTTGATAAATCCTGCGAAGTCTCTTACGAGTATCTCCATTATTCGAATTAACTGAAGTGTCTGACTAATACGTAAGTTTACAATTAAAGAGTTCTTCTATAGTTGTGTCATCAGTAACACATTTAAGACATAAAGCAATTGATATAATTAAAACTCCCGAATATTTAAAAAGTCGTTATTCGTCAACTGCGCGTATTTCATATTATTTACTAAAACTTATATTGTTGGTAAGTAATACGTGTTTAAAATTTGGGCAATATTTTTGTAGATGCTGTATTATTTGGAACATAGTTATTTAATTTGCAATATAACGAATTAGAAAGTTATTGAAAAATGACAGTTCACGATGAAAATTAAAATTTGAGAACAGCTAAATTTAAGTTGCTGATTTTAAAGGAAGTAAAACCATCTGTAGGAGTGTGCATTGTAACTGTAGGAGTGTGCATTGTAACTGTAGGAGTGTACATTGTAACTGTAGTAGTGTGCATTGTAACTGTAGGAGTGTGCATTGTAACTGTAGGAGTGTGCATTGTAACTGTAGAAGTGTGCATTGTAACTGTAGGAGTGTGCATTGTAACTGTAGGAGTGTGCATTGTAACTGTAGGAGTGTGCATTGTAACTGTAGGAGTGTGCATTGTAACTGTAGAAGTGTGCATTGTAACTGTAGGAGTGTGCATTGTAACTGTAGAAGTGTGCATTGTAACTGTAGGAGTGTGCATTGTAACTGTAGGAGTGTGCATTGTAACTGTAGGAGTGTGCATTGTAACTGTAGGAGTGTGCATTGTAACTGAATGAAATTAAACAAGTATCTCAGAAGGCGTAGCATAATCTGTACATGGACTCGGCCCATTGTTTATCGGGGCAAGTGTTTTTGCGTGAAAATCGTTTTAATTTCAATACAACAACCTGAGGCATACAATATTTTGAGTAAAATACTAAAATTATTATTATATAGGTAATTAAATTAGAAAATTGATTTGAAACATACAGAGCAAGGAACTGCAAAATGTGTCATGTATATTTTTATTGTTTAATTAGTCAGCGTATTGTCAACACTAAGTTTCCTGCGGTAAAATTAATAAATAATGGATCATAAATAAAACCTATAACACAACATAAAGAGTAAACACATTTTCAACAGTGTAAACACAGCATCGTTAAAACCATTAAAACATGCTAATTATATCTCGATGAACTGACAATAGCTTTCGCTAGTGTGTGTTGAATAAGTCGTTAAAAATATAATTATTAGGAAAGTGCGGGGTTGCGCAGTCAACAAGCCGGCAAACCAACACGATCTACTGCGGTTATGCATGCGAATTCCCGGAGCGGGAAACTCACCATTCAGCGCCTATGGACTGTCAGTTTTCTCAGGGTACTGCCATTCCTCCCATCCGACAACGCATTCAGTTGCTTGATTCAGTTTAGGACGCCACTACAAGCTACGCTTCAGTACAATAAAGCACCTTAACATGCCAATTCAGAAGCTGGGTTTCTTGTGAGTGTTTTTAGCCTAAGTCATTTATTAGTTGTAACGTAATGCGACGAGTGGTAGCCACAGAGTCAGAACACTTCAAGCGACCAAGTGTAGCAGTAAGGTATACTAAGCAGTTGACAGCTGTGGCCGACAATTAGCAGTGCCATTCTAAGCAACACATCACATCAAACGCAACTGATTAAATAGTTGTTTATGTACTTAATCTGTACTGTATTTTGGGTATGAATGCAATTGAACTATAGACAGGTTTAAAATAAAGGATTCGCATGAGTAATAATTAAGTAAATTATTTTTTAAGTGGAAATTGTCTTCCATATTGTGCTAATGATGTTCATTGAAACACTCATATGTTTAAGTAAATGATCCGTATAAAGGAATATGTTCAAATGAACAAACGAAGATTCACAGTCATTTTCAACGCACCTTTAGTTTATGCTATAGTGCCAGTTTTTTAAATAACCCGAAAAAAATATTAAAACAGAATAAGTTATTTAACCTATCCAATTAACATTATAAATATACATTCTGATACGTCACAAAATAGCCAGAACTCCGGTCGCCACACCACGCCGTTTCTATATACACGCGAAAATAATAAGTAAACGCCAGTAACTGAAAGAACGTATATCGCATAAGTCATCTCTCGCAAAGCAAGCAATATATGAGCGAGTTGTAATATACACAATATTTCCTACCGAAACTCTTTGTGTTAGTTTCCTGATTACTTTCGAAAGCCTTGCTCAGATAGCGCAATGGAGAAACTCGGGTGGCTCTTAAAACCAGTGATTTTGGAGCAGATGAGGTTTGAAGCAGCGCCGGAATGCAAGGGCGGGGAGACACGGGAGATCTCCGAGGAAACTCGCCGACCAGCGGCATAGTCCGGTACGATTCCCATGAGCGATAATCCAGGAGTGACCATGCTGGGAATAAAACATAGTTCACCTCGGCCTTGTTCAGTTATTTATTTTATTCAGTTGAGCATTTTTACATAAGGAATAAAATTATAATCCTCATGAAATAACCTATATGTAGAGTGCTGGTTGAATATTGTTATAACTAAATCTACTTCGGACTATTGTTTAATCTAAATGTTCTTCGGCTCTCAAGACCTCGCTGTTAAGAACAACCCAACTCTCTTCACTGACTCGCGAAGTGTGCTACTCAACATTATACACTGCATTGCTCTCTTTGCTCGGTTAAAATACTTATTAAATTGCGCCCGAGATTAAAGGATGTGAGGTTAAAGTAACATTAGACATTCTTTAAATTGAAGGCTTACGTGATAATACAGAAATTTTGTTTTTAATATATACTTATAAAATGAAGAAACCCTTTTTATTGCAACAAAATCACACAGTTCACCTCATGAAAAGACGTCATGGCGTAGAATTAATTTTCAATATTTTCTGCTCTATTTTGGTTATTATTAAAGTTACTATTTACAATTAAGTGTGTGCCATTACTTGTAAAGGTTTTTATTCAAATGTTCATTTTAAAAACTATCTTTAAACCACCGAGACGTTTAAAAAACTTTTACTTTGCGAGATGTGCAGAAATCCGAAGCTCACAGAGACACTCTTAATGGATAACAAAGCATTGCCCGCGAGATGTCTTCTGGCAAAGCAGGTAATTCTCCGAGCTGCTACCGCGAGACTACGGGTTCAGTTCCCTGCGACGCGAGGCTCAGAGATTCGCATGCGGTAAACAGGACGGACGTTTCCGTTGTCCATTGGGGTTCTAGGAAAACCCTTGGTTTCCACACCCTTTCATCACGCTGTTGTTCCATCTAAGGCCTCTCCACGATACCTAATTTCGGATTTCAACGAAAGCCATACCTTCTTTTACAACTGAGGATATAACAATTCTGCTACACCTAGTTACCTAAAAGGAAAACAGAAAAAAATGAAAGCAGCCAAAACCACTTACAAATGGCAGGAAGACCGAGTTGGTTGGAGGGAAGTTGCTGTATTTATTTTTTAAAACATCCAAAAATACAATTACATGTAGGCCTACATATGTTTTATAATAAATTCGCTAGGTGCTGATTGTATAAACTTTACCTTAACGAAGTTAACAAGTATCCATTAAGATGACTTGTGAAGAAATCAATTAACAGGCTAGCATATCATTATTTAGTTTATCCATGTGTTATTCGTCAAACTAGTATACTTTTTACAAGTTGTTTCCTGCTCGTAAACCAAAAGAGCTATACAAAAATCCCTCAGTAGTTTTGTGAGCTTCCCGAAACTATTTATGTGATTTAGTCAGCTAATTAAATGACTGAAAAAGAAGTCTATAAATTAAAACAATTATATTTAGCTGTTCATTTAATTCGGCAGTTTTACATTAGGAAAGTGAGCGCTGAAAAGTAAAGTGTTTCTAATAAAGCATCTATTAGAAACATAAATATCACGTTGCATAGAACGATCGAATGAAATTTGTAACACGATAAAGATTTAAACATATGCATTTTTTCAATCAATTATGTATAACAGCGCGTTGCCACATTGCTGTAAAGTCGAGATGGACAAAATACCTCCATATAAAATAATAGCTTAAAATATGTTTTAAGTTGTGTTGATTTGCACATTAAGACATCCTGAGTTTTCCTAAGTGTGTGAAAGTATAAATTATTTACATTCGAATTAAATTTTTCATGACATAAAAATAATTTTTAACGGTACTCATAATTTTCTCATCAAAGAAGATATACTGTTTAAGGAAATTTCTCAAGTGTCCGCCATATTGTCTGTTGGGGCTCGTAGGTACAGAATAAGATAAAAAATATTTTTGTTTCGCTTTGAGGCATGCCTACAAGTACAAAAACTCTTACGCCCTGAGCCAGAAACCTCGCGAGCTGTTTGGACTGTTACATTACATGCAAACGAGCACAAACGACAGCAGAAAACAAGTATAAAAGTTTTAACGGAAAAAAAGTCGTCGTGTAGTACCAGCTGTTAGGATCCCACGCCTTCTTGACTTCCAGGGACGAAAGGTGCCTAGGATACATCTCGAAATCCCGAAACTCTATGTGGGTGTTACTTGATTTTGGTACACAATTCCCGCGCATTAGCTGAATAAATGCTCGTCAACATAAAGCTTAACTTTACGTGAAGAACCCAATGCAAAACATTATTTGTCCGAGGCATACTAAAGTCCTTGCTCTTTCTATAGCAAGAAACAAAATATAATTTTGTTTTATTTTAGGTCTGCTTATGATTTTTTTTTACTTCATCTAGTGTACAATTAAATGAAATAAGTTTAAAATATACGTTTCTACATTCTAAATTTAATGTATATTTTATTCTGGGAAGACTTACGCATATTATTTTAGAAATGTTAAAAAAAAAATATGAAAATTTATATTATTTTTATATTACTGTATAATAGCTGCTACCCCGCAAAGCTTAATCACACACACATGCATACATACATGCACATATTCTAATATGCACATAATTCTTAAACAAACATAAACAAAACAATTTTTGTACGTGCACTTTCGTAATCACGGAGAAGACATGGTAATACAATGCTTGCAAGAAGAACGATGAAACAACTGTGTGTACCTACCGTTCGCCTCACCCTTCCTTTCCGGTCTAGTGAGAAACTGCAGGAAGGGCAGATGAGGCATCTGACAAACACACCCACCTCATCCTTCATCCCTTTTAAACCCAATTAATCGCCATCGCATTTTTTCCCCCTTCTGACAAGGACGGGTCCACACGCAGCAAGATGCCAGTGAAGAACTACACTGTAATAAGACCGAGGGAAATTCAGTCCACGGCATTGAGAGAACATTAATAAATCTCTCTTGATTAGTGGATTATTCGCTGTTTAAATAAGGTTAATGTTTGCTCTTTAAAATGTACTTGGTTGTGTGAATTATCAAGGAAATATGTATGAAATAGAGTTATTTTGGGAATATGTGTTAAACGTAAAAATTGTATTATATATATATGAGTGTGTATTTGTTTGTAATTTTAATACGTCACACAAAATATACGACAGTTAGAAACATTGTCAATTATTTAGTCTCTTTCACAACATAAAATATCTTTATTGTCTGCATGTCGATGATATCGTGCATGTTACAAAGGTTAAGCACCTAAAAAATAATTTCTTATGTCTTCGTAATGTTTGTAGTGTTGTTGAGAATTAGTTCATTAAAATGTAATATGATGTTTCTTTTTAAGAGAAACAAAATATTTAATGTTGTTGCTTATATTTAATGGCAATGGTATTGTGAAACTGAATTCGGATTTTGATTGGAACTCCATTGCCTACAGTGACTACGAATAAAATCATCAAAAACAAAGAACCCAATTTATGGATGAGGAACACAAATGCAATAAAATTGTTATAGTATAAATAAGCACATAAATGGAATCAGATCCAGTTAAATATATAGTTCTATCGGTCGTAGTCAGACTGGAGCATAATAATAATAATTTATCCTTTTAAATGTTTCTTCATTTGGATTTAATACAGTTTGTGTTTCGCTTGTGGTTTAATTGTTTTCATATTTTCATAACTGTGCCTTCTTATTTTGTTTCTGTGTCGATCTTTGTCTAACATGTTCGTTGTCTCTTATTCCATATAGTATGTGCTTATTTATATTATACCGTTTTTATTGCATTTGTGATTTTCGTCCATATACTGCTATCTTTGTTTTTTTTTCGGTTTTGCGGTTCGCGTGATTGAATGTAATACAGTTTTTCATAATCAAATATGAAAAAATAAATATGTTTTGGCCATATTAGGCTGAAACGTTCATTTCTCATAAAGTAACGAGTTTTTTTTTATATATTTTAATTGCTTTAATATTTATATTTAATTTTAATGTTTTAAAGATATGTTTAAATAAGTATTTAAATAAAAATTTTGTTAAAGTCATTTGAAATAATTATTCCTTGTAATTCTCGAGTTTATTTAAATTACTAAAACAAGTTAGAAATAATATGTTTCCTCTTTATGTTGCATATCATATACATAATTCGCAACTTGTACATAAATTACAGAGGCTTGGAAATACGCGCGTGTTTAACTATTTGTAAATCGTAATAATGTGCCAAGAACTGACCTGTTTTACGATCTACCATTTTATAAAACACTATTAATCAACAAATAATTGTACCTCGCCGAATAAATTTAAACTAAGTCATACGATTGAACTTGTTCCGGGTATAATTGTAATACATTTACTGGAACTTCAATGTTGAGCCCTGCAAACGCTAACCCTCACAACTTACGTCGTTACTAAATGGCTATGTGAACAACGATTTTTACTCTCCTGAACACATAAAAGCCTTACGAATGTTGAAGAACCTAAAATAGTTTTCTGAATTTTTAAAATGTCATACATTTTTTCGCTACGCTCAAACATTCCAAACGTTATTTTTTTTTTTTATTTATTAAATAATTTTTGGAAGTTTTTAATTTTTAGGTATTTTTATAATTTGTTTGGAATTTTTTTAGGAAGGTCAAAGGTTATCAGGATCATGGTAAAAGGTCAAGGTCGCCTGTATCCAATATGGTAGACTGTCAAATCTGATTTCTGACCTCGACCCTATATTTCGATATGGCATACCCTAAGGTCTCCAGTACCAATATGGCTGCCACTGATCTGACCTTGAAAAGAAGCCACCTAATTGGATGAAAATAGCCTTGTGGACTTTAGAGGAGCTTCTTATTTACACTTTAAGGGCTTCTCCATTTTTTAAGGAAAAATGGGTAACGTTTAAGGAAAAAAGAGAACTTTTAAGGGAAAACGGGAAATTTTGAGGGAAAAATGACCGCCGGATAACCGAAAAGACAGGGCATGAATAGCTAAGAGCTCCGACGTCAGATGTTATTGCGCCATACTCTCCATAATCATTCTGCTTCTGCCATTGTCTTTATATCTCGGGGAACAACCAAACCATTCTTACCAAGTTTGGCGGAGAACTTGTACTCTGGTATGCTATATTATTATATTTAATATTTTAGTGTGACGAACACTTACATTCAGAATGGCAGCTATACAGCATTTTAGCTAAGTGTGCTATATCTATGGAAATATGTAGTCGATCTTAACTTCACTTTGTATACTGGCAGTATACAATCATCGAATATTCTATACATAACGATTTTGTCCTCCTTATAATGATTGTAACATAAAAATGATGGAGGTAACATGCCATAACTCGAAAAAAAATCAAAAAGTTCACACCAAATGTTACCCCCAAGCAGTGCTATACTAAGGTAAGTAAACTGATATTTCATGTGTGCCAGTTTTGTTTAGTGATGTTAATTCAAATAATTTAGTTTAGTATGGGTTTGTCTATGAAACAACTCAACAAAATTAAACCAACTTCTTGTACACTTGCAGTATTCATAAGAAGCATATCAATTAGGCACACATATATCATATTTTACCAATATCACTTTGAAATAATGTCAATTGGAATAGTTGAACATTTTGTCATATTTCTGAAACATTTCAATTAATTTCTACCTAATTGTGCACACCATAAATCAACAGAAGTATATATAAGTTTACATTAATAAAGTGGATCAGATACCGATGTTCAAAATGGTGGGTACACAGTTAATTAAGATAAATTTTTAATATATTAAAGAATTAAACCAAATTATTACTAGTAGGATTTAGTAGGTTTGATGACAAGGGGATGGGGGATAGGAACGCAGGAGCCGGCCGCTGCCATCATGTTACGTCAACCACCCGCCATCTAGGGTGTAATTGATGTTTTATCCCTGACCCATGACCTTTGACCCGTGACCTCTGATCTCAAAAACCCAAAAATGACGAAAAGTTCTAAAAAAAATTATGACCAAAAATTATTACAAATTTTTTAATTAAAAATTGTTTTAAAATGAATATTTTAAAGAATATTTAAAAACAATTCCATTAAAAAAATATTTAAAAAATGTATTAAAATACTATTTTAAAAATTTTTAAAAATTTTATTGCGAAAACATAAATAAAATAAAATCCTTAAAAAAAATTCAAAAAATTGTTTTCTCCTGGTGGCTATTATCCTTAACAATTTCTCTTCTTACCCTTAAAATTCGCCTTTTCCTTTAAAATTACAATTTTTTCTTAAAAATTAAAAAAGAAGCATATAAAATTATTTTTAAAAAAGTTATACTTCCGGAGGTCTTCCCACATCACATCCAGCATCCCTCACCCCCACTCCACCCCCTTACTCATTCTATCGTATGTCACCATGTTTGTTTTTTCGTACATCATTTGTTTATGTGTTACTGTAGGTGGCCATATTTTTTTCTCGTTCGTCATTTGTTTATACATGTTACTATCTCTCTAACTCTCGTTCGACTGCCATATAGATTTTTTAGTTCGTCATTTGTTTATGTTTGTTACTGGTGGCTGCCATGTTGGGAGGCAGCCATCTTGTTAGGCGCAGTTCTTTCTGTTTTTTTTTTACTGTTATTTGTTTTAGAGTTTGTGTCCCATTTCGTTCGATTACCATATTAGATTTCATATGTTTACATCACGTATATATGACCAAGTGACAGCCATATTTGTTTATGTGTTTAAAATATAGATTGCGCTGATTATAACCTCCAATGTTTTTCATTGGCGAATTAGTGTTTAGTCAACAAGCCTCCGTCACCTTCGTTCCATCAATTACCCCCTTTAGTTCGACTCCCTCCATGTTAGGTTATATTATTTCAACACATAGGTAGTATAGATTATACTGCCTGCTATCGACCTGTAAAATGGTGACATTGACCATTCCTGCACAATACTTAAATTGTCATATTTAATTTTTTATTCTTAAATATAAAGTGGGGGGGGGGGGGGTGGGGGAATTTGAAGTGAAAAGCGTCATATAATTTTACATAAAATGTATTATACACATAATAAAATTTACTGGTTTAGTAATCTTCTGCGACGTTCACCGCTCGATGCACGCCTCGACGACCCAGGAATTGAAGCAGGCTGGGAAACACCTCTTTTTAAGGCACGTCCTTCCGTTATGGTGTTTTAGCACTTTCTCGAATCTTGAAACTGGCGATGCTCGAAGACGACTAACAAATATAGTGTGCGAACAGTCAGCTGTTCTCATGACAGTATTTTGATGGTTTTGTCTCGGCAACTGTAAAATACAAGCCGGTCGTCAAGTATCAGGCAGAATAGGTGCATGTTGGCAGGAATATTTCCATGTGTAGTAAATTCGATCCTGCAGTCGTTCACGATTGATGTAATATGCTCGCCTGTTTACTAACATCGGATACCGTGAGTGAAGCCAACCTCTTGAATGCATCAGGGCTCAATATTGGGGACTGGGTGCGCCCATAATATGCAGTTTGGAATTAAGCATACATCTGATATGCCGGTAGTCATTTCATATTTACAAAGTACGTGTTCATGTCTAAGTACGGATAGCTTTCGCTATTCAAAAATATTTTTATATTTTCTATTTTACATGTGTCGAACTGCGAAAGGTTCACTCTTACATTGTACTGTCTTCCAGTCTGTATCCCAACAATGATGTACGTCGGTTTCTCAGAAGGAAAGCTGGAATTCACCATCCAATTGATGCGCCTGCTTGCTGGCAATCCGGGGCATGTCTCCAGATTCCTCGACCTGAAAGCCACATCGATGGTTTTATCATCTTCCCCATTCTGCAACATTTTTATGCATTCTGCAGTGCTCAACTGCACATGAGGCAGCATCCATTTGATAGACTGTGGTTTCAGTTCTACTGCCTCCAGGTTTTCTCCTGTACCCACGATGATATCCACATGTGTATTGGCTAGCATTATCACCAGCTACTGCTTCGAATCGAAGACAATTCGTTTGTAGTCTTCGGCAAATCCCAGTAGCGTGGAGAGCGGAACAGATACTTTGAACCCCCCTTTGGCGTAAGAAGCAATCTTCGATACCCCAGCTTGCCATCCTGGCTGCAGACAGCTCATTCAGCATGAACGTAAGGTAATTTTTGATCTTTGAGGCTATGTCCGCATCTCGCGACTGGTCCACCTTAGCACCATTGAAAAAGTAGGCGATGCGATCGATCAGGTGAAGAATTCCATTGCTCGTTATTTTCGTTGATGTTGGATTGGACCCACCTTATTTCATCAGAGTTCCCCTGATTCACATGGAAGACTGGCAAGGAAGAGTGCAGATATCTTAGTGTTGGACTGCTAATGGAACTTCCAATGTTAGTGTGTATAAACTGATCAGGAATGGCTGGTACACATGAAGTTTCACCTTCGTTATACTGTTTTCTAAAATGGCTGGCTCTTCGTAATTAAGAAAATTTTCCATGGTGATCGATCTCGTAGCCGAGATTGCAGAGGATAATCTCGCTAGCACATGTTAACTCCTTGGAGACTTGTGACGTACTGATTGCGGGTTTTGCACGACATGTTCTTTTATAGCTTCTGGTCGGCGTAAATATTATTCCCATCTTCTCAAATCCAGGAGTAGGGTGATTTCTTTGTTTTGAAATATCACCAACTCTCCGTGTTGGCCGATGACTGTCACGAAGACCTCGTGTGCTCTCTTCGTGACGACCAGAATGTTAATGCTTTGTGGTGCCAAGACCCATCTATAACATGGAGGGACTCTATGCGAAAATTCGTGCAGTGTATTGCTTGGTCTACCCTTGAGGTATGTGCCTCTCGCTAAATTGCCAGGTTATTCGTATCACATTGACTGGAAAATATTTACAGGCTGCGACGACATGTATCTTTTTCCAGCTTCGTATATGCATGGCTCGAACCCCAAAATCGGTCCGATATTATCTGGTTTCGTAAAGTCGATACTATAATTGCATCTGATATTGGGATTCCCACGTTCTTCGAATTCTGTGCCGGTGGACAGCAATTCTTCAATACCTTGCAATGTCGTCTATTTCATAAGAGTCTAGATGCCACGAAACTTCATGGGAAACATTACCACTTTTTACGAGGTACAGATTGCAGTTTTTCTCATAAATGTTTGGTATCGCATTGTAGGTTTGAAAATCTTCAAGGCCTATCATTTGCCCTTCAGGTCGAGTGAGGTAAAATGTACTGCACCCAGCTCGCAGCTATGACACGTCAAGATAAGCATTATCGACATGACTAATGGTTTCCTTACGTTATATAGCCTTTATATACAATTACTTGTACGAGCAAACCAGGAAGTGAAGGCACAAATGTCCGCAGTTCCACGTGTTAGGCAGCTGTTCTTTTCGTAATTGTATTTTTTGCTATATTTCAAATACTTGCGCAATTCAGGCGTCGGACACAAATTCACAAAACTATTATAATAGTTTACATGTTTACCTTTTTTACGTTAACTACCCAGTGCGTGCCGGGCCCTGCTGTCATTTCCAGATTAATTACAACACATTCTTCTCTCTTGGGTTTAGCGGGCAAACCATCTCTCATAAAAACTCCTCTAAAATTATGTATTTTCAATTTGCATGCAAACAGTTCCAAATCCACATTCGTGAGTGCTCGTTTCGGTAGATATTTCTTTATTTTTTCTTCCTGCTGCATCGCTTTTGCACACTTCACCTCCTACTGGGTATGGTCTTAGGTAGAGGCCTTGCCCATTTTTTACCCATGGTGATAGCTTCCCTGTTTGCATTGTGTCTTTGTGCCTCGGTCAATGTCTTCCATTACGTTCATTCGATACTGTGTTGATAGCTCGGACGATACCACTCGTGGCTCCGATTAGGCCTCCGAGGGCTCCGAGTGCAGGCAAAAGCAATGGGAAGAATCCACCAGTAAATATTTTCTTAGCCTTGCAGTCTTTTCTTTCTTTTGTAACTGCTTTTCTTTTCACTTGTGCCCTTCTTTTGCTCTTATCACACATGCCCATCTTCACTTTGGCTTTCATCAAGTTGTAAACATCCCATGCTGCTATCTATTCTGCGAGCCTGGCATCTGACGAGTTTCTTATTTCGTCCTCCTTCTGTGCAAGTGCCTTGTCCGCCCAGTGTCTGGCTTGCAGATCATTGTGCTGGGAATAGGCGATGTCGTGCTGATTTCACGCCTCGTCCAGGGTGTTTATGCCCATCTCGTTGCGTGGCAGCCTTTTAGCTAGCTTAGTTTCTGGCCCGCAGAACCTGTATCCAGGAATGTGCAGGTCAAATGGTATATTGTCGATCAGTATATCGACGACCCCGCTTCCAGCTACCTTCTTACCCTTTCGAGACATTGTAGTGAACTGAGCGAGAAAAGTATAAATACGACTCTTTTATACATTTTCGTTTCATTATCATTCTAGACTTGGAACAGTACGGACGTATCACATATACTTATATGACAATTCAGTGCGAATTCTGCCAGAGACAGTTTACTCGGAGTGATAATTTGAAGATAAATTCTAAAATGTGCTTAATGTCGTCAAGAGACTTGTATATGCTACCTAGTTCTCCTCCTTCACCTTCTCCTCCCCACCTTCCTCCTCCCCACCTTCCTCCTCCTCATCTTCTTCCTCCTCCTCCTACCCATCATCCTCCTCCTCCCCTAATATATGATATAAACCAAGCAGACGAAAACAGTATACATATCGTCAAGCAAGATGTTACTCTACCAATACACATTCATGCTGAATATGAAGCTATCTGCCACGAATCACGACATGGTCTATTTCCGGATACAGTGAGGTGCATCTTCTCTGGACCATCCAATTGCGAGAAAACGTGTCTCCTACTGAACTTATTGAAAGAATAGAATGGTCTTTGGTTCGAAAATGTGTACCTATATTCAAAATATCTCCGGCAACCGATTTCCCTTTTTCCCTAAAAGTTCACTTCTTCTTTAAAAAATTATAAAAATTTATTGTAAAAAATTGTAAAAACTTAAATAAATGCATCTCAATACCTCAGATATTTATTGGTTTTACTAAAAAAAAATCCACATCTGTGAAAATATCTCTACTTGCATGGCAAGAGCATGTCTGCACCTGGACTGTGTCAGATAACACGATGAGTGCGTGTTTACAAGCTGTTTTCGAGACAGCAGAGCAGGTCTGCACCCACTTGGTGTCAGGTAACAGGATATGCACGTGCTTACAAGGCGTTTTCGCACCTTGACGGTGTCGGATAACATTAGTCAGCACAGAGCAGGTCTGCATCTGCGCAGTGTCGGATGACCATGTGGGTGGGAAGAGCAGTGATAGCATTTCTGCACCTGCATTGTGCCAACTGCGAAATTGCATACTGCCGACACGGGAAGGAGGGCAAGTCTGCCGTGGCGGGGCCCTACTATACATGTACTATTTACCTTGTATCACTCCGCCCCTCTCACCACTCAGCTAGGATATATTAACGCCGGAGCATCACCAAATTCTATCACTCTGATATCAGCGCTTGTCGCTTGCGTATCCCAAGTACCCTTCTGCTTCGCTGCCATTTTCTGCTTGAAGAGTTATAGTTGAATTTAGTAAAGTTTATTTACATCATCAATATTTTAAGGTTAGGTTTTTAGATCAAGATTTTATGATAGTTAGGACTTCAACATTTTTATGTTAGGTTTTTTTAGTACTTAGAGTATTTTATGTTATACATAATGATTTTGGGCTAGTTAGAACATCAAGATTTTTATGTTAGGTTTTCAGTACATCAATATTTTAGGTTTTTAGATCATCAAGATTTTGGGCTAGTTAAATTTTTAGGTTAAGATTTTAGATCAATAGTTAGTTAGGTTTTTTGTCAGCAGTGGAAGTAAGCCAGTGTAAGTTTTGTGGCAAGGCTTTTGCATTTCGGAAGAACATGCTAAGGCATGATAGGAGCTGCACCCTCAATCCACATCAGGGAGAGCAGCTGATGTGTGAAAAATGTGGTGAAACGATTGCTCGCATAGATAAACTACAAGGGCATCTACGTAGCTCCAATGTTATCATCAGGAGAGCGGCGACCACCACCAGCTGCAAGTATTGCTACAAGTCTTTCCAACATTTGACTCATGCACGAAGACAAGAAGCAGGGTGTGAGTTTAATACAGAACGCAGCCTATTGAAGTGCAACAACTGCAGTGTCCAGTTTGCTCATCGTGACAATCTGGCCATGCACCAGAAGGTCTGCAAGGAGAAATCAACACAGCCAGCCCAGAAGAAAAGATGTGTGCCGCCAGTAGATAGTGCTCTACCATCCTGCTCGAGAACATCAGCCCAACCGAAAATAATCGCCGGAGCTGTTGCAGGAAGTAACCATGGTTTCGTCGAGGCAGAGACTGCATTCCACGGAAATTAAAAAACTTATGTAGGAAATAATGATAGTGATGCCAGAGATATATGTGACTACTTGGTAGCCATTCACGAGAACATTGTTGGCCATTTTACAGAAGAAGTAAAGAACCGCGATGCAATTAAATTTAACATTGTGCTAGAGTGCACTTATGGAAAGCCAGAGCCACATTAAGACCAGACAGATGCAAGGGCTTTTAAGATGAAAAATGCGCCAGTCTACAATACTGATGATATTGAACATGCCACGTGAACAAGTATTGAGAAGCTGTGTATTGAAGAAAGAGAGCATGCCAAGAAAGGATCTTGATGGAAGCTCATCTCTGTTAACCGGCTCCAACCCCGGATCAACAAACTAGATCCTCTAAGACCCTCATCATGGATAGATTTGCCAGCTTCCATCAAGGTTAAGAAAGTGGTAATCCATCCAAAAAATTAATACCATGTGTGTGATAAATGGGCAGTACTGGCCAAGTTCGTGGAAGGTATTCATCTGGAACGTGTAGACAAGAGATACAGCGATGTTGAAGACAGGTACGACTTTTCAGAGATCACATTTCCAACACCAGTGCGTCAGATCAAATTGTTTGAGAAGAAGAACCCAGGAACATCTGTCAATATTTACTCAATTGATGAAAACTATAAGATGTTTCCTCTCCGAGTGACCAGTGAAGAAAAGAACGATCATATAGACTTGTTGCTTTTGTCAGATAAGAAACATCCCACTAGTGCCACATTTATAATTTATCAAAACTGGTACGATCCCAGAAGATGGCTCATAATGGCTCAAAGCATATATGCAAGAGATGCCTGATGCATTATGACGATCGGCCATGAGTGTCTGGGTTCAAAGGTGAACAGTGTCCAGCTTAACACAAACGATTTTGCTCTGGATATGCACCACTTCAAGCTGAAATGCCACAGCCTGTAAAGGATGGAAGGCCGCCAGTGCTCTGCTTCAGAAATATTCAGCACCGGTATAAACTAGCGATTGTGATCTACTCAGATTTCGAAGCCATTTTGGTACCGATTCAGAGCGGCCAATCTGATTCTGAGAAGGCTTTCACGATAGTATACCAGAAGCACGAAGCTTACAGCTGTTGTATTTTCGTACATGTAAACAATAACATTATTCCTGCCACATTAACGTCGGGGCTGCAACAAAAACCTATCCTCTACACAGGAATGGATGCACCAAAGATTTTTATTAAGAAAATCGTTGAGATTGGTGAGAAAGTGAAGATCTACGAGACTTCATTGAAGATGCCACCGCTAACTCCTGCTCAAAATTCATTATATATCGAGGCATCAATATGCTGCCACTGCGGAGGAAGCTTCGGCAAAGATAATGTGAAGGTATGGGACCACTGCCACTTTAGCGGCAAGTATATGGGAGTAGCCTGTAACAACTGCAATTTGCTTAGAAGACGACCAAAGAGGCTTCCAGTATTTTTTTCATAACCTCGCATGCTATGACAATTCCATCTTTACAGCACTGGCATATGACCACAAAGACATCACTCTCATACCACATAATGAAAAGAAGATGATTACTTTTGGAAAATAGCTTGGAGAGAATTTCAGCATTCAATTTATCGACAGTTCCCGTTTCATGGCCAGCAGCTTGTTAACTCTAGCAGGGAACTTCGCAGCAAACAAGTTCAACAGTACATCTAAGTTCTTCAGTTCCGATGAGCTGGCTCAAGTGACAAGGAAGGGAGTTTTCCCCTATGATTATATCAACAGCATCGAGAGACTGGACGAGACAAAGCTACCCCCTAAGGAGAAGTTTTTTAATAGGCTGACAGATGCGAACATAATTGATGCTCAGTACGCTCATGCTCAGCAAGTATGGAAAAAATTTGACTGCCAAACCTTGAAGAATTACTCAGATATTTACATGAAAACAGACGTACTGCTACTCATTGGCGTATTTGAAAACTTCCCCGACCTCTGCCTAGACACGTATGTACTGGACTGTGTTCATTGCATAAATTTACCTGGCTATGCATTTGATGCAATGCTGAAGGCGACTGCTGTGAAACTCGAACTTTTGACCGATTACGACATGTACATGTTTCTCAAGAATAGCATAAGAGGTGGTGTGGCTCAGTGTGTGAAGAGGCACTGTGTTGCGAATAACATGTATAGTGAAGAAAATTGTCCCTTATGAGCTGGCGAAATACCTTATGTACATGGATGCTAACAATTTGTACGGTTGGGTGATGGGTTTGCCTCTACCTATAAGACATTTAAAGTGGGCCAGTACCGACCTTGACATCATGGGCGTGCCTGACAATTCTCCTGTGGGATACATAATCGAATGTGATGTAAGTTACCCAACTGAACTGCACTTTCAACATAAGGACTTGCCATTTCTGCCAATTAATGAATGTCTGCCGGAATCTAAGCAGGAGAAACTGATGACTACACTGATGAGCAAGAAAAGTTATATAGTTCTCTATGTCACACTCAAACAAGCCATCACCCATGAACTGAAAATTTAGAAGATTCACAGTGTGCTATAGTTCTAGCAGTGTGCCTGGCTACAGCCATAAATCCAGTTGAATACTGCAAGATGTGCATCAACAGCAAACGATTTTGAAAACCACTTTTTCAAGCTGGCCAACAACGCAGTCTTCGGCAAGCTCATGGAAAACAAGCGTAATAGACAGAGAATGAGTCTCGTCTGCAATGAGAAGCGACTCAAGAAACTTGCTGCAAAACCGGCCTTCAAAGACAAAATACTCTATTCAGAGAACTTGTCGCTCATCAAGCTAGAGCAGGAGGCTATCCTGCTCGACAAGCTTATTCATGCTGGTGTAGCAGTACTAGATTTGTTAAAGGTACTCTATCATTTTCATTACGATATAATGAAGACGAGGTATGATGAGAACCTGCAGTTGGCCTACGTGGACACCGACAGTATGATCTACGAGATAAGAACTCTCGTCTTTTATCATGACATGTCTTCTAATCCGGCTTTCCTAGACGAATTTGACACCAGTGGCTAGCCCACAAACCATTGGCAAGTTCAAGAACGAATGTAATGGTATGCCTATGGCAGAGTTCGTAGGCCTGCGTGCAAAGTTGTATGCCTACACATGCGCAGGTGATGTTTACAAGAAGGCTAAAGGAATTCAAAAGTGCGTTATTAGGAACAAGATTACCTTCGAAGACTATGTCTATGTTCTAAACAGAGAGAAAAATTTGCGAGTTATTGTACATGGCATAAGGTCACACAAACAGCAGTTGTATTCAGAGTGCAGTAATAAATTGGCACTTGTGTGGATAGACGACAAACGCCAAGTATGTATGGATGGAGTGAATACATTGCTACATGGATACTCTCGCTAAAAATAAATGGTCTTGCTGCACACCGGAGTTCATGCAAGAGGTAGTTTTTTTTCACCTTGTTGTGGTAGGATTCAGTACCCAATGATCCAGATGACTATTCCATAGAAGTCTACTACGGTAGCTTGCTGGGTGGTAAGAGGAGAGGTGAAAGCAAAAAAAAAAAAAAAACATATAACAGGTAAATATGACTTGCCAGCTCCAGAGAAGGAGGAGAGTACTGATCATGTAGACAATTCGTAAATAATTTTGATAAATTCTAATAGGTATACTCTGACTGGGGACATAGTGTATATATATATATTTATGTGTTAGAATTCCCTACATTTCACATTTATAAAAAAAAAAAACACTGATTTCAAGATATTTTTTTCAACATTGTATTTGCGAGATTTTATCGGTGTTGTAACCCTGCCTGCACTACATGATTGTAGTGTTGCCGGTCCTAAGCCCGAATAGAATGGGGAAGACAATGTGTGACTCATATGTTTTATTATCGATAAGCAAGACTGGAAAACTTGTATATATATGTTTGTATGAATAAATAATTAATTTTTATAAAAAATCTTTTGTTTCATAAAAATCCTGTCAAATTTTTTTTCTTAAATTGTACTACATTCAACAGTCCTTTGTGCACACTGGAGAGATTTACACATGCACACAATTGCATGAAAAGTAATATAATATAATTTACTTGTGTTCGTATGGCTTTAGTATATGCAAAGTCCTACATGAATGGTCGAGTCCTACACCAATGGAAAAATTTACAAGTCCTACACTAGTTGGGAAGATATTCAGAATCCTACATTCTACCACCACCACCACCATCACCAACTTTGCCAAATTACACGTAAATATTTTTGGACCTTTTTTTGGGGATTTTAAGGTCAAAGTTCACCAGGCAAGGTTAAAGGTCGAGGGTCAGAGAATCAGTCGGCTTTAAGTGTGACCATGATTTATAGGTGAGCGAAGATAACACAAGACCAAATATATTTTTTAACATTTTAAATAAATCTAACTTTCGGACAGGGCAAGGATGATTAGTTAGCGAGTCAGTCAGAAATTTATTCAACTCGTCTGGTAGGGTCCTTCCTGGGCAAACCAAAAAAATATGCATTATTTACGAATTAAAACTTTTTTTTTCAGTGGTAACTTGAATGTGAGGTTTTCTTTTCCCTGTAGATTATTACAAAATTGACTTTGGTGTAAGGGGTAAAATATTTAAAATATATTTTTTGTACTGTATGTTGTTCCACATTTGACATGTCTGAAATAATAAATATTTATGTTTCCAGCATGAAATATTCCAAGCCTTGTTAGTTAGCAGTGATGCAGGTCGTTGCTCCTTGTTGGTCGAGATCAAAGGCAGGTCTTTGTATTCACAGTTCATCTTCACTGTATAACGAGAGCATGCTTCCAAATCGATCCCAAATTCCCCTGATACTGAGGTATCAACATGCGTCACAGCTCTATATGTGAATTCTCCCATCTCTCGTAAAAATGCCGTCCGATATTTTCTAAGACAAAGAGGAAAATTAATATTGTTTTAATAGTTTCGGATCTCGAACACAGGTACTTACGCCGTACCACGCGTTTGGAGATAGCTTAAATCCTTATATCAGGTGCACATGAATACTAAATAGTAAGAAATTATGTACGGGCATTACTAAAAATGTTTCCAAACCTCAGGTCACTAATCCAATTGTGAACCTGATTCCTATATCCGATTCCTAAAACTTGCATTTCCCGTTTATTATTCGTTCCTAAAGCAGTCTCTAAAACACTGAGCAAAATTACAAAATTTTTTATAAGTCCGATAGAAAAAATTAATATTTCTATGGTTTCGGGCTTCGAACTGGAGGCCCTACGCCCCGCCTAACCAATGGATACAGCTTAAATGTTTATAGTTGGTGTGTATAAGAACATAATAAGTCTGAAAATCACGTACAAAAGTTCGTTTAAAAAACTATTTCATGCACAGGTCTGTATTCGAACTCGGGTCCCTAAATCTTGTTTATTATTTGTCCAAAAAGTTGTCTAACAACATACATTTATTCCTTCGGTTTTTAATAAAGTGTCACTGGAAAGCCAGTATTGTTATTTCTCAATTATTGTCGAACGAATAAACTTTTCCCTGAAAAACATGCGTGAGTACATGCATAATCCAAAGTTTTTGCACAGAAACACACAATGACATACGTTACACTTTAATTCGCAGTGCATTGCGACGCGAGAGTTTGAAGTCAGCCAAGGCCTAGTTGGAACATGGGATGTCTCCATGCAGCAGCTGACTGATATTATTACACGCACTCAGCACGGCATACAGCTCTCACGCCGCCTTCGTCATAAGCTGCAGCCGGCGCGCTCGGCACTGCCATCAGCTCCTTTGAGAAATGGTGGTGCGTAGATCCGGAAATCGCAGAGTTGAATACCGATTGTTTTTCATTAAATATTTTCCCGAAAATAATAAAGTATTAATATTCGCATATGCAATATCGCATTTTATTTTTGTCTGTCCCCATACACAATATTAGGGGATTGGAGATATTCTATCTGTCATCAAGCAGGTGCGAAACGTCTTGAAAGCACTTACACGTGCAGCTACTTGACACCGTGCCGATGCAGAAATGCTTCCACTGCTCTTCCCGCACACATGGTCATCCTTCACCTTGCAGGTGCAGACCTGCTCTGCTGACTTCATAGTTACCCAACACCAAGGAAGTGCGTAAACGACTTGTAAGCACTCACACATCCTGTTACATGACTCCAAGCAGGTGCAGACCTGCTCTGCTGACTTCATAGTTACCCAACACCAAGGAAGTGCGTAAACGACTTGTAAGTCCGCACACATCCTATTACCTGACACTGTCCAGGTGCAGACCTACTCTTGCGATGCAAGTAGAGATATTTTCACAGATGTAGACTTTTTTTAGGAAAACCGATAAAAATCCGAGGTATTGAGATGCATTTATTTAAGTTCCTACCATTTTTATTTATAAACTCCTTATACATTTTTTAAGAGAAGTGAATTTTTAGGGAAAAGGTGGAATTTTTAAGGAACACATGAATTTTTAAGGAAAAAAATGAATTTTTAGGGAATAAAGGGAAATCTTTTGGGAAAAGGGAATTTTTTAGGGAAATTTTTTTAGGGAAAAAAGGTGAATTCAAGATAGTGGACAGAATACCCTGAAGGATTTTTTTTTGGATATCCTTTCGTTGAGGCTGGGAAAAGTAGGAAATTTTTAGGAAATTTGAGTGAAAATTAATAATTTTTTGGTAAAAAAAAAAATCGATTTCTGATGAGTTTTTTGGGTAAAAATACGTGATTTCGAAAGAAAAATTCAGAAATGGTGTAAACCGATGGCCGTTGGCTCCCTGACTGCTGGACCCTAGGCCTTGTCCCAGCTCTCTCCATTGCATACTACTCAGATTAAATCTAATATGGTAATCGAATAAAAGGCAGACACAAACTCTTAAACTAATAACAATTAAAAAAACAAATACGGATAACTGCACCTAGCAAGATAGCTACATGGCAGCCACCAGTAACATATACATAAACAAATGACGAATGAACAAACCAATATGGCAGTTGAAAGAAGGTGAGAGAGACAGTAACATGTATACACGAATGACGAACGAGAAAACAAATAAGACCACCTTCAGTACCATAAAAACAAATCATGTACAAAAAAACAATTATGGTGGCAAACGATAGAATGAGTATAGGTAGGGGAGTGATGTTGAGGGAGTCAGTCGTCTGCTAGATGGGAGTGATGGGAGGACCTTCATAAGTGAAGTTTTTTTTAAAAATAATTTTTTCATTAATTTTTTAAGCTTTTTGGAAGTTTTTAATTTTTATGGTAAAAGGGGAAATTTTTAAGGGAAAAAGAAAAATTTAAAGGGGAAAACGGAAATTGTTAGGGAAAATGGCGACAGGGGGAAAATACTTTTCAATATTTTTTTTTTTACGATTTCTAACCTATTTTTTAATTATAAATTTACTAAAGATTTTTAAATAAAATTTTATATAAACTTTTAAACAATTTTAATAAAAGTTTTTAATAATACATTTTAAAATAATGTTTAATAAAAATTTTAATGTTAACTTTTAAACAATATTTTAAATAAAATAAAAAAAAAGATTTTTAAAAGACTTTTAATAAGATTTTTTGTAACATCAATTTTTTTTTAGATTTTTCGCAATTTTTTAGGTTTTTAGGGTCAGAGGTCATTGGGGTCAAGGTCAAGATCACGGGTCGAAGGTCATGGGTTAGGGGTAAAAGGTCAATGATATCTAAGATGGCGGACGGGTGATGTAACAACATGGTGGCGGCCGGCTCCTGGACTTCTATCCCCAATCCGCTTGTCGTCAAACCTACTAAATACTACTACTCAAATTAAACTAATAATAATTTGTTGACTGTATTAATTAAGAGCCTTTTTTTTTTTTTTGGCAATTTCGTACCAAAGCACCAAATCAGAAAATAATGTTTTTAAGCTGAATCTCATGGGCCAATCAACTAATTTACACCAAATTTTCAAACAAGTAGTGACACGATAGGTCATGTAAACTTACATGTTTTAAGTGGTGCAGTGACTTATTTTCAAGATTATGGTGGCATAAATATTAAGGTTAGTAGGCCGTATTATTCGAAACATTACAATGATTAAATCTGAATTTGATGTCTCCGATTACGATCTCTGTAATGCAGTTGATTTTTAATGGAAGCGTAGCACTGCGGCAAAGCAGGCCACTACACGCGAGAATTTCAATAACACGCACCGTGTATAGAAAACCAGAAGAGTACTTTAAGGCTGGGGGAGAAGCGAGCGATATCTTAGCACAGCGCGTCGCCGTCGGGGCAATACGGGGCGTGAACGGGCGTTCCGATCGCCATAACAGAGATGGAGATTCAGCCTTCGGCAACATTAAGGGGACGACGTTCCATATGGACTTTGGATTTCCTTTTAGACTGTTTGAGAAGAGTGGCTTAGATTCTAAAAATATAATGAAGTAATTAAAAAAGTGTTGGCATATATCTGATAATAAATAACACAAGTCAAGCTCCCCCGGAGTAATAATAGTAGCGCAACGTAAAACGTATTGTGTATCATAATGTAACCAATGTACAGTAACATGTTTTAATACAGTGACATACTAACTGAATTCAGCGTTATTCCCCTGAGTTTGCTTCGCCCATATAAATTGAACAGTCCACATATGGCACCGTTACATTTGTAAAGGCTGAGGTTTTTCCCCCCACCTCTATTTAGCTTGCCAAGCTTGTAGGCACCGCCAATGCCCTTAACCAGTTGAAACTTTAAGAAAATTGTTAAATCTAACAAAGGTTAACATGAATGATAGTAATTTGTTGTGAGGGATAAATTATATACTACCTCCCATCAGCTATAATTAAGTATCTCACCCACCCACGCTAAAAATTTTTTGCAGCCAAAAATAAAAAAGTTTTAACCTAGTCAAAAATTTAAATGAATTTATCACGGAAGTTAAAAGTAAAACTACAATAGAACACAAAGCAGAAAATTTTCTAGTCAAAGATGTTAAATAATTTAAAATATATATTAAATGTAAGATACATTGGTTATTTCCAGGTGTAATAATAATACAAGTGTCCAAAATAAAAACTAAGATAGGTTATAGTCATATATAATTAACATAAGTGGCATTTCTTGATATAAAAGTAAGAATTCAAGGATTTTAAATTAATGCGAGTGTCTTAAATAGATAGAAGCATTTATTTCGATGTGGATATAAATATAATAGCATGTTTATTTAGAATTTATTTTTGATTGAATTACATAACATTAATGCAATTTTAATTAAATGAAGTTGTCTGTATGTGCTAAATAATATTTGACTGAATTAAAACAGAAATTTTACACTACACGAATGCATAAGTTAGTGACACGCCATAAACTAAATAATATATTTAACCACATCAGTAAATTTTAGAGCAGTAATTTAATTAAGGTATTTTGTTGAGTTGCATATGGGTATAATTAGTATTAAAATGTCATATACAGTTAACTTATTATAAGTTGTACTGGGTGCTATAGTTGGCAAGAGTACACATTTCCTGCAACAGCGTGTTTCCTTACGAGGTGCGAGCAGGAACCAAGGTCGCAGTAAGTTGGCGCGACCTATAGCGTGTTGTGACAACACACTCCCCTACCTTCTCATGCGAGTCAGCATTTTCGCATGGCCGAGTGCCACGCTCTGACGAAATGCAGGCATGAGAGCGCGCTCATCTATATAACCACTGTACATTCCTTTTACTGCTACATATAACATTGAGTTTAAAAATTGAAATAAGTTTTCACACTTAATGCATGTACATCTAATATTGTCCGGGATGGAATGATCTTCGTCCATTCTGAACAGTTGGCGATCAGAAAGCTAACAAACTTATGTGGTACGAGACATATGAGTGATACACTGTACCAGTCAAATACAAATAGATTCATGCGTCGGATGTCGGGAGCGATGTGAGATGGACGACTGAAACTAAATGTAAAGAGTGTTAATGAAAACGGAAACTAGTGCTAATTACACGCCCGTTTCGCCTTTGTAGAGCAAATATATATGTTGCCCACTTTAATGAAGTATTTTAGGTAATTTACCTAAGAGGTCGCCACTTTGATTTTCGCGAGAGTTTGCAGGGATTTGGGAATCTGCTGGCATAGCTACCTGCCCAGGATCACCTGTTGTGTTGTTTTGCACACGAGTGCAGAAATTTTGTTTCTGTCGGGAAGCTGACCTGAGAGATGATAGACAACTTGGGAGCCTCTATTCTCCGCTGTCATGTTACGAGGTCTCTAAGAAATAGGAACTATTGAGAGATGTGTTAGACTTTTGTTGTGGGTCTTGTCTACTGCAAAACTATGCATAAATAGAGCCTTTTGCTGTGGGTCTAGCCTGTTACAAATGTATGCTAATATATGCGACACATTATGCATAATTTAGGACATTTACTGTAGGTATTGCATGTTACACAGTAAACTGTAAGTGTACCACGAGGGCACTTTGCAATCTGACCTCCTGAGGCTAAAATTCATTGAGTGCAGATTCCCCAATTCCACTAATATAGGGTGAGTGTTCGTGATTGTTGTGAAAACCTAATTATATAATATGAAAAAGTGGACAGTATTTTATTTGTTGTGTTAATAATCATTATCATATTAAAAACAAATAATTGAGAGAAGGGGAGCCAGGGCAGTATTGGTTGTAATTATGAGAGTTTCATATACATTTTATATAAATATTAAATTATAACAGAAAAGCAGGAAACTTAAGTACATTTTGAATGCAATAAAATGTTAAATGCTTTTAATAATTAATAATATATAAACAAATACATATGCATACAGTAGCTTAATAGCATGGCAGTAGCTTAACAGCATGCAGGCAGTAAATTATTATGCTAATTAAATGCAAAGTTAGTTGCTACATTAAAATAAAATAAATATTTCATATTATTAAATAATTTTTTTTGGGACACATGTATTAAGAGAACTAAACTAAATAGATAATGAATAGGAATGTCTTCACCTGCTGCACATACATGTTTATGTGTATATTAAGCACTAGGCGATTTAACATATTAATTAAAGGAGACTTATGTAGAACAAGATGTTACATTATAGATGGAAAATAATAGAAGGACGAGGTGTTTGTCTTGACCTCCGTCAAGAGTAAACATGTGCAATAAGTTATTACACGTAATTACAAATTAGTACGCGCGATGAGTAATTACACAACGCCTAAGTACACACTTGCATAAATAGAAATTGCACAATTACATGTAATTACAAACACTATGTACATATGAGAGTAATTAAGAACACTAAGTACATGCAATAAGTAGAGAGCAATTGCACAATTGCCAAATACGCACTTGCACAATTACAAACTCTAATTGTATGTCTGCTCCCTACCACTGCCGACTGATCTGAGTTTCACTAATATAATTTATAATAACCCCCTGCCAGCCATGATGGAATGCTCTCCTGCACACCATACTGCAACTGGCCTGCTCCTAGCACCGCTCCTACCGACCCATGGTCCCTGCAGGCCCGTGCCAACTGAGCGCATTTTAAATATGCTTGGTTATTGTTTTTATACAAACCTGAACTTAGTTATGGTTTTCGTGCCAAACAATATGCCAGTAAAATTATTCAGTGCTGAACATTCCCTCACATTTGTGTAAGTTACTTCTCATGCATGTTACTACATACATCACCTCGTAACATATTATTTTAAAAATATAATTTAATAAAAAAAAGTGTTACTGCTTGACATGCTTTTTCGTGTAACACCTGTTTGTCACTTTTCTCACTAGTTCTGAATTAATATTCTTTCATCGTATTACTTTAACTTGGGACATTAGGGCATGCGAAAGGCTTCTTTTTTAAGGAAAATCCAACAGGATTAACCGCCATATTACATTGCATTAAATATATATAACAGAAAGTTATTGAAAAAATTATTGGTATAATTTTGGAAACAGAAAAAGTCGGATTGGAGGAGCTGCGTAGTCAGTGTGGAGTAAACTGCTATAAGATTAATTTGTAACGCATTGCACATATAGCTTCACAGCATTATTCAGTTGAAATATATCTTTTGAAAGTGACGACATTCAATGAGACTGCATGTTTCAGGTCAACAGCGATGTGAAGCCATCTATCTTCACATGCTACAAATGCACACTGAGACACACACACACACACACATATATATACACACATATATATACATATATATATACACACACACGATAGTGGGCTTCATGAGTTTCTTGTTTTCTTCCGGAAAGGAGTAATTTGGGATTTCTTAGAGTGCTCCCATACCACGAAGATGAATTGTGTAAACGAAGGGCTGCCTTTGATCTCAACGATCATGGAGCCACGACCTGCGTCATCGCTAACTAGCTAACACTAGTGCCGATTCTGCGATCGAGTTTTTGCCTATGATCAAAATGCTCGTCTTCAATGAAAGAACGGTCTGTACGAAGAGTCATTTTAGCACATGCGACGACCAATTGGGAAGCATGGTGGTTGCCTGTTATGGTTTTCCATTGTTCAGTGTGAAGTTCAAGTTGCGTATCGAACAATGGCGAAGTGTGTTGGGAGCCTGCTGTAGTTAGAGATACTTTTATTGCAAAGTATAAATACAATTTACCCATGAAGTGATGAAAAATACCGAGGTAACTGGATATATACTTTTTTTTAAAAGCAGGAATATTAACTACAATGTTCACCTTTCAGCTTTTGAGGTAGGACTATATAATTTAATTTTAAAATAAGAGGAATTGATTTTAACTTATGGACTTCATGCACCGCACTTAGCATCGAAAACATCACCGGTATCAGGACCGCAAACAGCACAAAATACACTGCAATCAAGCGTCATTAAGGGGTCAGCACCGGAAACAATAATGCCCACACTGCAATCAGGGCTCATTTAGGGGTCATTAGGGCCATTAAGGGGACATTAGGGGTTATTTATTGTTTAGCACCACAATCAACACTGCATGTACAGCAATCAGGGGTCATTTAGAGGTCTTTTAGGGGTTCGCACCACAATCAGCACCGTATGCACCACAACCAGGGGTAGTTTTAAGTCATTTAGGATTTATTATGGGTCAATGGGACATGGGTCAGTCGGTCAATGGGTCATGGATGGTTGAGTTATGCCAGAGTTGTAGTAGGTGGTATGGTTGACAGGTATATGTGGTGTTGATTGATAGAACAAGTAGAATGGGTGATAATTTATGTGCTGGCTTCTGCTGTATAGTTGCTGGGTACACTTGAGTTATGATGGATATTGTGCTTGGTGTTTTGGGTGGTGTGGTTGATTAGTATGATTGAATTTTTCTTTGGTTATAGGTGATAGTAAGATGGCTGGTTGGTATTGAGGTATAGTGACTCGTATATATTTGGCTGGTGTCGAAAGGTAGAGCAGAAAGTATTAGTGGTAAGTAAATTTTCTGGTAAGGTCAGTGTGGACTGAATGGCTGAGGTATGCTTAAGTTTTAGTAAGAAGTATGAAATACGTGTATATTTCATCAGGTGTTGGTTCGTAGAGCAGACGGCAGGGAGGTTAGTGTTTAAGGTAGTCTGAGCTCTATAGTTTCTGTAAACTTGAGTTGAGGTGGAAGGTGTGGTACCTGTGTGCGGGTATATAACCAGTAGGGAGGTCAGCTGTGAGGTTTTGTTTGACAGTGTCAGTTGTGGAACTTTGTCGTGAAGAAGAATATCATTGTGGTCAATGGTTCTGGTTTGACATTTGCTAGCATAGATGGCCTTGATCTATGCATAAGCAGATTATATTCATTACGTGAAAAGTGAACATAGTGTTGTAAAGATACTATGTGAATTGTGTGGAGAATGTGAGAATTCTGTTTTTATGTTTGTAGTTGTAAGTATGTAAACATATACATAATTTCAGTGAAAAAGTTTTTAATTTCTCACTGGTGTTGAATCATGCCTGTTCCCCCTAATATATAAAATATCGTGGTAATTGGTTCAGTCACATATACATACATTAAAAAAAAGAGAAGTAGCATAATTTTATTCCTTCAAAACCTTCGAGATAATGATTAATTAACAGATACCGACATCGTGTAATAATTAGAATTCAAGGGCGGAGACCAGAAATGAAGTTGACAACTTTTTTCATTGTTCCTCTGTAATCGACATACAATTTAACTACAACCTAAAAACAATAAAGTTAAATAAATTTTGAAATCGAATACTAAACACAGATTCTTTTATTTGACATACCCCATGTCTATGAATAGTAATATAATTACGAGAAACAAATATATGTGGCAACGTCAGCATCAACAGTTATATAAGTAGCTGGGTTCATTTTATTGTGCTGTTTGGCAGTGGCAGCCGTGAAAGTCACTTCGTCTCAGCTCGTGTAAGCAATTGGTATGTATAATGGAAACAATGGTTGCTAGTCCATCGTCGACGTGATTGGCAATTGTAACATCGTTTTAATCCTGTAACTCCTATGTTTCAATGCCTACGAGTACGAATGTATCACTCAACAACTCCTCAGCAAGTGCAACATCTCTTTCTATGAAGATATCTTCATCCGTGCATCCTGCGCTTTCCAACGTGATGACAGTTGAACCATCTAGGACTCCTAGTGTATCATCTATGGAACATTAAGTGGTATATCGCTGTCGCTTCTTATGCAAGGACTTTGCCTTCAAGCTTACTGTATGGCGGCACGAATTTCACGGTTTGCACGAATAGTTGGTTTTATGTTAAACGAAGCACTGTGAATTGTATAATGATGTAGACGAACATGAATATTTTTGAGTAATATATTTCAGTAAATTTTAAAACATATGTAAAATTTTAATTTAATATTTTAATCCTGAATCATAACCAGTCTAATGTAAACTGTTTTTTGTTAAAAACATCACTATGAAGCAAATATATAGGTTAATAAATATTCTTATCAACGGCTTAAACATAAATTCCTGGAGCTAGAAATTATTCTTGCAAAGTGAATTTCACGAGCCTTGCCTCTAAAAAAATCGTAAATTATATTCACCTATGACTATAAATATTTGTTTTCTTACAGCTCGACTTGCGAAAAATGCATCTGCTACATCATTATTTAAAACAAATATATAAAAACAATCAGCGAGAGCATAGGCACATACAATTCAGAAAGAAACAAAATGGTTTTTTACAACATTTAAGCATGGCTGTTCGAGGTGTGAGTGGTCCCTCCATGGGATTTTTTTTAATGTTACCATCTGTCATGCGAAAGTGTGAAATTGGCATAATTTTTTAAACCAAATTGGCATTATAAATACAGTTACAATATTTTTACTTTATTTTGTAACATTTCGGTATTTTTAAAACATTAGACAAAATAAATTTAAATAAAATAATTCTGATTATTTATCAATTCATCGATTCCTAGATGCGTGATCGTTTTGACAAGGCTGCACAGCAGGTGACGTGCGATCACGAATATTGCCCCCTTCCCCCTTCCTTTTCCTCACGGTTGCATCATGTCGCCTCTCATAACAGGTGCGTCTGCCTCGCGCCCCTGTGTGGTTACAAGACTAGACGGCTTAACTTCCATACAAAAGTGAAAATAAATTTAATAATGTAAATATTAAAAAAATATTGATTGAAATGATTTTTAAGAAATAAAGTATTAAAATTATAATATTTTTTACAAGGTCCTACCTGGAATGCACTTTACCATAATTGTTTTTTGAAAATTACATTTTTAAATTCGTAAACAAATGCACATTCTGGCGATTCGCGCACTCTAACAGAAGCCGTGCAAGGGGGGGGGGGGGGTTATGCTAATAGAGGTATTTTTTCTAGAAAAAATAATAAAATTCCGATATATTGAGGCATATTTATTTGAGTTTCTTCAAATATCTTTGAATTTTTTTTTAAAATTTTTGCTCTTAAATCTAAAGTGGTGTTCCTGCCAATAAGTTACATGATCAATATACATCATGATTATTATGCGACTTGAACAGACAAGTCTGGAATTATATAACACTCATTACTTACGCCTTTAAATTAATTATAAAAATATATTTAAATTTAGGAAATAACTTATTGAAGTTTTTTTTTTTTTTTTTTTTTTTTTCGTGTTTTTGTTTTTCAGTGCCATTCACTGTTGAGGGTCAAAGGTCCTGATTCCACACTAGTCTGCTTTCCTGGCTCGGAGTCACTGATCCCCATAGTTCTTCTGACTTAGTCACTGATCTACCTGGGAAAAATGGGACTTTTTTTAAAAAAAAAGAAAAAACATTTTAAATTAAATTTTGGGAATTTTGTGTAAAATAATATTTCTGAAGCGATTTCTGGGTAAAAACAAGCTATTTTGAGAAAAATATGGGGAAAACGGGAAAAAATATGGCGGCCAGAGCCGGAGCAGGACACTGGACCCTGTGTCAGAAGGAACATATGCCTACTATTTAAGTGCGGTGTTAAGTGCAGTGCTGTGTGCGGTGCATGTGGTGCTGATTGGTGAAGATTGCGGAGGATTTTTGTGGATTTTTAGGAAGATTGCAGAAGATTGAAATAAAGATTGCTGAGAAGTAGGTTTGCTGTGGAGAAGGAGGATTGCGAACGATTGATGGAAACACTCACACAGCAAACTGACTCCTGCATGTGATGTCTCAATTATGACGAAATGGGTATCATCACCTAGTGAACTGAATTTTATTTTTAGTAATTTCGCACCACAGATGATAGCATTGAATGCGCAGCGTCTCTATACTTTTAATGTGAGCTTATATTTTGCTATATGCCAGCTTGTAAATAATTCTTATTGCTTTTTAATAAGGTATCATGGAAATTATTGCACACATTTTCTATGGGTGTTATTTGTTATATTTATTATGGATATTATTTTTGTCGCCGATAAACTTGTAATCGATATGCAAAGGATCGCAACAGTGGCACTTGGATGGCGCGAGTACGTGACGTGACCTGGCTGGTGCCGATGAGAGCGCACCCAGCCAGTGCGGCGGCAGTCGGCAGTTGCAAGCTAGAGAGAGTAAGTGCCTGACCACGGGGCGAGGTAGTGTTGTCCCAGCTGTGGACTGCAGCGGGCGGCTCGGCCGAATACTTTGCCAGTAATGGGACTGCAGGGTAAATATATCCCGGTCGCGATGAGCCTTGAATAACGTGAGCTGGTGCAAGTCGCCGTAACGAAACCGGGAGTGAATAAACTGGCTGCTGAAAGAATATTACGTGGAAATGCCAGGAATGAACGCCGACGCAATATTGTAATTATCGCCAGTAGTGCGCAGCTCCAGCTGTTAAAAGTATGGGGGAGGTATCGTAAGACCGCGGACAGAACATAAGATTGTCGTATGTGAAGCTGCTGCATGAACCAGCAATATTACTTTTAATATGAGCATGCCGAACGTAACTGAAATAACTGCGAGATCGTTATTTATTACAGACGGCTCGCGACGCTAAAATTTGCCAAGCTGGGTAAACCTGTTCTGTGGTCAAGCACTTCAAGAGTATGTTTAGTAACTGTGACTTACATGAGCCGCTCGGGTTTTTTGCAATATTTTGGAGCCCAGAAACGTGACATTAAATATTTAGTAGTAACATATTTTATGCAGGACTTCTTCCTAACGCACGTCCGTGCGGTTAGAGTGCTGGGTGCATGTCCGTACTTTTTCACAATGGCGTAACGTGCAGAATATAACTGAGTGTGTCAGCATGGATCGTGACGTGACGGAGTGCAAGTAAACTGCGCATATTTGCGTGGGGCCACGAGGTTGATAACCCGTCAGCTGTTCAAATTCACGACGCCGATCTACGCGGAGTTTCATGTGGGTTGCCACTGGCTAGCAAATGTATTCTCCGACATGACCGGATGGTCAGCACTTCGGAATTCTGTGTGAATACCACTCCAAGGCATGAGTTAGCAATAAGTGTCATCGTCATCACGTCCCCGCAGAGTCCGTTATTTATTGGAGACATTTTAAAAACCGCGTCAGGCAAGCGCCGCGGGAGCGATTCTCCAATGAATGTGTATTTTAGTGTGGAAATTTAAAGAGCGCCGTGTATTAAAAATTGTTGCGTAGTGTAAAGAATGTTTCACATTATTTAGATGTCTGCCTAAGCAGTCATTATCTTGAGTGCTAAATATTTTAGAACTTTTTTATAGTGTGCATTAATGTTTTTTAATGGGAATGAATTTTTCATGAAGTCAGTGCTAGTAAATATTTATTCTTGTGCGGAATAAATAGAGAACTAAAAAACCTTGGAAATAACGAGTCAAGAGACATTATTTTAATGCCCCCCACCCCACGAGTTAATAACGATTTGCTCTTCTGTAACTTAAGTAGTGATAATAATACTGTAGATAGTTATAAGAGATTGTGTATTGGCCGTGGTACTTGACTTTTTAAGTCGAGAGCGTTTTTTGCCCCGTAGGGGTAGTTTAGGTTATGTTAGCGTGTTGTGCGAGTAAGGCAGAAATTTACATACCTGACACCCCTGTGGGGTAGAGGGCGTCTCACAATGCCTGAATGCTACTGGATAGCTGCTATCATGTGGCATTCGGTTATTGGCTGGTCGATGTCCACGCACTGTCTTGTTGGTGTAATATGAATGGTTTAATGCCAACATGACATCATATGGCCTGCAGACGGATATATAATAAGCAGTTGGGAGTCAGCTGTGAGGTTTAGTTCGACAGCAGCTGACCTGAAAGATAGATTGTCTCAGCTTGTGAAAGCAATAGTAAAATATTACGGTGACAAAGTTTGCGGGTCCAGCAACAGTACCTACAGCAGCACTGCCAACGATTTCTTAAAACATGACGCCGACAGCACCTTCGTCTTCTTCGGATAGGTCAGCTACGTCAGTGTCACTATCGACTTCTTCTGGAATGTTATCGGCTTCTTCTGGAATGTTATCGACTTCTTCTGGAATGTTATCGACTTCTTCGAATGGAGGATTTATAGCATTGCCAACATCGATGACTTCGTCAAAGCTATTTTGCTGTTGCTGTGACAAAATATTTGCCTACAGCCAAGGCACAAGGAAGCACGAAAGAACTACATGGTTGATGGGTCCTTCCCTTGTTATGTAACTATATGATAAGTGCAAACGTCTGTTCACAAACGAGGTGATAAGCTGAAGAGACATATCAAGAACATTAAAGGTAGAGCTCTCGTAGCTAAGAAACTTCCTGTACTAACTATTTGCGATACTACATCGAATGGATACTACCTAAATAAAAATCAGCATTCAAGGGAATTTTAAAAGATTATGTAATTTGAAATAACATTGTTGATACGAAAGACATATGTATATACCTAGACCAAATTAAGCAAAGGATAATTAATCAATTAACAGAAGAAGTTTAAGAACGTCTAGTGAAGAATAATGTTTGGCTGGAGTGTAGCTATGAAAAGCCTCAAACTTTGGATGAAGAAATCAGATAGCGAGCATTCAAGACTGCGAATGAAGTATTGTATAACATTAATAGTATTTCAGAGGCTGTAGAGTCCATTAAAGAAGAAATTTTTTTTGTAAAGTAGAAGATATAGCTATGAGTTCTGTATGGACACTTGCTAGCATAGACTGTCTCGAGCTGCATATCAGCAGATTATATTAATTTAGTTAAACGTGAGCATGTTGCGGGAAAGACACAGCATGTATAGTATGAAGAATGTGTGGATTCTGTTTATTAATGTCTGTAGTCTGATGTGCGTAAAAAATATATGTTTTCAATGAATAAACGAAAATTTCTCACTAGTGATGATGTACCTTGTCCTAGCGTGCCTACATACCTTGATATAGGGAAAATTGTAGCCTTGATTTTCAGATCTGCCACTACAAGCCGATACGGTAAGTGAGCATGATAGTAAAAATACACGAAATGATGTGGGCAAAATATGATGATTTGAAAGTTAGTACTTCAATCACTGGATGTGTATAAACGATGATAATGTAGCAAAGGTATATGCTAAAACACAAAAAAGAGTATATTAATACTGTAATGCATTCTAAGCAGGTTATATCTTCCAGTGTTAGAAATATAAGAGGGAGGAGAGGGCAAAGGCCGAGTCGAGCCTGACCAGACCTACAGTGCACCTTCAGTGCAGTATATGGCGAAGAGAAGTCCTACATAAATGTCCGGTCTAGCTCTAATACACCACAGTTAATTTTCTAGTAAACACAAATTACTAACTAAATGGAAGATCTTGATGGTTAAAGGACAAGATCATACGTTATAATCAAATATTGCAGAAGTGATGTAATCGAATATGGTGGTTTGAGAGGACTGGGCAATCAGCAGGCTACTAAATGGAGGTGAAACGAGTATGAGTAATTAACCAATAAAAAACACTTTTGGTGGTGAAGCAAGCACAAGTAATCAACCAATGAGGAACATTGGTGGAGTGAGTAGAGGGGCAACTAATTAATCAATAGGGAACATTGGCGAGGGTAAGTCGTCTACTGGATGTGCTGCTGAGGAAACCTCCGGAAAACAAAGTTTTTAATAATTTTTTAATAATATTGTAATCATTTTGTTTATACATTTTTTTAAGATTTAAATTTTTAATTTTTTGGAGACTTTTTAATATTTTGGGTTCAAGGCCATACAGGGTCATGGGCGTCAAGGTCAAAAGTCAAGTTCAAGGTCACTTGGATTCCATATGGCAGTTGAGTGACGTCATATTATGTTGACTACTTGGTTCCAGCCCCCCGTCCCCTTTAAACCAAAACATTCGAAATTGAATTTTTTTTCAACTTATAAATACTCTTTGGAGAGAATTTTTGTATTTTTAATATTGTTTTTACCAGTTTTTAAATTTTTTGGAGAATTTTAAAAACTGATTTACGAATTTATTTGGTTCAAAGTCATCAAAGATCAAGGCTCATGGGTCAAGGTGTGGGTCACCTGGATCCAAGTTGTCAGTCAGGTTAAGTCAATGTAATTTTTACCTCAGTTTTTAATATATTTTTCGATTTTTCTTAATTATTTGAGTTCAAGGTCATTGGCGTAGGGTCAAGGTCAATGGTAAAATTTACCGGATCCAAGGTGGCGGTCGTAGTCAGTAACATAATGTGCTCGTCGACTTTTATGAATTTACTCGATTTTACCATTTTTCTCGAATTTTTGTTTTTAAGGTCATTGGGGAGGTCACTGGCATCCACCATGGCGGTGAGAGTTATTAATGTATGTTTCTTCCTTATTAAAATTTTTTTTAGAATTTTTTCAATGTTAATTCTTATGGGATTATTTGGAATTATTTGGCTTCAAGGTTATCCAAGGTCAAGGTTGAAGGTAAAAAACGTTGCCCCAGGAAACTTCCAATGGATCGTGTTTTCAAATAAGCGGATCACTTTTGTTAAATTAGGAGATTGGTGCTTTTTAAGGGAAGAAACGAAAAATTTTAAGCTTAAAAAGGGAAATTTTGAGGGAAAAGGGAAATTTTAAGCGAAAAATTATAACTTTCGAAGGGAAAATGGACATTTTGAGAGAAAAAGGGAAATTTAAGATGCCGTTAGCTGGATCTTCGCTCCTATCCCGGATCCCATTGCCTCAATCTTCCCATTTCCCTACTGCTCACTAGAAAATAGTTTTATACTGCCTGTATATAATTGGCTGCACATAAATAATATTCTTTGGAAGAGCCTGCACATTACAAAAAGACATTTGTCAAGTCCGGCGTGGTATTTCGTATAGACAGTGTGAACGTAATCACATACTCTCTCTTGGTTTATCTTCAACCTAGTAACTCAGATATCCAGGTGGTGCATATCATTTTTTATGTATTACTTTCCAATGGTATTTCAACTCGGCCAGATAAAGTGTAATGACGTTTCAAACCACTTCCCTTACCTACTACACAATTCGCATCTTTTTCATATAGAAAATGCAATAGCGCAGTCAATATATCTACAAAGCTGGCATCCGCACTCTACAGCATACTCCCTCTTATTTAAAATGCGACCGTTACCGCAAATGCATAATACTGTGATACGGATTAGCTGGAGTCACGCTGACCTATAATGAATTTTTTTTTCTTTTCGTACGGTACAGTTATATGCAAGGTGTTCATAATCACCAGTCAACATGGATGCGAACTTAACTTTTTGGAAAAATAAACGTCATTAATAAGGGACAAAAATAATAAAGCAACATACACTTATTATTTATTGGCTTATTTTATGGCATATGCTTGGCGTGTTGAGGTTTTTGAATTCGTTGTTGGGTTTCTGCCATTGCTCCAGAAAAAATTTACACGGAGAAAATAAAAATAAGCTGCAAGTGAATTATTGTTATTATGATTTTAAAACAAGTAAGTGTATTATTAGCAGAATTTGACAGAAAGGACCTAACTGCCAAGCTTTCTTGCAGATTTGTGCAAGATGACTAGTAGTATTTTATAGAAATTTATTTGATTATAAAAAATCGAAAAGCATTATTTTATGTTCATCTGCAGAAGTTTTACATAAATTTTCTAATGCATTTATTGCTTTGAAACTTACTGCATTTGCGGAGCGGGTGTACAGTTATCTTGTAGCGGGAATTCGGATAAGTGATTATAACCACGTGTTGATATTTTCTGTATTTTACATTGTCATAAGCGTAAAACACGAATTTCGATACATCACGGGTTGACAAAACTACGCTTACGACAGAGGAGATATGCAATTTCTGTGTTTAATAGTTACAGAAGACGTGTTTTTAAGAGAATTTGTGTCACGACTATCGTTTGTGTAGCTACGCTTCTAAAATAGAATAAATACTCCACTCTGTTAAGTGTTTAAAATGTTAGACATGCGTACCGACAGGAATCTAAATGAACTTGAATCTATCTTTCTAAGAGGATTAGGCTAAAAAATGACTGCCCGAGCCAACATTAATAAGATAGCATCTCAGACACCTCATGGCATCTCAAAACTTTTGTAAGAATAAATGCAGTGGATGACTGATGCCACGTGTCGTAGGATATATAATTAAATGAATCACAGAGCCCAGACAAGCTTGTAAAACTGAAGTGTTTAAAAATGTGGAAATGTGAATAATTGACTAGTCACCGCCTGAACTATTGAACGGCCAATGTGATAGTGGAACTGGAGAGAACCAATAAAGCAGTCTAACAAAGTATGTAGATCTTGCAAAGTGTTCACATCAATAGCTACAATCACACACGCGACTCTTAACCTTTCAAAAGAACGCACTTATAAATTGAGCAGTCTCGAAATAGCACTTATGTCAAACCTAACATTATTTTGAAAGTACATTCCAAGGCAAAGCCATTAACTTACTAGGAAATTTAGCGGAGCTCATATATCGTGTTTGTGCCACAACTCTAGTGGAACGGCAGACGGAACAGATTGTCACGAATGTTGCGCTTTAGCCTCTGGTCTGGAAGTAAAAAGGCGCAGAACTTTCCTTTAGTTTACTGTGCATTCATTTCCATGCAGCGACATTCCACACTGGAATTGTAGTAGAATAACAAACAAGAAGTTATTGATATAACTAATAAGCCTTATTTTCTTAACATAGGTGCAATTAATCTTTCAATTAATTTTTAAATATGTTTTTGGAATCTCAGTTGGTAGGTAGGACTTGACTTCTCTTTGAAAGTAATGATATTATAAATGAAACCAGGAACTTACGCAACAGTAGTGAGACAATTACAAATACACACGAGCCTTACCCGAGACTTTATCCCAAAAACCTCCTGAAATAGGCTAGCGTGCGTGCAATGCACTGCATTACGGAGGTCGGATTCGGAGAATTCATCTTGAATTTAATCAGTCTAATTTTTCGAATGATAGGGTTAATTAACATTAAATATTCGTCAGTTTCGATATTAATTTATTTTTATTTTTCGCTGTTAGTTGTTACACAGAGTTTATCTAGGCTTAAGTATGGATTATGGTGGTCTTCTTTGTGAGAATTGTCATTTTACTTTTCTCTTACAGTGAATACGCATTGCTGAGTTGTTTTTTTTGTTTACGAACAAAGGTTATTTCACTCTCTCGCTCTCTAACCCCTTAAGGTGAATATAGTTAGGTGATAACTAGTGAGGTGTTAAGATTTACAATACACCTTGTTGCCCCTCTGCAGTACTAGAACTGCGAGGCGATCCTTAATCTCTCGCTAGACGTATTTACTACTCCCCATGTTTTGGAATTTTTTTAAAATATTTTTATACTGGGGTTTATCCTGACTTATGTGTGTCCAGGTTGTAGTAAGGCTTCGTGCTGGCCCTCTTGTTGATTTGTTTGTGATTAATTAAGCATTTGGAGGGGGGGTTTACTTTACGTTTTTGGTCGTTTTCAGAGATTATTTAGTGTTTTTTTAAATTATTACCAGGAGTGAATTACCCTGACTCGCCATGTTTCAGTATATTCTCTAAATACAAATTTTGGTTGAATTTGGTTAAATCATTTAATGTATGTGGCAAACTTACCGAAGTTATTCCTGACGCCACAGTTTTGAACATCATTTTCTGGCCTAATTAAATTATGAAAATTTATATTGATTTATGCAACATCTGTGGTGTGCACAATTTGGTACAAATTCGCCGAAGTATTCCAGTGTAACATTTAGTGGGAATCGGTTGATTAGTCCTCAAGATATGGCTAAAACTCCCATAGATTCCATCTACCGTTCTTAATAAATGGAAGATAAAAAAGGAATATATTAGCGTACAAAAGAGAATCAATATAGATACAGTTCATAGTTGTAATATTTACTGCCAGAATACAACCAAAAATTTGAAATTGTCACATAGTATCGAGATTATAGCATTTGAGTTTATAACTAAATGTCCGCCATGTTGAAAATAAGTGTCGATATATTTAAAACATGCACTTTTACATTATCTACAGCAGTACTATTCGTTTACTAAGTTTTGCCGGAATTGGTCAACTGTTTCCTGAGATATGGCAGTAAATGTATTTATCCGCATGGCACTTTTCACAAAATGGCGCACAAAATATGCTTCGCGTAGATAGAGTTGATAGTTCTAATATATACTACCAGCATACAAAGTTATGTGTGGAATTGATTAAATAATTCTGACCTAAGCTAAAATGGTTATACGGCGCCATTTCGAATTCAAGTGTCTGACATACTTAAAACATATCACTTAATATCCCCTGCATCAGTACTACTTGTCTGCCAAAATTGGTAGAAATGGGATATTTTTACAGAGCTATTAGATAATAACTTTAATTATTCAAATGGCACCACCTTACAGAATGGCTGACAAAAGTTGTCATGCCTTGATATTTATTATGCTTGTAACAGATACTTTCAGTATACAAAATTTGGTATAAAATATTTAAATGATTTGGTTGATATGCCAAATAAACATAAAAATTTGTACAACCGCAATTTTGAAGTTAAGTACATAATTATTATTAATTACTGACATTTACTTCGCCTATCATAGTGTTACTTATTTGTCTAATTATGTTACTATCGTTTTAACAGTTTTCGATATATTATGCCAGTTTTTATTTTTTAATTTGGAGCTTTTTTTATGAAATCGCGGACAAAGAACAATATTTACATGAAAATTTAATGCTTACTCGATGCTCTGCAGGCATACAAAATTTGGTATAAGTCGGTTGACTGGTTTCCGAGATATGAACCGTCACCCCAAATACGAGATTGGTCACCATCTTGAAAGTAAGTACCCTACTTGGACGAAAGCTATAAAAGTCACGTGTCCTTGCTAAGTGGTATATGTATAACAAGTTTAGTGAAATTCGGTTGATGCGTTGAAAAATTGAAAGTGGGGGGTCTCACACATGCACGGACACACAATAAACAATTATTTTCAAATATTTTAGGTTTATTTGCTATAAATACACTACAGTTTAACCAATTTCAATCTAACTTTCTATGCTTACTGTATCTAGAACAAGCCTCACGTAAACCAAAAACAATCACTTTTGTTGGCTACTTTGTAAGATAGCACAACATAAATTAAAAAAGGTTTTGTGTACTATCTCGGGAAACAATTGGCAGAGAGCGACCAAATTTAGCAAACATATATTACGGCAGCATTTTTATGTAAAAATATGTTTCAATAATCTTAAACACTTATTTTCCAAATAGCGATCGTCTAGCTATTTTAGCATAGTATGCTATATCTTCGAAACCATGTAGTAAATTCCAAATTAATTTTGTATAGCGCGAGTATATATAACAAACCTCAAATGTGTCAACATGGAGCCTCATTTGTCCTCTAGTTTGTAAGTGCCCCTCGATTATATAAAGATTTTTATGTCATATCTTGGAAAACCACATACCGATTCCTACCAAATATGGCAAACAAGAACTACTGCGATAGGTAATGTTTGAATTATATGTTATGTGAGACACTTATTGTCAAAATAGTGGCTATATAGCTAGTTTAATTTTGTATTTTATACTGTCGAAACCGTTAAGGTTATTTCAATGAAACATTGTATGCTGCAGCTATATATTACTGCCAACAAATTTTTTCTCACAAAATTACTTTTGTCCGCCATTTTGTAAAATATTATCACATGAATAAGTACTATTGTACACTATCTCCCAAAAAAATATTTCTCCCGAATTTGGCGACTGATAAACTTTGAGAGAGTCGGACAGACATATTTTCAAAATGGCAGCTATATAACAATTTTAACTCAGAAAATTTTACCTACGAAACTAAATTTTTTTTTTTTTACATAAATATGTATGCTGACAGTATCACTTATATAATTAAAAATGTTCTATGCAAAGCCTCATTTCTCCACCATTTTGTAAGATAGCCTCACATGAAATAATAAAATCTTTATATTGTATATCGGGAAACAATTTACCGATTCCTTTCAAATTTGACTATGAAGTTGCACTGTGGACGCACTATATTAATATTAATTATATGTTTTAATAATATAAGTCGCTCATTTTCGGAATGGTGCCTATACAAACATTTTAGCTTATTGTGCTATATCTACAAAACTATGTAAAGTATTTAAATTTAACTTAGTATATTGTATCTATGACAATCATCGAATGTGCTATTACATAACCTTTTTGTCCTCGATTTGTGAAGATCGTCATATGGACAATGGAGGTTTTATGCTATATCTTGAGAACCAAACAACAATTCATACCAAAATTTCACGGAAGTATTTCTACAGCAAGGTATGTAGATTGATATGTGTTCTGTGCAGCAGGCATCTTTGATGTGTTATAAAAAAGTAATATAGTTAAATTTGTTCTATCTAAAAATATTTTTAAAAATTCAACCAAATTTTGTATGCAAACATTAATAATTAGAAGCATCATTTATAGACAGGTAATCCTCCTTGCCGTTTTTTTTTTTGCAAAATAATGTCAGATGAGTAAATTGAACTTTTTGTCATATTTCCGGGGCAATTCATCTAATTCCCACCAAATTTTGCTCAACTACAGGGGGCCGTGTAAAGTTATATACTTTATAAACGACAAGATATGGATTTTCGAAATTGCAGACATTTCAATATTAAGATATGTGTTGCATATCTATTTAACAATTTAACCAAATCAAAACACAACTTTTATGCTTATAGTATCTATTAGAAACATCGTATACAGAAACTATTTTTTAGGTACTTTTATATGATGTCCCTGTTAAAAACGATTTCTTTGCCATATATTAAAATATTTTCACCAAATTTTTCACACGAGTAGCGTTATGATAGGCCATAAAAACTCATGTGTTTTTAATGGCTCTGACACTTATTTTGAAAATGATGACCATGTAAATATTTCAGTTTAGTGATCACTATCATTCAAAACATTAGACTGATTACATACAAAGTTGATGCTGCGAGTACTACCTCCGTAATGCAGTTGATTGCACGCTAGCTTAATTTTACGAGTTTTTCTGAATTCGAATCCCGAGTAAGTCACTCGAGTATTTATTATTGCTCCATCTTTAACGTTGATGAGTAAAATAACAGAGGAAGCACATACGATTTTCGTGGAAGTTTTTTGAATCTTTCAACTGTAATACTCGTTTTTGATATGTTTTGGAGAATTATGAACTCGATAATTTTCATCTACGTTCCTTGACGTAAAATGTGCTGTACATAAATTACGTATATATTATTTAATTGAAATATTCTGACATATTTTAAGAATTATGTATAAAACTTAATGTATCAAAGTGTTCACAAAGTGCTCAGAAACGTATATTTGGACCACATTGAGAAACTAAAGTAAATAAGAAAATAAAAAAATGTTCTAAAATAATATCATCACGACTACTAGTTTCTATTAAAGATGGTAGCTAATACCCAATATTTCGAAACTACATCATTCATTACGCATATTTAGTAAACTAAACCAACTATTTATTAATTTTGTGTTAATCCCCGAGATAATACGAATTAAATGATTCTTCTCTGACGTTCTGTACAGAATTTTAAATAAGTATATTTTCACACATTTTAAACCTCCACGTGATATATATATATATATATATATGGGAAGGAAGAAAGAATAAGACGAACCAGAAGTTTTGAGTTCATTGCGGTCCATAGATGGCCAAATTCATATGTATACCTTCAATTATTTTATATCAGAACATTTGGTCCCCAAGTTTTCCTCTATTTCACAGAATACATATCTAAACTTTAAAATGACTATGATATTTTATATTTTAATTCAATAGCGCTGTTATATTAAAAAATCAGAACAGTAGTTAGTAATTTACATCCTATTTTTATAATTTTCTGCAAACGAAATATATTTTTCTTTTACTTACATTTTGTCTGCAGTATTCAGAAATCTTTTAACACTGCGTTTTTACCTACATTAAACTTATTGTGTAATTTACCTTGACATTCAATATATTTGCTTCTAGCAGAAGTAAATAGTTAATTAATCCACTGGACAAAACAATAACACCGTTGTGATTATTTGACGATGTGTTTCTACCTCGTAGAAAAAAACACAACATACTATAATCCTATTTAGTTCATTTACGTAATGACAGTTTATTTAATCTTCTTGCCCCCCATGTAAGTTATGTAATATTTTCCCCTACTTTTCCGCAGGCCTCTTATGTCAACAGAAGTTTACATTCTCACTGCGCTCTAGTTACATTTCCCCTCTTCCGGAACGGCTTTTTATGAACATTGTTAAGGTCAACGCCTGGGAGGTAAGGAACTAGCAGCATTACCTTGTCAGGCAGGTTGCTTGCCTTTCGCTGGCAGTACGTAAATGTCAGAAGGTTCTCCCTGCATCAGGCAGGACAGGAACATGCCTAAGACAAGCTGAGGTTGAAAACGAGAATAGCAGGCTGATACACTCGTCTAGCTTGTCAAACGAGCGACAGTTCACCTTTGTTGCTTAACTTACTAAGGCGTTATTCTAAGACGACAATATTCTGTGCTCGATTTCAGTAAATCTATGGATGTCAATGGCACTTTCAATGCAAGTTCATGAAAATTATTTCGTGAACTTATCCGGATAATCTGAAAGACATACACAAGGTGCGTTAAAATATCGGTATAGTAGAATTAATAAAATATTAATAAAAGTTGATAGTGTAGCGATGTGCGAGTGAAACACTAGAATAATGCATTAAGAGGAGAGAAATAATGTCCACTTGCAAATTCCTCACCTCGCTGTGTCTTCAGTCACTTTACCCACATAATATTCTACATAAAAAATTATCAGGATATCGAGTTGTGGTGGAGAATAGGGACAGCATAGCGAACTTACTAGGGAATGAATTCAAATAATTCTGTTGATACTTTACGGAATCTTATACATATCTCGTACGTTTATTTTCCTTAGATGCCTACTAGCCACGGCTGTTTAAAACTCTGCATTATTCGTGGAATTGAGGTAGATGATTAAATAACGTATTGGTTTATGAATATACAATGAGAAAGCTCCAGTTTACGTCAAAGAAATCGAGAATTACAAAAGAAGAGAGTATCACGAACAGAAGAAATTATTATAATGCAAAACATCCAAGTTGATCTGTTGTCAGCACATATATAAATATCACATAGAGAATGGCTTAGCGAATGAGTCATTTGCCTCAAAGGAAACGAGATAAAAACCAGAAAGAGAAGTGCAACAAACAAACAACGAGGACGGAAGGTTTGTTTGCCTGAACAATAGTTCTGGTGTTTATGTAACTTTTCTATCGGGAAAATGGTCTTAACTCCATCTGCGGTGTTACATATTATATTATTTACATATCAGTTGACAACAGCTAAACATAACTCGTTTCATTTAATTTTGTATCCCGTTTTTTTTTTCTCCCCGTACTTTGAGATTTGCTTCGCACAAAGCTCTGGAAGAGCTAGTGTCCAAAATTATATTTCGTTCAATATACACTTAGAGCTCGTTTCATTTAATTTTGTGTCCGTGCTTATTTTCTTTTTTTTTTCGTACTTTAACGTTTGCTTCACACAAAGCTCTGTTACAGTTAATGTCCGAAATTTTATTCCCTTTAATATACAATTGGTTCGTTGTTATAGGCTTCTAATATTGTCATTATATAGGAAATATTTACGGTTGAGGCGGTTCATTGGAAACAAACCAAATTTTTCCAAGAATGGGGTTTACCAAAACCTGTTTAAACAGATAATCCCGCTGATCGAATTTCACAAAAGCGTTAAATAAAGTTATCACATTGAAAGTAAGGACGGTGTTATTCAAATACTATTACATATTTACACTGTGCATATGGTTTTGGAAAACAAAATTTTCCTACGTCTGGGTAAAATATATGTAACGTAATGTAGCTAAATTTAGAAGAAGATATTGGGAATAGGAGTCAGGAGCCATCCACCATCTTGGATTCCGTCACTTGCGAAGGTTTAAAATGTATTGTTTTACGCCATCAAAATGGCTTGTTTGGGTTTAAAAATACTCATTTTGCCCTCAAACTTTTCCTCTCCTCCCCCCAAACACCACAACAAAAATGAAAAATGCAAGAAAATATTGCAAACAGTTTATCGAATTAATTTTCCTTTAGATTTTTCTTCTCAAGTCCTAAAATTAGGTATGTTGATTCGAGGCTCCTCGAAGCACGTGTCCAAAATTTCTCAAACCAGCGGGGTCTATTCAAGACTTCGGGACAGGCATTGAGGATCAGGTGGGACAGCGTCCATGATTGTGTACTACATTAACCCGTCTACAGTGTTGGATATGGGTGACTTTGACCTTGAGAGCTTTGAACATAAAAAAATAGTTCAAAATCGTAAACAATAGTTGTATTTCCTTAATTTTTAAAGTAATTGTAAAAGGGACATTTATTAAAAGCTAATAAAAATATAATTTTGTAATCCCAAAGTGTTATTTAAACATTCAATCTCAAAAAATATTTCGAAATTATTTTTAAAATGTTTACATGTTGTGTTGGTCGTCCAGTAATTCTTCGTGACTCGTTGCTTCACCCACCCCGGCGTTAGAATTTTGTAAAAATAGCACAGCACAGACACACTAACCCCTCCTGGTATGGTAACCAGCAAATGATAGGCCTGGACCAAATAATCAAGATCACTTTATTCGGCAAATTTCCACATCTACAACAGTCTTTGCCAATTTTATTGGCTCTTTAGTTGACCCCAACACAACAACCCCCGCCCCGCCAAAGGATTACTGACTATATCACTCCCATCCCCACACCCTCACCTATCAGTCACACCACACAGACCTCCATCCCCTTTGCCACCACCCCAACACCCAACAGTCCTCCAACTACCCCAAACACTCGCCCTAATAAATCAAATTGACTCGATCTCACACCTCATCTTCTACTGTATCCACCATCTCCACCTTCCCTTATATGCCTTATATCTTGCCAAATCCCTCCTTGCTACTACCCTTAGTGAATCCTCGTATTTCCTAGATTACTCAATTTTGGTTATATTTCCCCATGTGGCGGTATGGAATCGATACTTTCCGGTCGTTGTAACACTAGTGCTACAGTTCTTATTTAAATTTGTTTTATTTCGCCATAAAAAATCTTAAGGCCATAATTATGCAGTGTTATATATCTGATGCGTATTTTTAAGGCATTTCGAATTATAATTTCTCAAGGGCGTCCCATTTTTATTTTATAATATCAGCAATGGACATTAAGAAAGTAAATTATATTTTTGGAAACCGTAGCACATGGGGGAATCAGAGGCCAAAGACTAAAGGGTAAAACCCCTCAGACGAAACATACCCCTATGCGCACACAGCTAAATGACAACACAGTGGATCGGTTGTGGTGTGGAAGATTGCCACAGGGTTAGTAGCATACAACGAAGGTCGAACACTGGGTCAGCTCGGAAAATTTAACGATTGTTTTTACAACACTCTAGTTGGAGGCATAGTCAGTTCTCAGAAATATATATGTAACTTGTTTGTAACTTAAATAAAAGTAAATGCTATACAAATTAATAAATAGTAAATTAATTAAAGGGGGACATTACTTTCAGAAATAAAACATGTGTCGAAGTAACAACTTATTTCTTCACTGGTTTCAAAATAGACAAAACACAACATGATAAGTACAAAAAAATAAATTGCATATATATATATATATATATATATATACATATTTTAAATATCAATATTTTCTCAACAACAAAATAATATCATGCTTTTTTGTATTTATACTCGAGTATTTATATTAGTTCGGGATCCCGAGGTCAAGTTAAGCAAAAAAAAATTAACTATTGGTAACATGCCAATTTATAAGTTATGCAAGAAACAATATTGGCTATTGGCAACAAGCCACTTAAAGGATAAACATTAAATCTTGAAGTATTACATGTTTATATTTTGTTTTAACCAGAAATTTTCTTTTAAAATGTTACAATCCTCTTCCTGAATCGAATAATAAAAATAAGAATGCAGAAAATCGAATTTTCACATGGTTGGCAAAAACGGCCGAGACAGTTTATAATTTTCTTGATCGTATAATTTCATGTCAGTAAGTCCATGCAAAAAAAGACTAAGAAATGGCCCGAAGGAAGAAGCAGGAACACGCCCACAGCATTGGGTGGTCCTACAAAGCAGAATGACTACGTCCATCACAGCAAAAGGATGGATTAGAGGATGCGGCTCACCACGCCTTACATCTTTAATGCCTTAAAACGGCGACCGTTAAAAACAGAAAATTAAGGGGAAAAATAAGATGTGCCACAAGAAATGCAGATAACAAAATGAGGCTCGTAAACGGGGCTAAAAACCAAACGTACCAAATGCGGTGAATCAAAGACTTTAGCGAGTAATGATGGCGATTTTCTTGAAACCAGTGAAAGTAAGTAATATCATGATATGTTTTAGGTGAACAAGAAGAAAGTCGTCGTACCCGGAAGTGGTCGTAGCCAAGATATCGATTCAGGTAGTTAGAGTAACTCGATATACAACAAGGTGCAATAATTTGTCTCAAAAGTCAAAGAAATAATTTCTGTCAAAACAAACTCATATAGTATAGTAATCCAACAATAATATTGTAAACATAAGCAAAATATGTTATGGAAATAAATTACTAATTAAATTGTCGTTTCTTTTGCCAAAACAAATTATTGACAATAATCATTAATGACACACGATATTTTGTTAAAATAAAAGTGTTTACCAAATTTCAGACAAGAAAAATTAATGGCTCAATAAATTGACTACAGCAATGACAAATTTATGTTGACAGAAACAATATTTTAACACAATTTTAGCACTTAAATCAATATATCTGAATCACCAAGTAACTGCTATAATATCACACTGGATCACAGGAACAGTGACTATTGAAGTTAACAGTGAAACAAAATAATTACATTTTGTCACAAAAAAAAAAAAAAGCAAGATTAAACAGCCAAACCGGACCCGGATTTTGCCGAAAATTACTAAAATATTCTTAGAAAAGGAATACAAAAAGGTAAAGTTGCAAAGAAAATAAAGGAAAGAAAATAGCGGATGTCACGAAAGCGGCACAAAACTCAGTATTGTAGTAATTCTAGTAAGTTTTGTTTCCTACAACGTGCAGTTTCAGTTTTTCTCGTGAATTTGGTTAATTGAATTGTTTTTTTTATACATCTGGCAAAATAAGCCTATACAATCGTCAGTAATAACAGACAGGGCTGATTTGTCAAACGTGCCCAGGTAAACATGAAACATCTCATCAAATTGATTTATAAATACACGATTTCAATTTAAATATGTGAGTTCAGAGATTATGGCAAATTATTGGCAACCATTTAATGCCTGGAATCCTTGCAGCTGTGAAATTTTCAAGAAAATCAAGTTGTCTATGGTTATATTCACAATATTACCCTAATTTTGGCAACTGAAATGTGAATATTTTTTTCGTATTCCCAGATTTTAGGTTATGTATTGATATATTTGGTGATATTTTCTCTATGTAGGTGTTTGTATCTTGTAATGGAGTTACGCTACGTCACGCCGATCATGAGTGTTTAGGTTTTCGTAGACATTGCCTGGATACGTTGTACACCGCAACGTGTGTGCTTGGTGATTTCAGTGGAGGTCGGAGTTATAATGAGCACGCAGCATTTTCTTTCCCCTAGAAACATCTGGGCCGATTGACAGGTTGTCGCCTTGTGACGTTAGCACTGACTTTGAAGAGGATTAGAACAAGATAAGCTTCCGTTTCGGAGATGTTCTCCACAGCTTTGGGGTGGACAATGGTTGCGAAATCTTCGCGATAAATACCCTGGCAAACTAAGTGATGGCGGATACATGAAGGGGAGAGGGAGGTCGCATCTAGGGGTTTTGGTCGCACTTCGAGACATGTAAATGTGGGAATATATTATATTTTATATTGGGGAAGATTGTACAAGTTAAGTATTTCTATATATTTCTGTAACGATATATTTTTGGAATGGCACATTTTATCGTAACCCCTAAATTTTATAAGTTTTTAAAATTATCTGGGGAATTATAATCTTTAAATATTTTTATGTAGGTTTTGCATAAATTTTGTAAGGTTAATTATTTTAAAAATTCTTAGCTTCTTTCTTGAGGCAAAGTAAAACTAACTAGAGAAGGAAGTGCCCGGTTATTAAAAGTAAAAAATGATAATTTTTTTACTTTCTACTATCACCTTCTTAAACTGTCTATCATCATGCTACTACTGATTCACTTTCTGCTATCATACTTATTCGTCTTTGACGTATGTTCATCATATATGACATGGTTGTGGAGTTGTGGTTACTAAGAACCCTCCGCTTCATCTATATATTCTCTGCACCACTCTGCTCTCATGGCAGTCATGATTCGACGTTTATTTTGGGTGACTGTGTAGGCCAATTTAAAAAAATAACTTTATAAAATATTAAATTCAACTTTTACGATATTTTCTAAGCAAATCTTCATCCAGAGATGTATGCTACAGGTGGTGTGCGTACTGTTTGGGTGCGGCACTTGTCAAAGGAGTAATTGCTCGCTCTACTTAAAGACGCCTGCATTTTATTTTCGTCGAAAGAATGCATCGAAGTTTTGACGTTATAAGTCAGAGAGCTTGTGCGTAAGAATTGCGTCGGTGCTGATGATGTGGGCGAGTCTTTTATTTCTTTAAAATCCTCAAAAATGTCTCACCTATTTTGACTCAGAAAAGCCCATTAGTTAGTGTTGTGTCGTTGTATAAAATAGTTAATTTATTGATGAGTGTAAGTAGTATTTTAGCATTAAATATATGTATTGTCACTGTAGTGTAACCTGTAGTTCTACTTAGAGTACCTACTAGTTTGCACTGAGTACTCAGGCAGACCGGTTCGCAAAAGTGCCAAGTTAGATGCTTTTGTGATGAACTGTTAAAATGGGTAAAGTCGCTAATAACGATTGCCAAGTATAAAATGAAAATTTCATAACGTAGTCAGTCGGTTGACTAATCCATGCAGGAGTTTATACAGGAGGTAATATGCTGGGTAGACATTTTATGGTTGCCCTGTGATGATGAGAGTTATTCAGTACAAATCATATTCGATCTATTTGCTACCAGAGAATCAGAAATATTTTGCGTTTGTTAGCAAACCTGCCACACTACCGGAACTTTTGCAGTTAGTTATTCAGGTGGAATTAACTATTGGGTGCTGAAGTCGTAAACGGGACGTAAAATATGTAAAAGTTAACATCGAGTGCACATAGTGTTAGCACACGTATCATGTCAGTGACAAATGTTTTTTTTTTAGATGGTAAATTTTGCAAGGTCAAGAGCGGGGAGAATGACCGTGAAAGAGTTGCAAGCAGTGCCAAGGTCAAGAGCGGGGAGAATGACCGTGAGAGAGTTGCAAGCAGTGCCAAGGTCAAGAGCGGGGAGAATGACCGTGAAAGAGTTGCAAGCAGTGCCAAGGTCAAGAGCGGGGAGAATGACCGTGAAAGAGTTGCACGCAGTGCCAAGGTCAAGAGCGGGGAGAATGACCGTGAAAGAGTTGCAAGCAGTGCCAAGGTCAAGAGCGATCCCCCCCAAAAAAGTAAATGGCTGAGGTATCGATCCTGCGGAATAAACAAACACGGGAGCGACAGGTTCGGGGAGCAATGACGTAGGCGATCTAGAACAGAGGAGCGGTCAAGAGAGCACGCGCTGTCAGATAATTCTTTTGGGGTAACGAAGGTCACGTAAATAGACACTGTGCATTTATGAGAAGGCATTCTTGGGTTGGGAAGGTGAATGCTACACATTTCAAACAATTTATAGTTTACTTTATGTGCCCTTAGTTATCGGGAATATTACCGTTTCCGCACTTATTGATTCAGGTACATTGACGTTTTTAATGAGCCGTGATTGTTGCGACCGACTGATGCGTAATAATCCTGTTAGCGCTATTCAAACATTGACCTGCTATAAAACCTAATTTTCGATGGCGGACGAAGTTCTTGGGAGTCTAAGGCTGTTGCCATTGGTAAAATTAAAATTGCGTCCTTTTCGTAGAAAGTTAAATTTAGAATTCTAGACTCTTTTCGCAATCAGTAATTTTAGAGGTAGAGTTTCTGGTCAAGGCATAGTGTTGTGTAGATGTACGTAATAAATATTTGAGATTTGTGTTTTCTCCGGAGGCTCCTATTGGTTTAGAATATTAGCCAATTTATTAAAAAAAAAATACATTCTGTCCAAAAGGAGGAGCACTATTGCGGGTATTACAGAGTATACAGGAAGAGTTTCCAGGTGTTATTGCAAATAAATTGGGGCATTGTAGTAAATATCCTGTAGTCTTAAAACTAAGAGAATAATTTACCTGTTACTTCCTTGCAGTACCGTGTAATTTCTTCCAAGGTCCAGGCCTTTAAACAGATTATCCATGATTTAAAAGAGTAAGGTGTAGTGGAAGACTCAGTATGTACGCGAGCCCTTCCTTTTAGCTTCCTAAGGAGTACTATAGCCAATATCGCTCAATATATGACTTACGGAAAGTGAATGAAAAAAAATGTATTTATACCCTTATCCAGTTCCAGTAATAGATTCTGTGTTTCAACATTTGGGTTGTGCTAAATACTTTACCATTTTTTATTTGAACTCTGCATTTCTCGAGTGCGAATTGCTTCCAAATTCCCATGAGCCGTTAGAATTCTGCATCACCTGAGGTTTTTTCAGTGGATCAGACTCCCGTTAGGTATAAATTAAGGGCTTCAGGCGATGGGTAGGCTGTCGTTTCACATTTTATTCAAATTGTTGTATTTTGTTTTTCACTTACATCGATTATGTGTGCATTTACAGTAATAGCTTTGAAGATCTGAAAAGCCACATTAACAAGTGCTTCAAGCTTTGAGGGAAGCTGGGCTGACTATTAACCCAGATGAGATCCACTGGGCCGAAAAACATGTAAAATATTTTGATGTCATAATTTCACAGGGAACGTGTTACACACTGATCCGGAGAAAATAAGGCGGTTGTTAACTTCGCGATACCCAAAAACATTAAGGTGGTACGACGATTTCTGGGTATGGTCTCTTTTTACGGCTATTTTTTCTCCAGAATTTCCAAACCAAAAAATATGTTGAAATTTAAAACATAGAGTCCAAGTGGGGATCCAAACAACAGACTCATTTCCTTATTCTTAAAGAAAATTACTAATCCTACCGTGCGACACTTTCCTGATTTTAACGAGATTTTTTTTTCATTCAGAAGCTAGTGCGTTAGAAATTGGGGTTGTATTAAGTCTGAAGAAAATGAGTCCTTAGAGGCCGATAGCTTTTGCCAGAAAACTTTTAACATCTCCTGAACGAAAGTACACAGTTTTTGAAAAGGAATGTTTGGCGTGTATATGGGGAATGTAACGTTTTTTCGATTATTTAGGACACGTTTCCGTTTGGTCCGTTTTAAGTATGTGATTCATCACATTAAGGGTAATGAGAAGGTCGTGGCAGATGTGTAGTCACGAATGTTTTACGATGAGGAATTTGATGTGGTGCAGTCGGAATCAGCATGTATTGTAGTAGAAACAGTGTTAGGGAATGGTGTACAGAATAAAGAACAGGGAGAGGTAACGGCAATCGAAGGATGGATACACACTTTAAAAAATTCCCCTAAAATATTTGTCAATCTTAAAGAACAACAGGCAAATGATCAGGAATGTCAGCACCTGATGGCAGAAGTTCAAAATGGGGTTTGTGGGTATGCCATGTATAAAGCGTATTCAAGATAATGTTCCAGGAAATGAAAATTTATAATTTTTGTTCGCGTGAAGTTTTAGTTCATGATTTTTGCATACTTCAATGAATCCTTTTTTGGTGGGCCTGTGGGGAGAGATAAGACAATTGCTAGTATTTCTGATGTGTTTACGTGGTCCGGTTTTCGCAAAGAAGTTAAAAAACTGGGTAAGAAGTTGTCCGGGCTGTCAGCGTTCTACAAACGTGAATAATTTCATACGTGAGCTTAAATGAGATGACATATTGCAGAATATGATAGAGTTGATAGCACCTTTGCCTTAGAGATGGCAACATAATTGCTAATCAACTAACAATGGACAAGTTTTAAATGGACCATACTAAGAACTAATAAATAAATTACAATATGGTTAATTGGTACACATCCAGAATAATACATATGGCAACTATGCTAGGCCTGTAAGGAGGGGAGGTTGAGATGATTCTAAAGTCAGCTCAGTTTACGTAATTTGTCAAACTACGGCAACAGATGCAACTGGATATGGCTAAAGACAAAAATTGTGTCGGTCAAAAATATCGGAAAAATCTGCAATTGCTTCTTTCTTACTACAGTATTATTTTTACGGAATGTTTAGGCTTACGTGAATTTATTTGATATGCCCGTGCGGAATGTTATTTTCTAAGCCATTTGTTTTCTTTCTCAGAATGTAGGTTCGTGAGTCGAATAAGACATTTTGGAAATTGCTATATACCTATGTGTGTTACTAACACATCATTATTTTTTTATTTTTTTGTGAGTGTAATAAAAAGGAAGCGTGAAACATAATTCAAGATTAAAAACTTTGGCCGTTTTACTTTTAATGCGAATTAAGGATATGAATTTTCTGAGTCTACATAAATATAAACTTTACTGTAGGCATGCCAGTAACTTTATCATTTTGAAATTATGCTGTCGGTGGCAGCTATTTCTTTCAAAAGCGAATTTTCGCTAGTTGGATTGTTGAAACAGGTATATTCTACTAATGCCCGGTTGCACCAACATCTTCCCTGATCTGAGATAGAGTGATCCTAGTTCCGAACCAGAATCGAGTTTGATCTCGGTTCCAATGTAAAAGTGTTGCACCAACGAAATTTCATGATTCTGGATCTCCGATTAGCGGATCTCTGTTCCAAAGTGAGAGCTCGAGATTAAGTATGAGATAAATTTTGCTATTGGTTTGCAATATATTACGTCATAGAAGTAGGCGTATTTTCCAGTATAGATAAAACAATATGTGCGATGTTTTATCTGTTTTAAGTGAATTATTGTTGTACGAATTTTACTGAATAATATTCAAGTGCGTATAATGTTGTTTTAATTTCCCAAGAAAACAAGTTTTGCGTATTTTCAAACTACATTTCTCGACGGTAGCTGCTGATCTTGGATCGAGATTTCAAATCGCCAATTTCGGCGATTCGAAATAAACTTCATCTCGATCTCCAGTCGAGCTCCGAACTCGAATAGTGCAACAATTTTCTGTGTCGATCTTAGATCCAATATCGGATTGAGTTTCGAACCACGGTGGTGCAGCCGGGCATAAGAGAGGTCAGGTGGGGTTAAGACACTGGAGTTGTATTCGGGAAGACTGGAGTTCAATTCCCGGTTTTCGGATATCACTGCAGGCGAATGCTGGGAATGTTACTTGCAACAGGCCAAGCCTTATACCCGCGCCGCTCTTGATCGCCCTAGCAACTTGCTCAGTCTCTGATGACGATTCACGTACAGTGTTTTCCTGGTTACTTCAAGCTTTCCTGAATCCTTACCTTTGATATACTTTTGTGCTGTGAGCTGCGTACCTTTAAGCTAAGTTATAACAAGACGTACACAAACACATAGAAAAATTATGAAATATCAACACATTACGTTCATTCAATGGGAAGACAATAGAAAATATGTTTTAATTCAGCATTTTCACTTGAAAACTTTAAATACCCCAGTAAGAAACATTTAGTTTACCAATAATGTAGTAATATATATTCACTATAACTTTACGTGACAATTATTTTTTAAATTATTTTTGTATAAAGTATTTGGTTATTTCTAAAATATACCGCGTAGCACAAGCGACGTTTACTTGTGTTAATATAAAATTACTTTATTTTTTAATTAAATTGAGCATTTCCTTATATTGCTTTAAAAATGATATGTTATTAAGAATTAATATGAATAAAACCCGGGAGAATATTGGCGTGTTGATAGTGCTTAGTAAGAGATAGTTCCTATGATAAATATTACTACCCTGAGCGCGCGAATGCGTTGCATTGTCCCACTGGTGTAATTTTCTAGACTCGGTTAAGCTTTGTTTGCACGAGGCGGAGGAATATCCTGGAAGTAGAGCTTTTCCAGGGCCTCAGAAAAGTTGGGCAAAATCCGCTAAAGTACTATATAAGTATTTGGCGATACATCTCCCAAGTGCTTAATAACATTGAATTAAATATTATAATTTATAGACAATGTAAAAACTACGGATTTTTTTAAACTAACACATGAGACAGTTTAATGTTGAAGGAATTGTAAAAATCTGTAATATATAAGTGGTTTAGGCTAACACTAACCCTATTACACATGGCGAAATTTTTTAAAGGTACGATTCAAAAAAGTGCGAAGACTCCGTTAAAAGACTACACCAGGTGCAGTCAAGTGACAGTGGCAGCTGGCCAGTGGTGACGTCATGCCATGCTACCTCGTGCAAGCTGCTCGGTGAGTGCGTGTTGCTGCCACCCCTCCCACGGGGCGCTGCGGTCGCCCTCCCCTCCCTCCGTCGTCATGGCAACGCCGATGGCGCGAGGGGGGAGGTAGAGACGCCGGGCGCCGCTCGCCAGTGCGCCTGAGGCTGCAGGCGAGTGCGGGTGTGTCGCGGACCTGCCTCGGGACTCGAACCCGTCACACGGCCGAGTGTCGCTGGCGGCGCGGTTGGTTCGCCGGCCACCCGCCCATCGACACACACTCGTGCGTTCGCCGCTCCTTGGAATACTCGGTAACACTCTCTCACACTCGTGTAGAAAAACAAGGTAAGCCCGCCATCATACACAGTGCAATATCACAATAAATGCCCTACCAATTTGTTATATATTCTTTTCTGAGTCTTGTCAGGTTTCTTCAACCTTGGCATTTCTTGTTAAAAGCTTCATGTGAGGTAAGGCGCCGCTTGTGTCATTCGCGTATTAGTGAATTTATTTCAACTTTAACCAGCGCTTATCACTTCCTCTTTACGGAATGTACAAGGAATAACGATTAGTGAATTTGTATGAAGAAAAATTAGGATTCAGTAAGGCGTGTACTGAGGACAGCTCTGCGATCGGATCACAGTTGATTAAATATTCCTTTGATAGTTATTGAGCCAACTATAAAACCGCAAGTAAATATTGATTGAATACCATACAACTTGGTGTTGAATAAATCTCACTACTCAATAGCTCGCAATCAAATAAATAAATGACAGAGGTTCAAGTATAAATTGGTTTGCGAAATCTATTCCATGCATGACTAGGCCCGTGAAGATTTCCTGTTTCCACCTGTACATTTTCGAAGACACGAGTTATAATAATTTATGCTCCCTTTATGGTTGTAATGTGTATTTTTTTGGCAGATAATGCTCAAACTTTGAGCTTTAAATGTTAACGAAATATGCATTAGCTCAATAGAAAAACGAAAGAGATTAAAAAACACACATGGCAGTAAAAAGATAATGAATACTTTCCGATATCTACAGTTCCGAGTTGCTCCGAGGGCGTGATTGGCATGTTCGCCGGCCCAGCTAGTTTGTCACGTGAATGTCACTGCCCAGCGGTTATTACTCTAGGTCAGGAATATTGCGAGAACCTGGTTCATGGTAACGTGATTACTTTTCAAACCATCATTTGGAAAGAGAACTTTACTATACCTAAGAACATGTAATTTTTAAGAGCTAACTGATTGTCATCGGGATAATAGGAACTTGGTAGCGATGAAATTAATTTGTTGCCAGGTCTCAATGCCGTTGTTGAAACGAATGACGAGAATGCTGAAATGGTATTATTTATATCTCTGTATACGCGTAATATGAATAAAATTATAAATGTGAAATATTATTTTTCTAACGAATTTGGAGTTAAAATTCTTTTGCGGGCTAAATCTGTAAGCAGGTCGACAGCGATCTTGTTTGTGTTGGAAGGATACAAGTGCGCGTCACCAGAATAATATAAATTAGATGACTACTTTTATAATAATGTGTTACAAGAATCTTAATTTATATTCACGAACACAATAATAACCCAATAGGATAAGGCAGGTAAATAATATGAAAGTGAACATGTTGAAATTTCATATAAATTTATTGTTACAGGTACAATAGGGAATATTATATCACATGGGAAACGCATTTGGCAGTACAGGCATTCTACTGATTCCAAGTCAATAGGATTTAGCATCCCTTCGTGTCTCTATGTAAGTGGATTTGGTTCAGCATTGTCTTAGGGCAGTTTTTCACCTCCTGAATCAATTTGGCACATGAAGTTCTTAAATGACTCTCGATATTCTGCGGATAGGCACTTTTTTGGAGTTGTCGTTCAAGATGATTCCTCACATGTTGTATCGGAGATAGATAGGGGGAGCTTGTTGACTACAAGGGTATCCCCGGCAAGACCTTGCGATTTCAAAGACACATGCGCCTTGTGTTGACGAGTATTGTATTGGTGAAATACTGTGACAGGGCGTTGTATAATGCGGTATAACACGTGAGGACGCAATATGTTTCTCACCTACCGCTGTGCCGTTGTGATCTCCTAAATCACTACTAGAGGTGATCTCAAACATCAGTGTAAAAAAAATTTCTGGTAAACTTCCTAAACTGTAATACAAGTTTTTAATCTATACAGTGTATGGTACTAATAGGTACATACGTATCAGGCTGAAAATATGGGAATGTTTAGTATCGCTACTTCACAATGTTGGAAACTTTCTTACGCATTGAACTGTTTCCCGAGCAACTCTAAGAATGTGAGCAGCCATTTATGGGAAAATAATTTACTATTCGCACTTTGTCACTGTGCGCATACACTGATATGGTAAATCTACAAATAATTTTTTAGAGTTAAAAGGATGTCGTGAAAGGAGTAATTCTGGAGTGTTTCTCCACAACATTGGCAGGATAAGTCGTTCTCGCTCGTCGGCGCTACACTTACACGATAGTCATTCGTGGTAATGCCGGAATACATCGCTGAACAGACGTGATGCCACCCATCACACGTCATGCCTCACTGTTACGGCGCCACTCCAACCTGCGTCGTCTCTTCTCTCATATTCACGGCAATGGGACGTTGAACCCGTATTCCCTCACATTACGTTGCCTAGAAATTGTGCGCAATAACCCGGATTATACCGTAACATTATCCAGAACGCAAGTTCTATATAATGGGTTTCGTATTGCCTGGAGCAAAATACAGCAGTTTTCTTTGGCGTGGCTTATTTTGGTTAACCAGAACGTTCACGACGTATGTAGGTGCCCTTGCGTCTTCATTGGTTACAACATCGGGTATTTCTGACATCGGGGGATCCCTCACATGCGTGGCAATTTGTTCTGTCACATATAACTAACTGTTATAGGCACATACAACGATATATTTCCCCTTCAATATCCCAACACTCTACTGTTTGTTTTCAGTTAGACTAATTATTATCATTGTTAGCTCTCAGCTTGCTCACAGTTAATTAGTATCACTCTATTAGGAAAGGGAAATTGACTCAATTACGACTGATTCTGATTTATGATTACCTCACTTTATATAGCCGTAGTTCAACACATCAAAGTACAACCATTTTACAACTAAACTGTTACACAAAACGGGGGGAACTATTTATTTTTACTGCTAAGCGGTTAGTTAAAAGCTACTTATTAATTGATCTCCAATAAATGTCTTTCCTATTTAAGTCTTGGAACCTGTTCACCTTGGTATTCCAGATGACAAAGGCTGTGTCCAACCGCGCACGGCAGCGGCGTCTCGACGTGCCCCTCTCTCGTGGCTCGTCTAAGAGGTTGGCCACTCCCACCGGCGCGGCGTCTGGATGACGTCCTCTCGGCGGCTCGCAGGCGACTGGCGCCGCGACAAATTTCGCGCTCTCCTAAATCAGCGCGTTCGCCGCTGTATTGCCAAGCCCTCGTATACCAAAGCCTCAATTCCCGCTTCTGCGCTCAGTGTATTGCTGGGTTGACCCGTTCAGCCCACAACAAATTGCATCACCGGGCATCATGCACACACACACAATACGGACCATATCTAATAACATTTTCTTTGTGTAACACGTCTACGAGTCATACACTGTCTTCGCTGTTGATGGGCTGTATGACACGCCACACACACACACGCACACACACACACACCCACACACACACACCCTTGTCATAGGCTGTTCACGATCAAGTGAGCGCTTTTTGAGTCCCTAGTTTCATTTCCCTTTCAGCCTTATTATATCCCTTAAACACCTTTTAAAATAAATATTGCCACATTAGTAATAAACATGGCGTGTATATCCCACTGCACCCGAAAGTTAACGTCTAGCCCTAAAATAAAACATGTTAGCTATTTTTTCCAATTGACAGGTCTTTGAAAAGTGCATGTTCTCTTTATCGTAAATAGCTTATACATAATAGGCATAATCGTGATGGAAAAATTATCGCACTCATATGACCGTTATATACGTTAAGGATGACTGAAACTCCAAACATTACATCTAGCAATTGTATGCGCGTTTGCCAAATTACGTACAATTTAAAATACTCGTTCTCAATACTTTTTTCTTATCAGTCTACAATTTAATAGCGATTACCGTCAGATTTAAGCTTTGACTATTTTTAATTCAATTCCATCTTCCAGCATATGTTGTAAACGAAGAAGAAAAGAGAGGTACAGAGATGGGGAGCAACAGAATGCATTCGTAGAGGTCACGCCAGGATCGCTATAATAACCGCCTGCCTATGACAATGTACTTCACTTTTTCCATTTGTAAGAACACTTTTTCAAGTCCATCAAGAATGGAGCCACGTATCGCCATGGCATGTGACCGACGTGTTAGCCACGCGACCACATTGCGGAAACACACACGCAATTTGCATAGTCATTCTCCAAATTCCTAGAGCAGTTGTCGGTTGGTCATGTTGTCATTTTCTCCTATAAACGTTCTATTAAATGAGTCTATTTCTAGTTCCGTCATAAAATACGACATATATACATCGTTTCACCCATGGAATTGAGCCGAGAGTAAAGCTACTTACTCATCTGTAGAGCAACTCAAGTAGCTATAGTTTCTTTCCTATTAGGTAAATGTTGTACCTATCCCATTGACATAAACAATAACGTTGCGGCGAACGAATTATTTTTACCGTAGATATATACAATGGTGCTGTGAAATATTTATAGTAATATTTATTTTAAATAAAAACGCCATCCTTAGTATCGAAAAGTAGCAGATACAAATTTAAAGTGTCACCTAAGTAAACATCACACTGCTAACAAAGGTGTAATTTGTAAAACTAATTTAAATTATATACTGCCAACATCAATGATCATTATTGCACTTCGTGTCAACGATAAAAGAAGTGCACCATTCGTAGGAATTTAATTCTAAAACGCTTTCAAAATCAATCAGCTAATAATTAACCAGCAATGGCTTAACCGATTCAGTTGTGGAATACGATAATTATAAATGCAACACACACATATTGTATATATATATAAAGTTATTTCACCTTGCTACCACGTGAAATGTTCCTAACCTGTAACGTATATTGTTAAATTCACCGCATTATGTTCATTCCTAATAACTAACTGTATTTTAAAATATGTTGACAACATGTATATGTAAAAATTAGTTCCATTTCAGTAGTCATTTTTACTATTTCCACTCAAAGGAACTTTTTCCTCCATTTTGTAAAATAGCGACGTGCGAATTAATGAAGTTTTTATGTTTTGTCTCCAAAAACCATTGAAAGATTCCTACCAAATTTAGCAAACATAGTACTGCAGCAGGTGGTGTAAATTGGTATGTTTTAAGTAGGTCAGGCACATTATTCAAAATGGTGGCTATATAAATATCGTCACCATTAGCCCATTATATTTTATCAACAAAACAAATCCTAACTTCAGTTTGTATGCTGCCAGTACCGACTACAACCATTAAACATGTCTGATACAGAGCCTCATTTCTCTGCCATTTTGTATGATAGCTCCAAAAATAAAAATTAACATTTTTATCTCACGTCTCCGGAATCAATCAATCCCAATTTTGCGAAGATGATGTTCTGTGGTAGACCATGTAAATATACGTATTTTGCAATATGACACACTTATTTTCAGAATGGCGGCTATAAAATCATTTTAATTTTTTGTTTTATATTTTCGAAGTTATATAATCTATTACAACTTATATTTGTATATTGGCAGTATAGCATCATCTAATGCTGCCACACTTTACGCCCTCCATTTATGATGATCGCCATATGAAAATTACGGACGTTTTATGCCATATCTCGACGACTGATCAACCGATTCCCACATAATTTTACACTGGAAAATTTCAACTAATTTGTACCAAATTGTACACATCATAAATGCTACAGAAGTTCATGTAAACTTTCATAATTTAAATGAGTCATTTAACCATTTTAAAAATGACGTAATAAATAATTTAGGTACTAAACAATTTAACCAAATTCAACCAACTTTTGTATGTAGACATTATATATTAAAATAATCGTATATAGAGCTTCTATTTAAAAAAAAAAGTACAATAGCATTAAATAAGAAAATAATGTTTTTATGTAATATCCACTAATATATTCACACTAGTAGCTCTATGGTAGGCCATGCTCAGTCCCTTATACACAAAATGACGGTTCTCTGAATTTTTCACCTTAGTTAACCCTATAATTCGAAACATTAGACTGATAAAATCCGAAATTGTTGCCCGGAATCCGACTCCGTAATGCAGTGCGTTGCACACAAGTTTAATATACGGGTATTTCTGGGTTCTATTCCCGGGTAAGGCACGAGTGTATTTGTAATTTTCTCACTAATGTTGCATACGTTTCTGGTTTAATTTATAATGTTATTGCATTCAAAAAGAAGTCAAGTCCTACTAACCAACTCAGCATACACCACGGAAGAAAAAAGAATTGAATACTACATTGCTTTAACAACAATGTACTAAAGTCACTTAGTCTGATAACTCAAGTTTCAAAGAATACACCCCTCAGAGCACGATAGCCACACGACACCTTGATTCGCTGGCTGGACAGAAAGTGTGTGAGGAAAATTTGTACACCACACAGAATATTGAATCGAAAGCCGAATGAAAAGGTTAGAACTGTTGTCGCAGGCTATCAAGGAGAGACGAAATACGTTAAGACACACAGGGGTGGGGGAAAGTACCACGTGCGGGGCAGCTCCCGTATTTTCGCACGTGGAAATTGGTGTTAAAAAAAAAGTGTAATTGTAAATATTTTACTGTGTACCAGGACACATCAAGTTTAACTTAGAACAAAGATAAGACTGTCATCTATACGAGACCGTAAACGAACTTTGCAAAAGGGTCTAATTAAATTGTTTCTTCTATCCATTACAGGTGTACATCAACAAATGTGACTGATATACACACCACCCGCCTCGTTTCGGATAGGTGTGGAGGTCAAAATGAAAACCTCACAGTGATAGGTATCCTCGGCTATTGGTTAACACAAGAGGTCCCACTCACAGTAAGACGAAAACGGTTTACTACCCTGTTGTTGGCCACTCATTTATACCACGCATTCCCATTTCCGGGCGCCTTGAAAAGACGTAGAGAACGAAACACACAACTGTTCACCCTAATGAATATTATGAAATATTTAAATGGCATGGAGCTGTCATACATGCAAAAATGCTTTGAAAGTAGCTCTTAATGAATACATCATGCCCCCAGCTCAGTGACATTTCAAATTTCCTTCAGCAAAAAGAATATTCATCACACGGAGCGAACTTGGGAATGCTCTAGAAGGGGCTAAGTCAACTACATTGTTGACGTAGGGGAACCAAAAGGTATCTGCAAACGTGGCAAAACTCACTCCAAATACGACCAGAGATAATAGAAATGGGACGAAAACTGAATCATGCGAAGCTGAAAGACATTCACAACCTGTTTGACAAACACTTCAGGCAAAGGAGGAATGATTCAGGACTTAATTTTTACAAGAAGGCGATTCGTGATAGTGCTGAAGGTAACCGTGCAGGAACAGATTCAGATTTTGAAATAGTAGATAGCAGCCAACTGCCAGCGTAAGTAACTTTTATGGTTGCCTGGCGACTGGTTTTATTGTAATATAATATTCTTGATTATAGTGATATTTGTATTTTCTGTTTTGTGTTTTAATAAATACATACTATGTGAAGAAATTTTATTACGTAATTTAACTATCTCAGTTAAAAAAAAAAAAAAAAAAAAGTGTTTTGGCTTCTCTGAAAATCATGATATAATTTTTTTACAAGATTTCTGTACATAAAATATTATATTAAGTGGCAGACATTAGACTGGAAAATTATCTCTTTTTGGCACTTACTATATAACAGCTGATTACTATTAATTGAATAGTAGTGGTTGCCTTATATTTCCGTTAAAAAAAAAAAGTACTTTTTGGCTTACGTAATTCTGCCAGATATAGCATGTGTTGGTTTGCTTGTTTGTTGCATACATTTCTGGAATTAAACAAGAAACTCTCATTGACTGATTTCAGATGCAAAACTCGGTAGGTGCAATCTAATTTTTGAAAACCACCAGTGTCTTAAACGTAAACCATAAATTAGTACATTTACGTGTATTATTCTGACCATTTTCTTATCAAGTAAAAGCAGAATTATGCAAGTGGACGGATGATGTGTGCAATTTAGAAGTGTTAAATATTAACAAACTGTTGACCGGACAAATACTTATTTATGTAGAAAATGAAGTCTAAGGTAAGACATCACGTTCATTTTACCAGTAAGTTGGACAAGTGGGGTTTAGAGCCCATCCTAAGGAATGAATCTATCATTTCTGAGTACTCTGTTATCTGTAGTCCGTGCTCAAATCTCGATCCATTCCACAAAATGTACTGTCTTTATTCCCTTTTTATCAAAGAGAAATTACAATTTATATAGCTAAAATTAATGTTTCGTGTCTGTCACTTCATAAAACGCAAGCTATGTAATTTTCGGCCATTGAACGGGGATTCTTTCTGGCATTGTAATATTAATGTGTTGGTTTATATAGCAGAGCACTCTGAGTTCGTTACCATTTTACAGACATTCAAGACATATTATAATATCAGAGTCTCCCACTTCTCATTGTCTGTACTCTCTCTGAACAGCAAACTATTGATCCCACAGTACGAGGGTGGCGCTTACTGTACTGTGCAGCATTCATAACTATTGATCCCACAATACCAGGGTGGCGCTTACTGTACTGTGCAGCATTCATTACTATTGATCCCACAATACAAGGGTGGCGCTTACTGTACTGTGCAACATTCATAACTAGTGAGCTGTCAGCAAATACAATTCCGCGTATACAACGTTGATGAAATAGTTTCTCTTATGTTACATAAAGTAGAGTTAACTGGGCTAGCTTAGTAGTTTACACTTTAGGGATACTACAGAAACTTCTAGAAAATAAATGGCAAGATAATGTGTCTGCTAGTAAGTGAAGTACCACAGGGCTCTGTGCTGGGCCTCCTTCTTATTCTCACTCTCTATAGATGATTTATCGCATTTTCACACCTTCTTCAAGAATCATCTATATTTGAACGTGTTTCAAACTTGCGTTTACTCATCACCTACACAACATTAAGTTGATATTTAACAATTTAAAAAAGACTTGGATTCAATTTTTAAATGGCCGAAAAATCATTGTTCTTAATGCGGGAGAAATTGTAAGGTTTTCTAATATGAACAATATATACTCTCTCTCTTTCTCTCTCTCTCTCTCTCTCTCTCTCTCTCTTTCTCTTTCTCTCTCTCTCGCTCTTTCTTCATCTAAAGTAAACATAACAATTCGGTCGTAGGTAAATATAAACTATAATACCACACATTAAAAACAAGGTACGAAATCTGGAGTCCCTGTTGAACGAGTCATTGGCACGATCTGGGCATTTTGATGGTCTTCATAAAAACATATTTCACACTCATCATGCGCTAAGGAGTTAAAGAACATTCTTTCTGAGTCGACAAAGGTTCGTCTCGTATAAGGCCATATTATTCCTCGCTTCAAATACTGTAATGCTGTGTATAGTGATTCAATCAATTGCCTGGTTGCCAAATTTTAAAAATATTCGCAACATATGCGTGCGATTAATTATTAGTTTAAGAAAAAGCTATCATGCGCTGATATATGTGCCTCGTTGTATTACTGTTCTTAATACGACACGGAAGTTATTCTCTCATTCTTCCCGATATTGGGGCCGCGGTGATATAGTGGTTAGACTACTCGCCTCCCACGTAGGTGAACCGAGTTCGATTCCCAGCGGGGTCGCCCCAGGTTTTTGGGAAGTGGGAATCGTGCCAGACGATGCTGCTGGTTCACAGGTTTTCTCGGGGATCTGCCGTTTCCTTCACCATTTCATTCCGGCGCTGCTCCATACTCACCTCGCTTCACCCTCATCGCCTCTCAAGACCTCGATGTTAAGAGCCACCCCTTTATCTTCATTTACTCACTCCTTTCCCGATATTATAATGGCGGTAACATAAGTTGTTTTCGAAAGCATTCAGCTGAGTGCGAACCACATATACAGAACACGAGCGTGTCTGAGTTGTGCTGACGTAGCAGGCGCTGTGTGTGCGGTTCAGCTCTGTGGTGGCGGTCACCTGGTCGCCGCAGTTTAAAAATACTTGAGCCGCCGCCCTCGTCTCCTCGGACACGGTGCCAAGAGCTGACACTCTCGCTGGCACTGTGTCAGACCCTCACACCGCCGACAACCAAGCCTGAGAAGCTCTCACACTGCACTCGATTCTTCCACTAACACCTATTAATGTCTCTTACTTCGAGCCCCTCCTGCTTACAAACCGGCTTCTGCGTAGAGCGAACTTCACTTTTATCTCTGTCTTTTTATGGCCCTCACAAGCTGCCTAAAACTTCATTTATTTCATTGCAAACACTACTTAACTTACTTAAAGTAAGAACAAAGTATTGGTTACAGAAACCACCCTATGTGCCAACGTCATATAGTAGAACCTCGTTATGCCGGATTAATGGGTAATCCGGAAAAGAAGAGGGTAAAAAATAATATAGCACCGCCAGACGAATTACACACGCACTTTATACGAAATAAATTACCCTCAGTTTTCAAACTCATAAAAACTGTCAGTTCAATTGCATTGCTGATGTTGATATACACGGACTGCGGTAAACGGAGCGTCTTTTTACACATCTTTGCCATAGCGCATTATGATCTCACGCCAAAATTAGCACTGATGCATAATGAACATGGGACAATCATTGGTCAAAGAAAAGCCAGTTTCGCTTGCCACTAATTTGAACCTTACGTGTTTTCCAAGTGCGTAAAATAGATCTTATTTTCATGATTACGCTGAGAGTAATACTGCGTATATGCAAATCCGTGGTTGAAATAATCCATATGCAGTTAGGATAGCGATATATTTCCCGAAGGTTGAATTAAATTTAAGAAGTGCAGAATTTATGGCGTTAACATGCAGCAAGATTACGCAGGTATTTCACTTTACCGCAATCTTCGCCAAAGATATGCAGAATAGTGCTCGCGTGTCTAGTAAGAAAATGTTATTTCTATTGTAAACTTACTCGTAACGGTGACACACCTGGTGGGGGGACCACCTCGACGGCGCTGTCGCTCACGCGGATCGTCGAGGTGAGTGTCCCGCCAGCCTGGTGCTTGAACTACGTTGCACAGTGTCTGAAATACTGGTATTTTTGACGGAACTGTTAAACGAACGTCCAGTATGTTTACCTACGAAAAGACATCATAACACAAACGAGGACGGAGTTGTGCTTTACTTACTACGCATGCTGTCAATATTATTTTAGAACCCTCCAATATAGTTAAATACTACTCCTTCAGACTGCCGTATCTTAAAAGATACTAGCCACGCTCGAGCCTACCTTATATATAGTCTGTTCATGGTAAACTGAGAATTTTTGAAAGACCTGCATAAGATCTAATTGTATCCATATTGTGTATACTTTCTCCTTATGTAAAATTAATATTGCCATTGGCCTCATCACTTTATTCATGCGTCGGTCAAGTGAAAGTGTGACATTATTAGAAAAGTTAAAATGTTACAAATCCGCTAACGGAAGGTGAAATAAATAATTTAAGTTATCACAAATGGTTACCTAATACTTTTAATTCGACGTCAAGATACGGAACTACTTTCCCTCCATTGTTACCCATTTTACTGGCCACATCTCACTCAGTGCGCTCGTTTAAGTATATGCAGGTAGGAGTAGTGGCAGTTTTCTAAGATTGATTTCAAAAGTACTCACTTTATTGTAAACAGCCCTTAGAAGCTTGTATTGAACTTTGATGCAGACATCATTTAAAGGGAATGATAGGGTCGCCGTTGAAAGTCTCACAGATTCACGCAGCACTACGAGAACACTGCGTGCCAGTTCAGAGCCATATGCGTAGTGGCGATGGCGCTCTTGTAGCGCGTGCCCATGTAGCCCTTATAGCCACCGCGCTTCTCTGCCGAAAAATGAGAATAAACGGCGCAGGTATCCGGGACCCATAGCTGTGCGGCTCAGGGCGAGTGTTTCGCTACCTGGAAGCGTTGGAGATTCTCCTCTATGCCCCTTTGCAGGAGGCTGCTGTTGGCGGCGTCGCGAATGTGACGTCACGAAGAAACGACCATCCAACCTCATAGAATATTGTAATGTTCTCTGAACTTCCAGAGACTCTAGATGCTGGGAAACGACTAATATAAAGGGCGCTTTTTGGAGTTTCTAGAAAGAATCCACAGATATTTTTACGAGGGCGGAACTATACGTTCCTTAAGGGGGAGTGTAATTAACGAATTTTGCGTTCAACATAAGTAATGTAAAGTTTTTTTATTGTAAGTTTTCCTATCCGCGCCAAAGTGTTTGGAAAATATGAATGTGTAAATTTTGTGCGCGATATTGAAACTTATACAGAAAAATACTATAATGGAGCACCATCCCATTTACCTGCTGCCATCTTGACGACACATTTCCAGGCAGCTGAATTGGCAGAGGTGTACCAGATCTTCAGACATGACTCCGCTGGATTACATTTTATGGTTTCATGTCAACTGTCTGGTCTACGAGACGCCTCTGTCTAGTGAGGAAGATATAGTCGCATGTGGGATAGCCGCATTTGACTCTGTACGCGACATACCAGGCATTTATGCACGGGTCAAGGCCAATCTGATTCGCCGTTGCCATTTGTGTAATGAAGGTGGCGGACGGAAATTCGAACAGTTGATGTCAATGCTACCATTAATAGACACGTACTACGTACACATATGTCACGCAATATGCACTCAGTTCCTTGTTCCCTTCGCTTGTCCTCATTTACATTAATCATTACACGTGGATGTACGTTCACACAGCGAGGCGCGGGTGGCTGTTGTGTTGCCCACCTCCGCAGGGCTACACCGCACATTCGCAATTTTGAGTGGCGTTTTCTCGAAAATGGTTCTCCGGGACTACTTCGGACAAGAGGAACTTTTGTCTTCATTATGACATGGTGGGTCATAATGTATGTACCTTGCCGTTTTCTTAACTTCCTAGTGTTCCTAAGTTCCCTGCGAATAAAGGGTGACTGCCCGTACTTACGAAATGAAAGGAACGATTTAAAGAACCAAATTTACTCAGGTTTACATTCTCCGATTCGTGAAACACCATTCCGATTGTGGTCGCTCTATCTAAAGTACTTCCTGCAACATTTGCATTTATGTATTTCAAAATTCGTTTTTCAGCATGGCGTATCTGCCTGAACATTCTTCACATGATAGTGCTGTCATTGCATACCCCACCTTATTTTCCAAAAGGTATCATCTCGTGGAGTTTGCCAGATGAATTCTGGTCCATATTGTATACATATGTGGGTGTGTGTTGGAAAGTGTGCGTGCCTAATTGTTAAAGTTTACGTGTAAAGAAATGTCCATGCCAACACTGTAAAAAATTGTGATAAACTTCCTCAATTGTAAAATTTTAACCTATACATAATATAGGAACAAAACTACAAATCAGGCGGCAAATATACACAGATAGAAGTCTAATGTTGCGCCAACAGTATTAATGTTACAAGTACAGTAATTCTTGGTTATCTGTGAGCCGTCAGTAACTATTGTTTCTGCTCAAGTTATATTTTGTTATTCTATTAAAGTAAATGTAATATTAAGTATTTTTTAACATTACCTCCTCACTTGACTGTCAAAATGAAGTTGGTGTTTATGGGGCGACAAAACAATTTTGTGTCGAATGGGTGTTAATACATTTGTTAAAGATTTTCTTGTATGTCATTTGCTCAAAAAACACCTCTATTTAAAATGAATTAAAGTAAAATTATTTTGTCAGATAAATAAATATTACTTATGAATTTTAAATTAAATTAGGGTACGAAAGCAGCGATGAGATAGAAATGTCAAGTAAGGAATATTTTACAGTTAACATATCTTTATAATCTGTTTTTGGCATGCTATTTGTGAAATAAATGTTTCTTATTGAAATATTTTTATTTTCAGTTAGTAGTGATGAAAAAACATTTCTTTGCTCTTGTTAAACATATCAACACAAAATAATGTTTTTGTTACCTAGTGGCCTGTTCTTTTTCATCATAGGAAGAAACTTGAATAAGTAAAGCGGATTTTGTAGCTTTTTTTTCTCTACAAGTTTTGCAGAGCTGGTAACTGGAACATATTGCATGTTTTCAATTTTACAACATTGATTACTTATTGTAGCGAAAATAATGTTGTTTGAATTTGTAATTTAAAACTGAAAAGAGATTTTAATTTTGGAATAGGTATTATATTTTATTTAGATGTGCTGACGGAATGGTTACAAATCGCAAGTTGGCATAAGTGGCAACATGACGTCGCGTGATACTTTTTGCTGAATTAAGTGTAAATTTTCTTCCTGCGAAAATACTTGAGGTTACTAAATAAATTTTTTCACATTGTGTTTCTCAATCTACATAGGAGATTTACGTGGTTGTGAAAAATATGTTTTTCCAAAGCAGGAATAAGAATAGTGTAACAGGTGTCATTGTGAGTAATGTTAATTAAATCGAAATAGCTAATGTCGCGTCTGCATCGTGCCCATTACACTGAGCCAGTGTATGTGTGTATATCAAATATTGGACTTGCGAGAGTTATGTTTACATTATAAACTTGAACTCTTTTTATGACTAAATTAATTATTTGAAAGTCACGTCTGTTTATCGATCACGTATTTGTAACTTAACCCTAGGTGTTAAAAACACAATTGTGTAATGTGCTTACGTTTCTGCGATTAAATATTGCCACAATCTCGACAAACTGCTAAAGTCAAGCCAGAAAATTTAAAAAAATACATGAATTAAACCTAGTAAAAACTAAGTATGCAAATAAATATTAGCTTAATAAAAGTAACGGTAGGCCTATTTGTGTGCATGTCTGCTACTATATTTAAGTTTGTCGCTGCTACGAACCAAAACTTAAGCGACACAACTTGCATGCTTGAGATAACCATATTTTCATTGGAACGATACTCCTTCGTGTTAATAATTTAATAATTAGTAGCCTACTTCCCAAAGAAAGAAAGAAAGAAAGGCTAAAAATAACACTTTCCTGCCTGTAGGTTTGAATGTGTGTGCTTGTGCGTGTAAGGACACCTGACTAATCAAGTTTCCCACCACACAGGACACGTACTTTTGAAATGGCAGCTATTTTAATATTTCGAGTGAAATGTCATACCCCCGGAACCATTCAACCGATTTAAACCAAATTTTGTATGCTGACAGAGTATTTGTTATGTCATATCTTGGGGCAAAATTGACCAATTCTTCTCAAATTTCACAAACAATTAGTACTCCAGCAGATGACGTAATATGGTATGTTGTTAGTTCGTTAAGCACTTGTTTTTACAATGGCAGACATTTAGACTTTTTAGCTTAGAATGGTATATCGTCGAGACCATGCAATCAATTCCTACTTAACTTTGTATTGTGGCGGTAAATATTATAAGTATCAATTGCGTCTACATGGAACATCTTTTGTCCGTCATTAAGTAAGATATGTTACTCGAAAATAAAGCTTTTGCGTAATATAGTAGTTAGCAATTGACTAGATTCCTACCAAATTTCGTAAATAATTTACGCTGTGGCAGGAGGTAAATCCTGCTAGGTTTATGTAAGTCAGGCACTTATTTTCAAAATGGTGGCTATATAAATATTTTTAGCTCAATATATGTTACTATCGAAACAGGTTCCTACTTAACTATGTATGCTGGTTGTATAAATTAAAACTATTAAGTTTATCTTTACAGAGCCTCATTTTTCTGCCATTTTGTAATATAGCCCCATAGTGAAAATTAGGTTCTTATGTCATAACTTGGGGAACAATAAACCCAATCTGATCAAATTTGGCGGATGTAGTTGTATAGTGGTAGGCCATATAACTTAATGTATTATTAAAGTGTAACATATACTTATTTTTAGAATGGCAGCTGTTATAACATTTTGTCATAGTGTGCTGTATATACGAATCTTGACTATCTATTATTAAGTAAAATTTGTATATTAGCAGTATAAAATCATTGAATGTGCCTATACAAAACTTTATATGGTACACATAGTTGTGAATATCGTCATATGAAAAATATGGAGGTTTAATGGCATATCTCAGGGACCATTCTACCGATATTCGCCAAATTCTTTACACAGGTAGCGCTATGGTAGGCCATGTAAACTTACATGTTTTAAGTGGCTGAGTCATTTTTTTCCACATGACGGCCATGGTAATATTAAAGATTAGTAAACCCTACCATTCGAAACATTAGACTTATTACATTATAAAACTAAACATGTGATCAAAGCTGTGCATCATTCATGTAACTATACCACTGATTGGAAATAATATTTTTAAAAATAGGATGGACAATTGTAGGTTTTTTTTATGTCTATAACTATAGCTGCTGAAAGCTCGCTTGGCAGTGAAATCGAAACATGAATGTAGTAGCCAATGACATACTATGCTTGTTGACATTTAAGTTTTTTTTAGAGTTTTGTTTTCAAGGTCATTAAAGGTCATGGGGTGAAGGTTGAGGTAGTCTGCATCTAATATAGTGGTAGTAGTCTGTAATGTATTATGCTTGCTGACTTTTATGCCTTATTTCTTGTGATTTTGTTTTCTAGGTCCTTCAATGTCGGGGGTCAAGGTTGAGGTAGTCAGCATCTAATATGGTGGTAGTAGTCTATAATGACATATGGTTGATGACTTTTATGCCTTGTTTCTCAAGTTTTGGTTTTCGAGGTCATTCAAAGTCATGGTGTCAAGGTTGAGGTAGTCTGCATCTTAAGTGGCGGTGGTAATCTGTACCATCATATGCTTGTTGACTTTTACGTATTTTTTCTCGAGCTTTTGGTTTTCAAGGTCATTCGACATCATGGGGTCAATGCCAAGGTCATTTGCATTTAGTATAACAGTTTCAGTCTTTAATGTTTTATGCTGACTTTTATGTAATTTTCCTCCAGGTTTTATTTTAAATATCATTCAATGTAATGAGGTCAAGATCTAGGTCATGGGTCAAGGGTCAAATGTCAGAATTCAGTTGGTAATGGGCACAGGTTTTCAAGATGGCGGGCAGGTGATATCTACCAAGATGTTGGTTGCCTTCCAATATGGTGGTCGCCTACCAATATGGTGGTCGCCTACCAATATGACAGCCTTCGAAACAAATTATGCTTACCAATATGGTGTCGAATGCTTCTACCAATATGGCGGTCTCCAGTAATGTATAAACAACTGTCGAACGAAAAATCAAAATGGCGGAATGAGTATAGGTGACTGGATTGAGGTGAGGGAATCAGTCGTCTGCTTGGCATGGTGCTGGGGGGACTTCTGTAAATGTAAGTTTTTTAAAAACATTTTTACATAAGTTTTTTATAAATTTCTCGGGATTGTTTTAGAATTTTTTGGGGGAAAAGAGACATTTTAAGGATAAACGGAAATTGTTAGCGAAAATTGTCACCGGGGGAATAGAATTGTGAAATTATTTTGAAATGATTTTTAGATAATTATTGTTAGATATTTTTTATAATTTTTATAAAACTTTTAAATAATTTTTTAATAATTTTTGAAACAAATTTTTATTACATTTTCCGTAATCTTTCTTTATGACTTTTAAATAATGTTTTTACAATTTTTTGTGTTTTTGGAGTACGAAGTCACCAGGGTTAAGGTGAAGGTCATATGAGTTCAATATGGCGGTCGGGTGACGTAACAACATGGTGGCTCCCCCTGTTCCGGCTTTGACACCCCACGCCCTTGTTCCCAACTCCCAATTCCCCTACTACTTACTGTAAAAGTGACATTGTAATAGATGTATACAGCGTGTGTAGGAAACATGTGAACAAACTCGGGCATTTGATTTATGGCCGGAGAATAGGAAGACTAATATAGGACACCCACGATCCATCTAATATAATAAGAGTTGTAGCAGCCCCTAAAGGCGGTGGGCGACAAGGACATTACGTGAGATATTAGGTAAAGTACTTACGTTAGAAAAACACAAATTGGTATACGGACCAAGTAAACCAAGTTCCTGGATACACTATAGGTATTTTTCGTAGTTCACAGACCCATAATGTAAATAATAAGGGTTGGCACCCTTTGTTGCAAGCAACATTTATACCGTGAGATTAAAGTGGCTGTGTATACCATTATACATTAGATGAAGGACGTCGTAACTAGCGAACAAGGTCCCCCCCCCCCCCGAGAGTTACAACTCCCTGGGACCCACCGTTTCCGTGTAAAATGCAAACGAATGGTACAGTGGTAGCAAGGCCATGGCCTGGTGAATAGGCCACACGTACTGCACCAGGCTTAAACACATGTTATGATGCACGATGTCACACGTCGTGCCGGACGATGCCGCTGATCGGTAGGTTTTCTCGGGGTTCTCCTGTTTGTCCCGCCCTTTCATTCTGGCGCAGCTCAATACTTACCTCATTCATCTTCATCGGCTCTCAAGCCCTTGCTGTTACGTATCACCACACTCTCTTCACGCATTCGACAGGGAATCCCCGCTGAATTCCTCCGGGTGATGAAGGGTTGCCTACTCACTAGGCCATGCTATTGCTACCAATGTACATTTCGTTTGATATTTAACCAGAAACGGTGGGTCCTAGAGAGTTGCAACAAGAGGAGGCTTATTTGCTACTTACGTCGTCCTGCTTCATCTCATGGTATTAACAATCAATTTAACCTCACGGTGTACTTGTTGCATGCAATCAAATGGTGCCAATCCCTATTATCTATTTGATCGGAGCGTGTACGGCCAACCATACCTACAGAGTATCCAAGATCTTGATTTACTTGATGCGTATACCAATTTGTGTTCTTCTAACGCAAGTACTTTGCCTAATATCCCACATGATGTCCTTGTCGCCCACCGCATTTAGGGGCTGCTACAGCCCTTATTACTTGAGATGGATCATGGGTGTCCTATGTCAGTCTTCCTCTTTTTCGGTCACGAATCACGTGCTCGAGTTTTTGATTCCTTTACACGCTGTATAATTAAGCTTTCAAGTCATGCGCGTTTAGTGAGAAGTTAGAACTTAATAATGGGAGACCTACACCTGCTCTCAACAATTCTGAGACAGAGAACCGTCATACACTTTTTAAGAACATTTAATCCTGACCTTTACAAAAAAAAACAATTGGTTGTGTGATAGCGAAACATTGTGTAAACTCTTCTGTCGGCGATGTCTGTTGTTTGAATGATTACTTATAAAACAAATGGTAAATGTTACAGTGGAACTAAATATTGAAAATTTAAAATTTATAAATAAATTGTGTTTTGCAAACTTTCAGAAGGAATGTAATTTTTTAATTACGCGTTTAGAAAGGCAAATATTAGTATTTTTTACTAATTTAAAATTATTCTTGTTAACAAGCGTATAAATTTGCTTTTTCCCTAATTCGAGTGACTTACTTCTAGCGAATTCAAGTGTTTTGTGAATTTAGGGTGTTTAATTTAATTTATAACTTTTCTACTATAAGTTAAAACATTATTTGATTTGACCAGTGAATCTCCCTAATTGACAACTAGGTTAAGAGTGGTAGGATTAGGGTACTAAAGCACTTAATACATTCCCAGCAACCTTTTATTTCCTCTGTGCAAAGCGAAAGTAAATTTCGTGCTGTATACCTTGCCAAAATTTTCAGGATACACCCATGATGGTTATGTAATGATGTCGCAATAATTTATGATATTTTTGTCAAGTATAAACTTTTATAGCATATAATTTATATTTGTCAGCTTGTATAACGAATGGCTATGGGCATTATGCCAACACCTCACCTCATGAGATTAGAGTATAAACTGTTGTAAGGATATAAATCATTTTCACTGTTACGTAAAGGGAACGAACTGAATTTAATCTATCGTGAGATGTGATTCATATTATTTACGGAATATTGATGACGGCATCATGTACAGATTATAGCATTTGTGATATTTATTGCTGGAATGTGCAAATATGACACTATTTTGTTGTAAATTTCGTCCATGAAACTAAGATTTTAGTGTTTCCTGTGTTTGCAAAAAGGTATCATTTTTGATAATACTTTTGCTGAAAAATTTCAAACTTAAAATTTTACAGTTTATTTAATAAGGTCTATTATCCCCAAATATCACTAAAATTTCAAGGCTATATAACTTTACGAAACGGTGTATATTTCGGTCTATAACAATAGGCAAGATTTTATACCTGTATTTTCATAGAAATTTAATTTGAAAAATGAAACGTTTTTATTTTTTATTTTTTGCAAATGTTATAAAAAAATATAATGTACTTTTCTAGTACAAAGTACTAGTATCCATAGCGTCATAGAGTTATACAGTGTTCAACCTAAATTTGATTAGTTTCCCATGAACTGTCCATAAGTGTGAATTTTCAGTGCATTCTGGCTGCTCCAGATAAATATATCGTTATCGATGTTGGTACAAATATTATTTCAAATCGAATTCCAGACCATTGGTTCAATCACTCCCGTATATTATTCTGTGCTAGACATAGTTTTTTTAAATGAAACTATTAACCTTGCTCCCGTAGACATAGCCTGGTTACAAATTTTGTTTACTACAAAAATACATCTTACATATACCTAAAGGAAATACAAGCGCCAGTTGCATTACAAAGTTTGGTTGGGAAGTGCTTATTTTGTACAGGGGCCAGTACATATGAGTATTATATATCAAATTGTTGCGCGTTTACGTCATCCTATGTAATTTATTTGAATGCATCTTGAAAACTCAAGGTTTTATTTCACGCGTACGCGTTTAATCTTCCCTTACTTATTCATACATGATATATAAATTTTAACTGACCTTTTAAAAACAGTAAAGCTGTGACAAGTTAAATACTATCAATATATATTTTATCTGGCCCTTGAATAAATCTTGATCAAGATTGATCACGATAAAGTGAGCACTTTTAAAATCTACCTTAGAAAAAAGTCTTTGGTCCTACCTACATATTTTTTAACAGGCGCACTGAGTGACATGCGGCCAGTAAAGTTGGTAACGATGGATAGAAAGTAGTCCCGTATCTTAACGTCGAATAAAACGTGTTAGGTAACCATTTGTGATAACTTATATTATTTCTTTCCCTTCGGCTTTTTTATGCATAGAAGTGTACAAATTAGCAGATTTTTCAAATATTTAATTTCCTAATAATTTTACAGTTTCAATTGACCGACGCATGAATAAAGTGCTGAGGCCCGTGGCAATGTTAATTTTACATAAGGTGGAAGAAGACACAACGCGCATGTAAGTAGATCTTAATCAGGGCTTTCAAAAGTGCTCACTTTAACGTGAACAGCCTATAGTCCGATGTGGCACTCGAAAAACTGAACGTGGTTATCACTGGTATGCCCGTGAAACATACCTGTTCTAACGTTTATCTGTATATTTTTTCATTGTAAAAACGGTTTGATAATGCTTGTTATGATTTATCGTCGTAATTTGTTTAAAAAAAACTTCCTTTCTCAGGCTGGCAAGCCCGAAATCTCAGCCACGAATTTTTTGAGAGTTGTAACATAGTTGCACTGGGCTACTCAAGTCCACGCGGTCCTTTTAGAAAATGATCTGGAGTACTTGAGATCTTCAAACTTGTCAAAAGCTCTTCACGATCGTCTCTTCCAATTAAATCCTGTAAATGAAAGGCTCGATGTCTGCTTTTTTGTTCAAACAGGCATAATATTCACACATTCAATCTCTTTAACTTTTACGTCATTTAGTAAACTTTATCTAACTTTTTAAAATAATTTTAGGAACACGCGAAAAGAATAAGTATTTTAAATCATATTTATTTACTACACACTTCTGTGTCATTTACACGATAAGCCTATGTAAGTATATTTACAATAATGATTGTAACGTATTTAGTTAACACATCCTTTAAGGATGTAATTATTATACACGGAGCATAAGAATAATTCATGCTTAGTTTATGTGCAATAATTGCAGAGTTTGAATAACTGAAGTAATTTTAAGGAATTACATGGATACTTTCAGGACACAGTATAGGAAAAAAAAAATTCTAAAGATTTTGCTCGAAGGAGCAAGGAAACTTCTTATTTAAGAAATAATAACGATATTAAGCGTATATTCATATTATTATTTGCCTCTCTAATATTCACACTTCCTAAAATAATACCTGATTGTAAACTAAATTAATAATAACTTGCACCCCAGATATTGATATAAAATCAATTATCTGTACTTATGTAACTTTCAAACATAAAATAGACTATATAAATAAAAATAACATTCAGAAAAAGTTTGTTGTTTCTCGGAAGGTGTCGTATTAAATGTTTCCGGTGCGTCTGACGAAAGAGAGATGTTGTATTTGCGGTCATGAGAAATGTCGAAGAGATGATCGGGTATTTTATTAAAATGATTTAGAGTTTATAACATATTCCTGTTTTGTCTTACTATGTAGCAGATTTCCATAAATACTTGGTGACAGCATCCACCATCCGACCAGTTTTCTGTCGCGCTTGATCCTGTAGCATTACCAGTTAACATCAGGAAGTAGTCTTACTGTTTGTTTGAACACACTCATCAGTTCTTTAACTACCTCTACGTTTGATATAGGCCATTCACGATAACGTGAGCACTTTCGAAAGCCCTCTCATTTGGTGTAATAGTCAATAAATATATTTTATTTTAACTTTAGACGTCAATTTCCGAGTGTGTTTGAATATACACACTGTGGTTATTACTTACATGACAATATTTATTTTAAAAGGTGGCTAAACAATAAAAAATTGCAAAAAGAAAAAAGTAACTAGAGCCTTAAATGTGCTCAATTTACCTTGAAAAGCATATGCCTATAGTAAGAAATAAGTTCGTCTTAAGCTTTATTGTGCTTTAAATTATTGTTACAAAATTACGTTACCTGAAAAATTTAATGCCTTGAAATTTTCACAAGTGGTCATGCAGATTAGTTGAAAATTATGATTATTTTTGACCACTATATTTCTGAAAGTCTGTAACGTTCAAATTCAATCAAATCATTTGAGATCCCTCTACTGCAATAAAGTGTCAGATTTGATGTCTGAATTTCACTGACCTTCACTGAACATATTTTCACTGATTTATGTCGCTCGAACAGATTTAAAGCGTAACAATTTATTTTCAGTTGTCGTTAACATGTTTTTTTTATCGAACATTTGCATTTAATTTCCTTTTTCGAGAGTACGGAATCTGCTGACCCCAGTGCAGGATTATTTTAAAATGACAACAACTTTCATTGGAAATAATTGTTGTTTTAGAATTGATCCAGTTTATTAAAAATATAATTTAACAATACCAAATAAGATGTATGCAAAACTACTAAAAAATATAGTTGTTAAAAAAAAATCGTAGTGATGTTATGCCCAAAAAATTAGTAAGACCGTTGTTGAAACGAATCCTCTGCCCCTTTTACATTTCTATCTAGAAATGTGGGACCAAACGAATCTATACACGTTTTACTGTAGCTTTCTTGTTTCTTATGCCTATCTTCTTTTGAAAATCGTACGAGTAAGGCGTAAGGGAACGATATCTTACGTTTGCTTTATGTAGTATCTTAACATGGGCTGAAAGATAACTGATATTACAATAGTTAAATGTATAAATCAAGTCACACTTTCGCAAAACATTCTGTCATTTCGACTGAGAATATGGTTTATGCGTCACTCAGTTTACCCAACTCCAAAGTATTGGACGATCAGTCTTACTTGTGGAGGTTTTTTTTATCCACAACCTAAACGGGTTAGACTATTACAAAAAGGCGAGTTTGTTGTACATTTGGATTTGATGATCAAAAATACGTCTTTTAATTTGAGCAAATACTCAGGGCTGCAACACTTACTGCGATGCGAGTGTAGCAGCACCTATTTTCTTTGAGGATGTTGTTGTTGATATCAGAGCTTGATAGTATCCGTTTGCTGATACACTGCAAGTATTTGTTTTCTTTTATCTCAAATAGTCTCCGGTACTTTGAACTAGGTGCGTGTGATTTCCCCATGCGAATAACACCCTTACTTATCATTTTAGTCCACAAGTCGTATGTCTTTATTCTACCAGATTTTTCACGTAAAATATCCTCTCAACTGTTGTAATGCACATGCGAGAACACACTATAAGTGAACTACTTTTATTACACATTACACTACACAAACACATTTCAAACAATACACATTACGTAAAATATTCATGTATAAATGTTACACACATTACAAACGTACATGATACTTTAAAACCAAACCCTATGCATACAGTGGAAATACGACGTTTGCATCAGACCATCATTTCAAAGTAAAGTAGCGGGGAGAAGGGGAGGGCAGTTACGTGCAGATCTTTGTACACAGAAACTCATAGCATTTTAAGAGCAAATCGTAAATAAGAAAAAAATTTCTCTTAAATCGCAATGACGCGATTCTCCATGCGACGTTGACATAGATTCAAATAACGGAAATTATCCATAAATTTATATTCACAAATACATTACTTAATCTTTGATTAACTAAATCATTCCTCACGTAGCAAATAATTGGTTTTTAATATTTAGAAAATTAACTACAAGCATACAAACATTTAAGACCTCATTGACAAAGTAATTGAAATTGCACGTATAAAAAGGGAACAAAGTGTGCTAGTAAAAAAAATACTAACGTATGTTTTGTAAATCTGATTGCTTGTGAAAGTATTATCACGTTTTATTTATAAGCATAGATAAAACTCATAGATTCTTAATAATAAAACGTCTCGTGATTTTATTGAATCAAAATCGTATTTGTCTAAAGCGTTTTGTTCATTATAAAAGGGCTACTTAAATCTTACTGCAATGTAATTATACAATATAACAATGTTCGCAGTCTAAGAAAAATAGCACATTAACTAGAATAGCGAATGTGTTTATCTTAATGTAACAGTAAATTTTCCCCTAAATATGTATCACGGGATGGTGCAATGCAAACTCGGTCCTATAAAATTTGTCACCGATAAGTACTTTCTCAATTAAACCAACATGATTGTCTGCAACAATCCGGTAGACAGAAAATCTTATAACATGCGGTTACTCGGCGCTAGGAAATACCTATCACTTTGATCTGGAATGGTTCTAATGCCAGTATATTACTCGTGCAGCAAGAACAGACCTTTTCCCTTCATAAAAGCGAAACTATGGCAACCCGTGCTGCCCAAGAGATTTATACTGCAATTCCAATCTCTCCACTACGCGCGTCACACATGGGCGTTCATCACTAGGGGATGTTTGTTTCTTCCTCAGCCCGCTTTCTCTATCGCCCCCTCCCCTTCTCTCTCTCTCTCTCTCTCTCTCTCTCTCTCTCTCTCTCTCTCTGCGTCTCCCTCGGCCTTTTACGAAGTTTGCTGACATAAAGGACCCTCATTTGTGCCACAGCAAATGGCGAATGTGCTTTCTTGAACAGCGGCAAAGACATGAAGGGCGAAGTGCGTGCAGCTATTCCCTTCCCCTACACCCCTACCTCATCCACCATAATATATATATAATATATATATATATATAATATAATATTGGCGAATAAGGCGGAGGGGAAGAATTCAATTTGGCCTCCGCCGCACACGCGGAAAGAATTTAGCAAATGAAATTTCGGTGCATCGGCAGCGGGCACCAGAGATCCTATCACGATCCGTCCTGCGTCATCTGGGTCACTGGTTATGACCCTGCGTGGAGTGGCATGCCTTTTCCCGTTTCCACTCGCTGGCAACGTGCATCGTTACTTCTAGATGAGGGAAATAATTTACTCTTCTTCGGGCAGAAAGTCTGTTTAAAACCTAATCCTGACTGCAATAAACGTAGACTAAAAATAAATCCATCATATGTTCGTAGAAAAATTTATATAGTGGACAACATGAAGAAAGATAATTGTATTTTAAGTATATGTTTTAGTGTTATCGAGTTAAGAACAAAATAAATAGTTCACGTAAAGACAAGACTTAATAAAGTAAAAAGTTAGTAATCGTTATACCCATAGACAAACATTGGTCTTCAAAGCTCTAAGGAAAATGATTAAAACTCCCAATAATATGTTTGAAATAGAAGTGGACTAATATCCACTATCATGATTTTAGACCAGTCCGGTGTTAGCAGTAAATGTTTCATTTAGGAATGTACGCTTCAGACCACCTTTGCAAATAAAATGGAATAACCCACTATTGTAGTTTTCCGGTGCTATCGCAGGTGAGGGAAATCTTTTATTGGGTTTCGTAACGACAGTACAAGGAGTATAAAACATAAAATATTTTAATTGTAACGAGATATTTATTAGACGTCTGAAATACACACAATTATTTAAATTATATGTATGTGATAAAATATATGTGAAACGGAATATGATAATTACATTAACGCATCGTCTACACATAGAAACAGGTTTGGTCGAGCAATCGAAATTCATGCCTAGCTGTAGGAAAACGTGTTGCGTTCATGTCTGTTGAAGTTCACGTAATATTTGCGGCAGGTCTAGTTGATATGTTCAAGTGATTCCCTCAACTCAGTAGAAATTTTTGTTGTATAACAAAATCTGTTGTTTTATTTTTCAAATGTTATCCTGCAAAATATTTCGTTCAAATGAACAATATATGGTTTTTGGCCAAATACAAACACCTATATCGTTACGGCAAACAAACATTTCTTTAACTACTCGTGTTTGTGCAGTTCAGAACACCCAGGAAAATAACACTCACGTTGTTAACACCCAGACGAAAGATTTGATTGTTTAGAAGAAACTGTAGCAGAATGGGAGGAACACACCTGTATACTTCCTTCCAGGCCAAAATAACTGAGTATTTATCTCAGGTAGGAGTGGAGAAACGATGGAGCCTAGATACAAGCTGCAGGAGTTATGTCTTGCAAGTATTAAGTGAAATACTTAAAAAATATACTTCTAATGTGGAGTAATTTCTAGGCTTCTGTGTTTGAGCCGCGTTGTGGATTTATTCTCCAACGTTTCGGCAGTCATTGCTGCTGCCATCATCACGGAACGATACCTGACCAATTGGTCAGAAATTGACGACAATGGCCGCGAAAGCCTGCGAACTATTTTATACTATGAAAGTCTGAGTACATTTACATTGCCTACAACTGGAACACGTGATGTCCAGTGTGGGGCAGCGATAGCCAGGCCGACCACCGCCAAGGCGATCCGGTTTCGAACCCCAGCGGGTTTCCTCCCACACTTCCGCATGTAGTAATCGTGATTGACGATGCCGCGTACGGGCGGGTTTTCTAGGGGTGCTATCTTTTCCCTGTCCTTGCGTTCCAGTGCCGCTTCATCCCAGGGTCTCACTTCATGTCATGTCCTACGATGAAGGGCACCTGCGGGTCGCAGCTTAGAAGCCCGTCATTAGGAGGGAGTCGCCGCTCTGGGCTCACTCCCCACAACACATTTATTTTATTTTCCATATATGCAGAAACCATTTAGAGAAGACCATAGTCAATCTAATAAGGGTATAAAGCCGAAGAGAAAATAAAATCTATACTCGATAAAATCACTAAAGAAATTCATGCTAAGCTTTCTGTACTGTAAAAGACCATTTCTTTGAGGCTATTCAGTTAACACTCCCACAATATTGCTTAATTCTAAGATAAGTTTAAATAAAAATAGTTTTGCTGCTAATACATGTGTTTTAATTTTTTTGTTTTATGACAATAATAACTTCCTTTACAGCAAATAAATAAACATTACTCGATATATTTTTATTCTTGATTTCAAATATTACTCCGTACTGAAAGCAATGGTTTAGTGGTATGAAGGTTTTATATATAAATTAATATTTTTTTATATACATGCAGTGCATCTCCAAACCCCTTACCACAATACTTCTAAAGAGGTGACATATTATGGTCCATATTGCCAGATAACATAACTTACACAACATATGTACTCTAAATGACAATAAGACATAGTGGTCGTGTGGTGAAGGACGTTACGATATTACTACTAAGGGTCCAGTTTCGAGTCTCGGAGCCATCATGGTATAATTCGTGAGCATACTTCTCTCTTATATACTAATCACGGTTGTTTTCCGGGAACAAAATTTCTTCCCAGTGTAACTGACATGACCGCAAAAACTTCTGCTGAAATATTGTAACTGTAAATGCAAGGCTGTGTTAGTCATTAATATGGTGGAGTAGAGAGAGTGAAGAAGTTACGGTGGCTCTTAACATTGAGGTCTTGAGAGCAGATGAGGGTGAAGTGAGGTGAGAATGGAGCAGGGCCGGAATGCATGGGTGGGGGAAACGGGAGATCTCCGGGAAAACCTGCCAACCTGCGGTATCGTCTGGAACGATTCCCTCTTGCGAATATCCGGAAGCGCCCCCGGGTGTTCTGATAACTACACCACCGCGGCGCCCCCAGGAATAGTAAAAGGTTATCTTACATTTTGGAATTAACAAAATAGTATGACTATTACCTATATATTATACAACACAGAAAAGCGCGTGTATATTGTTTGCTTGTATTGTAATTTTGTAGTTTTCTGTGCGCCGTTGTGATCCCGTTTACATAATCGTAATTATTGTCTCTTAGGACCTCGTTGTTAAGAGCAGCGCAAATCTCTTAACTGACCCCAGCATAAAGAGGCATGGTAAGCCCATAGTGCTTATTAACTCATAAATTGAGTTTTAAAAAGCACTACTACAATTAAATAATGCACTTATTGTATAGCAGAAGACAACGGGATGCGAGTAGTTTAGGGTAGGTCAAGGCCTATGGTAACTTTGAGAGTGCCTGCAACTGTAAACTACCGGAAAACAACTCGCTAACTGTTTAACAATTTCTTTTTCCTGCCAAAACAAGATGCGTACCGATTATAGCGAGGATCTCCATCGTAAAAATGACTATGAGGTGAATTAAGTGAATTGCATTTTTTTCACTCATACCAACATTACAGGCTAACTTTTTCATATTGAATCATACGGATTTCTAGTTACAAAAGTGTTCAATCCAAAGAGATGATATTTTTGTTGCATTATTTATTTTATACAAAAAACTTGATCAACGTGGTGACAGGTTCCATTAAAATAAATTGAAGGTTTGCTTCGGGACAGTAGTCACTTATTGAAAAATACAAAACACGACAGAGAATCTCTAATATCGCTAAACTGTTACATACGGTACTAAGAAATTTTATTTTACTCTAAATAAAATCAGCTTAAATGATGTTTATTTCTTGGATATAAATGAAGTTAATACTGTCATGAAACAAGAGCGTATAGAGAAACTATTTAATAACAGTAAACATACATTTCTCTAACCTTCTCTTTCAATGAAAATAATATCGTGTTACTGTAAACAAAACAGCCACAAAGTAGTTGTTTTCTTTGTCATACAGAAAACTATGAATGCATAATTTTATAGAGTGCAGAGTGAGTTGCTACTAAACCTTACAATTGCCGTCATTCGGATTAACTTCTGATGATCACTGGCCATTTCTTGTTTAAGTGATAAATACAATATACAGCCTATCGCATCCCTTTGGCATATGTATCGGATAAGTCAGGGAACAATTAACTAATTCAGTATAATTGCTGGGTCATCCTTGGGGAGTCTGTTTAAATATATACTAAGAAAACATAATAATACCCATGTAAATATACGAAACATAATATCACAATAAGTACAATGTAATCGTTTCATGATTGTCTGTAATTAATTTCCAGTCTTAAACATTTTTCATGTGCTGTGGGGTACGTATAAATTTTTGATATATCGGAAAATCGAATAAGTCTTACGAAATTGTGAAATGCTCAGTAAAGTTCAAAAAAGTAATGGACATAGGAATAAAGTGCTCAAGTAGGCAGTAAAACATGGTGACTTTTTTTTAAAAGTCTGAAACAAGACATTTTGTGTTACAACTAGTTTTCAAGCATTAGCACAACATGACAGTGCAGTAATGCATAAGAATAAATTCTGCTTAAAGTTTCGCTGCTATAGTTACAGTTTAGTTCTTACATAGTATTCTCAATAAAAGCATGAAGTATCACTAATAATCCCAGTGTGAGTTTAAATTCCACTTAAGATGGAGCTACGACAGCAGATCAGATACAAACAATAAAGGCCGCTGCCAGTAATTACTAATTTTCATCATGTAATCGCATTGCTGCTGTGTTCAAAGCCCAGTGTGAAGGTTTTCCAATAAGCCGCCCTGAGATGCACTGCCTCATCATTAATGCACTAGCACCATATTTTAGTGCCTGTTCCATTAAGGATAATAAAAGGTTCTGTGTAAGCTTTGTGCTTTTATGAAACTACGTACAGTGGTAGCAAGAATTAGCTCCAAATTACTCTTAGATATTGATCACATCCTCAACAGTAAATCGTTTCACAATATTTGGAAACATTTTTCATCAGAAAAACCAAGCATAAGATTTTGAATACTGCGAATGGAGCGAGCCTTTCTCTTCTGAATGTGCTCATTGTTGGAAGTGGTTGGCCAAATGTGAACAACAAAGTGACTCGTCTCGTAATTGAAGAGGTAAATGTGTTCGGAGCAAAGTGTCTCGTTGATATTGTATCGTGCAGTATTCATAAAATCAAAAGAATTTTTTGAAACAATGCATGAGCTAAGAGAAGGTGCTTCACATTTGATTACATGTGTATGTATACTTCCTAGGGACGGCCTGCAAGGTAGGAAGACGTCAGCAGAATTCGAAAAGGGCCTAAACCTCATCAATTATTAGTTTAGAAAACCCTACGCTCCAAGGCGGCTTAACATGGTAAATGCTGTAACCATGTTATTTGAACATAAGGATGCTTTTTTGTCATATTATTTTTTTATTTTTCCCACAAAGAAATCTGAGAATAGCAGCAGTGCTTGAATCATTGACAAAAGTAAAATTTCTTTTCGTTTGTTCGACTGCCAGCTTATCACACGCTTTATGCCTGGTCCACGTTTACGCCGATCACGCCAAACAAACAGAGCAGGCAAAGGCGATAGTTGTTCACATGTAAGCAGATGTTCTGTGTAGCCATTTTGCTGTTGAATTCGTGATTTTCGACGCCAAGATTCCAAAACAAATTGTAGATAACAAACTAGATGCTGTCGTCATTCTTCTCCGGTTTAATAATTTCATTAAAGAGCGATTTATTTACTAAATGCTTTTTAAGATATTGTATTTTTATTTTTACATCCAATAATATTTTACATTTTAGCACTGCCTTTCGGTTCATTTTCAAACTACGTTATTTAATACAAATGTTGAATAACATTAACGTTTCTATTCACGTATTTCTTTATAAATTCGTACATTGAAAACATAAATGGTTTTGCATTGAAAATTCTTCTCATATTTGCATATCTTAACTGAAAAATGTGTAAAAACAATATATTCCAATTGACGTGCTTAACGCCCTCTCTTGGGAATTTCTCAATGGTTTGTTGACTATACATTACTTTTCGATTGGATTAGGACGTTTCCTCGTCATGGTCGTTGACAAGTCCAATTCTAGATATGGCTGAACACAATAAATTTGACCCGAGAGTGACAGGATGGAAACATTTTCGTTTAATTGATTCACAGTACAGTGTGCCTTAGTGTATAGGTATTTGTGAAAATTAGTCCCGCATATTGGGAATTGTAGGTATTCAGTTCTTATGATAATGTTCACCCTTTCAGGAAAGCGGTTTCTTTTCCATTTATAAAATAACTTCCATCCTACCTCCTCGGACATATTTGATTTCGTCCGTATTCACATGTAATTATTCTACACGTATTGTTGCACTTTTTCAGGTACCTTGCTACTGGGGACTCCTACATGAGTCTTGCTTACAGTTACAGAATGGAAGATCGGACGGTATCAAAAATGGTGAACCAAGTATCTGCTGCGGGATGGGATTATATGCAACCAATTTTTTATCTCAACCAACAATTCACACTTGGGAGAGAGCTGCGCAGGATTTAAAGCAAAAATGGCAAATTCCGCACTGTATTGGGTCTGTGGACGGCAGACACATCGTCACGGAAAACGTACCAAACGCAGGTTCTGCGTTTTTTAATTACAAAGGCACTTTTTCCACAGTTTTAATGGCTACTGTTGATGCGAACTATAAATTCACTTCTACAGAGTGGGTTCGTATGATCGCTTAAATGATCGCATTTTTCGTAGCAGTGTATTAGGGGATGCACTACATTGCAAGACTTTTCCCATTCCACCGCCTGCAGAATGTTCTGGATTTACAGATTTACTACCTTACGTATTTGTTGGTGATGAGGCGTTTCCCTTGATGGAGAATCTAATGCGACCGTATCCAAGATGTAGAGTTACTGGTAATATGGACAATCAGGTATTTAATTATAGACTTTCTAGGGCGCGCCAAACAGCAGAATGTGCTTTCGGAATCATGGCTACAAAATTCAGATTTCTTCGGAAACCATTCGAGATAAAGCTTGAGACCATAGGTTCTATTGTTAAGGCGGGTTGTGTTTTGCATAACTATTCACGAGTGCATACCGCGTCTTGTGAGGCATGTGATAACACAGAAGAGATGCCTGCAGACCAACTGTTGCCCTTATCACCTCAAACTGTGAGACCAACTACAAACGCGTTTCACATGAGAGAGAACTTTAACCACTACAAATACTTCAGGAGCTGCTCCTTGGCAACGTGAAAGTGTTTTGCGTGGCAAATATTGATACAAATGTATGTATTGTAAATCATTTTTGTTTACTTGTATGTCTTTCACAATTCATTATTTCATTGTATACTACTAAAACCATTCCCCGTTTACTGCTCAAATTAACAGTGTTTATTTATTGTGCTATCCTGATGTCAATAATATAATATACGTTGTATGAGAATAATGAACGAAGAGCAATGTGTGTATGCAACACAGATCGAATGAATTGGTAATCAGTAGCATTTACTCACCATCCTTCAATCCGATTTCTCTTGCAATGTTATCCCATATTTCATCCATTGCTTTGCTCTTCAAGTAATCTGGGCGTGACGGATCGTACAGAATCCTGTGGGGCCTCACACCTTCTATAAGTTCCTCTGACATGCTGTGCACTCCAAAATAAACGTCCCAACAACTTATTTTCCACTACTTCGGTAGTAAACACTGCACTCACAGGCTTCCAAACGCGAACTGCGTGCAGGAAACTACGTACACTGCCTACGGCGCGCAGACCCGTGCAGGCATGAACCTGCGCTGCGCGCCATTGTGCGGCTTTCAACCTACACCTACTGTTTGCATTTTCCTGCACTGCACTGCGCTACGTGGAACTACGCAACTACGACCCAATGTGCGGCCGGCCTTAACACGCACGCCTAGTGCCTCATCGCTCCTACGCGCAAGGCGTGCAGTGTTTCCGTTGTGATGCTGTACTGCATTAATTAGATATGTAACTGTGGGGTTTTATTACACGCGATGAAAGTCCACAGATTTAACTACGTCCGTATCTTTGTACTTTTCTCTTGCCGCTTAAGGAAACTGCACAGGCAAGCTTTACAAATGTGATATTTGACCATATTCACGATTTTTTTCTCCAAGAATATACTAAATATGACCAAAGTAAAATAATAGGGATATAGATAATTGTTTTTTTTAACTTTTTTGACAAAAAGTAGTATTTGCAGAACATTTGTTTATCGAGATACGCGTATTTACGCAAACGACTATTTCACAAAAAACATGCAGGTCCACATAACTCTTAAGGCGATATTACACGATACCAGATTCCGTAAAAGCTTGTGCAAGGTCCGCCATAGCAGCCGGTATACGAGATAGTGTGGCACCCGTCATGGCATTTCCCGCTTTGTACGACCATATTTCGCACCAGGTTTGGTAATTGGACACGTCCTATTTTTCGTGGCAGGTTCCACACCGGCTTTCGTACCTGGCCAATCACGTCGCAGTTTCAGAGCGTAGGGCGCTCCCCGTGGCTACTACGCGAAACGAGTTGATGAAGAAAACGAAAAGGATGTCTCCATCTTGATCATATATCCGTGAGGTTCACTCATTTCAAAATGTATATTTTGGGTGTGAGTTCAAAACTCCGTCTGACCCAAATTTGTTTTATCATTAAATTTTACATGCTGATAATATCCCGGTACGTGAAGAAGAAACTATTTTTGGCAACTGGTCAGTAATGTTCGTCAAAATAAAAAATAACACACGCATACTCTAGTGACTTCAAGTCATTTTCAATAAAAATGAATGTAACTATACTAGTAAGTAATGAATTTATGTAAAAGGCGAATAGTAATATAGCAATACTAAGATATTCTAGCTAAGTTTTTCACATAAGCCTACGCAAGTTACTAACTGGTAGCAGTTCTACGAATGTGGTTAATATGTACTACAAACCACACACTGCGCACCCACCGAGGGTGCCAACTGCTAGTACGCGAACTGCTGTCGTGTAATACGAATCTTCCATGGCGGCTCATATAGCGGCTGGTATACCGGCTCGTGCACCAGAACTTGAAGAAGCTTGTACAAGAGCCAAGTACGGCTGCAGGTATCGTGTAATATCGGCTCTACTGGTTAGTTTCAGAAAGCTGCGTCTCTGTTAAATCTTCATAGTGAACTGGTTGCATTACCGCAGGCTCTAGTAATCTGAGTTACAAACCAGAAATGGTGGATTGTTGTCACCAAAGCCAAAGCTCAGACATATTTGCTAAGCCAAACTGTTTTCCAATAAAGAGAATTGTTTGTGGAGTCTGTATTAAGCAAGTATGGAAAAGTGGACCTGAAAAAATCAACTTGGTTTATTGAAACACTTACGTATTCACTCAATATACTCTTGTAAGCACATAATGGATAAAGCTCCTGGCTGGCAATCTCCCCTTGCGAGGGTTGGCGTCACATACATCCTGATGAGAGGTTCAAGTAAATGAAGTTGTCATGATACTGAACGTATTGCTCGGTGTCTCCCAACATATATTTTGGAGATGAATTAATAGATGATTGGAAGCAGCTTCAGCTTGCAAATTATGGGTGAAATATGGATCAGAGGACTGACGTACTCTCTAACCAGTTTTTTGAAAACAATTATGAGTCAGTAAACTTGAAATGTCCTAATGCAGAAATAATAGTTACGTCCCCACTTTCACTCTCCCGTGGAAATGCTGTGAGACTTTATTGTCTCAGGCCTGTAGTCAGCGACATTTTAGGAACTTTTGGGATCTAAATGCAAAGGTTGGCAGTCTTGTTGTGCCAACAGCACACTTTCAGGCATGAACGTTTATACACTTAAAATGAATCAATTGTATATTGTTTATGATATTTGTTTCCAACCGGATGAAACGTTGTAAGTTTTATTGGTATCTTATTTACATTAATATGTTATAAATATAGGTATTTTATTTTTTATAACTGTAGTTTTACAATAGGGTGGTTTCATTAGTTAGCCTGTAGGTGGGGTGCTGATCGCATCTTTGTCGGGTGTTTGACGGCGTTGTGCGCGGAGCGGGGAATATGTTCCCGAGAGCCCAATGAATGAATAGCTGATCGTGTCACGCGGCAGTTTCACGACGCCGCATGCGACAATAACAGGCGTAAGCCCGGTGTTGGCCGATTTAGTTTCCCTGTGTGGTGCCTGACGCCCTTACGTGGCTTGTGCTTTTGAAGGCAGAGTTAATTTTTGTCTGAACAGAAATTATTGGCTGGACAAACATTCATGTTACGTCGCCCGGAAATTAAAATTACGGCTCGCTATGTTTGTTATTCCGTGCTGGTGGACACGACGTTCGAGTGGAAGCAGACACTGTTCAACCGTAGCTGGGGCCCGAGTCACTTCGTCACGTAGTCAATCGCCATTTTCAATTATTTCCAATGAAAAAAAAAAATTTTATAACGGCCACAAAATATTTTTTTCAGTGTGGTGATAGAGCCACCAAACCCAGGCTGTAAGTAACATTTCCTACACCGACATGTCACATTAGGAGAGAAGTTTATGAGTTCAGGTGATGAAACACATTGCCAAGGTAATTAATCTAAACATAGTATTTCCAATTCAGTTCAGCAAAGATGCTTCAACATCGTTGTTACAAACAACAGTCACCATGGCCAACATCACGTTTACTACAGATACACAAACCATTTCATAATACAGACTGCTCATAAAACAAGATCACACCTACCGACCATACCAGACATCCCAAAGTCCATTTTGTAGAATGAGCAAAGAGCGCCTAATGACCCCGAACGGCTAATTTTTTTAACATAAAATAACTCACAAGATAGGTTGCTAAAATTTTTCGAATGATACACACACACACACACACACACATATATATATATGTGTGTGTGTGTGTGTGTGTGTGTTTGTGAGGGGCGGAGGGAGATAAGTAATATGTCGCCCCTCGAATAAGACTAAGAACTGTGTCACGTAACGACTTCGATAAAATTATTCATCTGCAGCGGTCGAGATGTCACTAACTTACATCCAATTACAAGCAATGTGACCTCAACTTTAAATCACTAGCGCAGACTAGTGGCAGTTCTGAGAATCGGTCTCTACTCGATATACTCGATAATTTGTGGGAGTGCTGTAAGTAGAGTGGTATCGAATGCAACAAAAACTCAATGGTTTTGGAGGGGAATAATTGTATTTGAGATGAGGTCCTGAATAGCTATTGAAATAGAGTGTTAGGAACAGTTGTCTACTAGTCACTCTACTAGGAGTGGGGGTTCTCCAACACATTTACGAGAATTGGTCTCCGTAAGATTACCTGTTCTTTAAAAGAAATTTCCAAGATATTCCGAATTTTTGTTAAATTTTCGAATTTTCTTATCTTTTTTATTAAATCAATTCATTTTTAGCCCACTTCTGAAGGAAAGAGAGGCTTATAAAATGACTTTCCTCTCTGTGTGTCAATTTGTCTTTGTGTGTATGAGTGAGTCTGTGCACGAGTGTCCCCCTTCTTCAATTTTTGAACGCTTGAACCGAATTTTACCAAATTCGGTACACAAATATAACAAAGAAGGGACACATTACTTTTAAAGTGTTCGGCTATGCTGAAAACTTATTTTCAAAATAGCGGTCATTTTAAAATTTAGGGCGATATGCCATATCTCAAAAAAAAAAAAAAGCTTTTATATGATTTATCGAAAACTATTCAACAATTTTTCGTCAAATTTGGCACGTAAGTAGTACTAAGATACGCCAGATAAATGTAAGTAATTGAATTTTACGAGCCACTTATTTTGAATTTGATGGTCATTCAAATATTACCATTCCGTTCGACAAATTTCAACAAAATTTTCTGCGCTGACAGTATCAGTTACAATCATCGTGAAGCAAAAAGACCACTTTTGCCCTCCAATTTGTAACATAGCGCTACATGAATTAATTAGGTTTTGTCTAATATCTGGAGAAACAATTGACGGAATGTTATCAAATTTGGTAAACAAGTAGTACTGCTGCAGTTGATAAATATGTTTCAAGTATGTCAGACACATATTTTCAAAATAGTATACATATGGCTACTTCAGTATCGTATTCCATTTCTTCGAAACCATTATACCAATTCCAACTTATCTTTGTATGCAGAGAGTATATTATATAAAAAACCATTAAATGTGTCCACATGGAGCTTCTTCTCCTCCACTTTGCAAGATAGTGCCACACGTATAAATTAAGTTTTTATTTCATTTCTGGGGAAACAATTGACTGAATACTTTCAAATATGGCAAACAAATTGTACCACGGTAGGCGACATTAACTCATATGTTTTGGTATGATAGACACTTATTTTCAAAATGGTGGTCGTAAAACTATTCTTTGTTGTATGCCATATGTTCTAAACTATGTAATTAGTTCCAATTAAACTTTGTATGCTGACTTTATATGTTACAACCATCAAATGTTTGAACACAGCATATATTCTCTCCGCCATTCTGTATATTAGTATCACATGACAAATTAAAATTTCGCGTTATGTGCAATAAACCACCGATTTTGACTGAATGTGGTAAACAAGTTGCACTGTGGCATGCCTTGTTAAATGAAAAACTTTGAGAGAGTGAGACACACATATTTTCAAAATGGCGGCCATATAATAGTTTTAGCTCATAATTTTTAACTATGAAATTAAAAAAAAACAAATTTTAACTCGACTATATATGCCGACAGTATCGAATATCATCAACATTGTCTATGGGAAGCCTCATTTCTCCGCCATTATATAAGTTAGCCAGAGATGAAATAATAGTCTTCACGTCGTTTCTCGGAAACAATGTAGCGATTTCTTTCACATTTGGTTCTGGTAGCCCATATTAATTTATATGTTTTAAGTGTGTAAGTTTTTAATTTCTGAATAGCGTCTGTACAAAAATTTACTTTCGTTCGCTATATCCACGAAACTATATAAACTAATTTTAATTTAACTTTTTATTTTGTATCTATGACAATTATCTAATGTGCTAATACATACACGTTTTGTCCTTCATTTATGGAAATCGTCACATGAACAATGGAGATTTAATGCCATATCTCGAGGACCAATTAACCAATTCATACCAAAATTTCACGCAAGTATTGCTACGGTATGGTATGTAAATTAGCATGTCGTTTGTGTGGTAGGCATATTTTGATGAGGTTTATATGAATAATATATATTAATTTGTTATATTTATGGAATTTTTCAACAAATTTCAACCGAATTTTGTACACAAACAGTAGTAATTAGAATCATTACTTACGCCTAGAGATCCTCTTTTGCCGGGTTGTTTGCATAATATTGTCAGGAGAGTAAATAAAAAATTTCGCCATATTTCACGAACATTCAACTAAGGTCCACAAAATTTTTACAATTACAGAAGTTACATGATTTAAATGGAGTCGAACAATGGTTTTCAAAATAATGACTTGTAAATATTTTGATATGTTTGTCATATCTCATTAAACAGTTTAATAAATTCAATCAAAATCTTGATGATGATAGTACCTATAATATCGTTTACAGAGCCTCTTTTTAGACAATTTTGTAAGACAGTCACTTTTAAGAAAATATGGTTTTTACGCCATATCTGGAAGACTAATCAACCGATTTCCATGAAATTTTTCACACAAGTAGTGTTATGGTAGGGTGTGTAAATACATGTTCTTTAAGTGGCTCAGACACTTGTTTTCGAAATCATGTTCGTGTAAATATTTCAGATTAGTGAACCCTATCATTCAAAACATTTTACTGATTACATACGAAGTTGATGCTCCGAATCCTACCTCCGTGATGCAGTTGATTGCACACTAGATTAATTTTAAGAGTTTTTCTTCATTCAAATCTCGGGTAATGAGACGTCAACACCTATCTACCATCTAAGGTTTTAAGATCTTCTCTAAAATTTATTGTATTGATGTAGAGGAAATTATGCTCTTATTTATCAGTAAATTCGTGTCTACGTAATGTTTTACCCTTTTTCATTTTTATTTATAATTTTTTCTCCGCGTTTTTATTCTTCCGGTTCACGTTATACTGGGGTTAAGTGATTGGATGTCCAAAATGTGAATCGATATATATATATATATATATATATATATATATATATATATATATAATGAAATTTCTTCCTACTCTATGTCTTCCCATTTTTTAAATTTTCATTTTCTTTTCGGATTCAAAGTTACCTGAAGTCAGTGTTATTGTAACGAATTTCCAAAAGTCAAGGCAATGCAATTTTTTTCTCATTATTATTACGATATCAAAGAAAACTGCAAGGCTGAATAATGTCATTTTATCGTAATTTTTATGACGTTTCTTGTATTTTCTGCGATTATTTTAGTTTTCATACTTGGTCATCCATGTTCATCGTAGAACAATATCGAAGTCATGGAAATGCAAGATAGCGGTTAGGGTCAATAATGTAAGTATCATATATATACATATGTATATATATATGCGCTCTGTTGGCCAAGGAATATATATATATATATATATAATATATATATATATATATATATATATATGTGTGTGTGTGTGTGTGTGTTGAGCGCGCGCGCGCGCGCGTGCTAATTTTTGTGATTTTCTCGAATTTTTGGGCCTAAGATTACTTGGAAACAAAGTAAATGTCATGGATATACAAGATAGTGGTCTGGTCAATAATTAAAGTTTCTCCCAATTAAAAAATATTTCTAGAAATTTTGGTGATTTTTGTAGATATTTCGGTTTCGTATTCACCTGGGGTCAATACCAAGGTCACAGTTCTCAAAGATGGTGGTCGGGTCCATCATATTAACAAACATAGTTTAGAGTGGAGCAATTCTGATCACGGGGAAAATCCGATTATAATAAGAAAACTGGCAACACTGCAAGCAGCGAGCAGGAAGAAGGCGTAGTCATCCCTTCAGTCTTGGTGTTCAGTTCGTGAAAAGTTTTCGCCGGTATCATAAAATCTGCAGTTTACAAGGATATCAACGTCGACACCAAGGTAAGTTACAAAATTTTTTTCTATTTTTAAATAAACGTTCGTGTTTCAAAATAAGGCCTCGCTGTCACAGAAATCGATATTTTTATTGTATCTTGGTTTTGTCTTGTAGCTTACTCATTGCAATATAATATCCATGTATTTGTTTCGATATATAAAAAGTAGTTTCCACTTAACAGTTAGGCCTTGAGAGCTGGAAGTCAACAAAGCGGGGTAATTCCGATCAAGACATTGGGGCTATTCCGATCATATTTAAAAACGCATTTCTGTGCACAACAGAAGACCGAATGGGTTGTAGTTACCTCCAAATCTTAGTAGCTATTACTTGTTATTATTTCATAGCCACATAAACTCGACAAAGTAAAGGGTACGCTTTGTGTTTCAGGGTCAGTCCAGGCGATAAACATTACGTTAGTGTCTCCTGGCTGTCGCCCTTCTGGCAGTGGTGATGTTTGTCTGTTTGACTGGGTGCATTCTTAGCGACTAATGGTTTCGCTGCTGCTGATATTACTGTGACAGGTCGCACCCTATATCGTTCAAAAACAGATGGCTGGCTGGTCTCACTCAGTATATGCCTAGCTGATTACCATTAATATTTTATATTCAGTAGCTACAAGAACCCATTCATAAAATATAAGACGCGAAGTATAAAATAATACAACACCAATTTGAGGATTGGTCAGCATACTTTTAAAACACTCAGCATCCCTATAGGGGCTATTCTGTGGAGTTTTCAACTCTTGTCAATGTGTGTTTGGTATTACAATATCAATATCCCAATGTGGTCTGTGGGAACCATCTTGGCAGAAGATTTATCACGATGCACATCCATTTATATTAGTTTATTAATTTGTACATCCTTGATTTGTACCTGAAATCCCTTCTGGAATGTAAGGCAAAGGCACTAGAAATCCATGCTACCCAAGTGATTAGGTTGGACATATAATTTCATGCAATGCCTACCTATTCATTCATGTATTTTACAAGAGTCTTACTTACGATGAAGAAATTATGTTTGCAAATCAACGTAAACCGGTGTCTTTATGGATTTCAGATGGTAAGAAACTACCAACGAAGGAACACTACTCCTCAGTGGTCTGAGGAGTCGATGTCACAGACTATAAGCAGCATCCTCTGTGGGGATACAACCATCAGAGCAGCTGCTAGCTTATATTAGATACAGTTTACCACCCTTTAAAATAGGATCCAAAAAGTGAAACTACATCAGTCATTTGGAGCCAAGGAATAAACATAGAGTAGGTCATCCATCTGTACTCAATGCTGAGAAAGAAGAGGTACTGTGTGAGAGACTGCTTAACTTGTCGAAGAGAGGCTTTGGTTTGACTGCCATTCAGGTAAGAAATGCAGCATACATGTACGCGGAAGTGAAAAGTCTCAATGTTCCTTAGAATAATTCCGAAAAATTAGCAGGTAAAGATTCGCTTGCTGGGTTCATGGGCAGACATCCTCAACTATCTTTGAGCAAACTGGAAGGTTTATCAAAAATGAGGGCAACTGCCATGGACGAAAAGGACTTTAGCGGTTTTTATGAGCTATATGGACATTTAACAGCTGAACTAGGACTCGGCGAGAAGCCAGAGAGAATTTTCAATGTGGTCAAGTCAGGGTTTCCTTTGAACAACAGACCATCGAAAATTATTTGCGAAAAAGGTCAAAGAGAAATCATCAGGCTGACTAGTGTAGAATGTAGTGAAAATGTGTCAGTAATGGCTTGTTTCAATGCTAGTGTGGTATACATCCCACCGTTCGTGATTTTCAAGGGTGTGCGGTAACAGGAGTCATACTATGCGAATTTGCCATCTGCCTCTGTAGCTATAATGTCTGAATCTGGTTACATAAACGAGGACTTGTTCCTCAAATGGTTCCATCATTTTCAGGAACACCGACTCTCAGGGAAGTACCTACTTATTTTGGACGGGCATGCATCGCATTGTTCACTTAAATGTCTGAAATTCTGTACAGCCAATGAAATTAAACTTCCCTGTTTGTCACCCCATACCATACACATCCTCCAGCCCTTAGATCGAACATTGTTCAAACCATTAAAGACTTTGTACCACCAACAAGCAACTGCATTCATTCACAACAACCCAACACAATCAATTACCAAGTCTGATTTGGAAATAATTTCACAGCAGCATGGAACAAGGCTGCAGCCCATGGGAATGCTACCAAAGGGTTCCAGTGCACTGGCCTCTACCCATTTAACCCTAAAGTAATATCGTTGGATAAATTTCTACTATTTGCAGCTTTCCAAGCTAACTATTCTTCCATCCCAACAGGAAGTCCTCCTACTATACACACTGCAGGTCCATCTTCTGATGTTTCTCGTGAGTGTTCTCCAGACCATGCTAAAAGTAAGTCATGTTACCATCATTGCACGCCTAAAAACACAGTTGATTGCTCAATTTCTCAAGCTTTACCTACCTCGTTTGTACCAGCTTCTACCACAAAGTCTCCCAACAAGCAGACAAATTCTCTACTTAATGACATCATTCCAACTCCATACAAATTATCCAGAAATCCAAACACCCCGAAACAGACAGCTCGACACCTGACATCGGAAGGAAACATCAAGGAAACAGCAGACAAAGTTAAAATTGCGACAAAGAAAAAGAAACAGGTGGGTGGCGCAGTGAAAAGGCGTAGACTGTTTGCAGAAAATGAAATGTGCTCAAGAAGAGAACAAACCCCCTTAATGAAAGATTCGAATGATGCACCAAGTGGTTTTTGGAACAAAAGATGGAGCCCGTCTGCCAACAGAGGGGATTGGATCAAGTGCCAGAAATGTGGAAGCTAGTATCACGAAATCTGTGATGGTGCCGAAGGACGAAAGCATTTCATATGTGGTAGATGTCTGTGATCATAATTGCATCACCATAATCGGATTTACCCCACTCATGATCGCAATTACCCCACCAAATGTTGTGTATCCTCTAATGTCATCTTTCATTAAAGACATTTTTTGTGAGAGTTAAACGTGTTATTAATATGCTAATTAATTGTAGGTAGCATATATACATGTTAAAATCTATGTTCATGTATTTTTATTAACTAATTCTTATTTCGACTTATTTTGTTTACAAAACCCTTTGAATATATCGGAATTGCCCCACTTTACCCTAGCTGCTGTGATTCAGATGCGCTGGGCTAGACTCGTAGTACGTTGTACGTCTTGCTGATTTGGGGACTTTTTGGACCTCACATAGAAGAGCCGCGAATACTTCTTGCTAATATTTGGACTAAACAGTTAGATTCTTTGAACGACGTGTTTTTTGAATAATTTTTAGTGGCAAATACAAAATATTGAAGAACTACTTGGCCGTCACTTCGCGTTTGTTGAGCCGCTCCGCACTCTCATTCGTAGTCCGTGTCCCCGAACCTACTATTTTAATTTACTCTTGCGGTTTATAGCTATTTATAAAAGATGAATGTGATTTATAGCTATTTATAAAAAATGAACATGATTTATAGCTATTTATAAAATATGAACATGATTTATAGCTATTTATAAATATGAACATGATTTTTAAGGTAAATCTCAAACACACATTACGTAGTCTACTGGTGCTGGAAATCTCTGCTGATAATGTTTAAAACTATAAAGTTCGGGAACCACTTCAAAACCTTTTACTGCCATGAACATATTTTGTGGAAATTAGTATAGCCACAAATATTTTGCGTTCGTGACACATATATACTATTCATTTCTCAGGTACGTATTTATAATCAACAGGAAAAATTAAATTTGAAAATGTTTTCTTATTTGGTTAATCCGTTTTGTAATGGTGTTAAGTTCATTGAATCATTACCTCTCGCCAAATTGACGAATTGATGCATTTCGGGCTCACTCCATGCCTTCGTCAGCAATAGGATAGTATAGAAATTTCCATGTAAAAGAAAGCCGGCGTGTCTTGGTGACTTTTTGCCCTAGAGATTTCAAACAAACACCATTATAGGGATTGTGCAGAGTAAAATTGTGTTGCAGAGCGATATCAAGGTATTTGTAATAATAAATATCTTTAATTCTTAAACGAGACATTGGAATAGTCATAGATTTCAGGCAGTTTTTTGTATCACTTAAATAGCGCAGCCACACAATTGGTACAAATTAGCTGATTAATAAAGTCACTGGAACCTATTTCTAGCTCATAAAACAAATGAGCTATGCTGTCATTTGTTAATGAACGCGAACCAGGGTGATTCGTGGCACAACGTGTAACATGGGCTCACGCAGGCTGGGTCCGGCTGAAGGGGAAAGCCTGCAGCCCCCTCCCCCTTTTCTTTCCCTATCGGTCGGCTCAGGTAAAGGCTGATCACGATAAAGTGAGCACTTTCGAAAGCTCTGCTAAAGTTATACTTTAATGCCTATTATGTATCCTTCGGGCACAAGTAAACAAACATTGCTATGTGACTGCCATGTGATTGCCACATGTTAATAAACTCAATGTTTACATTTCAGGACTGCTAAATGTAACATGTTAATATAATTTATACAATATGTAACATATATGATGTATATAACACATGATATATGTATATATGTGTGTATATATGTATGGATATATATAAGTATGCATATACATACATATACATATATGCATATATATGTGTGCATATATATATGTATATATCATGAAAAATTTACAATATATATAATATATAATATATATAATGGTTTGGGTCATATCAAAGTTCCGATAGACAAAAACTTTACGCAACAAACAATTGAAAAATGAGCGCCCTAGCGATGAAGTCATGGAAACCGTGAAATAGCAAACATTAAACTTCGGCGTTGAACAAGAACCAACACGACACGTTTAAAAGGGACACACATTAGTTAAGCAGAAAAACAATTTGGAAGGCCAGCAAAATCCAGATTTTGAAATAGACTAGCACTACTGTACACCCAAGGTACAACACCATTTGTCACACAAATTACCAAACATTGAAAAATTGTACCGCAAACTTAGCGTTTCCCACGACTCATCATTTTCTAAATGCCCCATTGCTCTGTAGCGTGACTAGTAAAACGTCAGCTTGAAAACATGATAGCTGTGTTTGGCCTCAGCTGACCGAAATGAAGTGCAACTAAGCCACCAGGAGGAAAAAAAAGATACATCCTGCAGGCATAAGGTAGCAGCGTAACGTAGCAGTCGTCTGAAGCGTAGAGTGAAGCCGTGCAAGGCCTTAAATAAACAGCCACGACAAATAAAAAAATAACGACGCACGAAGGGTAAAGGGGAATGCATGGAGGCAGAACAGCACGGTAATACAAGGGGATCTGAGCCTAGCAAAGAGTACACCACTGCACAAAAGTAGATGGTGCTAATAAGCTTAACGTGGCCGCGCTAATATGGCAGTATATAAAAATATGCAATATATAAAAAAGTGTAATATATAAAATATGCGGATGTATATATACAATTTAAGGATAGTTTTATATGCACCTTTATAAATGGAGATAAATATATTTCAATATAGGCCTATTACGTATGTAAAAAAAACAAAAACAATTTACAATAAAAATATTGTCATATTAACAAATGCATTTGTGTATATGTACATTTTTTTCGACACTGTTACTCGGTGTTCGTACCCTTCTGAGACCCTCCAAAAAAGAACTGAACATTTATGCTGTGAAGTGATAACAGAAGGGTGTACCAGGATTGTAATTGGAACCACCTTCATTTATAAAGAATAATTCTAAAATTAAAGTATATAATTTATATCTAAGTGAGATGCCGATCCGGCGATGGCCACATTTCCGGTGTCTCTTGTGGCCCAAATGGGTGCGACATTTCCCTTCTGTCAAACCCACACAGACCTCAAGAAACCAATTTTACAGGTAAATTTCATGGACTCTCATCATCGTTGTGGTTTCTTCATTGCAATGACTCCAGCAAAACTGAAAAATTAAATGAGAAAAATATTTAAAAAAATTATTACTATATTTACAAAATGGTTCATGCGTGCACACACATAGCTGAAATAAATGTCTTATTATTAATGTAAAATCAATACATATCCACAAATGACAGCAAAATGACAATGTAAAGGACAAATTATAAAAGTAATACTTACAGGAAAGTTACTGTGCTTTGAGATAAGCAATTGGTTTAATTTTCCTTTTTACTATAGCTGTGCGTCAATAAACAGCAAATCAGAAGCCCCGACACTTATACTATTCTATCAATTGAAAAACTTATTTACAAATCAAGAAAGTGTGTATTTTGACTTCATTCCTCGGGAAGATATTTTCTTTTGTTAATTTACGAATAATCACAACCACGGAAATTTTTTAACGCTTTTATGTAATGTTTAAAGTAAGAATTAAAATGTAAATAATTTACCATTTTAAAAATGTCTCAGATCAATTGAAAATATTTATTTTTGAAAAAAACCCACTACCAACTCTATGTACGGACCTTAATTTCTTCGGTACAAATGTAGCAACCTAAACAAACTAATATTATTATCGTTATATCAATTGTAGCTAGGCCACTGTGCTTTTGTGTTTTGTATGTGCTTATCGCTATAACTGTGAATGTCTTTGGTATGTCAATTGTAGCCTGGACCTTATTGAAAGCTAGCTCATACAACTTCTTTAGAAATACTTAATTTAACACATACACTGTGTAATGTAATCTAACCTTTACAAAACATGCACTCGCAAGTAAACAGGAGCTCTGGGAGTCTGGGGTGTTGACTATGACGTGTAATTTACAGTTACATTAAATTTCAATAACTACAATATTTTTGCGACCAAAGTGGCAGATATTACAAACAATTATGCCCTACTCAATAACGCATACGATCTTCGTTGATATTTCTCAAAAGGTAGCAAGTTGTCTTGTCGAACATCCATTTCGAAATTTAAACATGGAATTGTTCTATAGCCCTAACTGTTAACAATTAATTGTAAATACTTTATAATTCTTATTACGGCAAGCGTTACCAAATAAAACAATTAGGCCTACACTTGCATCATGGTAAGAATGTCGGCAACAAGCACAGCTATAGCTCTATAGTTAACAAAACCGGCTTCAAGATTTTATAGTTTATAGGATGTTGGAACACCTTTGGTGTAGTATCAATCTGCGACGTTTATGTTATGTTAACAATAGTAAAACTTAACACTGTAACTTCGGATGAACACAAGTTTGAGGTTAGGCCTACATTACAAAATAACACAGTGATTTCAAAACGTGTCAAATTAATGTATAATTATTGACAGGCACATTTGCACGTGTTATAAAGGCAGATTTAAGAAAGATTACATGCCTGGCGTGAAGAGATACGTACAAATGTATTTGAGGTTAGGCCTACATTACAAAACTACACTGTGATATAAAAAGTGTAAAATTAACGTATAATTATTGACTGCCAAATTTGACTTGTTATAATGACAGATTTGAAAGACAGGTTAAACAGATAGACGTAGGTAGATAGGTAAAGATAACTTTTAGTATTATTTGTCAAACTTAGGATATAACACGTACTTCGCAAACTCACATGAATATATTAATGTTGCGTTTCTGCTGTCATTCATTTACTTTATAATTGTTATTTAACTTTCCGTTTATAATATCATTTTTCTAACTGTCGATTTATGCGTGTTCTTGTTCAATTTTTTACTGGGAATAAGCGGCGAAAATACTTCGTAAAAACACTTTTACATTTACCTACATACAGTTGTAGTTGGAATTTTCAGCATTTCTGCAACTCGTTCGATCACCTTACACGGCTTCATCTCTCGATGAATTAAAGAATAATACTTTTGGCGATATTTATAATGTTTTCCTGACGCTGACTATTCGTACGTTGTTTGCTGGAACTCATGACTTTACACAAAACCACTACAAAAAAAACACTCTACAGCCTATAATTTAAAAAATGCTGATTGCAGATAAGCTGAAACATAAATGAGAAATATTAAACCACAACAACTTCCAGCTTCTAAATATGTAGCTTGCCTCGCAACCACTCCACTCAAGCACAGCCAAGCAACAAGCATGAAGGAACCACAACAACGAACCGTTGGTTTTGACCTTTGCGCCGATCACGTGACACAATATAATTATGAGTTACAGTAAATACATTATCTTTACGCCAATAATTACTTTGAACTGTATAAAATAAACTTCAAACAGCTTAAGTAGCCATTAATTAACATTGTACTTGCAATACCACGTTATTTCGTAGAACTACTTTTCACATTTAACTGCCAATATAACAGGGTGTGTGCATTCCCAGCCTGTGTGGTGACATACATGGTTATACATACGCAGTTGCGGGAGGTGGCTTTATTAAAATGTTGATTTTTCTAGAGTTCTCACTTTCAACGTGAACGGCCTTTAATACTCGTGATGCGTGTTTTTTTTTTTTTTTTTTTTTTTTTTTTTTTTTTTTTTTTTTTTTTTTTTTTTTTTTTTTTTAATATAGTTATAACCCATCAGATGTAAGTTGCGGGAAAACCCCTTTTTTGGTTGACTTTCGAACTGTTTCCCAGAAACATATTCACACCGGCGACCATGTTCCATTGCTGCTGTAGAAAAGTTAGAGATGTGTAGCAACCGTTTGACAAGATTCGCACAGTACATCGTGTCCTTCCGTCTACACACTACACCGAAATTCCTTGCAGTCAAGCAAGGACGTCGCATGTCGTGCCATAACTCGCTATCTCCTTGCACACAAGTTTCTTTAGTGATTTTGTCTCGTTCATCTACAAAAACTTGTAGTGTAGTGACAAATTCTTTACACTTCCTTGTCAGCTCCAACTGATATTCTGGTTGCTCAGCTTCTGGACTATAGTCAGTGTCTGGTGGGGCAGATACTTATAACGCTTTGCTGGTCTGTCGGCATCGTCGTCACTTAATCTGCATCTCTTCCGTGCATTTTGACGTTCAATTTTCTTATTCAATATTTTCTTTTGTGTCTGTCCTGGACTTCGACCAGTTAACTTTTTTAATGGGCTGAGTTCCCATGAATGCCGTTTCTGAAATTGTAACCATGCAACATAGCATCGTCGCTGGAAAGAGACGCTGAACAAGACTTGAAACTTCTTCCAGTAGTCCTGAGTCTTGATTCTTTCTAATGTACCCTTTTCTTCTTTTTCCTTGTTGCAGAAATAGCTTCTGCATCGCTCGTATTGTCCAAACACCTGTTACGGACCATTTTCCAAGTCACGAACCAGGTCTGACACGGGTTCGCCTGCACAGCGATAGTGCCGAATATCGCCCCTGGCCGCGGCAGTCAGGCGAGGGATAGACGACTTCAGAAGTTTTCTTGCATCCACAGCAAAAGTCTTGTCAGCAGCTAAAATATGAAGACGACTAGTGTAGTTTTTATGTAGTTTTTATGCAGTGGTTTGCACATTCAATTTTATGTATGGAATGGCCATAGGGCACATTTTGTAATAGCCTCGCATACACACTGGAATCACCGTCCCCTACAAAATGTTTGTATCGCAATCCATGCCTCTGTTCACTGCTTCTAAAACCTTCTACAATAATGTCTTGCTCCATAGCAGTTGATAGCCTATTATTGAGCCAGTTTTTGTAGCACACGTGTGTCTTCGCCAGGACACAAAAAATTATGCATATGTGCAACAAATGTTTACACTATACCGTTATGATGGCAGGAATTCCCATTTAATACAAACTCTGTTGATATTATTCCATTGTTTTAATTTTTCTGTATGCTTACCGAAATATAAATTAATGTTTTAACATCATACAAAACCTAAGAGTAAGAATAAAATATAAAATTTTAAAATATATATTGCTTTTCGTAAGTTGCTTGTAAACTATAATTGTAGCGACATATACATGATATATGGGGAAAATGTCCTCAATATTTATTAATTCAGCCTACTTTAGGGGGCCTCTGCAGTCCAGTGACTAGATCGCTTACCTCCCACCAAGGCGGTCCGGGTTCGATTCTGATGCCGCATGAAGGCGGGTCTTCTCGGGGATCTCCAATTTCCCCTGTCCTTACATTCCCGGTGCTTCTCCATACCCACCTCATTCACCCTCATCGGTCGTGAAGAAAGCCGTCGCGACACACGAAAGAAATGAACCAGTGCTATTCGTCAACGATTGCATTTTCACACAACTAAAAAAAAAATGGCTTAGTACACTAAAATTATTTATTATCAAACTTTTAAACAGAATGGACGAAATGTTAAGTCATGTTGATCATTTGTCCCTCTTCGTAAGACTGATTGGACTGACATACTTTACAGAACGTCAGAGCGGAAATCCCGGAGTCCGAAGTAAGTTGAGCAGAGCCGCAATTAAAAGTGAGCTGCTCACTCTCACTACATACACTCCGCATTTGGTATATTCTGTCCCACTATGAGCGGACTGAGACGTCCACTCTTCCTGAACTTTTTGCACGCTCTCTCTAGCGAGAAAATGCGTAGAAAAGTTTTGCTTACTTTTTTAAATCATGGATGTATTTATAAATTGACAATCAGAGTTATTAAAATATTTTATATGAAATATGGTGATCATTTCAATCGATGGTTATATACATTTGCCAATTTGATAACTTAGTGATATACACATATGCATGAGTGTACAGGGACAATTATTTTTATATTATTTAATTTAAACTTATCGTAATCAGCAAAAAAACTTCAATATTACATTCTTATATTAAAAGTCTATATGGTTTATTATGATACATTATAAATGTAGGACATATTTAAATAGTTCTGGATAACAACGTAACTTAAGTAAGGGATTTGAGGTAATTTTTCCAAATGTTAATATACGTGTTGCAGGTAAGCGTGAGAGTGTATACGTACATCGTCGCGCACTCTCCCCTTCGCACATTATCTCTTGAGTTGGCAATCAGAGAGAATATCTGTAAGTTGGCGAGAGAGAACTCTTTAGGCGAATTGGAACACACTCTTCCTTAATATGGGTTAATTGCACGAACCCTTTTTTCTTTTCAGCTTTAATGCCTAAACAAATGAGTAATTTCTATAGGCCACCATTATATTGAAACAATTTAATTGTAATTTAAATTAAATAATGTGTACAAATAATTACTTCCGATAGTTTTACTATGGAATAGTTTGACAATTATGTGGTAAAGGACATATGTGAAACGTAATTATGCCACTGCCGATTTCCAAAGAGCGCTATACCTAATTTTCGTCAAGTTCTCAATGTGAACTACAATTAAGCGTATCAGTAAATCGGTTTTAACCAACTGATCTGTGTGTACTTTTCGCATCAGTGAACTTTTTGTGTATGGAAAATTAGTAAAGTATTTTATACGAGATATTACAAACTGCCTGTACTTACGGTAGTCAACTAACACAACCATCTCCTGAAGAATATTTCTTGATGTTCAAATGCGTGATTTTTAAAAAGCGAAAGAAATACCAGAAACAATTACGAGATAAGATTCAAGATTTTCATTTAACTTGTGCTAGCAAAGCGGGGTCCGAGCGGAAGGGAGGGATGGCGATGGCATGTTTGGCATTACTCAAGCCCATCAACGTTCCGCCTGTCAAAATGCATTTCGCTTCTTTGACAGGGCGTTCCAGGTAAACGAAGCTCTGTAAATGGTGTGGCTAGAGAACATATTCTGATCTCTGCAGATTGTTTCAAATAAAAATAATCACCACTATACATCATTAGTCAATTCTGCAAAATATTAGTAAGGGCGTCCATTCGAAAGAGCTATAATACCACCTATCTATAAGTTTTCCAATGTGTTTAGACCACTAGTCTTCTACGAAAGCAATCCGGGTTCGATTCCCAGTGTGGTTACCACAGATTTTGGCGTATGGTAAACGCGGCAAATGTTGCGCTTCGCCGGCAGGTTTTCTCGAATTACTCTCGTTTCCCTTACCGTTGTATTCCGTCGTTGCTACATTTTCGTCATGTTTACACATTATCGGCGCTCAAGAGCTTGTTAGGTGCAGGTTAGGTGCAGCCTACTTCTCTTAATTATTTTAATTTTCATAGAAATACCTGCACCCTTGATACGATATGTAATATTTTGAAATGCTACAAACTTGCTTTCGAGACGAACAAATGTCCGGAAATGATTAGATACAAATTCATGACTAGGCACTCATAGAGCCAGCAGGAACCAACCATTCGGAGCCAACTGTATTGATAAGTGCGTTGTACATTTGTGTACATAACCTTGTGAGCAAATCTAAAGAGCAACTGAATATGCTACTAGTTAAGTGCGCACACACGTAATTATCCCCCTTCCAAAAATGTGCATAATGTGGCAGTGGGAGTTTTTTTTTTTAACGTGTTTTAATTTCGGAGTTGGCGCAGAATATGCTTTATGCGGGCATAGTCCTAATTATTGTATCATCAGCAGTATACTTGTATGTCTTAGGGAATAACACAGTGGTAAGCTCAAAATTTAAATCGTGGGTGTAAATTAAGCACCTTCGTGTTATTGCTGTGTGCTTTTTATGAATGACAAAAACACCTGTTTACGTTTGTTGGTGCTATTGTACGTGCGTTCGTTTGCATTATGTTGTTGTATGCACATTCGTTGATGATATTGGACATTTATTTACTATGTACTACAAATTGAGATAATTCCCATTACTTATCCAAATTGATATGTACATTTAGAATTGTTAAAATTACTGACTAAGGTAGCTGACGGGCGAAATAATTGATTGTCGATCTGACTTTTCGAAGATGAAAAGAAGCGACACTGTTATCATTTATTGAATACATTTAATCAAAAATGGTTTAAAGAGATGATAAGTGAGAGCCGATACTTGTTGGCATGTGCTGAGCATTCAAATGAGACCAATGTAGTTTCTAAATCAGTGCAGGATGCGTATTTCTTTTTGACGAACGAAAGTTAAATTTATGTAAAGTATTATTTCTTCATCACAACGCATGCAAAATGAGTATCATTGCCGATATTGCGGGCGGCATTGTTATCAGTGATAATATTATCGTAAAAGCCGAGCTACACAACACAATTACTTGACATTTCATATCGCTATAAGGAACAGTCAGTGGTGGAAAAATTCGTATTTATATTTAACAGAATAGTTGACGCAGAGTAACACACTCCTAGTAATACAAAAGTTTATGTAGATACACCATAGCATGCGGCGGAGGTATGCAATATATTGCATGGCTTAAACCCTAGGATTATCCTGTTCCCTGCACTCTGTCGGGGGCGATGGCCAGAGTCAGAAGACAAGGGTATTGAGATGCGACAAACCTGTCAACTTCTCCTTCCCCTCCTACAGACCAACCACGTGTTTCCCAGAAAGCCTAAGCCGGGAGTCGTTCGAGTGAAAGGCAGGAGAGGCAATGGCACACGAAGCGGGTGCAGACTAGCAGAGCCTTCTCGCGGAGCCGAGTCACAAGTGCGAGCCTAATAAATGGGACACATGAACAGCGTCGAAGCTCCTTGCTCTTTCATATGCTTTGATTGTGTGTCGTAGCTCATTACGTAAACAGTAAAATTACTTCTTTAACGGCAGCTGACGTAATATTATAGAAAACGGATAAGTTTTATGCATTCGCATGATCACAACTTGTTACTTACACTCTTTTTTTTTTTTCAAATAGAATTTTTCTGATATTGAAACTAAGAAAATTGACTTTCAAAATAATTTAGTTCGACTAAAAGTAATAAAAATAAGTTTTCCAACACGCTGGTGTAGATCATATAAAAAATTGTATTGTATTTTAACAAACCCGCACTGCTATAGGCTTATCCTAATATAGCCTATGAGGAGACGATCTCTATCCCACTCTGATACTTCTAAGTCCCTTGAAACTCAACAAAAGTTCTTCAAATTTTGCAGAGCGAATCCTCAGGATCTAATACAGGTCAAGTTCGAATTCCAACCAGATCAGATTATGCAACCATGACTTTTAACCCTAAAAATTTATTCCATAATTACTTTTCCGTATGAAAGTTTTGTATTAATGCATAGAGATTATGGCATAGAGATATTAAGGTACTGGAATATTATATAAATGTCTCGCTTCAAAGTTGAGTTAATTTCACATCGAGTGGGGTTTTAGTGGCCCAGTGGCTAGAGCGAAACCAAGTGGGGCCTTAAAGACTCAGTGGATAGAGCGATTCCAAGTGAGGCTGCAGCGCCTTACTGGATAGAACTATATCCAATGTTGAGTTAGTTTCATATCTTTTTTTTTTTCAGTCATATATGACAGCAAAAATCTGTAACATCGTAACTATTCTAGCCACATGACCATACTGAAAACGCGCTCATGATCTAGCCCCATGTTAATAATAACTAATCTTTTCCGCGGTTTCCCCCACGCGGAATTTAAATTTGTTTTATTTGGTCGGTTAAAAGCAAATAAGTTTTTTTTTTTACTTACATATGTGTTTAATTCGCAACCATTATTGGAGACAATCCAGATAATTCGATGATAACAAAATCGGGGCATTGAGTTTGGCATGGCAGCTCCGAATGAATCGTCTACATTCAAAGTTCAATTACACCACTCGATTGCCAAAGGATCAAAGAATATGTTAGGTTGAGAGAGAACTGCGAAGCGTCGTGAGTGTCGGGTTGGTGGTTGTGTTGGGGGGGGGGGGGGGGGTGCTATTTTGAGTTCGTTTCGCCGCGACTCATAACTTCCGCGTAGTATAAATTTTGACTAGGTTAAGCTACGACGCTCGTTTAGGTTTCAATCAACAGCTATCGTCAAGATCAATCTATTGCGTATATAAAAACATTTTTGTGGCGTGGTTATGGTGATATTGTATGAGTTCAATTTAAAAAATAAAGACAACTGAACACAATTTCGGCCTATGCTCGTCAAAATGTCAGGTCGAAATACACAAATCGTATACGGTTGGAAAGAGCATCTCAAAATAAATCCAGTGATACCCATAAAACACCATGTGATCGAGTGAAGCGGTGCCGGGAACGTACAAAATACATCAATGCTTCCGAGCGCGTCAACGTAGACGTATTCACGCAAAACAAACGGCCGTATCCCCAACACAGCCACACCCCATTTCTGTGTTGGTTTTTCCGCTGGCAATTTTGTGTAAGGCAGAATGAAATTATTCAATTGTGGCTATTACCGCCCGTAATAAGGATTTGTAACGGAATTAGTGCATAGCAGATAGATATTACCGAGTTCTCTTTCTTGCGGCTTCGCCCCCGCTCTCCCAGCGAAATGTATTTTACCTGTAATACTGAATTTATTTTTATGCGCGTGTTTACGTAACCATTACAAGTGAACACCACAATAATATATTATAAGACTCAAGATATATTTAGGGTTCTGTGAATGCGCATTGTATAACTTTTCACCCTTTAAAAGTAGAATTTATTTTAGACATGTTTCTATGATACAAAAACAAAAATCTCGCCAGCTTCTAACAGGGATTAAGAAATATTGAGAATTCTGTAAAAATACATGTCATATCCTTTTACCGCCATAGTTGTAGAATTTAGAAAAATCCTAAAATCTGTTTTAGGCTGTCATTAGAACCAAATTACGTTCTGATTGCAATTCCTGTTTTTAAAAATGTTGAGTATTTACTGATAACACCTTACACCCAAAGTGATAAATTCTTTAATCTTTAAGTTGTTACGTTTTAAGATTTTGCATATTTAGTAATTTGAAGTAAGAACTAAGGTGGCAATAATTTCATCAATCTTTAGCTGCTCCACCTCACATTATTGGGTGGACGGTGTCTGCACACTGTTTTAATGGTGCGTTACGATTGGTTCAAAGTCAATATATCATAGGGCTTGCATACTAGTATATTATAAGCAGTAGGGAGGTAAGCCGAGAGGTTTAGTTTGACAGCAGCTGACATGAAAGGTGGACCTTCTTGGCTAGCTTCTGCCTCTTAGCATAGATTTTTCCAGAGTTCTTGCTTTCAAGGTCATTCAAGGTCATGGGGTCAAGGCAAAGGTAGTCTGCATCTAATATGGTGGTAGTAGTCTGTAATGCCATATTCTTGTTGACTTTTATGAATTTTTCTCTTGTTTATATTTTCAATGTCATTCAAGGCTTGAGGTAGTCTGTACTTAATATTGCGGTAGTAGTCTGTAATTCCATATGCTTGCTGACTTTTTTATGAATTTTTTTCGAATTTGTGTTTTCAAAGTTATTCAATGTTATGTGGGCAAGGTCGAGGTAGTCTGCATCTAATATGGTGGTAGAAGTTTGTAATGCCATATGCTTGTTGACTATTATGTTTTTTTTTTTTTGCGATTATGTTTTAAAGGTCATGGGGCCAAGGTGGAGGTAGTCTTCGTCTAATATGATGGTGGCAGTCTGTAATATATTACGCTTGCTGACGTTTATGCATTTTTATCATATTTTGGTATTCAATGTCAATCGCGGTCATGGTCATTGGCTTACAATATGGCGGATGTGTGATGCAGACCAAGATGATGGTCGCCTACCAAAATGATGGTTGCTTACAAAGATGGTGGCCTCCAGTAACATATAAACAAAGATAGCTGCCTCCAGTAAAATATAATTAAATGATGAACGATAAAATAAAATGACGGAATGATTGTAGATGAGGGGAGTGGGCGTGAGGGAGTCAGTCGTGTTCTAGGAATGGAACGCATGTGACTAAAGTGGTGCTGAGGGCCCTTCCGCAATGTATGTTTTTTTAAATTTTAATAATTTTTATAGTGAATTGTTTATAATTTTTAACTCATTTTTAATAATTAATTTTTTGGTGTTTTTTGTAATTTTTGTGAATTTTTTAATTTTTGATTTTTTTTTTCAATTTTTAAAGTCATAGGTCAAAGATCAAAGGTCCTGATACAGACTGATCCCTGTCAGCTGTTCTGGAAAAGAATGGGTCATTTTTAAATATCCTTTTAATCACTTTTAAAATATTTTTTTTGTAATTTTTAATAATAATTTTTTTCTGTTTTTAAGAGTTTTTTTTAGAATTTTTTATAGATTTTTTAGTGTTGTTTTGGGTCAAAGGTCCTCGGGGTCAAAGTCAAGGTCAAAGGTAATATGGGTAAAAGGTCAATAACATCAAATATGGCAGCCGGTGACGTAAAACATGGCGGCTCCGCGGCTGCTGCGCTCCTATCCCCGATCCCCTTATACCTGAAGGAACATTTCGCTGCTACACTCCACTTATTACAAAAAAGTACCGGAACAAAAACAAAAGCAAACCAAATAAAAGAAGACAATAACGGAAATACTACACAAGTGAACACAACTGTGTAAAAACAATATCAGTGGACACAGATAAACCATAAAAACTAAAAACATGCAAATGAAGTACAAAAAACGCAGTCAAACAAAACTCAGGAAAAGTATTCTTGTTAGATTATCAAAACAAATAATTCAATTCAACGAACAACACAGGAACTACAAAATGAAAACAGAGAAAAGAATATATCAGACAACGGAGAGGACAAAAAACTACGAAAAACAGATAACACAATAATAATTACAAGTCTTCCCAACGTTTCGGGTCTGGAATCTGTCCCCTTCTCCAGGTTAGACACTGGAATCTATGGATAATCGCAGTTGACTGTTTTTTTTTGTCTTGCTGAGTTTTTTCTCTCTCTCTCTCTCTCTCTCTCTCTCTCTCTCTCTCTCTCTCTCTCGCTCTCTCTCTCTCTCTGTGTGTGTGTGTGTGTGTTTCGCGGGAGGGTTTTTTGTTGGTGGGGGGAGGGGGAAGGGCAAGGATTTTTATTTAGTCGCACGGTTTTGAGATGCTAAAGTTTATAATATTTTTAATCCAGAAATACCTACCGCCTCCCCTCTCTAACCACATTATTTCTCATAAGTTTTAAGAAATAGTACGTACAGTGTCTGTGAAAACACATTTCACCCATTTTCACTCTCACAACGCGTGAATATCTTAAAATACTAAAATTCATTTTTAGACATAATTGTATATGTATATATATATATATATATATATATAGAGAGAGAGAGAGAGAGAGAGAGGAGAGAGAGAGAGAGAGAGAGAGAGAGAGAGAGAGAGAGAGGTAAGAAGCTATATATAATATAGGTTTTAAAAGCTATGGAAATATATTTGACCCATTTTCGTCTTCGTGAGGAATGAATTTCCAAAAACCTTCAATTATCTTCAGGCATTTGTATGGTTATATTTAGAAGCAAGAAGCATCGCTTTATCACATCGCGTTCAAGAGATTTTAAAGAATCTGCAAAGAGACATTTTACCCTTTTTCCAATCTTCGGCAACCAAATTTCAATCGATCCCTTTGTAGAGGTTTCTTATGCCATAAAGGAAAGTTACGCCAAAGATAAATATTTGAAGTTCCAGTTGTTTCGACAATGCGTTGGTGACCATGTCAGTGAGCGAGGGCGCTTATGACGCATGCGCAGATACTTTTGGTAACCAATTTACATAAAATTTCTTTGGAAACTTCAAAATAATTTTCTTCTACATAAGAATATTACTGTGTCGATAACGACGGATCGTTTGTGTCAGTACAAAAATTTGATTAAAAAGCTTAAAAATAATGTAAGAACATTTCTCACAATATCTGATGGAAGAAGAATGAAGAGATTTGGGCGGCTCTTACTAGCGAGGTCTTGAGGGCCATTGAGGTTGATTGAGGTGAATATGGAAAGGCGCTGGAATGAAGGGGTGGGGAAACGGGAGACCCCCGAGAAAACCCGCCAACCAACGGAATCGTTTAGGACGATTCTCACTTACGAAAATATCTGATGGAATTTACAGAATATTTCTGCCATACATAATGGAAATGCTTCTTAGGTTGTAAATTTAGCAGTAAACATTCTTAATTGCGTTCACATATCATGAGGTTTAATACATCTCTTTATTGTACTATTGTTAAAAAAAAACATTTTATACAGATATGTCAGCGATTTAATGATTTAAAGTTCGTATTTAAATAACTTCAAAATAAGATAACTTGAACAACTAATAACATAGAAATTTAGAAACACATATGTTTATTTAATTTTTATTACTGTTGCAGTAATTTTAGTTAACGTTAACGGAACTTAAGGTAAATTACGTCAGTAATATTAATGAAGGCGATTTAGTTACAACGTCTCACTTTATTCCACCAACCTACCACATCTGTAATTCGTATTTAGTTACAACGTCTCACTTTATTCCACCAACCTACAACATCTGTAATTCGTATTTAGTTACAACGTCTCACTTTATTCCACCAACCTACAACATCTGTAATTCGTATTTAGTTACAACGTCTCACTTTATTCCACCAACCTACCACATCTGTAATTCGTATTTAGTTACAACGTCTCACTTTATTCCACCAACCTACCACATCTGTAATTCGTATTTAGTTACAACGTCTCACTTTATTCCACCAACCTACAACATCTGTAATTCGTATTTAGTTACAACGTCTCACTTTATTCCACCAACCTACCACATCTGTAATTCGTATTTAGTTACAACGTCTCACTTTATTCCACCAACCTACCACATCTGTAATTCGTATTTAGTTACAACGTCTTACTTTATTCCACCAACCTACCACATCTGTAATTCGTATTTAGTTACAACGTCTCACTTTATTCCACCAACCTACCACATCTGTAATTCGTATTTAGTTACAACGTCTCACTTTATTCCACCAACCTACAACATCTGTAATTCGTATTTAGTTACGTCTCACTTTATTCCACCAACCTACCACATCTGTAATTCGTATTTAGTTACAACGTCTCACTTTATTCCACCAACCTACAACATATGTAATTCGTATTTAGTTACAACGTCTCACTTTATTCCACCAACCTACCACATCTGTAATTCGTATTTTGTATGGTTATTTTCTGGTATTGCACCTTGGAAAACATTTTTAACGTAACTCTGGTGGTTTAAGATTGCGTGTTTGATAATCACATTTCACAGAAGCTATTACATTCGAATCGTCATTTTTTAGATCACTACTGTGATACCAAAATATACAGAACATCATTCTCGTTATGTAAGACGCATCGAAGATGAGAAAACTTTCTTTGTGAGTTATAAATTTTCATATTTAGTCTTAGTGCAATATTTTTCATTCTGAAATTTGCTTCAGAACTTTTTGTGTCGTTAGTTCAAACTATAGTCTTATAAAAATAATTAGTGCTGAAACTCGTAAATTTTATAATTTAGCCCTATAGACGAAAATTAATGTTTTAACCTTTTTATGAAAGTATGGTGTTTATAAAAGTAAATTTCCGGTATAAAATTAGATTTGTCGAGGAGTAGTTAAGGCGTATGTGCAGTATTAAGGAAAGTTGTCGATGCATCACTTTCAGAGAGCAAGCGGGGTAACTGGTTGGCGCGACGCTAACTTGAGTCAGCAAGTGCCGGCAAACTTCGCCCCCTGCCTTCGCCTCGTGTCGCCGCTTGCGAGAACTTAATCCGGTTAACGTGGCCGGAAGTGAATAAAACTTTTACCTGTTGGGGAAACCTGCTCGTCGCACTTAGCGTTTATCCCGGATTCCGATAGGTTTAACCAGGCCCTTCACTTGATTACTGCGGAGCTGGTCTTATCTCATCACACGCTAGACTGCATGTAGAGATGATACGCCTTGCAGGCAACTTCTTTATGGAGTCCCCACAAGGAGAATCAACAAGGTGGGATAGGCCGTGACGGATGCTAAAGCTAATAATTTTTTTCCCCATTGTTACTAATTTTTTAATTTATGATTTTATTTTATGAGAGTTTTTACTAGTAACGCTATTATCGCATTTGACTATAATAGATTCCTAACCACTATGACTTTTGCCTCTGAAACAGGCGTAAATGATTTACCAGTATAAAATCTCGCTTGCGTTTATGAAGAAACCTAATGAAATATCGCCGCTAAGTGCACTTAGTGCAACTCCTCTGCCAACAGATTGCAGATGTGCAAATATTTTACTACTTTTCTCGCTGCACTATCAATTATGTCAGATAATTCTTACATTATTGTATTATATTGTTACGAATTGATAAATATACCTTTTTCGAATGAGATTAAATAATTTTTGTTCCATATTACAAAACGCAAAATGAATATTCACTTTCCTTCTGGAATACTGAATTTCATTTCTTATTTTCAAAATTATGCGGTTACGTTTGCTGATATAAACAGCAAATCACAAAAATACGTCCGCAGTTACTATAAATAACCGTGAATTCGAAGTATTCCTCTAAAGAGAGTTATCATAACTTTTGTCGGTGTAATACGCTTTTTCAGATACTGCAACATCCACTTCAAAATTACTAAGTATATAAAAGTTAAATGATTTCTTAAAAATAACTAATTAGTAGTTTATTGAATGTTCGGACTTCTGGGGAAAATATAACATCATACATTGTGATGTGATGAAAAAATATCAGTCATTTATATTTAGGTAACTATGTAGTTATGAATTAAAACCAGCTGACGATGACTGGTTGGATCAGTACATTTTTTTTAAATTTATGTTTTTTTTTGTCAAGTGATTAAATGTTGAGGTATTGGACACACGGGCATCTTAGGTAACACATATTTATTGTCAAAAAACATTGGCGGAAATGGCGATGAGCTTTTACACTGTGCACAATCAGCAGCCGGATATTAATATTTAATTATACTTTTTAATATTTGAACTTTCCTTCTGTCTGCTTGCTTGCATGATGAAAATTATACAATTATGCGCGTTGACGTAAATTAAAAATATTAATGAATTTAATTTAACTATTAAAGTGTACATATTCTCATATAATAAATGAAAACTGAAAAATTAAGGAACCATACTTTACAAGTGAAATTTTTATCTTTCTATTGCAGGTTTTAGATGATATATTCTCTGAAGAAAAATTACAGAGAAGTTTGTTGCGATCTTACAAACAGTGGATATAAAAATTCTCGTTTAATTATTGTTTTGGAATTATTTAGAAGAAAACATTCATAAGGTGAATTATGCTCCAAAATACGCTTATTATACGTGAGTGTCAAAGAGTAACCAACATTAATGTTATTAATATATACTAACAATTAGATTTAGTATATAATTAAGAAACAAAAATTAAAATTTTTTTCAATTAAATAATAAGTAATTAATTATTCAGCATTTTACAAAAATAATACGAACACGATAAATGGAATGTTGGACGAGAAATACCAATTTATAACATTATTCTTTATCGACGTACATCATTCCAACGTTTCTAAAATATCTCTACCATACATATCGAAGACATTGCATTCTTAAACCGAGCAAAATTCAATGATTTTCAACTATTTAAAATGTTGTTAATATATAATGAAAATTTTTGAAAAAGCGCTTAATTTTCCTGTTATTAAACCATTTTTCTTCAGAAATTACTTCCTTGTAATTACTAAACAATGCCCTCAGAAATGATTTTGTTTATATTACGACATATGAAAATTATTTCATGATGACTATTTTACTTAAAATATGTAGGCCCTATATAGGATATTGAAATATACTTAAAGTAAATCAATTTAAACGGACTCCAGTCTGAATCATCGCCAGTGTTCACCTGCAGAAATTAAAACATGCACTTTGTATATAATTTAACTAAAATTTCTTTCCTAAAAAAATATTATTAGTAGAACGGAAATACCGGTTCGTAGCTATCGGTGTATAGCGTAGGAGCCGACCGGCTGCCATGTAGTGACGTTGCGGTCTGCCACCTTGGAAGCCAGATAAGTTGGTCATTGATCATTATCTTTTGACATTTGACCTTTGATCCCTGACCCATGATCTCAGACCCCAAAAAATTCAAAAATATTCCAAAAAATTCCGAAAAAATAAAACAAAATAGAAATCCCAAAAATTAATATATATATATATATATATATATATATATATATATGTAATCCAAATTTTCCGAAAAGGACAAAGCAATCGCAAAAAAATCTATTGTAAGTGATCAAAGATTTATAAAAAAAAATGTATAAAAAAATTATTAATTAATTATTTAAAAAAAAAAATTTAAACAACCTATTTCTAGAGGTCACCCCTCACACATACCCATTCCCCGATCTTGATAGGTGCAACCGACCACCATCTTGTTAGGCGACTGCCATCTCGGTAGGCAACTACCATATTGGTAAGCAACTACCATCTTGGTAGACGTCACCCATCCAACATATTGGTTACAGGTTACTTTGACCTTGCCCCCATGATGCTTAATGGCCTTGAAACTATAAATTCGAGAACTTGAGACAACAAGTATATTACATTACTGACTAATATCACCTAACTGGAATGCAGTGAGCTTGACATTAACCCCATGACCTTGAATTACTTTGAAAAGAAACTCTAAAAAAAAAAATTAATGTTAGCAAGCATATTACATTACTAAATACTACCATAATATTATATGTAGGTGACATGAACCTTAACCATATGAACTTGAATGACCTTGAAATCAAAACTCGAGAAAAAAATGCATATATTTCAACAAACATATTATATTTTTAACTACTACCAACATATTATATGCAGGTGACCTTAACCTCGACCCCATAACCTTGAATGACATTGAAAACCAAAACTCTAGAAAAAAGTACAAACGTCAGCAAGCATAATAAGTTTCAGACTACTACCAACATGTTGGGTGCTGGTAACCTTGACCTTGAATAACTTTGAAAAACAAAAACTAGAGAAAAATGTCATAAAAGTCAGCAAACATATTACTTTATACACTACTACCGCCATATTGTGTTAATATGACCATGACCCCATAAACTCGCATGACTGCGAAAAGAAAAAAACTCTAGAAAAATGCATAAAAGTCGCCAAGCATTTTATGTTACAGACTACTGCCACCATATTGGATGTAGGTGACCTCAACCTTCACCCCTAGACCTTAAAGAAAAAAAAATACAAAATTAAAAAAAATTAAAAAAATTTCAATACATGCCACTTAGTTGAAAGTTGTAGTCTTTTGTGCATCTCGATATTCACATTCGTGTTGTCCTTATGCGAAAATATCGTCATATTTACTACACCAACACACTGTGCAGGACGGGTTATGTATGTAACCACACTTTTGAGGACATGTACCAAAGTCACAAGAGACCTGCTTGCAGCAAATCTGGCACTAATGAGAAATGCACTTCACCTTTACATATCTTTGCATGTATAAGTAAACTATCGGTACGACTGTACTGCTAACTACACATAACACGCAGTTATGACATACGACAGGGAGACCTGGCACAATTAAAGCACTCATGTTGCCGTATATTATGGTAGAGAGTAATGACCTTATCACAAAAGTGACACCTGTGACAATATAGTGGTTCAGGCAAAGACTTGGGCAAACCTGTTGGAGATGTTGCTGAAGTTAAAGAAGCAGGTATCCCGAGTCAAAAAATTCAACTTTGCATGTCTAACCACTCACCTGCACTTCTCACATAATGTTTTTGGTATAACTCTAGTATTTATAGCCAAGTCATTTTTTCCAATTTCTATTGAAGAGTGTATTAAGTGATGCCAAATGTTACAGACGCGTGTTAGAACCGTTTTTCTTTTGAAAGTTTAGGTTTTAATGGCGTGGGTAACCCAACTGCCGCAGAATCGATAGTTTTTTATAGACTGTTCAAATTGAAAATTTTGAAAGCCCTGCTTAAGATCTAGTAGTGTGCACGTTGTGTATTCTTTCGCCTGATGTAAAGTATACACTGACATGAGCATCATCACTTTATTGATGCGTCGCTCAAGTAAAACTGTGGAATTATTAGAAAAGTAAATATTTTACAAATCTGCTCATTTTTACATTTCTATGCATAAAAAAAAACAGAAAGCTAAATAAATAATTTAAGTTATCACAAATGGTTACCTAACACTTTTCATTCGACTTTAAGATATGAAACTTTTTTCCCTCCATCGTTACCAACTTTGCTGACCTCATGTCACTCACTGCGCCAGTTAAAATATATGCAGACAGAGGCAGTGACTTTTTTATGAGGTTGATTTTAAAATTGCTCACTTTATCGTCACAGTGCAGGCGAAGAAAGCTTCGTGTAGTCTCGGCTTTTTTCGTGTCTGAAATCCGAAGCTACAGGAAATACGGTGACTTTCCATAATATGTATTTATGGAGTCAGCTCCGTTTTTCGTCATCGCGTATTGCATTTCGGTTTATCTACCTAACATTTCAGTAAAATATTCCCGAAAATATGCGGAAATGTTTAACGGCGGTAGGCGGTGAAAGCACGCAGCGAACTGACTGTGTATGTTTGTGTCGGCGAGTGTACAGTCGTCCCAGGCAGCGGTGAGACGCGCCGCGGCGTAATTAATGGCGGGTGTGTTTGCTCTACCGAGTGGGTGGACGTCTTGGGGCTTAGCGTGTTTACACTGCGTACCTGCCGATAGGCGGCAGCACCTTCCTCTCCCAACTCCTGCCGAGAGTCAAGGCGAGGCGCTTTACACGCGCAACTATTCGCTGTGCATTCACTCGTTTTGAATCAAACTTTGAAAAAGATGTCACCCCGTGTATGAATGGAGTTCTTGTTCTTTTTTTTAATAGTTTTATGTAATCACAAGCGTTTTACACATGTGATAAAATAAAAATAGCCTTATATTTTGTTGAATTGTAATATTAATTATATTTTATTTAAACATTATAGTAATTAATTAATAATCAAGAGAAGTAGTGCGTTGGTAATACCTTGTAAAAAATAGTCGTTATGAAAAATGCTATTTCATACAGTACGTGGTCCCTTTGGTGTAATTTTCCAGACTTGTTTAAACTTTGTTTGCATGAGGCGGAAGAATATCCTGGAATTAGAACTTGTGATTAAGATGGCGTTTTTTTGTATTATTTGTATTATTGTAAAATATTTTGCTATAATTTACCTATTTAAATGTATAATGAATTAATAAATTGCATATTTTATATTTAAACTGAACATTATTTCCATATAAAATGCTTCAGGAGCTATATTCTGCATTTTAGACCGAGAAACGCGGAAGCAATAAAGGCTACTCTGTCAGCGGCATTAAATACGCCATCGCCACTAAGCGCAACGCTACACTGCTGCAACGTTCTCTTCGTACAGTTTGAACCTAAGGGACTTTAAACAGTAACCCTGTAGTTTGGTTGGTAGAAAGCCTGTGACAAGTTTCAATGCAGCGTATTTAAGTATTTTAACACTGATGTGACACGTATATTTGTTAATGCACTGCTTTGATAAAGACGCTGTTAGGGTGCTCTGAATAGGCGATGCTAATGAGAGTGACGTCTTGATAGCACTCAAACAGGCATCGTCCCAAGTGTGTGTTCTGTTCGTAGATCAACATATGGGACGCACGTTAAATAGTGTCGTGAAAAATCCTGTACTTCCTAAATTCTGCAACGCCATTCTAGCACCAGTTAGACGTGTCCTTGGTAAGTTGCGCAAGGAACATTAACAAGGCGCCGTTCACGGGTAAAGGCTGCTCACGATAAAGTGAGCACTTTTGAAATCAACCTTACAAAAAGTCACTGCTCCTACCTGCATATATTTAAACGGGCGCACTGAGTGACATGTGCCCAGTCAAGTTGGTAACGATGGAGGGAAAGTAGTTCCTTATCTTAATGACGAATAAAAAGTGTTAGGTAACTATATATAATGATTTTAATTATTTCTTTTGCCTTCTGTTTTTTTCTAATACACCGAACTGTAAAAATTGGCAGATTTGTGGAATTTTCCTGTTTAAAAATTTTATAGTTTTATTTAACCGACGCATGAATAAAGTGATGATGCTCAATTGAACGTTAATTTTACATTAGGTGGAAGAATACAAAACGTGCATTCAATTAGATCTCAAGCAGAGCTTTCAAAAGTGCTCACCTTACCGTGAACAGCCTATTGTTCAAATGCGTTCTTCAACGCGAAAATGAACCCTTAGCGTGATTCGCAACAAAACATACTGTGTAGTAGTGGCATATATTTCCTTTGTATTATTTCATTATTGTTTAATAGCAATTCTGATGAAATTTTATAGCGTCAGTATAATTGTGAATTTTGTGTCTACTCTGGTCGTTGAGTTCATCCCAAACTAAAGCTAGTTTTTTTGTAAATTTTGTAAGAATTGAAGTTGTATTATACGTGAGAAAAAAACATAATATAACGTAAGTAAAAGACGTGTGCTGAGACTGAAATTATAATTTTATAGCACGTGGTAGATGATTCTTTAAAAAAAAACTGCGGGCAGTAGATCCTCACAATGTACTCTACAGAATTTAAACAAAATTTTTAGAAATTATAAAGTTATTTTGTGGGGTGGTCAAACAATAAAAACCATGGGACGAGTTAGAAGAGAGAACGAACATATCATAGGTAAAATTTGCAGTGACACATCAGTTACGATAACATAGTTTAAGTGAGGAAATGCCAGTCAGTCAAGTTAAAAATACGTGTGTTCATTTACTTGTAATGTAACGAGAGAGTAGAAAGTAGACATCGAAACAGCATAAAAAGTCTGTATTAACTTAAACTGTTTTGTTGTTCATTTCCACGGTTGTCTTCCAGTTTTCTGATTGTATAACGAATACCTCTACCACACACCTGTGGTGTTGCTATGTCCTTATCTCTCCTATAGTCTATCAACAGTGATATCGCTCTCTACAATAAAGTGCTCCAAATGTGTGTGTCTTATGTATACTTATGTACGATTGTAATAAGCTGTCATTGTTATGACAACTTATTAATAGCAAAGTTGGCCTGATTCTAGTTTGTTGTTTTAAAAACGCGTGGTAATCATTCGATCCAAGTAGTATGTAAATGCACAATGTGACTATACATAATATACTCCGTGTTGTACTAAACTAATCACGTTCTGCACATATAGAGAATTTACATACAACCATTTCCCAGCGTAATCTGGCAAGTAACACGTAAACAATCGACAATTTCTGTATACACAGTGAAGGTCTTTATATTCAGCGACTTACTGACTCAAATTAATCCGCTCGACTTAGAAACATTAAGTTTCACAGGTGGTTTCCGATTATTGCGTAGTTACTCACTAAAAATACTCTAGCAAAATCAAACCGTTAATGTGTGAGAAGAGATAAACTATAAAGACATATCTCCCTGCCGTTTATTCCAAACAGCTAAGCTTACAGACGTTTAAACATTAATTTATGTGTTTTTCAAAATACCACCTCTTAACTGTGGTTTATTTTGCTATCAAATACTGTATAACAGTGGTTTCGTTCTCCAATAGGTGTCTTGTACAAGTTCTTATAAACCGTTTCCAAAGATTTTGTAATTATATCTTCTGTTCGGGAGTTTATAGTAAAATGGGTTTTCAGGGAATCCTAAACCCCTTTTATCCTAGTGTGATGTCATTTTTGCTTCATAGAACAACCAATTTGACATCCTTAAAATATCTTATAGTTGCTTCTTAACAGCCTTAGAACCTTAAGGGAGAGCCATTTATCTGATGTAAAGAGAAGACACATGAAAAAATAGTGCGTTTATTGTGTAATACTCATGGGCGAGAATACAGGCGGATAACTGGCAGGGCATATGTTGATACGGACTTCAGATGTTTAGAGGTGCCATGCACACTTCTATTACTTTTCATTTGAACGTAAACATCCTGAATATGTTGTTAAAGCGTTTGTAATGTAATGTTGCTCACATGCCGAAGAGAGGGGGAACTTGCGGCTTTCTGACTAAAAGTAAGGTAAGAAGAACAAAAGCGAGTCTTGGAGTACGTGCATACAGCCACTGATTTAGTATTGGATGATAGTAAAGTTCCTGATCTACCGTCATTTGTACGTCGCGTTATATATACTTGAAAAATTAAAAAAAAAAAAAAAAAAAAAAAAGTCGTTTCCATTTTTGACGAACATGTATAAAGGATGTTTACTTAAATAATCAAGTTAGTTACCCAAATTTATGTAAATAAAAAAAGGTTTTGCCTATTTGGGCTGAGAAGGTGTTCTTTACGATGTGAAGAGGAATGTGGTCGAACGAGTACAATGGTAGAGAAAAAGTAAAGCAGAAATGAATTTGTGGCGGTGAAGGTTATGTTTGGTGGGTGTACACTATGGTTTACGAGTGATTTCAGTGGCATAAAGGGAACTACAAACTGTCCCCTCTTCAAGAGAACTGAGTCCGAACATGTGCATTCCTTCTACTACAGTTATGTCGTTTAGAAATATTTTAGTCTTTGTGAAGATTATTGCAAAACTACTAAACTGATTTAAATTTTGATTTATAGCATGATATTTCTCCATCTGCTCAGTGGTTCGTAATGCATATTTTCAATTAATAGCGTATTTTCTCTTATTCGACACCCACTCAGGTAAAACAGATGACATGTTTCACGGTTAATATTTTACAGTAGAAGGATTCACAGAACGAGTTTGTAGCTGAAGTTTTGGTAGTAAAAAGCCCAAACAATGGAAAACTGTAAAACGCTTAAGCAAATACAGCCAAAAAGGCCCTAAAATATGGTTTTTCGAGTTGGGGATAAATATCAGTGACGATATATCGCAATATGCACAAAATCTGTGTGCTGCACGCATCAAGCCACATCTCAGCTGTTATTGGATATACTTTATTCTTTAGCGTAAAAAATGGCAGATGCAGACTCTTTACAGGGGTATGGAGTTGAACCGGCAGACTGTATTTTACTTTTGAATTGTGTTTAACCATTGCATCACTAAGAGAATTTACATCACATCAAATGTTTTAACTTATGTAAGGACTCGATTGTTTCAACTGGTGATTTATTACTTGCTAAAGTTAAACTATCTCAAGTAAGATCGATTTGCACTGTAAATAATACGTTTAACTGGACACAATCTGGATTTGTAATTAAACTTTGGTGAACAATACAGGAAAATTTGTGGGTTTTTTTTTTTGCGCCTCATAACGTTGCAACAAACATATTAGTCCCAAATAGGGTGTTGTTTAAAAAGGGGAAAAACTGAGTTTGTAAAAAAATAAAGATATGGTATATTATGAATATTTTAAAAATTCCAGACGGTAATTCTTAATACGGTATCTTTTCCAGTACCTAAGAAAGATTGAATATTTATTAACTAACCTAAAATCACTAAAAATAAACAAGTAATAAAAAAGCACTACTTCAGATAATATATTGTAAAAAATTAATAAAATTTTAGACAAATAATATATAAATTTTTTTTCTGTTAAATAAAACAGAACATATTTGTACACAGTTTCACTGATTTAGCTGTGTGAGGCGATCAATAATTATATTACTCGTTTATTCCTTGTGATATCTGGTTTGTGAATAATTATCGAAACTTTCTTAGATATTGTGTATTACGTTCTTCAGTGATCGTTTACCTCGCCTAGCTAATTCGTGATTGGTAAGTCATTCTAAGCCAATTAAAACGTTTACGTTTTCTTGTCTTAGCAAGGATCTTTATAATATTATGCTGAATGAATCATATTGAGCAAGAAATATTTCTTTTCCCGGTAAAACAGCTTGTCAGCATTTCTAATTTATTCTCATAGTCTAATATAGAAGTGCTTTTTAAGTTATGAGCGCTATACTAAGTGGGTAACATCCAAATTTGATTACGATTTTAGTACCAGCATTGGCTGTTAGTGCCAAATAAATCATGCCTTAAAACCAGAAAATAATAAATATAAAAAGATGAAAACAAAATTTTTGTCTGTTGCTAAGCTTATTTTCGTCACAATATCAAAGAATTTGATCTACTGAATTTAGACCGTATTTAACAGAAGATTCACATATGAAGAACGTGGGTCCAGAGAAAGTTACCAAACTTTCGGTAAGCCGAACTATGCATACCTACCATCGACAGAGTGGCCTACAATATCGGGAATGTGTATGTCTGTTTGTTTATCTGCATTTATCCCTAATTACTTTGTACAAATTGTACTTGCCGTCCTGGCTCCAGAAACGAGCCGACAAGTTAAGTCAATTAAGGGAGGCCAGGTCTAGAGCAAGAGAAAGATCTGTAGTAGAAGTAAATTACGCGTCCCTTTATTACACAAATTAATTACAATAAATTATATAGCAAAACACAAGCTAGATACGCTGAAGATATATAGAAATAAGCTGTAGAAATTACTTTACTCTCAATCACAATAGTTTACTCTATAGCCTGGCAGCATCGCCTTACAATTAACTACTTTAACTTTACTCACATACAAAAGTATACTACTCCCGGCCAAATGTCCTCTCTCGGGTCCTAACTTGGACCCAAATATTAAAGATCATACCGCTAATAAGACTAATGACGCAACTCGATCCTGGATCTGTAGCCTGCTCAGCGTCGTGGTCTATATCCCGCTCAGCGTCGTGGCCTGTATTCTACTCAGCGTCATGGTCTGTAGCCTGCTCATGCATCGTGGTCTGTATCCTGTTCAGCGTCGTGGTCTGTATCCCGCTCAGCGTCGTGGTCTGTAGCATGCTAAGCGTCGTGGTCTGTAGCATGCTAAGCGTCGTGGTCTGTAGCCTGCTCGTGCGTCGTGGTCTGGAGCCTGCTCAGAGTCATGGTTTGTATCATGCTCAGCGTCGTGGTCTGTATCCCGCTCAGCGTCATGGTATGTAGCATGCTCCGGATCGTGGTCTGCAGCCTGCTCATGCGTCGTGGTCTGTAGCATGCTAAGAGTCGTGGTATGCAGCATGCTCAGCATCGTGGTCTGTATCCTGCTCAGCATCGTGGTCTATATCCTGTTAAGCGTCGTGCTCTGTAGCCTGCTCATGCGTCGTAGTCTGTAGCCTGCTCAGCGTCATGGTCATTAGCCTGCTCAGAGTCGTGGTCTGTATCCTGCTCAGCGTCGTGGACTGTAGCATGCTAAGTGTCGTGGTCTGTAGCATGCTCAGCATTGTTTTCTGTAGCCTGCTCATGCGTCGTGGTCTGTAGCATGCTAAGAGTCGTGGTATGTAGCATGCTCAGCATCGTGGTCTGTATCCTGCTCAGCATCGTGGTCTGTATCCTGTTCAGCGTCGTGGTCTGTATCCCGCTCAGCGTCGTGCTCAGTAGCCTGCTCATGCGTCGTGGTCTGTAGCCTGCTCAGCGTCATGGTCTATAGCCAGCTCATAGTCGTGGTCTGTATCCCGCTCAGCATCGTGGTCTGTAGCATGCTCAGCATCGTGGTCTGTAGCCTGCTCATGCGTCGTGGTCTGTAGCATGCTAAGAGTCGTGGTATGTATCCTGCTCAGCATCGTGGTCTGTATCCTGCTCAGCGTCGTGGAATATGTCCTGCTCGGCATCTTGGTTTGTATCCTGCTGAGCGTCGTGGTGTGTATATTGCTGAGCGTTGTGGTCTGTATCCTGCTCAGCGTCGTGGTCTGTATCTTGCTCAGGGTCGTGTTCTGTAGCCTGCTCAATGTCGTGGTCTGTAGCCTGTTCACTGTCGTGGTCCATAGCCTGCTCAGCGTCGTTGTCTGTATCCTTCTCAGCATCTTGGTCTGTAGCCTACTCTGCATCGTGGTATGTATCCTGCTCAGTGTCGTGGTCTATATCCTGCTGAGCGTCGTGGTCTGTAGCCTGCTCACCGTCGTGGTCTATAGCCTGCTCAGCATCGTGGTCTGTATCCTGATCAGCATCGTGGTCCTTATCCTGCTCAGCATCGTTGATTATATCCTGCTCAGCATCTTGGTCTGTATCCTGTTGAGCGTCGTGGTGTGTATATTGCTGAGCGTTATGGTCTGTAGCCTGCTCGGCGTCGTGGTCTGTAGAGTTTCGACATATTCGACGTCATGTTGCCGTCAGTAGTCTTGAAATTACACACAATAATATGGGGGCAGCGTATCTCACACTCGCTTATATACTCAGGCTGGGTTCCCCCTCTCCCTGCACCCATGCACCTCGTGCCACGTCTGCTACCACTGCCCTGCCTATTCGGCACGCGCCGCGTCTCTCCAGTCCGCGTGTCGCTTGTTCGAATCCCCGGACGGGGCCGGAACAGAATGTAATGATACTTACAATCGTCACAGTGCAGCCTTTCATATAAGCACGTATTATATATTTATAAAACTATTTGAGTAAATCTTCTTAGTACACGTGTGTAGTAGTATTTGGTAATTATGCAGTTTTTGTGTATAATCTGCTTGTAGCCACATAATCCTTATATTATTCAGCTGTATCTTTTAATTGTATTTATACACCAGAATAATATTTTAAACTTAATTAATTCAACTTTCTTTGGTTAAACAAAGAGCAACATGCTGTTTAGATGTAATTTTAAATATTTTATTTGTTTCTATCGACGCTACGTCACTTTTCTCATACTAATTTTTCTGTGTATTTGGAAATGCCGTGGTTTGTTAGTTAAGTTACAGGTGCAACGTAATCTGAAAGTAAGCGGCACTAGCATCACCGAGTTTAAAAGTGTTTTTCAGGTATTTTCCTCAGGTATAAATTTTAATTATTGCGATATTTAAAGTCATGCTGTGTTCATATGGCGTTAATAAACAACCTAAAACGGGTGCAAACTTTAAACAAGCAGCGTTTCGTAGAGTAACATCGCCCCGATATGGCCTTATGCAATTGTGTTATATGGCCCGCTCATGTGCTGCTATTATTAGAAACATAATATTAAAATAGATAAATGTGTCAACTTACCTAACCCGTACGCGAAAATTGCACAAGGAGGTAAATTTCCTGTTCAGCTTTGGTTTATCGATTCACTAAGTATAATGAATTCTCCGCTGGAAACACTATTCGGTAATATTACACCTAAACAGCTGAATCGTACCCTTACTGTCTTTTCAGATGACACACAATGCAATGGGTGACTGAATTAATAGATTTTGGCGGCTCTTAAAAGCGACGTCTTAAGATTAAAAAAGGATGATTGAGGCGAGTGTAGAGCAGCGCCGGAAGGAAAGGGTGGGGGAAACGAGAGATCCCGAGAAAACCCGCTCACTAGCGGCAGCGTCCTTCACGATTCCCTCACGCGGAAATCTCGGAGTGGCCCGGCCGGAGATTGAACCAAGTTTGCCTTGTTGGGAGGCCGCCGATGATATAAAGGTGCGACGGGCCTCTGAGCTGGGAGTTTATGAGAGTCGGGAGTCTGGGCGATTGTGCGACATTAAGCAACGAGCTAGAAGAGCAACGATTAACGCCGGAAGTGACCACTGAGAGTGAATCTGCGATTGCGAGCATCAGAGCAGCGAAGAGTTAGACTGGCAGGCTGTACTATTGGACTGGGTGCGTGAGTAAAAGACATTACAAATGATTACAACATAACTTGTGTTAATGATGAGTAGGAGTTAATTGACAATAACCAGACAGAAATTAAGAAGGATGTTATTCAGTGTTTAAATATACATTCATAATTACGCTCACTGAGAAATAAAAATTGTAGTAGTGGAGATAATATTTTTTTTTTTCAATTTTATTATTAGCACTGTGAATAAATGAAAAATCACATTTAGTTCAATTAATTTTATTAGGACCTCCACTCAACAACGCCCCTCAAGCGTCTTGTCTTGTAACAATACTCTAGTGACTTCCAGAATACAATGTTTCCTGGAAACATTTATGTTGTATTAATATACTGATATGTATCGATAAATTTGACTCGCAGATTTAGTTCGATAACCGACAAGTTCCATGGTGGTATTTTTCTATTCGAATACGTGATTTGAATATTAACATTTTTTTCTGAGCGACGTTGTTTAATTGACTTGATGATCTTAATATAAGGAGCAGACGAGAGATGGCAAATTCCGCCGAAGCTACAGATTCCCAATGACCATATAGGTTGTTCGCGAATTCAGTGTCTAAACACTAGACGTAGTTTCTTTGGACCAACCGTAATACAAAAAACCATTGCACGTATATCCGGCGAAGTATTTTTATACCGTTTAAAAGTATTCAAAGTTGCGGCGCACACCGCCTAGAGAACTAGGCTGTTCCGTCAAGCATGTAGGAGCAGTTTTACAGGTCGTAGGCGAACGACGCTACATCTGTAATAATTCAGTGTCGTCCGCCTACTTTCTATGGAACATGTCCTACATGTATAATCGCACAGCCTTGTTGCGCAGGTGTTGTAAGCCTGCATTTTGAACACAAATAAACTATATAAAAATACTTTTCCGGATATACTTGCAAAGAGATTTTGCATTACGATTAGTCCAATCAAACTATATCTGGAGTTTGGTCACTGACTTTTCGTAAGTTACATCCGGTATAAAAGTTAACCATGAAGAAAATGTAAATTTCTAAAATCAAATAATAAAATTAAATAAATTTAATTGAAATCAACAATAGATGTGAAATAATGTCATTCGTACTGGATAAATACGAATTTTTATGTTAAATAAATGAACAACAAACACATTACAAGAGACGATTTAATAAAATATGTATACAAAAATAAAGTCGTGTCAGAAAATATTCAAGAGTTTGAGAGGGACAAACGTGACGTAATATTTGCTTGACAACTTGTGTACGTGCAATAAAACAATGTGTGTGAGACGTGAGTACAGATAAACAACTCAGCTAGATCTCCGGGGCAGAAGTATTCGAACACTTTTGTAACCCTTTGATATATCACAAACTTGTAGTAATCGAATTTCTCGATATTGAGAAGTGTAATGTTGATATCGCTGGTGTAGACCTCGAGGCGCAGTGTGAAGGGGCGCGACAAAGCGACGCGTGCCTCGATATCGAACTGCGGTGGTGGAACTCCCCCGGCGCCTAGGCAGCCCGAACTCACTCCATAATGACCCGCCGTGGTGCCCATTGTCTCGGGCTGGGCGGGCAGGGGTGTGCACCCCTAGGCAGGGGGTTAAAACAGCGGCCTTTGTTTGCCTGGATCAACACCCTACACCGCGCCTTCCGTTCGCCACGCTGCACAAACTAATACTACTGATACAATGCCCTCGCCCTCTACTAGGCTTGCCCTCCGTGTATTGTTAACCTGCCCCGACCGCAACACTTTTCTCTACACCCACACTAATTAATTATACATGCCTCGAAAAAGTTTTGCAACACCGGGATTACTGAGTTACGAGGTTGGCCACAGCCCAAGATGAACTGTTTAATGAAAATACTTACTGCCCGTACAAAATATCACACCAGCTACACCTAATGAATTTTTGTATTGCGCTGTTGGTGCCTGTTAACATTATTCATGTGCGAAAGTGTTTTGAGTTTATAGATACGCACCGGCCTCACGTGCTTTCGACGGGAACACGAACACCAGGGTACTCTTCTACCTCACTCCACTCTACTTCCGCTGTGAATTTTACTCTCTCGAATTTCGTACATAAGATCGGAGACACAGAATGTGTTTAAAAACGCGATCTCATATGTCCGCAGGTGTGAGGTGATAACGAAGACTGTTCAGTCTGTAAACATGTGAACAACTCTCTGAACAGAGGTGGTTGTGTGTTTTAGGGATACAAAGTAAATATCAGTAATTATATTTTTGCAAGTTACTCTTTGAAAGAGGCGAACTTCAATTACTGCTATTCAACATTTAAACGCCCTGCACTTTGAGGTATTTATAAGATATTCACGCTGCAGCGTGTACGAATCCGTTTTTGATCTTTGTGTGTAAAGATCCAGTGGATGCCAAATATATTAATTTTCTGAGGATTATTTCACCGGTACTTCGCCAGACGAATTATGAAGTAGTTCTTAATATCTCCGTTGCCGAAATTTGGTATAATCTGGTATGATCTGTTAACAGTGTGCCCATAATATGCAGTTAATGAACAATTAATGTAATATTGCTCTCCCGATCATTCAGTGCATCTTATGATTTTAATGTTCTGTTAATACAATAATAACCCGGCTTTATTGCAGACTGTCTTACAGTCAACTGACCCCTTTGCTCTACAATAAGCTACAGTTTGTTTGATGAATCACAATCATAAATCCCCTAGTCGTATTGAATACACACGGCCGAAAGGCTTAAGTGTTACAGTAAGTACACGCATTTTGTAATACTATTACTAACGCACACAAAAACATATGCACAAATACATACAAATAAATATTCATATAGCCTGTTTGCGGGTAAATGAACACTTTTGTAATCAAACTTTGAAAAACGTCACTGCCTTTAACTGTGTGAGTTTTAACGCCACACTGACTTGGTTGGTAATGACAGAAATAAAGTAATTCCAGCCTTAACGTTGAACTACTAGCTTCAGGTAAACATTTGTGAATACTGAAATGGTTTACTTGGCTTTCAATTTTTTTATGCACAAAACTATATGAGTCGACAAATTTGTAAAATATTTACTTTTATAATAATTTCACAGTTCCGCTTGGCTGGCTTATGAATTAAGCGATCAGGCTTGTCAATCACAACGTTGATTGTACATATGGTAGGACAATACACAATGTGCATACAAGTAGAACTTAAGCAGAGATTTCAACAGCGCTCAGTTTGTCGTGAACAGCCTTTAACAACATTCGTACATACACTCATACAAATATTCTAAAACTATTTCACCAGAAATACATTGAAATGATGTATATACTACATTAGCAAAAAAAAGTTTTTATAAGTTAGTTTGTATAAATTAATGTGGAGAAGTCGACCGTGTGTCTTCGCGTCGTAGTCTTATGTGAGGTTTAGTTCCTTCGCTACAACCTGCCTGTGTATAAGACACTTCTGAACTGCGCCGAGGCATATCCTTACACGAGATATAATTTGTACTAGAGGCGCTTCATGCTGAACGAATAATAATTTATGTTATTTTGTGTCGCTTTGTAGTGTGGTGTCTACAGGCATCTGCTGAAAATTAATTGCCGAACTTTTAATCTTAAATTTCTCATACTCCCCATTCAAATCAAAGGTGAATTGCGTAAAAATGTTGGTATGTTAGATTTTAAAGTCCAGCGCATCTGATTTCTCCAAGTAAATTCCGCGGTTATATTTGTCTATTCAAGGCAATAGGTTGCACATATAAATGTCAGGGTAAATTAATAATTTTGCAGTACATTGGCAAAACCATTGCAGTAAATCAGTTACATTTAATATTATAATACATTCCTTCATATTAGCTCATTACAAAGCATGGTGTGAGTTACGCAAAACGAAATAAATAACTCGCGTGTATAGAATAACATTCCTGTATTATTTGTGATAATGTCTGCTAACTTCAGTTCTACCGTTAAAACGCAAGCTCTGAAACGTCATATTTAAATAATTGAAGAGTTGTATTGATTCAATTGTTTGTGTTTGCACAATTACGAGTGTTAGATGTGGAAGCGGCACATATCCACGTGGAACAAAATTTCCAACATATTTTACTCTTACCTGTATTGTTGTAATCTGTGTGGGGACGGGAGAGTAAACGCAAATGTGAAGCGGGAAATTCTGGTTTCAGAGAAGCCAGGATATTCAAATAAATGCTGTGCGGTCAGAGCCAATCATAATTGTAAATTAGTAATGTTCAAGCTTTCAGTTTGTATCACGGTAGAGTAAAAAACACCACTATTTCGATCACGTAATTTTCGCTTTCAGTGACACATTATTACTTACTGAAACGCCCTTGCGCTTCATAATGGTCGATACTTTGGTACTTGAGTTCATTCTCTCATTCATGGCCAAACATATAACTTATAATAATTGTTTTAGTTGATAAACCAAATGGACATGGATGGGCTAAAGATACTGTACAATGAACACAAATCAGGACACCGGTTCCTAGTTTTTCGTTCCTTCTTGTATACACATTGTGTTCTCCTCCACCTTATGGGCCTCATCACTTAATTCATGAGTCGGGAAAATGAAATTTTAAAATTATTAAGAAAGTAAATACTTGACATATCTGCTCATTTTTACACTTAGAGGCATTAAAAAAGCAGAAAGAAAAATAAATATATCTAAGTTATCACAAATAGTTACCTAACACTCCTTATTCGACATTAAGATAAGCATCTACTTTCTATCCATCGTTACCAACTTTATTGGGTGAATGTCACCCGTTAAAACATATGCAGGCAGTGACTTTTTTCAAAGGTACATTTCTAAAGTGCTCATTTTATCGTGAACAGCCTTTAGTTTTTCGTTCTTCGGTTTCGAGATCAAATCTCTACAATTTTTCTTCTCCTAATTTTTGGTAATGGAGACATCCGAATTAAATACTGATGGAAATATTATTTTTTTTTTTCGATTACAGAAATAAGTTCTCTTTAACACTAATAATATGTCTCGAAGGAAATAAAAAAGATCATCATAGAGATGGGAGTGTTTTTGGGGGCTGGCCGTGTGCTCCACTCGGTGTTTGTGCAAAGCATGGAACCTGGGGAGGGAGTTTGGTTGCAGCTTCGGGCTCTGTCATCTCGAGAGAGAGTGTTGTGGAATTACTTGACTCCTGACCGTGCTTCCGTATCAAGGTCGCGCATGCGCCGCCGCCTGCAAGTATGCAGAATGGAGTATAGGCTCTTCCTAGTCAAATGATCACTTTTGAAACTAACTTTTGCAAAGAAAGGACAGCTGGCCTTCAGCTATGTCCTGTGCCACCATACACACCGGCAGAAGTTCGCGGCTGCGCGTCCAAGGCCACGAAGCGAGAGAGCAATATTGGCTACACTACGACGCACGCCTAGTGCCTCGTCGCTCCTACGCGCAAGACGTGCAGTGTTTCCATCCTGGTCTTGTACTCTGCAAATTAGATCTGTAACAGTGAGACTTCATTGCACGACATGAAAGTCCACAGATTAAACAACGCCCGTATGCTTGTACTTTTCTCTTGCCGTTTAAGGAAACCGCGTGGACACACTTTAAAAATGCGACATTTGACGCGCAAACAACGATGTCACTGAAAATGTGTCGCCGTCGACTCCTCTTTAGTTAGCAGCTTATTAAATAAAATTCGTATAAGTTTTACCATTGTATTGCGATTATAATTATTTGATTTATGACCAATGAATATCGAGGATTTTTCCTTTATATATATTAAGGTACGAATTAGAGAAGTAGAATCCACTCATGTTTACTTCGAACTTTTCTCAAGCTGTGATCAAAATATACGTTCAGACTTTTCCTACCCCTCGTGGACACACAGCCTAACCTCGACTAGAAAATCACACTGAAGGGACAACGCACCACATTCGTACGCACTCGGTTTAATTATATCTTGTATGAGAAATATTTATTACTGTGTATTACCAACACAACTATTTTCTCCCTGTATTTATTGATATTTAACCTAAATGAAACATTATAGTAAGATAAAAATAAGTAAACATTAAATTGAACAAAAAGTGACATGCTTTTATGTTAACTGAAGTTAAAAAGGCTTGTGAAACATGAGATCTTTAAGAAAGAAAGAAACGTGTTATACATAGGATGATTTGTCAAAGGTTTGATTGAAAAAGTGTAAAGTAGCCGTGAACAGACTATAGTAACACATTTATGTTTCTAACAATTTTACGTGTACATTTAACTGATGATTTAATAGTCATTACAACCATGTTAATGTAACTTGTACATATGCCGGAAGGATATAAACCGAGGAGAAATTTATGTCTGGAGCGGGACTTTTAAACACGCTCAATTAACAGCGAATATTCTTTATCATACAATGTCGTTATCGATCGCAGTGTGTGTTTACTGTCGGGAGTCTGAAAAATAACATTCCTCACTATCTTAACAGCATATGAAAATTACATATCGAATTATTATAAGGAGATATTAATCGAAAATTTTAAGAAATTTGAAATTATCTTAAAAACACGAGCATTTTTCTACGACTCAGCGCGAAAAGAAAAACTTTTTAAATTGCATAGAATCGTTCCATTTTATGTTTGTAGCAAATATGTAACGTGGCTTAACAAGAACCATAATATTGTAACATCATCTCTGGAAACAGCAATACCTATAATTTGGTTGTTTGTTACTAACTGCTTATCTATTTAATAATCCTGAGGGAATGTTTAGGCCAATTTGAAGACAGCACAAACCATCAAAAATAATGATTTGCAAATCTCAGCTGATATGGTTTTGTTATGCTTTTATTAGAAATTAAAATTCACATGTTAGCTTTAGCTGCATTTGCTAAGTACGCAGTTTTCGTGTTTGTGTCTCGCTCTTTATATGATTTTGTAAAAAAAAAAAAAAACTGATGGTTCTCTTCGCAAGCTACTACTTTCTACTTATTATACGTTTCTCTATTTCAAAGATCCTGCCATATAATATATATATATATATATATATATATATATATATATATACATGGCAGGATCTTTGAAATAGAGAAACGTATAATAAGTAGAAAGTAGTAGTATAATAACGTATAATAAGTATATATAATATATATATATATATATATATATATATATATATTATATATATATTATATTAAATATACATATATATATAAAGACTTTATTCCCCTGTAACACACTCAATTTTTCAAAATCTAATATTTTTGGCAACACAAATTGAAGATAAAATAAGGCAATCGCATTTTCATGTTCATAATTTGGATCTAATAATTTGGAATGTATTTGAATATGTGTCACTGTCGAACATTTTTAGTGATAGCTTCATATCTCAAATACCTTTTAAAAATTATTTTGTAAGTGAAATAGTGCTGTGTTCTCGCCCAGTCCACTCCAGGAAAAAATGTAACAAATGTTATGATTTATTTTCACTTCTTTATTAAAATTAAATTAAATTAAAAATGTGTTTTTCTTTCAGAATAAAATTTACTGCTTCTGAATTATTAATAATATTAGAGTTAATCCTTCCAAGTAGCATTCATGATAAAAGAGCTTCTCTATTTTTGGCGTACGTAAACTATTCGGAATAATTTTGAGGGGTGGTAGGGCATGCCGAGACAAAAATCTTAATAAAAGTAACGTGAATCCGGAACCGCCCGCCTACTGAGCTACAGGCGTCAAAGGATACGCGCCGCCTGGCATAATCACGTGCGGGCTGGGCTGGAGCCGGCCTGCAGGCGGACACCAGACAACAGTCGTCAGTTCCCAGCACCCAACGGCAAACATCTGATCGCAGTGCATTAACAAAGTGCTGTGAAGCATGGCACAGCTTCACAGGAGCTGTTCAAAATGACGTCATCCGACTTGCAAGCAGGCGTTGACGTGGCCAAGCATGTTGTTATTATACACTCTGTCAAAAATACCAGAGTGTTTATTAAGGGGAATGGTGCACACAAATCATATATTTGTATAATTTTTGTCATAACTGGATTTACAGCGGATTTGTTTGAATTTTTGATTCGACAAGACGTACACAACAATTTTGAGTACCTTCTTATATGTTACAAATTCGCTGTGATCGTTGTTCTCGGAGCACTGATTGAAGACCAGAAAACAAAAATCCTTTCTTTTCTTCCATCACTGCTCCGAGAATAATGACGTAAGTGAATATCGAACAACGTAAATGGCGTTGAAAATTATTGTTTGTGTTTTGTGTAGCCAACAAATTTTACAAACCCTTTGGAAAACGACTTTGATCGAAAATCGGGTAAATATACTGATTTAATGCAACATTGCCCTTAAGTTGAAAACATGCAGCAAGAATTCTCTCAGTCAAGGCCTTCCTGCTTCTCATCTCACGTGTGTACTTAGCCCGCACGTGCTTTGCCCTTGCAGCGCGCCAAATTCAAACGGTGCGCGCATCGTTAGGCGCCTGTAGCTCGGTAGGGGAGCGTTTCTGTACACACATGTCTTATATTTAAATGTATATCTCGGCCTCATGTACCACCCCTTAAAATTATGCCCAACTATTTCCGAACACCCAGTACAGATTTATCATTTTTAAAACCTCATATCATTTCCATTAACTCTTTTTTTTATGGTTTCGTAATGTTGGAAGCTGCCTTTTTCTAATGCACGGATCTGATTGGCTAAGCCCATTAAATATTTAAAAAAATTATATAACCGATCTTATATTCAAAATGTTAAATATATATCGTGTTCATACAACTTTTCCAATCAAACATGGCAGCGATAACGAAGGTTCGTTGATGTCACAACTTTCAAACTTTATTTAACCAATATTATTGGAAGCAGTTTGTTAAGAAATTTTAACAATATGACAGATGCTGTTTAAAAAATTGCGCTCAGATAGAACCATTAAATAAGATAGTACTTGCTTTTGTTGGGAACATACCCTTCGACTGCAGGAAAGAAAACTGCCCTGCTGATTAATTTCCGATTGCATGTCATGTTATGCATTGAATTTAGAGATACATTGGTTGTTGGTCCGCCATTTTGGAACAAAGCAATATGTGAAAAATACAGTTATGACGATATATCTGGAAAAGAAATCATCACAGTGCTAGAAAATTTGGCAAACAAGTAGGACCTACTACTACTACTATAGTTCATATAAACTGATATGTTGTATGTGTACCAGGTACTTATTTTCCAAATGGATAAAATATAAACATAAATGCTTAGTAACTTATATGTACGAAACCATGTAACAATTTCCAACTTAATTTTTAATGCTAGCAGTACATATTACAAGTAAGAATTGCCTCTACACAACGCCTATTTTGTTCGCGGTTTTGTAGGAGAGTATCATATTAATAAATATAGTTTTATTTAAATTCGGGTAGCAATCAATCGATTCCTACCAAATTTTGTAGACAAGTAGCATCATGGTAGAACATACGAATATATATTTTAAGAGACCCATGCATTTAATTTGAATATAGCAGCTATATAAACATTTAACATATAATGCTATACCTACCAAACAACGTGACCAATTTCAATATAGCTGTATATGTTGACATCTGTGCAAGTATCTAATTACCTGATTCATAAACACTTTTGTACGTCATTTTGTGAGATGCAGTATTGAGCTATTAAGCCTTATCTCAGGAAAAAGGTACTTTATCCCACCCGGTTCAGCTTACAAGTTATACTTTGTAGACCATTTACATTTTTGACTGAAAGGGGTAGTCACATATTTTCAAAATAAGAGCCGTGTGAATATCATAGGTAAGTGTGCCAATCTTTATATGCTGATTATATCAATCAATGACGAGCTTCAAATGTATTCATGTATTACCATATCGTCCGCCAATAATGAAGATTGCAGTACATGAGAAAACTGCATTTCTACTCATATATCGGGCCATATACTAACCATTTCCACCAAATATTTCACTTGGGTTGTGCTTTTGTAGACCATGTAAGCTTTCATGTTTTCATGTTTTATTTGGTCCAGGCACATATTTAAACGACGGCAATGTATTTAGATTAAATCTATCAATAATCTAACAAAATTCAAACCAAATTTTCTATACTGGCAGTATTTATTAAAAGAATCAATAATGGCCATACAGGAACATTTTTGTACGCCTTTCTGTAATGTAATGCAGGAGAAAATATGGAGAATTTAAGCCATATTTTATGAAACAATTAACTAATTCCCACCAAATTTTGGACACAAGTGTGCTACAAAAGGCCATGGAAACAAACATAACTAAAGAAATGCATGGCAATTATTTTCCAAGTGGTGGCCATAAAAACACAATTTAAAGCAGATAAAATTATATATATATATATATATTCAACCATTACTGTATCTATTAGAAGCATCTTATACCTATAAAAAGCCTCTTTTATTGGCCCTTTTCGTACGAGACCGGCAAATGAGAAAATAAAGTATCTATGCCACATTTTCGATACCAATCAATCAACAGGTGTACACGTAATTTTGTGTACAGGTAGCGCCACGAGAACAATGTGTCATGGCAAGGTGACGTTTTGGACGACACTGATACTGATGTTAGCCAGCCATCCTTACTCTTCACTGATGGGCTCACACACAGAACACCTTTATTTAAATTACTTCACTTGACATAAATATTAGCTACTGAATTGAGTTTACCAGAAAAGACGCTCTTAAATTGAGACCCATTAATAAGTTTGAATCGAAAAACTGCGTGTAAATGTACGTGGAACTGAGCGTAAAGAGGTAGGTAGCTCACCGAGAGACATACAGTAAGAAGAAGTGGCATGGGGAGTGCAGGACACACGAGGCATTCTGTAGTGGCAGGGTTGGTCGCTTGTGGAGAGGAGGTAGGGGTGTCCAGTGGCATGGGGAGTGCAGGACACACGAGGCATTCTGTAGTGGCAGGGTTGGTCGCTTGTGGAGAGGAGGTAGGGGTGTCCAGTGGCATGGGGAGTGCAGGACACACGAGGCATTCTGTAGTGGCAGGGTTGGTCGCTTGTGGAGAGGAGGTAGGGGTGTCCAGTGGCATGGGGAGTGCAGGACACACGAGGCTTTCTGTAGTGGCAGGGTTGGTCGCTTGTGGAGAGGAGGTAGGGGTGTCCAGTGGCATGGGGAGTGCAGGACACACGAGGCATTCTGTAGTGGCAGGGTTGGTCGCTTGTGGAGAGGAGGTAGGGGTGTCCCACTGGACACAGCCTGCACCTCGGCAACCTCCGACCCCACTGCGGCAAAAACTACATCCGTGCAGGTGTACATCCTACCCTGGCGGAGCATTTCTTGCTACAACGACGCCAGCCGCCCCAGGTAAGCATCGCACTGGGTACATTATAAATATTCTGAAAAAAAAAATTTCATAATTTTAAATGCTAGAAGAACTGTTGGGCTTGTACGCAGTGATTTCCTAAGAGCAAATTGAACATATCTTTCCATATCTTCCGCAAAATTAAACGAAAAATGTAACTTTCTATAAGTTTTTCACACAAAAAACGAAACGAAAATTATTCCCAGAAAACCTTAGTAAGAAAATATTAAATATATAACATTTTAACTTGCTCTCAGATGTACAGAAACAAAAACCAGAAGATACTGATATAATTATTGAGCCTACTTTCTTCAGTGTGTGTGTGAAATTTATTTCTAAATGAGTTCTTAAAAAAGTTAAGCTGGTAGGTAGGATTTGACGTTTCTTTGAAAGAAATATTAGAAATGAAACCGGAAACGTAAGCAACAGTAGCAAGATAATTACAAATACATACGTGCCTTGCCCGGGATTTGAAACCTGAAAACTTCGTACAATAAGCTAGCGTGCACTGCACTGCGTTATGGAGGTTGGATTCGGAGAATAAACTTCGTATTTAATCAGTCTAATGTTTCGAAAGATATAGTTTACTGACCTGGCGTGTTTAGAGGGCCGTCATCTTGAAAATAAATGACTCAGCCGCTTAAAACATGTAAGTTTACATGGCTTACCGTAGCACTACTTGTGTGAAGAAATAAGTGAAAATCGGATGTTAGTCCCTGAGATAATGCATAATAAAAAGGTATCTTATATTTTATGCTATCGTACAAAATTGCTAATAAAAAGAGGCTATATATACGATGCTTTTAATTATACTGTTTACTGCATATTTTGTTTGAGTTTGGTTAAATTCTTAGTATATGTGGCAAACTTACCTAAATTATTTATAACGCTGCCATTTTGAACATCGTTGTCCGTCCCATTTAACGTTTAAATCATGAAAGTTTGCATGGCTTTCTGTAGCATTTATAGTGTGCACAATTTGGTACAAATTAGTTTAAATGTTCCAGTGTAACATTTGGTGGAAATCTGTTGATGGTCCTCGAGATATGGCATAAAACATCCATTATTTTCATATGACGATCTTTATAAATTGAGAACAGAAATAATGTAGTCGCAAATTCGATGATTGTGTAGGAGCCTACTTCCAATTAAAAAATGTTAAGTTAAAATACATTACATAGCTTCGTATAAATAGCACGCAGAAATAAAATTATTTTATAGCTGCCATTCTGAATATAAGCGTGTCATTATTAAAATATTAATATGGCCTACTACAGTATATATTCGCCAAATTTTGTAAGAAGGTGTTAATTATTTCCCGAGATATGAGATAAAAACTTAATTTTTATTGGCGGGGCTATCGTAAGAAATGGCAGGGAAGCAAGGATCTGCATAGACATATTTTATGGTTGTAATAGGCACTGCCAGCATACAAAGTAAGTTGAAATTTGTTTCGTTTATAAAATAAAGTGAGCGTAAACTCTTTATATATCCACCATTTTGAAAATAATTCCTTGGCCTACTTAAAACATACAATTCTATACCACCTTCGCAGTGCAAATTCTTGCCAAATTCGGTATAAATCTGTCCATTGTTTTCCGAGATACGACAAAAAGCTTTAGTTATTCGCATGTCGTTTTTTTTCTTACAAAATGGAGGACAAAAGATGTTAGGTGTAGGTACAGTTGATAATTGTAATATCTACTGCCAGCATACATGTTAAGTTGTAATTGATTCAATTTTTTCGACGAAATAGCATTCTAAGCTAAAAGTGGCTATATGGCCAACATTTCGAAAATAAGTATATAGCATACGACTTAAATCTACCTGAGTACTGCTTGTTTGCAAAATCTTGATATTTTGAATATATCGTTTTCAAAGAACATGCCTGCCTATATCTTAATATCCATTGTTAATCATGTCATATTCAATTATTTTTTAATAATAATTAATTGTCATGCTACAATCTACTCTGAGGTTAAGAATAAACTTTCGATTCTGTTCTACACTGGTTGTTCTTTATTGAATTTAGTCAAATCGGTTGGACAAATTTTGGTAGTACTTGGAATTTCACACGAATACACAGCTTCAAGACACGTTCTACTCTTGATAGGCTGACAAAAAGCACCGACATAAATCACGTATTGTCCATTTTAGGCAATAAGATGTGGACCAATTTGGGACAGGGTATACAAGACTGATTCCTTATTTAAAATGTTTTTATAACTCCTACTTTCAGAGTTATTTTACATATACTCCGTCAAAACTATTAATACGAATGTTGTTTTATACAAGTTGACGACTAGGTAAGAATAGTTTGAGCGGTGCCGAGCTGTTCCATACTAGGCTCTCTTTGTCTGGTCAACAAATATGTCATCCGTTGGCTCATTGCCTCAACATTACTTCTCTTCATCTTTCGCAAGGGCAGTAGCTGTATCCTGCTCAGACATTTACGCTACCGATTCGAGTTCGAACTTTAATTAATAAGACGGTCTCCATCCTACCAATTTGAAGACGTTTTATGCTCCAGACCAAAATAACTGGAGTGTAGGTATAACAGATAGATGGCTGGTGGGGCGAGTGTATATACAGAGCGTATTTCGGTCCCTCGCCCATGAAACTGGAAGAGCAATACAAGTCTTTAAGTTGAAGTTGTACCTGACGTAAATTAATAAAAACTCACTTTCTTCATATAGTTAAACTTTAAGTGTGTTATAAATACATTTGTATTAGATTGTAACAGTCAAAACCTACATCTTTAACAATGTGAAAAAACCAACTGGTTTTGTACCCACATATGAGCATTCAGTCTTTTGTAAGTAGGTAGTATGCAATATGTTAAAGTAAAAAAATTATTAAATTTTTATATTAGATTGTTTATCATGGCATCACAGAGTACCTAATAACGAATTTTTCTGAAATATTCAAAAGCATGTTAGGTCTCAAAAAAATTTTAATTTAGAGAATTTACTGTTACTTACCTAATATTGAGCTGAACAGAAAAGAAAAAAAAATAGGATTTCTTGGAAATCTTGTTTATCCTGAACTAATAAGTACGCAAATATTTTGTTTGAAAAATAATTCTGCAATTTTTTATATTGCGATGCTTCACTGCGAGCGATATCTAATTACGTTCTTTTTCTGGGCGCGCTTAGTCGTGCACAGAATTAATTTTTGTGTTGCAGGCATACTTAAATGACATATTTATATGTTGGACACACATAAACGGGGGAGGTAAAAGTTATCTATCTGTCGCATCAAAGTGTCATAACAAATTTAAATTTCGGTCTATGCAAACCACAGAAGAATTGGTTTTTTTTTTCCACGTCTATCGGACGCAAATAATTATAATGTGGGTAATCATGTGCCTAAACGAACATTTGTTTATGCAAAATATAAAACGCAATCATTCATTTACAAATTCGATATTTCCAAAGAGTCTCCTCATGGAAAAATTATTTGTTATTTAGCTTTGCTACACGGATATTTTCGAGTGGAAAAACTCAAGGTAAAAATTATATTTTGTTAACCTTCAGTAACGACAAAACCAAACTCAGGTTTCCAGTTAAGCAAAGCCGCGGTCTGTGTTTGTTTGTTTGTTGATCGACTCACCGCAATCACCAAACACCAGGCGAACTATATTTAAAGAATGATTGCAGCGATTCTCGTAAGGTATTTCGTTAAAAAGCCAATACTTTGAACACGTTAAATTACGAGTTTAACAGCTAACGCGAATAAATAGTTACACAAATTACATAGGGCTACTGGAGAACACAAAATAACCAAACTATAAAAACATTTCTGTACTTTTACTAGAAAAGTTCTTGTAAACCCAGTTGCCAAGAAATTCCTTTGTAAAACTACAAATAGTTTCCTTGTAAAATCTGCAAAACATATCTTTGCTCTATTACAAATGGTAGCCTTGTATTACAACTTACAGTTCTGAAAAGTGCACATAAAATTATTTCTTTTCTTCTAGAAGTAAAATGTGTTGAGTTAATAAAAGATAACGTCATAAAATATTTTAAATATAATGAATGAAAAATTTAACATTACACTTTGCCAGCACGGGGAACAAGAATTCATACCACTTATATTTTTAGCCTGTGCCCTTAACCCCTAGACCAACTTGACTTACGTAGTTAGCACTTAAAATTAAATAAGTGCAAGTACTTGCAAAATGTTAGAAAGTTATTTGACTAAAAATGATATATTTGCTGGTACTGTATTTCATGATAAAGTTCCGTGTATCTAGGAAACAATAAGAAGTAATGAGTAATACGTAACATTTGATTGAAATTAATGTTTTATGTCTATTATTATTATTAGAAAGCTTTAAGCGTTTTACATTATTCAAACTCGCTATATATATATATAGTTTTGTACGCAACAACACTTTACATCACCCATACATTTTAAGCAAACAGCTATGTACGCTTTTACGTTGTTGGTTGAATGTCCGCCATTTTGCTGAAGCTCGTGGATATGGGTAAGTTTAGTACAAACATTTCTTGATTTCTACTACATACACGGCCCTGGTAGTTTTACAATATAGATCTTTGTACTGTTACAAGCATTTGTAAAGTTTCAAACAATTTCTCAGTAACTATTACAAAGCTTTTTTTTACAGCGTATGAGACACAAATCGGGTGTCGAACTGTGATCACCGCAGCGAAAGGCCATAACGCCAGCTACAAGCCAAGCAAGGAAGGCGCCCGGAACGTGGGGAAGGTCAGTTACAGGAGCGTCGCGCGCGCTGACTTCACATTTTGACAACGGCGCCTCATCTTTAACATGACGTCGAGCCGAACAAACAGTTTGGTGCAAACTAGATCTTGGCGCCGGCCGGAGTTCTCAGCACTTGACTCGTTCCTTTCAAACATTCAGAACTGATTCCACTCGTCATCCCGAGACCGACAGCTCTGACACAAGCACAGCAACATTTCCTTTCGTCCCGAACTTGTGTCGAAGTAGTTTACAACGGAGATTTTACACGAGGGTGGCAAGTGGCAGGGGCTTCTTCAAATGTCCGTAATGGGGGATGTGATTGCGGAAGGAAGCGAGCAAATGCATTTCGGGAAGGGCAATACTTATCAGTTCCGAAGAGGGATGAAATAGCCGCGGCTTAACTGTGTTTTTCGCTCCGGCTCTTTATTTCTTCCGTGCCTTCCGTCCGGGATTTATGGTTCCCCATTCCATCCGCTGACGTCAAGCCACCATAAAGAGGGCTCGGACCAGTTCACAATCCGCCGAAAGCCTCCCCGACCGTCGTTGTAAAGCACAAAGGCGCGGGGCGGGAACCTCGATAAGTGGCGTATCAGCGGATAGCAGCTCACGACCGCACACAGCTCCTACAAATGAAGCTCTGTCGATGAAAGGCGGAGTTCAGCACTTTACCTTCCACCAATCGATCTCGCATGTCACTTCACTTCAATGGCTTACACAAGTATTCGTGAATGCAGATGACACCAAGCTACTCCGGGGGAGGGGTGGCCTTAAACCCTCCGAAATATGAAGAACATTTTAAATTATCTCACATAAAATTTTCACTTTGTCACTGCACTTACTGTTCAGTTCTCATGCTTTGTTGAAAATCAAGGCTAAACGAGACTGTCTTAATTTATTCACGAAAGTATTATCAGCTTGTTGCATTACAGTAGTATATCGTTTGATTAGGCGTTCTTTCCAGATTGAATTCGTCACTAAATTTCTGTCACGTTCAGTCATAAAATTTCCTTCTATCTCATCAACACATTTCGACATTATGAACTTTGTTGGTATTTCGAATTGTTCGACATATGTTTTTGGCATCTCTTTCTTTCTCGCTCTGTGGCGTATATTTCTGCCGGTAAAAGAGGGAGGGGGGGGGGGGGGTTCGTGTGTGGTTTATTCGTCACCTTTCCTCGAAGACAGTGCTCCTGCTGACATGCGTTTGCCCACGCAGTTCATTTAATTTTCTCATATATTTTGACGTTGTTGTACTATCCAGAGGCTTCAGGTGACAATTTCTGTTTGTTGTGCTCTTAGTTCAGTTCCTCATCCTGATGGTCGGTGGGTTTTCTCGTGGATCTCCCGTTTCCCCCGCCCTTGCATTCCGCCACGGCTACATATTCAACTCTCTTCAAACTCATCGGCTCTCAAGACGTTGATGTTAAGAGCCACCGAAATCTCTCAATTCGTATGGCTGGATATATATATATAATATATGTATATACGGTTAAATTATGTGATTAGATAACATGACCTCTTTCGTCACTAGAAATCAATGCATTAACACAGATCGGTTTGAAGTTTATGTGTGACCCCGCGTGTAATTGTGGTTTAAAGTCTTGCTCCAGTATCACTGCGTGCTTCTGTATACATTTACATTTATAATTATTTATAAATTACCGAATTTCATCAGTTCATCGATGTTAATTTATTACCTTTATAAGGACAGTTTGACGCAAAATTCTCGTTAAAATATATTTGCCTCATTTCGAATAAGTGTTCAAAAACGTGCAGTGAATGGTTTTACTTAGCCAGAAATTAAGAGTGATGAAAGCGGAAGTGCAAAACCTTTTAAAAGAAAAAATAAGCATATTAAAACTTTATAAATAATAAAGTACCGAAACAAATATGAGAAATACTATTGTGTAAATTTAAATTATATAACTTATTATGTTACAAGTGGCTCTTTTGGTGTATCGGCTATAAGCGTTCATCACCAAGCAAAGAGATCCAGGTTCAATTTCCAGTGGAGTTACTTCAAAAATATTTGCACGTGGTAAACGTGCCTGACGATACTGTTGACCAGCGGGTTTTCTCGAAGGTCTGCCACTTACTCCACCGTTGCATTCCGAGGCTGCTCCATTTATACCTCGCTTGACTCTCATCGGCTCTCAAGAGCTCGTTGTTAAGAACTGCGCAAACCTCTCTACTATGGCACAACAAATTCAATATCCACTGTGTATTTAACACCTAATTCTACGTTTCGAACTAAGATAGACAGGTAAAGGCTCAAGGAAGGGCGAGGAGATATGTGCGGCTCTTAACAGGCTGGTATTTAGAGATCAAGGAACAAAAACATTAAAGTTCCGTTAGTGCAACACGCTAGCAGTGGAACCTCCAAACCACCTAGCATCAGTTTGAAACTAAGACCGCTCGATCTTGGGTTGATAAAGTTATTTGCAAAGCAACCCAATCTCCTAACTTCTAACTAATGTTACCTAATTTCATAAACCAACGCTCCACTTATTTTAGACAATAACTTATGCATATTAAGATAAGAATTACGGAGGGCCTACATAGAAATCATACTTTAGGAAAGATTGAACAAATATTTTCGTGCAATCGTAATATAACGCAGAGCTATATTCGTTGTTACATCAAACAGAAGTTATTCATCGATGTATCTCATTCGTGTACTGAAGAAATTTATATACACACAGTTCTTCTTAGCTCCAGGGCAAAACGTTGTGCAAAGTGAAAGGAAAGCAGTGCGACTTATGAATTGTAATGTTTATTAAGGGACGTATGAGCCTATGGTTGATAGTGATATCCAAATGATCTCAGTGAAATAATTTAGGAACAGCTTTTGACAAATAAGTCAATGAATGGAATAGGGGTTTGGTGAATATAAGTATGACTCCCTTGACAGTTTGCTGGGTAGCATAATTCCTTTTCACTAAAATGTTCTATGGTCTCCAAAAGTTTACACAACAAGCAGGCAACGCAACCGTGTCGTTTCTAAATTTGTAGCTATTTTTCTTGATAACCTTTCCCGAAATTAAATCCGCTTAATTTAAACGTAATAGCTTAGGCAAATGATAAATATGTATCTTATCACATGTTTACAAATTTCCGTACTATAATAATATAGCAATCTTATGAAACATATTTCCATTTATGTTCAATCTTCCTAGAAATATTCTGTTTTTATCACAAGTATTTTCGAGTACCGTAACAAGAATATTTGAACATCTAGATTTTCAAGGATGCGGGGCGCCACTAAAATTTCATTGTAGGGCTTAAGTTACGAGTTTCTTTCTCATAGTGCACAACGAAAGATCTCGCAGCGTTGGAACCCTAAGTTCAGAATAAGCCGGTATGCGGGTCGCTGGCGTCAAAACGGGAACCTTAGAAGACACTCGCAGTAACACAACTTCAGCAGGGAATGCCATTCGCTATTTTACGTTCGCCGACAATAGAGCATCAAAGCAGGCAGAGACGTAAAGCGAGAAGTGCAACGCTGGTCAGGTCGATTAATGCACACGTCGTGTACCAGAATAACATCTGCGGTTTGCCACCCACGAAATGAAAGTGGGTCCGCTGCACAACCCGCCAAAAATAACATGACGGTTGGCGCCGGCTCAAATGGCTTCCCGTCTTCACACCGAGATGTTAAACGCCGCATCTCTGGGAGCCTAAACTCGAACTGCACTCGTATACGAAATCTTCGAATTGCGGCCGTAACTCGCATGATTTTAGAAAACTGTAAGATCGAACCATACGAGAGCCATCGTATACGTCTCGACCGTGCGAGTGGCCACTCTCTCCATCATCGCCGTGCGAGATGTGGAGTCGTAGACGAGTAGCGCATCAAAACAAACAAAATATTAGACATAAGATGACTGTTGACGCTGTGTGAATTCAATTTACACATCATTTATGCTGTGCCGAATGTATAATCGTATGTAAATTAAGAACTTGTTGAATCGACAAGAATTAAAATATGTGTTGAGAGTGCAAATGAGGTTATGAGCAAAAGTGTAATTTACATAGGTCTACTACTGACTTTCATTATTGTTCAGTGACTCGTAGTTGGTTGGTTAGACGTCATAAGTTATTATTTAGTCAGTCTTGCATATAAAACTCTGTAAATAACATATTATTATTGCACAAACTTTCAATTTCACAGAAACTTCTTCCCACAACCGGCTGGCATCCTTGGCTTTTTTTTTAACAGTGTAAATTAATTAAATTCAATAGCACTTCAGACTACTAGCCAAAAATTACAGCCCACTACCCAAAATAACTGATACCTTTAATCTACGTCTGCAGTATTATTACACTAAAAGTATCTACGGACTTCACAGTTGCTCTTACTCAAACACGACGTTTAGCAAAGTGCCATGTAGCTGCTAATACTCTCCAAACGATGGGCAACTTATCATATACATTCACATTTCATTATGTATAATGTAATGTAGACATTATGGCAATGTATGATACACAACTGTGTTCTCTTAATGAAATTGTTTGTAATTTCCACAGGGAAGAATTTTACTGACCAATCCCTGCCACGTAAACTATTTGAAAGACAAAAAAACATATCTGCTGTTCCGTGTAACATTTAATATCCATATTATTAGCTGTGAGGCATATAAATATTGCATCAAGTCATGCTACTAACAAAGACAATAACCTGAATTCGTTGGTATTTCCAACGTACGTAGAGGTTAAGTAAGGAAAATACGAGATATTATTTTCACAATTAATTCTCTGTAAACATCATAGATGAACGGCACAACACCATATATTCAATTACGTAACCTTCTACGAATTCGAGAAGAATAAACTTCTGATCGTTGGTTATTTTGGTAATTTTAACCATTTGCTTATTCAACCGCGTGCAATGTGAATAAACAAACGCGCACGAAACAAGTGACGCTTCTGATTGGCTGAGTTCCGCTAATATTTGTTCCCGTCTCGCCACAGGTTCACCAACATGACAAAATGTCACTCGTATACACTTGCCTGGCACTCTTCTCACTCACTGAAAACGTATGCGAGTTTCAGGAGTTTGAGCTTACAACAATCGTCTCGTATACGTTGCGGACTGTGCGAGACGTCTCGTATACTAACTGCACTCAAACGATCTCGAGATTAGGCCCCCTGGACGCTCACTTGTTCCAGCTAAACATTTACCCTATGAAGAAGTCTTCTCTACTTCCAGAGACATGGCTACTGTTATTTACTTTCCAGCAGTCTGCTGCACACAGACCATGATGTATGAAACGTACGTCGCACACCTATACTTGTCATTCATGTATGAATTTAGATTCAGGTTTCAGAAAATATCCGGTCAGATACACTACGTATTTAGGCTATTCATGAACTGAAAGAATCTCTTCAACAAGTTTACTTCAGTTAATAGGCAGTTGAATGTATATTATGTTAGTATAAGGTATTATAATGTCCTTAAACTCGCTGTTTTTTACATTTTACAAGTCAAATTACAGAAATCCACGATTACTCGAGCATAATAGTAACAACAGTTACGGTAAAATTAAAGAACTGTACATTCGTACATTATTCTCTGGTATTTGGTACTGTACACACCATATTACTATAATTTAAAAAGTTCTAGTCCGAAACTAAGCATATTTATAGCACACGCGAGCCTTTTAATATGATAAAATTAAAATGGAAGTTCATGTCACTATCAACGCAATCAATTTTATTTCTTAATTTTCCGAGAAAATATATATGTGTATAAATATGAGCTATTTAATTTTTGTTAGATTAGCGTTTAAATAAATTAGTTTTAAAATAAATGAAGAAAGAATAGAAAAGGAGAAGATATTTTATTATTTTTTACTTTAATTTTCTTTGAAGATGGGAGTTAATAATATATAATGATTAAAGGCTTGAGCCCGATTTCTAATTTATTTATATGATTACTTCACAACAACAAAGATGTTTTTATATAATGTTCAATTATAGAATTTTTGCCCCATTGACTGGCACATCATACGTAAATTAAGCCCTAATATTTGTATTTAATTAGAACATATAAATAAATAAATATCGAATAAAATTTTTTCAAATGATTAAAAATTTTGTCTTACCATGTCAATATCTTTACAAAATCAGTAATAACGATATATATATATTTTTCACAAAAATTATATTTACCTACTTCATAGTAAACTTGCTAAAAAATTCTGTGTTAAATTTGTTTGCCATATTTTTTCTAATAGTATCGTAAATAATAGGCCAAGTCTTTGCTCGAGCCAACGTCAAGTTCAGTCAAAGGTTTGTAATGTGTGTGGAACAGTATTAATATTTTACTGTTGAAGTAGATGTCACAGCACATACAATGAACAGATGAAACGAATTGTGTGCTGCTGCAAATAAAGTCCATGTTAACTCAATTCCTCACTACCGACTGCTTTAGTTGATAAAAAAAGTAAATGAAATGCACGCGAGAAAATCTCCGTACATCATTGTCTTTGTAGCAACATCTCAAATTTGGCAAACATCTGTACTTCAAACTATGATTTTTAATGGTCGTAAAATATGGTTGCACAACAAATGTTTTAAAATGCGGACTTATGTCATCGATACTTTAAATATATCTGCAATTAATTTAATATGGCATCACATGTACCGAAGAAATGACATTTAATAGGAAAATATCATAGCAATGACTTTGCTTGCAAAGAAATTTGATGGAAACATTTCATTACATGCCGAATTTTTCTTATCTTAAACAGTATTTTGGATGAGAAAAATTAATTTTGTGATATTAGGCCGCGCTAGTAGAATAACGAATGCAGTAATAACTGTGTTGAAAAAGCATTTTTATGCGCGCGTGGTGTACCAAACGGAACAGCTGCTTGCTGCCCGAGCTTGCACAAACGTATAAGAAAAATATCATGAGCCGGCACTCGCCAAACCCAAGGAACGAAATATTTCCTGTGATTTTAATTTGTTTCGCTAAGGGCATTGTGTTATAAATAAAGCTCAATTCGTATTTGATAACGGACATCGGTTCTTAAATAAATGAAAACTTCTAGCATTTAACAACCTCAACTGATTAGCGTTTTTGAATCATAAAGGAATTAATTTACGATGGATAGACATTGCCGATTCGAGCCGAAAAGTTCTTGAAAACAGTTTTTAAATGTCGGATGTGTTGGACTGGTTTTTTTAATTTTTCAGCTACCATGAGAACTTTATCCTTATATTTGGTTTTGTAAGTAAAGAAGGCTTATAGGGATAGAAAATGACTCATCAGAGCAGCCATTTAACCATTTAACAAAATTGTGGCTTCGTAGAAGAGAATCGTCTTTAGTGATCTTGCTGTCGACAAGACTTCAAGCCCTTCCTACATAGCAGAGTAATATATGTACATAATAACCTGCAGAAATATTAATAGTTTCAAAATTTTTATGTACACGCCAAAAAATGTTTTATAAATGCTGTTCACGATAAAGTGAGCACTTTAGAAATGAAACGTAGAAAAATGTCACTGCCCCTGCATGCATATATTTTAATGGGCTTACTTAGTAACATTCGCCCAGTAAAGTTGGTAACGATGGATGGAAAGTAGTTCCATATCTTAACTTCGAATAAATGTGTTAGGTTACCATTTGTGATAACTTAAAATTATTTCTTTCACTTTCTGTTTTTTAATGCTTCGAAATGCAAAATTCTGCAGATTTGTAAAGTATTGACTTTCTTAATAATTTTACTGTTTCACTTGACCGACACGTGATTAAAGTGATGAAGTCCAACCGCAAAGCAAATTTTACATAAGGCGGAAGAATGCACAACGTGTATATAAGAAGATCTTTAAAAAGGCTTTCAAAAGTGCTTAATTTACAGTGAACAGGCTTTATCTGAGTATGAAAAAAGTTTACCACTCTTGTTTTAGAAACATTTTCGTACATTTTATTTGTTTCGACAATCACTCTTGGTGTTTTACAGAATTTTTGAAATTACCGTTAATTAAAAAAACAGAGGTATATGTTCGTAGCATAGATTTTGCTTTTTCATGCTGTGTCAATTCTGCTGAAGAAGCTTCAAATATTTTGTAGGTCGTAGGGCTTCATAAACATTGTCTTGACCAAATTCACATGAAAATGTCTCTTTATACGCATGATTAAAAACATATAGAAGAATTCTTAACAAGTAGGACGCTCTAATGATGTTTCCTTGGAACGATTGTGGCGTAGGTGGGCGGTGAATAAACGGGACTGATCTCTTGAACTTGTTGTAGCACAGTCATATCTATCACAAAAAGAACTTTTTTTGCACATTTAAACGAAATACGTTTATATGTCTTTAAAGTCAATTTCTTCTTCTGAGAAAACTTTGGTCTCAGTACACTTTTTTTCTCATCATGTTCAATAGTCAGCTTCATGCTTTTTTTTTTTTTTTTTTTTTTTAATTTGCTCGTAGTGTCATCGCCTGAACGGCGTACTTTGGTAGGAACACTAGGAATCTCTTAATAAAGTGTCTTGTACAAAATGTGGAATTGAGTAAAGTCTCATTTCCGGTATGTTCCATATCATATGACTTGTGAATAGTGCAGTAATCCTAGTTAGCGCAATAACATCTGTACCACCAGAAAGTACAATTACTGCATTAAATCCATTTCGAACAGCCCACTCATCACTTGTACAACATGAAGGTCAGCTCCCTGCAATGTATTCATAATTTCTTCAAACAATTTCGAATATTTCTCTACTTCTTATTTACACACATTGCACTGACATTAATTGGCGATTCTGTGTTTCCTCTGGCATCAGCAATGCATTAGCGAGTTAATCTCCATCTTTATCTTGCTCTATGTTTGGGACCAAAATTTTTGGTTTGAACAGTACAGGTGTCTAAACGTTGTACATACTTGGCCAGTTGTTTCAGTTCTAGACATCCATCTGATTTTATCACATTATTTTAATATTTGTTAAAGATAACTGTTAAAGGCAATGCACTAGTCTTGTCAAGTGCATACTAAATCGGATATATGCACAGCAGTCAAAAGGTCTGTCATAAGTTTTACGTTGGTGAAGTCTTGACCATTTGCAGTGGTACATACAGTCTACAATAGTAGCATTTTTCAGAGAGGACACCGTTTACAGATGAAATTATTTTCGTGAATGCATCTTTTCGAAATCTGCACAAATCTGTACCTTACACGTTTGGTTTCTGCATCTCCCTCATATAATGTGTTTGTTAGGAGAAGATTGGAAGTCTGGATTTCCTTGAAAAATAGACCTATTTGTTTTGCTACATTAATATTTATTAGTTCTTGCGAAACATTTTTGGGGCATATTTCGTAGTGAATTTTAGACCAAAACACTTGCCCCTTAAAGTAATATGGAAAACGTATGCTGATAGGTTCATAAGATGTTACCGCACATTAGTCCGTAACACTTTTCTCTTGCTAATCATAACAAATTAAGAAATATGTTATGATATTGAGAATATTTTTCTACTTACATGATTGATTAATGTTAGGTGTCTAAAAATCATCATTTGGTCCAAAGTCTTGACTTTTTCAAGATGCTTTTAAAAACAGTTCGTGCTGATTTTACTGCATCTAGTGATCTTTATTTGCAGGCTTAATTTTCAAGACTCAAATCACGGACGACACAAGCAGCTCTTTCATTTTTAGACTCACAAAAACCAATTTTGTTACTTTAGTTTTGTAAGAAAATTCTAACTTTTTAAAATATTAATCGGTAGATTCTCATTAAAACTTAAAATTTATTCTCTTATGTAGCTGAGTGTGTATCCATAACCAGCAATCAAAAAAAATTTTTTTTTTAAAGAGTCGGAACTTAGCGAAGAATGTTTGTCACATTGCTGCTGGAGCATAGTTGTACTTTCATATTTTCGAAAACAGGCATGCACACAGTTCGGATGGGCATGGATAAATTGCTATAAATTCATATACCACGTTTTTTCGATCACATATTAGACAGAAAACTTAATTGATAGTAATTAGCTGCGAATAAAATCGTATTTGCGATGTGTGGCTCATGTAATTAAATTTTCCTACTTCATCATATCATCTGGAACTTATTGTTCCTCATCTGCTAGATAGTTAGTTATAAAGGTGGTCGATAGGCATGTAAGTGAAAGGACATTAGGTTTGGTTGTCAGTAGAAAATGACAACGAGATTTGGCTCAACGTTAAGAGTTGGGTCCCGAAGTCGTCCGCCATTTTTTTTTACTATGTCAGAGCAGAGGGGCGCTGTGGTCGCACTCGGCGGCCATCTGGCGAGGTCACAAACATCAGCATTTCCTGTTATAGCACAACATCACTTCAGAAAAAGATTATTAAACACCGAAACTGTCTTGGTCCCCAACATGTTTCCAAAAAAAAACCTTTCTAATCGTAATAATTTTAGTTTGTTTTCTGCACAGGTCCACATATTTACAAATTCGATCCAAGATTTATCGATACATGAGCAGAGCCATTTAGATAATGAAGTACAGTGGCTACGTTTATTTACATTATTGAATCGAACAAAGTTTTGGATTCTGTAGGCGCAGGTATACATTCCCACCCCCTCACTAACCTCTCCCTTCCCCCCACTCCAAACTTTGACCCCTCTCTCCAATCCTTCACCAATTCATCGTGATTCATCAGTTTGCCTCGATGACTACGTTTCATAAAACTCTGGCTTCGTCGTACACCAATGCAGCAATCCAAAGCAGTTTTGTGCCTTCAATAACCGACAACAGCATACTTAAACATCTGCTATTAGATAAACCCGCGAACTGGTCGGATTGTTACTCTAATTCCTACTGTATGGCCAGAAGCGGCATCATCCTTCATTGGGTCGCATGTCTCCTTAAAAATATCCTCCACTCTAAAGAGAAAGCACTAAGTCGTGCTCCCTATCGAGGTGTGTACGAGCCGCAGCTCTTATGCTGGAACACCCTATTAGTGGCGCCTGAACTGTTTTAGAGCATGATACGTATGGATGGGCGTGGATTGCGAAGGACTGACATACAATCAAGGAGAGCAGTCCCCACCAGCTAACGCAACAGTTGACCAGACGAAAGCTCCGTGACTGGTGCAATTGTGCACCTTCAATGTTCTCTAACCGACAATGAGACCATCTGACTGAGATACCCATGTGGTCCAGCTAGGAACTACCCACATATGTGCTGTATGTTTAGGAGATGTGGTGTCGCCAGTCACTGCGACAATAACTGGAGAACCATCGATGTCTCCTCCAGCGGGAGGAGTCTGAACCACTGCCAGCACGAATCCAGCTCAATAGATTGGTCACCAGAGGGAACCTCTGGCGTGCCTATCTGTCATAGGGCTCCTGTTCAGGATTTCGGGGCACTTGCAGGTTTAACACCAGAGTGTCTATTACTGTAATATACTAAAGATGAGGTAGTCTGCCTTTCGTCATCTGCGCATGTACCCAACATTGACCTACCCCAAAGAAACACAATTGCCAAAGTTACATGGTCAACAATTATAAATGTGTTTGTCTATATATTAGTTTTTAAATGACAAAAAATTATTATCATAATAACACACCTTTACTAATTTGAATTTAAACAAACATCATTGCAAGATTTTTTAGAGAAAGTATAAAAATATCTCAAAGCACCTGTTTGCTAAACAGTGTTCAAAACTCAAATCCATTCCAATTCGTTTTTGCTAGTCGTAATGGCAGAAAAGCAGTTCATTGTTGGGAAACGTAGATTGGTTATGCGCAACCAGCGAGATTGTTCTACCTCATATTTAGTATATAGTTACCATGGCCTAAAAATTTATTCAAAGTGAAATTCAGGCTTATGGACCTCAGCCTGTGCGCTCAATATTCCAACACAACACTTGGTGGCCGGACCTTTGTTCCATCCAGCTATGAGCCCAAAATGACAAGGCAGGATCCTCCTTTCCCGGTAGTAAGGATACCAAGGGAGCACGAAATTGTGCCTGGCGACTCTCTCTCTCCTGCTTAAAATCAAAGGTTGGTGGGCGCCAAATTACTTCCCGAAAAGCTCAAAAATAGAAACGAGGAAGCAGGCGGAATACAAGGGAACAAAACAAGACATGTCTAGCGGGGTCGGGGTTCACACATCAGTCTGCATCGTACCCATCGATCAGTTGATCAACTGCGCTATGTGGTCCATGATGAACAGCGAGATCAAAGTCAATCCAGTTCCTTTTTGCGGTATGTTGACTAAAAAAATTAGAAGTGAGCTACTGATATTGTGTAAGTACGTCGAAGACTGCTTGCAAAATATCGTTTCAAAAATGTTAATAAATAGCTTATAACGTACATGTACTGCGTTATAAGCACCCTCCAAAAACAACTATCATTAATATAATATGGAGCGAATACATGGCAAACGTGTATTTTCGATGTTACAGTACTATCTTAATTTAAATTCTTTCGCAAATTTGTTGTTACGGGCGTCGTGAAGATCAAAAGTTTCGTACTTCAATGAATACGTATTTTTATTCAATATTTTCAATTTTAAATACACCGAAGAATACAGAACACGCGCCGAAACAAAACCGGGGAAAAATAAACTTGAAACCTGATAACTATGTGTTACAGTAACAATGTAATGTTTTACTGTACTATAAATACATCGTCTTGTACGGACTAGAAATAATTGTAAAGACCACATTACTTTCTATTACGTTTTTAAATCTCTTTTTAAAATTGAATTTTACTCCCACCAAATTTTCATGTGTGGTAACCGCAGGCTTGAGGACGTCAAGATAATTTTTCCCTTGTTCGTAAGCCAGTGACCCGGATACTCCATGAGAGTGGCTTTAGCCTCTCGTCTCGACGAAGGGAAGTTGAACTCGGGAACCTGCGGAAATTAGCAGGGCTTTGGAACAACAAAGAGGTGGCCGGCCCTTTGAATGTGGGAGCTTTACCTTCGGCATCCTTCATCCACAACCACCGCCCTCCTCATACCCTGTTCCCTTCTCTCGCTCGTTCCCAGCACAGCTTTGCCTTCCCGCTGATCACACTGGGCGAGCCCACTCGCCTCGATGACAATACCAATAGTAATAGTGTATACTGCCTTCTAGGAACTGCGAACAACCAGAGAGAAAGTCGACAGTTCCTTGTTCATGAAACGCTTCAGTATTTGTGCACGTGACGTTTGGTATTTTTACTCACACCGTACTTAACCCTTTCATACCGTGTGTGGAGACTGTCCGCGGTGTCTTAAAAACTTTTTAAATCAAACCTTTGAAATATCACACCATATATGATGTGTTTGGCTGTTTTCTAAATATCCCATGTATTACATGTTTTTTGTTCTTAAGTTAATATAAAAATACCTCATTTTTGTTCAATTTTATCTTTACTATAATTTAATATTAATTTACTAAAATAATGCATTTATAATTAATATGAATACCATTTAGAGAAGATAGGTGTATTGGTATTGGCAAGTAAGTAACAGGTTTCGTGCAAAATGCTATTAACATGAGTGTGCAAGAATGTGGCTCATTGTCTCTTTGTACTGTAATTTTCTAGACTTGGTTAAGATTTTTTTTTGCATGAGGCAGAGGGGTGGCCTGAAGTTATAACTTCAGAAATGTTGGACGTAGCGACGAGTGGGCTGCGGACGAAGGTCGTTATTTGCCGTTGCTGTACACTGAGACGCCCACCATCCTATGTTCTTCCCTGTGGGTAGTTTACACTACTTGCTCTGCGTTGTATCTGGTTAATATCACAAGCATCAAGAACACAGTCTACAGCTTATTGCTTGTGATAACCAAACATGTATGCCAGAATCACATAGCCCCGACGAGCACAGCACGACACGACAGAACCAGCAACCACGACCATTTTCAATGTGACTGCTCGAATTTACAGCCCGACAGTTTACTGACGCGACACGACTAGAATTTTTGAGATCAATTAAGAAGGCGCTGATTAACTACGCTAGTTTCAAAGGCGGTGGGTAGACGGGAAATTCGGAATACTGTACATGATGGTGACAAAGTTTTATAGCTAATGCATACGAAGGTCAAATTATTATTTATAAGAGTTAAATACCATTATTTTCACAATTTGTTTTCTTTTAAGCTACGTATTTCCCATTATAGGGAAAGCTTATTATACAATTTTATTTTACAAGGTTGTAAACTAAGTGCGTCTTGCCGCACGTCACGACGAAGAATAGAAATAATTTCTAATCCAAAACTGATGGTCGTACGACAGAATTGTCTGACATCGTCAGATCTGTCTTGTATTTCATTGGTTGTTTAATTTTAAGTGTCGTGTCGTGCTCACAGTGTCGTGCTTGTTGGGGCTATGTGATTCTGGCATTACTTGTCACATCGAATAGAGAATGTCAAAGAATGCCTTCATTGCAACAACTGAAATCCTAAATTAAAGCAGGTCTTAAGGGTTTAAGATGAAATTAAATTAGTCCAGGTGATTTTCAAGGCCGTATGAACAAAATGTAAAGTGGTCTTCAGGTCAAATGACTTTCAGGCAAATTAATTTTATTTTCAAATAGTGTACTCCTTGGAATTCACCTGTAAATGGGATGTAAACTATCTTGGTAACGATCACTCGCAGTGCAGAGTACTTGGGGGATACAGTGCCTTAACAGTAAGATTCAAACAAACTACTGTAATACCATCGTGTTTGAACAAGTAACCTTGGTCCGTGCAGGAAGTGAAATATATTTTTAAAAAACATTAATGCTCACTTATTTGGTTTATCGGGGTGAACAATTAAACAAATCTTGGCTCTAACCTGAACATGACGAGTTGGCTGGACAGGGGAGTTAGCTAAGTTTGAAACAGCTCATTGTTTTCACTGAAATTCAAACCATGGTGCTCTATAGAGTATGAGTCATCAGCTCTGCAACGAACTACGAGAGGACGTTCCTTGCAAAATTACAGTTAGAAAATGTCTGACAACGACACCTGAAAAACACTCCTAAGGGCAGGAAACCCTTGTGAAGATGGGGTTGCAATTAAAAACTTTATTTAATTACACTGAAACCATATGATATTACGGGATGCAATTCTGTACGCACGCCAAACAATTCAGGTACTGTAGCATGCACGTACCCATGTTGACATACCGCATCTCCTACATAGTAAAATGGGGGTTGCCACCTGTTCTCATAGTAGAAAAATGGTCGCCGTTCATCGTTACGTTAATTATGATCACGGCCTATGGATTACCATTTCAAGACTTAAATCAAAGTCCTTTTGGTAAGAAAACCTCCGACGAATTGTTTGCAAATAAAGAGGACTCCAAGAATTTAAATGCCACGCAATACTTATGAGGTAGGCTAAATAGTGATAATGACCCACACTTATTGCTGTAACATAATCACAATTGTTTTATGTGAAAGGTTGTCAATAAATGTGTTCTAATAGGATTGTTTCAATGTAATTAAATGGCTATTCGGTCAATGATTGAATCAAGTACATATTTACTGTCGCTGTTAAAGTAATATAATCTTCATAATGTCAGTTTCTTTAATGTTGGTTAATTGTGTTAGATTTATTATGTCATTGTTATGTTCTTACTTTATGTGATATGTACATTTATTGTTCTGTTTACATTGCATTACAATGTGATTATATTGTAATTAAATAAAATCACATGAGGCTGGGTTGCACCTTTGGAACAAAGTCGGAGATCTCGTAAAGAACATTGTTTGTGAAACAACCGATGACCGCCGACGAGTCGTGTAGGAGGGAAACACCAGCAATGGAAACACAGTAACACGTTATAAATTCTGACATAACATTGCATCTGCAAGTTATCTTACAGAAGATGTTCAAAGTGTCCTCCCTGAATTACATTATACTCAGAACAACGCCGTAGCAGTGACTGTCGAGCTCTAGCAAAGATATCAGGCCTCTGGCGAAGTTGGTCACAAACTGCGAATATTCGCTCCACCAGTTATTGTCATGTAGGAACTGGGGTGGAGTACACGACACTCTTCACATGCCCCCAAAGAAAGAAATCTATGGGAGTTAGGTCGGGTGATCGTGGTGGCCATGCATCAGGTACCCCTCGCCCTATCCAACGCCCCCGTAAGTGTTGTTCAGATGTTCTCGTACATTACGGCTGAAGTGCGCTGGGGCGCCATCGTGCTGGAACCACAGGTCTCTGCGTATCGTGAGGGGTACGTCCTCCATGACCAGTGGAAGTATGTTCTGCAGGAAGTAAGGTAAACTGACCCATTGAAACGACGTGTCATAATGACAGAACCCAGTACATTACCACCAACAATTCCAGCTGAGATGTTGAAGAAAAATTTCACCTGGTCGCCATGGATTAACCTGGCATGAGGGTTTTATGCGGCCAAGATGTGGCTATTCCTACTGTTGATGTAGCTGTCTCTTGTGAAGCACGCTTCATCACTGAACAAGATGCTTGCAGTAAAGGCATAATTAGCGATATTCTGTTGCAGTAACCACTGGACATACTGAACACGAGGTGCTAAGTCGTCCGGCCCCAGTGCCTGCACTTTCTGAAGGTGGTATGCATGGAGAGAATAATTCCGCATTACGCAGGATATGGTTGATTGGCTTGTACCCATAGTACTGGCAATGGCTCGCGTGCTTGTTGAGGGCTAGTTGGCGACTCTCTGAAGCACCTCTTCATCGAACGCAGGCGTTCGCACTTCGCGCCGTATGACACCAGTGTGCCAGGGACGAAGCGACCCCATGTCACGAAGGTGCTGATGCAGTCGTGCAAACATGGTGTGGTATGGATGACGTCTGTGTGGAAACCGCTGTTCGTAGATGCGGAGAGCCCGTCGTACATTCCCTCTAACCTCGTCATAACACATTGTCATGTCGGACAGCTCAGGGGATGCATAGCCTGCCATTTTTTCTGTACCTAATTACACTACACACACATTCAGCACACAGAGATGTTTAGGCCACGTGGTACACACCCCAGACTCCCACTAATGTAATGTAATGTACATAAAACAGTAAATTTAGCAATTTAATAAACTTACAAAAATACAGTAACATTTATTAAAGATAAAGAAACAAACATCACATACAGTGATGTTATCAACTAGCGTACATTGTACATTATGCATAGAACATTCCATATATTTCATTTAATATTTTAACAAGACAAAAAACCACCAACTTAATGGATTGATTGAACGAATAACCATTTAGTTAAATTAAAACAATCGTAGTAAAACACATTTAATGACAACCTTTCACATTGTGACGGCGTCCCAATACGACTACAATTCAACTCGTCGCAACAGACTACAGTGTTCGTTTCCTGGGAAATAAACACCTTCTTCTACACTTCAATATTGCAATTTAGCCTAAAATTGCTGTCCGCTTACCTGTTTCTTCGATGCATGGACAATCTGGGCGGCTACAACGAAGCGTGATTCATCACGCAAACATTTTTCGGCCCAGGCCAGCGCGGTAGAATTCTGCAGCTTTCATCGACACACACAGAGTGCTTGGTGGCAGACTCGATATTGTTTTCGTAGTTTATGTCATCGCCACCAGTGGTGGATGGCGGTGCCGCCCTTAAGGGTACGGATAATTGCTCTAGCTGGGCTTTGGCGGTGTCTGCTCCCCCTGCTGTGCATGCACGCAGGAGTACCAACTATGGAAAAATATGGCTGCCCACAAAGTTACTTCCTTCAAGCTCGCCTGCTCACCGGAAATGTGTCGACGTGATGGTGACATAGATCGCATGTATGGACATGTTTGCTGGGATTCGTCGCCAAATCAAGATCCCAGTATAAGGCCTAATTGAACAGTTCTTCCCAATAAGGCCATGTGTTTTTCTATTGGCTGAGGCATTATTATTTTTTGTTACTTGGTCATGATTGGCCACAATGTCTGTGTAACCCCTCTAAGAGGAAAATGATAGTAAAGGTGTATAAATAGGAGTGCACGAGCTCAGTTCGGGGTCGATCATAGCCCCGAAGGACTCCACCTGCACTGAGTTAAGTAACCCAAACTTAATAACTTTAAACTTATGCCTTCATGGCTGTGTTAGGTTAGGCACACTTGGTGCCCTTATAATTCAAGCAGGCACCATGATGGCAAAATTTATCATGAGAATACTTTGAATTCGGCATTTTGGCAAAATGTAAAATATAAAATGTAATTCAACATCAAAGTTGTCTGCCAAAAACCTTTAGAATATGATTTATTAAAGGACATTTTAATGTTTTCCCTGGAAATAACGAAACTATAAATCTTTATGGCCTCTCTGTAAATTTGAAAACTGTGCAGTTTTCTCAGATTTTGGTCTTTGTTCAGCCATATAGCCAGTAATTCCTAAGAAGTGTTTCGAGAAGTTCAAAATATAAGCGGAATTTAGTAAAATAAAAATGAATTATAGTTCTCCAAAACTTTTGGCCGCTGTTCGGCCATATATCAAGTTCATTGAATTATATCAAGTATCAATTTTATAAGGAATTAGATAAACATTTAAAATGTTGAAATTAACATGATCAAATGAAGAGACTTTGTGGTTGGCCTCTGTTGGCTATGTTAAGTTATAATATTAGTCAACCAAATTAATTTTTAAGGCTAGCCATAACCTGTGAGTTTGGCTACACATTCGATGTTATTTTTGTGGAAAAATAAACTTTGGAAATTAAAATAGTTCAAACTGTTATTGATGTCATAAATGACAATGTATTTTAAAGACAAAAGCATCTGAATTGTGGAGTAATGAGGAACATGTGGGTTCTTGTAAAATCAAGTAAATTTTGAGGAAACATTATATTTGTTATTGCATATGACTAAAATATTTTCTATGTGGGCCAAAAATAATCTGTATTGAGTTTGGCCATAACTTTTACATTATAATTATATTATTATATTATATTATTGGCCAAAATAATATTTGTAAATGTAAAAGGCCTGAACCAAACTTAAAATAATTGTGTATCCAAGGTTTTCATTAAATGATAAAGGGAAAATTTTAATTGACACTGTAAAAAAACGTAATCTAGTGATTTTTAAAATAATTTGCTGTATGCTATTTTCTGGAATAATTGAAACATCCAGAGTCAAGTGTAATGAAAAACATTATATGAAAGAAAAAGGCAATGAATAAAAGAAAATTTCAAACCATATTTCATGTGTTCATTGTTCATGTCATAAGTTCTCAATATATATTGAACTTTCTGTGCCCTGTTCAATGAGGGTTCCTTTTAAACCTGTTGGAAATTCTAAATTTTTTGGAAATCCAATTTTTCTTAATCTTTGAGTCCAAGGGCGTAGCAACATATAAAAAGTGTGATTTATGTTACAGCAGTAATTGTGTGTCGTTATCAACCATTTAGCCCACTTCACAAATAAGTATTACGTGGAATTTAAAGTATTGGCGGTCTGTTTTCTCGCAAACCATTCGTTGGCAGTTTTCTTACCAAAATGACATTTGTTTACGTCTTGCAATGGTAATTCATAGGCCATGATCACAATTTACGTAATGATGTAAGACGACCCTTTCTTCACTATTTGAAGGGGTGGCAACCCCCATTTTACTATGAAGGATATGCGGTAGGTCAACATGGGTACTTGCATGGTGCCTGAATTGTTTGGCATGTCTACAGAATTGCATCCCTTAATAACTCAAGGTTTCATTACAATTAAATAAAGTTTCTAATTGCAACGCCATCTTCACACGGGTTTCCTGCCCTCAGGAGTGGTTTCCTGGTGTTCGTTGTCAGACATTTTCAAACTGTAATTTTGCAAGGAACGTCCTCTCACAATTTGTCGCAGAGCTTATTACTTACCCTATACGTGACCTATTTGGTACAGTTGGACAGTCTCTTGAAAAGTGTAGTTATTTTTATACTATTCATTCATAACGTGCTTATAAAACAATTACTTCCCACTTGGTTTGGTATTCGTCTATAAGCGCTCTCTGAACCATAACAACTAAATATGTTCACGGACTATGTAGTTTTGTCTACTATACCATTCGAAATAGAAGCCTAAAACATATAGACTATTTCAAACGACTCCATAAAATGTACACGTGTGTGGTACTTAGAGAAACCACGTACTTGTATATTTTCCACTATGTTAGCGGTTTACTTTCAAAGATGCTTCAATTTAAAACTATTTGATGAAATGTAGTTTCTGAAAATGAATTCAACGAATTCACACCAAAGGGGATAGTTTGACGGTTCAGCATGCAATACTTAAAAAATTAATTTATTTCTCAATATTTGGGCCAAATTTGAAGCACGTTTCACAAAAATAGCCAGTGTGCCTTATAAATCCAAATTCCTCTATCTATTACCAAAAAATATGGTGGAAAATTTCTTATGATGAATAAAATTTTCTGAGAGAGTTGTTCAAATGGTTAGGTTTGTGAATATTAATTATAAAGAAGAATTATAAATTGATATATGTTTAGTGGGAAGTAGTTTTAACACTTACATAATATATACATATTTATTTATTTATAATTTTGCCGAACCTGCTTTTGTGCTGGATAAATAAATGAGTAAAATCTCACACCTCACGTTCAGATAACGTTGACGCTATCGTCACACACACGTCTATAGATTGTACGGCGTTTAAAACTGCAACACCGTAGTCACTTAAAGTATCTTAACACTTAAACGATATTTTGTTAAGGGGCCCGCCAACTTAGAGCTATATTCCTGCGTTTGAAGCCGAGAAGCGTGGGAGCTATAAGGGCCTTACTGTTATGCTCATCCAGTGCGCTATCGCCACTAAGCGCAAGGCTCGGAACTAGCTGCAATGTTTTCGTCGTGCTTCGTGTAGGTACCTTAGCGACTTTAAGCGGTCAGCGCATATTTTATGGTGGAATGTCGGTAGCAGAGTGCAGTGGAAATAGAGCGCTTTAAAATAATATGTTTTAGCTATGCCGGAGTGCTCTGAAATTGTTTTTCTAATGAGTGTAACGTTTTGAAAGTGCTCAAGAGGCCTCGTCTAAAGTGTGCATTATTTTCGTATCTGAGGAAATTGTACTCACGTTAAGAAATTTCTTGGGAAAACGTGTCTTACACACACTCTACAAGGCATTTCCGGCACCACGCAGGCGGGTAGGGTCCTTAACGTCGTTCGCTAACAATAAATTCAATAAATTACTAACTTTTAAAATTATCTTTAATATACAGACATTAATAGTAATAAAATTCATATGTATTTTCAATGTGGTTGGAAAATTTTAGAATTTGTCTTGTCATATTTGTAAATGTGTCGTATTCGTGTTATAAAATTATATAACAATAGCCATAAACGAAAAGAAACAAAGAAGCTGAAATTAATTTTATTAAACTAATCAATCTCTTTATAAAAATAAGTGAAGATTAATTGTTATATATAATCATCGTCCTTTTAACAATAGCGTCGCTACACAACTTTTCTCCTTTCTGGGCGATGGCTGGCTAAGTCTCTCGCTGTGCAGACTAAGGGATGAAGCGAGTCCTTACTTTCTCCTCGCCCCCTCGTTCAAGGGAAGGGTTGGATGGAAGCAAGAACATTTATCACTTTAATCACCCACCCAGTCTCATCTCTCTATCTTGGCTATTCTCCAAGCGACACATTAAAATTTCAAGTAATTTCGGCAGTTATTTCAGACTCAAAATTATTGTTTGATTTTACTGATAATTTGTTAAATTCAAACAATATAATTAATAAATTGTTCCTATTTTCTAATTACAACTAGTATTTTCGCCATCGTCATCTATATGTATTTTTATTCGAAAATTGTTGCAAACTTTCCCGTCGTTTTAGCGTCATATATAACAACAAATAGACGTTTTATTTCATGAGTGTTTTGAAACTATGTAATTGAGAGTGGAGTTAATGAAGTGTAGACACTATCTAAGTGTATTCCGTGATGCAATCATTGAAGATTATAGGTGTGTTATAATTTGCGTTAGCTGCTGCTTCGTGTGGTTGTAAGCAATCTGATTCACATCAGGGGTTTACGGTTTGGTTCCTGTCCACGAATCTGAGAACATTTCAAGTGGTTAGTTACTCCTACTTACTTCCTGCCATGATGTAGAACTTATCTATGCCGAAGTGCTCTGAAACGTTTTGAAAGTGTTTAATTTATTCGTTTTGTGAGTGCCAGCAACTCTAGGCGTTCATATAAAGCATACATACAAAAAAGAGACAATCCCGTACATAAGCAACACCAGTGCTACTTGGCGACCATAGTTTTAATTTGCCAAACTGCTAGAAGTGAGCTTCAAATCCTGAGTAAAATAAATCTTAAGCTAGAAGGAGGTTGGATTCCAAAGAATACTCGACCTAAACTTGCAAGATGCAGAACTCATTAATAAGCAGTAAACGCACTTCCAAATTGTCATAAAAGTACGATTTTTTTTCAGATAAAAGAAGAATGCATATTTTTCTTCGTATTGTAAAATTATTTGATAGAAAACATTTATTTTAATGTTCAAAAATTTATTATTGAGTACATTTTTTAAATCAAAGTTTAAGAATTTTTCCATTCTTGACGCTCTAGAAAGTATTTGCTTGAAAAAAAAAAAACACATCGAGCAAGACCATTATAATAGTTACTCTTACTGTATGCAAAAAATATTTGCAAAATATTATCAAATTAATTTAATAATCGATATTATGCATGTTATTGCCAGGCAAGAAAGTTGTAATTTTTAAATTTTCATAACTAAAATAAATGTCCATATCAATTGTTATAATATTTCTATGTATCCGGGTAAAGGCCACTATGTCGCAAATATAGAACTTAACAGGAGTGCTGTTCACCTCGATACCATGATAGCACACAGCACCCTCTCCTACTGGCTAAATCGCTCATTTTCGATTTAGCATATATTGCTTTGCAATCCGGGAAAAGGCGTGAAAATATATCACGACTATGTCCAAACATCAGTTTCTTTAAATGTACGTAGTACCCTTTACCTCCGATACACAATCTTGTAAACATTAGTACTTATTTTACATTATATAGCGATATTATGATTAAGATTCCCCCCCTCGGCTAAGACTTTCTTGGAAAATTTGCTTTCTGAAGCAAGCGGAATGGAACTACACCAATATTCTGTTTAAAATATACAATAGTTATTTAATTTTTTTATTAAAAAGCATTTAAAACAGTAATTTATGACCAAATATTTTACGATGTTATGAAACATATGTATTATTGCATTTAATAAGATAAGTCGTACTTTTCCGGCCATTTTGTGAGTGGGTGCACTACTCTGTAACGAACCCTGATCGTCGCGCAGTCAGGTTCAGTGATCCATTCCAAGTCGCTCTAGTTCTACATCAAGGCTCAGTTTCACACGACATGTTGAATCACTACTCTGTAACGAACCCTGATCGTCGCGCAGTCAGGTTCAGTGATCCATTCCAAGTCGCTCTAGTTCTACATCAAGGCTCAGTTTCACACGACATGTTGAATCACTACTCTGTAACGAACCCTGATCGTCGCGCAGTCAGGTTCAGTGATCCATTCCAAGTCGCTCTAGTTCTACATCAAGGCTCAGTTTCACACGACATGTTGAATTACTACTTTCGCGTTCATGTCAGTAGTTAAGGATAACTTACTTCGAAACCACAACTGTAGCTCTCTGGCAATATGCATTACGCTGCAGAACCAACATCAATTCTGAACATTTGTCAATAGGTATGAAGTATTTGGTTCAGCATAATTTTTAGCCTAATTTTTCAATATAGGTTTATAAAATCACCGAATATATGTATGTATAATTCTCTTCCTCATTACTTTTTATTCCCTTAACAGATAATAACAAAATTTTGTAGGAATATGATGATGCCACTAATGACCATCAGGACGCATCCTCTTATAAAAACACATCTTTATTTATAGGCCTAAACCTTTGTAAGTGTAACTTCTGAGAGTAAGTGTATTAGTCTACGAAGTATACATCCGCCTATATGCTCGATAGACGGTCTAGCTGCACCTCGCTTGTAGCCTATCTCAGACCAGTCACCAGCTCACCGACAATGTAACGGCCTGGCAATCGTGACATAGTTGCCATACTGCGCGCGCATCTTAACCCTTTCACACCCGGTGGCATCAATTAATGCCATTATAGGTATACAGTGTTTTGTTTTTTAAAATTACATTTACTGCAACAAATACCCATTTTGCTTATCTTAGAATAATATTAGATACTATTGCCATCTTTGGGCTTAGAATGGACTAAATAAAAAAAATATTCGGAATTTCATCGGAAAATCAGAAAATTTCATCAGGTCTGAAAGGGTTGATTCCGCCCTCCCTTCACCCTCCTCACCACCCCCCCCCCCCAACTTCAACCCGTTGTAACCAGCTCACTGGTATTATTGTCCGCACCCTGCAGGGGAATTATCCACGCCATCTTGGATTCACATATTTTCCCCATAACTTAATTTTAAAGTCAATATTTAAAAACAAAGCTAGTTAAGAAGTAGGGAACATCTTAACGGTTATTTGAAATTCAAACTTATTTATCTTACAAGATTAGTTCAACATTTGTAACCGTAATCAAATATTGCCTAATAATTTAGTAGTGTCAATCCACATGTAAAAATACAGGTAGCCTGTGATTGAAACCGTACAAATAAAAAAAAAATCGTTAAGTATTCCTCTCTGTCTATGTCATGTCTAGATTTGATTTTTTTGTGTCTGGTTATAAATTTTCTTTACGAAAATTTGTAATAAAAATTGAAGATGGAATGGATACTACACCATTAACTCGTATGACTTCAACGGCAAGGGTTAATATAAAGTGCGGTAATTAGAAATACATTAACGTAATGAATTACACCAATAGTGTGCTTGTTATGCACTTTAAGAAACAGTACTTTTCATATATAAACACATACAATATAATTAAAATATTTGCTGTGATGCACACAACAATCGTGACACAACCACGATGTAACGCAACACAACGATAGACTGTGTTTGTGAAAGAGAGAGAGAGAGAGAGAAAGTGAGGGGGGGGGGGGGATTTGTACATCTCTGCTTATATGAGGATGACGCTGCGACAGCTGTAGTACGTGTAACGGGATTTCTGGGTAGTGTGCCAACTCTAGCTGCGCAGTCCCGTTCGTCCAAACTGAGTCAGAATTATTGTCCCTTTTAACACCTCGGTAACACAAAACCAGTGTGAAAGCTAGAAAAAAAATTCACTGAAGTGACGCCTGAAGGATGTCTGATGAGTTACTTTTGCCCGGCCCCATCCAGACTGTAAGTAGCAATACACACACACACACACTTGATCCTACCAATCTGAAGTAACGTGTACCATTTGTTAACCAGTGGTGTCTACAGGAAGATGAGAAGGGGGGGGGGGGGGTTCATAACGCAAAGTGCGTCACAGAAATTTCAGGGGCGTGGGGGAAATAAGTTATGGGGAAATTAAGAATGGTTTTAAATAATAATGTTTTTAAAGGGATTCTTCCGTGTTAGGAAAAGAGTGAGGACTAATTTGGACGGGAGTACTTGAATATCTAAGTTTACTCAGATGTAGCTGAGGAGCCGCGTTGATGTAGCGGCTAGAGCGAAGGGAATCCTGGTTCGATTCCCGGCGGGGTCACACTCGGATGTTCACATGTGGGAATCGTGCTGTACGATGTCACTGGCTGGCCGGTTTGCTCCGAGATCTCACGTTTTCCCCGACCTTGCATTCTGGGGCTGCTCCATATCCACCTCGTTTCATCTTCATCGGCTCTCCAGAGGTGGATGTCGACAGTAGGCCGAACCTCTCTCAGACGTTGCTTAAATGCCCTGCTCAATGAAAAGTTTATTTTTGTCGTTATTGTTGCAACACAGGAATAATTTACAACCTTGCATGTACTTAACGAAGATCTAACAACAGCTAAGCAGTTCAAATTTGCGCCTCCCTTAAACCGCCCTGTCTGAAGATGTGTTTGCGATTTTTGCAAGTGAATGGAGTGCTCTTTTAAATTTATTGTTGGTCACTATCATTGTATTAGTAGTTCGTTATAAAGTAACTGGTTGATGTTATCTTTTGTTCTTTCCCAACACCATCTCAAGGCCGGAATGTGTTTCACTTCATGCCTCCTCCTCCCCCCCTCACCACGGGTTTTCAAATCCGAGATTAACGTGGCCCTACTTCGTTTCTTTGTTAATAAATGGTTTAAGTTCTAGTGCGAGAGTTTTTGCCATCATTTATTTTATCTGCAATGTGTGTAAGTTCTATGCTGTATGGATGTTTTATCGGTCGTTATTATAATGTACTGTCACATATCTCAATTAATGCAGCACTGAACTTCATTCTGACCAGACTTTAAGGTGGGGGCTCACAACTCAGGTTAGAATTACTGGTTTATCGCTTACTTTGGTTGTTTAGGAAAACCTACTTTAAAAATGCAGTTATAGCATTCTAGCAACTTATATTACCTGGCGTTACTCTAATAAATTCATAACAATTGGCATGCAATTATGACGTAATTAGTGCAGCATCATTTTTAAATCATAAATAAATCATAAATAAATGCTCGTCGTTTCACAGTCATCAGGGATTGCATATATAAAAATCGTCTGTAAGGAAAATACTTTTATCACGGTTATAGAGAGACTACATACAGGTTACTTATACTGTGTAATTTATTTTGAACTGTGATAATTGTAAGTATATTCTATGGAGTTTTTGCAAGTTCTATAAATTTTGGTTGTATGTTGTTTATGGATACAGAATTTCTTTTCTGAAGTGATGTTGATAAACTTACTAATAGTTTCTACATTTCAATGATTGGCATAAAAATACATTATTGAGGCAGCTTATTTCATACTTATTTAATTTAATAAAAAATGAGTTCAAGAGATTTGCAGCTTATGGAAATAGTGCTACATTTTTACCCCTTATAACTCATATCATTCGAGTGCAGAATATTGTGTTGATTTTCATCACTAGCACCCGCTAGGAGAATGACATGTGGATGTAGCGGATCTAAAAATATATTTTGTAGATTAATGACTAATCCGAATAATTGGCTAATCTTTATCCAATTAATTTGCAAATATGACTAATCGAATTAGGGATTAATGACTCTTAATCCATTTTTGGAAATTTATGGGAAATTATTATTTTTTATTAATTTTAATTTTTGTATTTTATGTGTAATATTGTTCTATTTTTGGGGAGCGATGTTAACTCTTGAACGCCTGGCAGGCAATGAGCTGTGAGGTGTTGGTTTGGTACAAGAGTGTAGTAAAGGTCCTTTATTTTTGGAGAGGAGCATCGATGTTGACTGTGGGACGTCCGGCAGTGTACTGAGATGTGAGGTGTCTAATTTTTTGCTTTCAGATTGTGTTTGTGAGGAGGGGAGGGGGTGGAATGCATCTGACTAATGGGAGTAGTAGCACCAGCAGCAGCAGCAAAATATGTCCATTCAGTTCGAAGGTCTGTGGTGGAATAAGGAGAAAAAAAAGGGGGGGGGGTGGAGGGAAGTTCGCTGTCTGAATGTAGACTGAGGTGTAAATATGTAAATATGTGAAACACGTATTTCGAAATAAATGTTTCAAAATATATTTTGGCAAAATCAAATAAATACAAAACACGCGTCATAAAAAATTATGTTTTACAGAACACGAGAGAAACTGATGAAAAACATGTCACATGCCACAAACGTGACATAATTTACCACAAATCAATTAAAACAACTTACCCCGATTGCCAATTATGTCACACAAGCAAACAATTCGTAATGAATGGAGCACAAATTCAAAATATGAATAAGTCCCAAAACTATTTCCATACTTATTTAAGTTATTCTAAGGAAGCTTATAAATGTACAAAATTATTAGGAATCACACAGAACGAATCGCAAAAGAACATAAAAATATGCACAATTACAAACCAAAGAATGAATGAACGACTTAAAACAATTCTACAAATCACCTAACCACTCGCATATTAAATCACACTAATATAAGACAAAAATAATTATTGAATCACACACACGTGTTTAAAAAATGCACACTCATTTAAAACGGGAACGAAATGTCCAGGAGAATTACATACGAATCAACTGTTAACCAAAATCACTCATCGAATGCCATTAAAATGAGCATGCACGCAACGAATCAAATACTAAGGAATAGCAAAAAGACAAATAATTTCACTCCTCGATTAGCCCAAAGAGAACATATTTAATTACAAATAAATCAAAACGAATTATCTCAAATCCACGAAGCCACACAAATTACAGCCAACTTACGCTATTTTCACATCAAAATTAAAAATCATTTACCCCCCTTGCAATACAGGTGTCACTAAGTAATGACATACTAAAAGAATTGAAAAGACGTACAAAATTTACATTAATATCCTAACTCGTAACGAAATGGCCAACATATTTTCCATGAAACCAAACAATAGCGTATAGACTCGAGACACACACGTAACTCACTTCAACCTCATCTGCTCTCAGTATCAAGCCACAATCAAGTACAAACTTACTTACGAGTAAAAAAAAAAAAAACGTATCGGAGCACAAACACCTAAGACACACAGCCAAGTAGACACAACGAAATACCAGTAAAACAAGATGAATAACAAATATCTACTTAAACACAAGCAAGGAACAACCTATCCTCAATTACACAAAACTCCTAATGATACATTCAAAATATAAATAAATAATTAAATATTAAGTATGCATAAAGAATTTAATTTACCACCAAAAAGTTAAATCACCAAAATGACATTAATCAACTTACCCCCATTGCCATGTATTCCCTAGAAAAAATTTAACATAATCTTTGTCGTAATCACATGTTCAAAATATAAGTAATTACCCACATCCTGTATCACATAAGTGCTTTCCCTAGTAAAATTTCAAATATCATATGCATTTGGCATACCGGGCCCTGCTCTTATATATGCGTTGTGTGTGTATCTGCACACAGCGATCCTACGATAGCTTGCACGGATGTATCCTGCTCCTACAAATGTGTCTTCCTACCATGCCCGACACAAGCAACTTGAAATGTTGTGTATGTCAATAACGAGAGCTCAACAGAGTAGATATATCCGCGCCAACCTTTCATGCTAGGCGAGGGTCTTTGTCAAACTAAGATTCTCCCACTAGGGCGTGTCTCGCTGCGTGCGTGTGAGGTCCCGTTCCAGAGCATTGAACTACCCTGACCTATGACAAACGTAGACAAAGCCCGCGACAAAGCGGCGCCAGGACAACGCCCGATGGCCAAACCACTCAAAATCTGAAATATACTATATCTCAACTGAAGTTAAAAACTGCCAAACTAGCTTTAATCCTTGAAAATTCCAATAAATCATTTTTTCAATCCCAGGAAATAACATGTTCGAAATAAAATCTAAATAACATGAAAACGGATTTCAATTCCGGAAAATTATAGCGACAAATACTATGTAAATAACATTAAAACATATTTAAATTCCAGGAAATTTTATCCAGTTCAAATAAATATCACATCCCAATTTGAGTGAAAATAACGTAAATTACAACATGAACTACATTACGCACAGCGAATTAACATTTAAATATTCCCAAGTAGTGATTGAATTGTGTTCCAAATACTTTCAAGCTGAACAAAATACTTTTGTTAAAATATTTCGAGATCCGATGCACACCTTAATCGGCTCCCAAGACCCGGAGGGTGAGACATAATTATTATTTTCTTTAAATTAAGCATGCGTCAGGTATTTGAATTGTTTAATTTCTGTAAGTGTTTAAAATCTTTTTTTCCATCTGCCAAAGCATTATATAGTGTTTTCAGCTAAGCAATCTTCAAACTGTTGTTACCTGTTATATATTTATAAAACAGTACTATTACAACAAGGGAAGTATGTTAAACAAACGAGCGTATAATTTCTAAAATATAATTTATTTACAGCCGAGAAAATACGTTTCTTACGCATTTGCATGTAGATATCTCTACGCGACAAAAAATTCTGTTGTGTTTGGTTAAACCACATCCAAAGTCAGTGTACATGAAAATAAAGAATGCCTGCAATACGTTCCTTTTACAATTATTTTTAATGTTCCCATCCAAGATATTCATTATACCAAATATATCAGAAATGTGTATACATAGATAAATAGATACCTAATTTATTTAAAATTACTATGTTTCGACAGTATATTAATAAAATAAAGACTGCATGTTACGTTTCCAGCCTGAAATTAACCCGGTAGGAGTTGTAATATGTTAAATTAAATGATATCTCAACAAAATTTCCGTAAAGATCGTATTTTAGGCAAATTTCAAGGAAAATAGGCACCACTTTGGATTCGACTACTATATAAAAAAACGGATTTACTTAAAAAATTCCATGAAATTTATCGTAATTCCAGGAAATGTATCATTACATGCAAATATATATAACCAATCACAAACAAATAAAAAAAAATAAAAAATATAATCTGAGAAACTAAAGATCACTCTAACATAAATTAATTGAAAGCACGAATTACAAATTAAAAACACTAATATATATATCAAATGTAACAGATTACCACCCAAACACGAATTACAACTCTAATTGATTTATAAATCAAACACAACAAATTAACACCTAAAAGCAAATTACCAGTTAAATGATTCTATCACATTTACCAATTGAACTACAAATTAAATGCAACATATTATGTCACAATTAAAATGAAATACGTATCAAATGTAACAGATTAACGCCCAAACACAATGAATTACAAATACGAATACAATTATAACCTAATTAAACAGGCGATATAATGGCATAATAAGTGTAATAAACTAATTACAAAATGAGTGTACTTCCAAACACCATCAATATCTGTAGGTTTAATAAATGAAAAAGAGCAATTATATTTCTATGCGTTAATTATTATCATTATTTTACAAACATTACCTTACAATATTTTAAGATCTTGATTCTTCACCCACAAATTGTGCACTTTTGGGAAACCTTTCCAGCAGACTAAGGAAGTTTGTTTCCTGCTTTTATTAATTTTGTCATCTAAATATTTATTTGGAGAAGTAACTTTCTGTAATTTGAATTCATAAAACTTGCATTTAATGGGCTATTCATCATAGATTTCAAGGTTATATACTCTATGAAACGACTGTCTAACTGAAATAATTTTAAACATTTCATACAACCAATTAATAGTATTTTTTTTTCTCAAAAACACCTTTCAGCTTACAGATCTGTACGTATTGAACAACTTTGAACTTTTGCCTTCTCTTGTCGACAATTTTAGAAACATTATATACGTTTTTCATCAATTTGCTGTCTGTAACCTTTTTGTGTGCCCTCTTGATAGTTCGATGGTATCTCGAATTATAAAATTTAAGTATTTCTAGCAAAACGACCACCCATTTGTAAGTCCCTTTCGACATGAAATGTTTGTATGTTAGCTGTTTAATAGATTTGTTGAACCTCTCGACTACATATGCTTTAATTTCGGAATGTGTTACATAATTATTAATCCCATATTCAGCTATTAGTTTGTGGAAAGAAACGTTAAAGAACTCTGTCCCTTTATCGGTTTGGAGCGATTTTGTTCTTTCTTCCAAAGCGGTTTTTATTGCAGCAGTAACTTGTTTTCCAGTCTTGTTCTTCACAGGTATACCCCAAGCATATTTTGAATAAAGGTCAATTAAGGGTAAAATATACTTGTGTCCATTATTAAATTTCGAAAGCTATGTCATTTCACACAAATCAGCTTAAAAAAGATCATTTAAACCATGTGTAATAATTCTTCTTCTGGGAAATTTTATCCTTGCAGGAGCATGGAGTACTTGAGTGATCTTAACTGAACACATTACTAATATAACCATATTCAGTCAGATCTTCCATAGTAGAAACTATTTCGTTCGTATGTGAATTACTTCCAGACTCTCGAAGCAATGAGAAGTTTTAATCTGTTCAACAATTAATTCGAATTACACCAATATATGGGAGAAAACCGTTCGCCATCATCACCTTTGAATATTCCACTTCCAGTAATATTGATTAATAACTGTAGTTTTTGGTGGTTTTCGTCTCCTCAACGATTATTTGTGTCTATACTGCAGAAAAGTAAGTTCCTCATATAAATCGGTGACGGAATATCCATTTGGAACATTTAAAAATAATACTACATACAATCTTTCACTGACATCAGTTACATAATCACCTACTTGAATTATACTATCAGGCAAAAACCTAATTACTGAATCTCCCAGGAACCATACATTTCCATGTCGATATACACCAAATGTCGCATCGCACTTATGCGAAGATTGTTTTATAGCTAAATGATGTTGTGTTAAATAAGAAATGTTTGGCATAGTCTCCTTCTTTAAAAGTTCTTCCGATTTAATTTCCAATGGTATTTGATTAGACATAGTTAACATGGAATTTAATGTATCCATTTATAACAAGTTTAAATATTTCTTCATTTAAACCATCTCATTCATTCATGCTCGTTTAGATTGTAAATACTTCTCCTTAATGGCAGATATGATATTATGAAATTCCAAAGCAGTCAGACTTTTTTTTTGTTATGCTACATTAATGTTCCAGTATTTCTATAGAACTTAAAGCCTTTGTTTTCTAGCCGTTGCACTAGGTCGACTAGTCTATGCATTTTCAATGTTATCGACTTTCCTAAAACCCTGTCCTATTTACTTACAATTTTAGCTTGCAAGTCATTAATAAATTAATTTATTCGAGATTTCAAATCATCAATTTGCTTTCTAAGCTCTGCTTGTGTAGCTACACCAGATGTTTAATTAGTAAATTCAACAGGTGTATATATCTCTTACATCTCTTCCATTCGTTTCTTTTTTTTAATTTTTATAAACGTTGTGGTTACCATTTTATTAATTTCACTTTTTTAACATTCCAAATGTTTGTGTGTTGGAGTTTCTATATTTTGCAATGTAGTCATCACATTTCCCAATAATTGAAAAATGTAACTAATATTCATGGAAACCTTTGTAATACTTTCAATTAAGTTTATTAGTTTATCTTGTATATAGGTCGATTGTCATTTAAATACATTTAGCAAAATGGTGTTTAAGTCTTCCACATAATGTTTATTTACCTCATCAGTATATTTCACAGCCATACCCACATTATGTAATGTATGTCCGTTTAAATCACAATTTCCATCGACAATTTTAGTTAAACAGATGTTGTAATGATTGTGTTTTATACTGCTATGTCCCAACTTTGAAATATTCATTATTCTTCATCGAGAAGTAAAAATCTCAAATTCACATCTATATCTCCCTTTATATTGTGCAGTGCTGGTATAATAACCACAAAACCATTATTGTTTTTCCAACAGTAAAAATACATATATTTAAACTTTGTAAATTTCATATCACCGAAAACATGATCATTGTAAATATGTTGTAGATTCATATTGTCCATTTTAATCCCAATTAACATATTTGCATTATCATGCAAATTATGTTTTGGAATACATGCATCATTTTGTGACATAAAAACAATCAATGCTTGAATGTCTAACAAAACTAAAATACTGTTGTATTTCATCCTGCGGTTCGCACCAATCATCGTCAAATATACATATGGAAATGGGTAATGATTCGTTTGGAGGTACAATATCTTCTTTATTAGTAAAAGTAAAATATCGCATTCCTTCAATTAACGACACAATTGTTGCTAATGGTTGATATTGCTGTTGTATTGTTTTGGAAAACACATATACATCTTCAAACCTAAGTTCATTCTTATGTTCCAACATCGATAGAATAACACAAGTTTTTCCACATGAAGAAGGGATGCTTATTATAGAAGGTATATTTGGAGGTAAAAGAATTTCATATTTTTATTCAATTATGTTATCAATAGTATTGAAAATTACCAGAAGATGCACATTTTGTTTTACAAAATTTATTTATACACAAATACCCAGTATTGCATAATATACTAACGTAAAACTATAAATGCGGGCCTATACATAGGTTCGCATTCATTTGAAAATAATGGCTTTTACTAAACACATCAAAAAAGGACGAGGAGTATTGAGTACATTGATTAATAATTTACCATTTGAATTGCATTAACCAAAAAACATTCATTGTGGGCCCGGTACCAAGCTTGCAAAACTTCTGGCATGGAACGATCAAGGTATAAACTCTTGATAATGCTTGTAAAGACCACAATATAGATTACGCTCAAACAAACAATTTGAAAGGAATGCATATAGCAAATACGATTCTAGCCGATAAAGCAGCAAATATAAGGAAGAATCCATTTACATCAACATGTGAAAAGCTCGGTGCTTGGCTCATAGACAAAGTAATGCAAGCAAAAGTGAAAAGATGTATGGGCGTAAAATGCAAGACCAAATGAAAAACCAAGAAAGGCGGGATATTTATATTTGTATTTCCAGAATTAACCACTCTCGGATCATTCCTGGGTGGAGCTTCGGCAACCAGTAGAATAGTTAAATCAAGTGGCAAAGGAATGTATCACCATATAAAGTTGGACAAGGACGAAAAACTCCAAACCATAATGTGCACTAACAAACGAAGACATTCTTGTATTGGTAAAGAAACTAGATATTCCCTATTTCCGAGGTGTGTATAGGAGAGATAATTTACCAAATAAACCAAACCTTCCTGAATGTATGATTACTAATTTAGATTCTAAACAAAACAAAGACACATTGGGTTGCATTAATTAAAAACTTAAATAAATCACGGTTGAAACAAGTAACTATTAAAAAACGGACAATTAATGATATTATTACAAAATGGAACAATTATGTTGATATTAAGTGGAAACTAGTCGCAATTTTGTTCGTTATATTTCCCATCTTTGGAGTTAGGTGGAAAGCACCAAATAAGTCTAATCGAATTCGTTTCTTACCACAGTTTACCAAACATTGATGTGCACAACCAATCATTTACGGTCAACATTGGTGAAAAAAACTATATGATTTTTATACCGATATGATCTTATGAGTAAGATAATATAGGAACATTCATTAAAGCGGCATTACCTGAAGATGTACATTTCTGATGAAGTGGAAATCCAAATACGTTAACTAGTGCGATGTACAGTAATGTTAATATCGATTTCATGGAAGGCAATTCAATTGCAAATATGCTGGGTTACAAATGGAGAGTGTATCCTGCCAATCAATTACACAAATCACCAAATATTTAAATATTTTATCACCTAATGTATCCTGTGTAAATGTTATTATTGTAGGCAGATCATGTTTGAATGGAAAACCGACAATAACATTACATGAATTCACATGTGCAGTGGCTCCAGGATACAAAATAATGGAAATGCCAAATTCTTTGAACTATCTGCCAGTAATAGTTAACCGTGTTGATGAAGTTGTTGTTACAATTGTCGATCAAGATGGTAAACTGATTAATTTTAGAAACGAAAAAATTTCTGTTTAATTACATTTAAAAAAATCTATATAAACACTTGCATTCCGTGTATATTACACTCAAAATGGGTATTGTGTATAACAGTCAATACGGATGTAAAGTAGGCGGTTCTTTTAAAAACTAAATTTTTAAGGAACGTACTTCAAAGAAATTAACTATAAAAGACGTAAACATAACCATAAAACACTCTCTTCAAATAATATACCCATTAGTTGAAACAGGGCAACAAATTGTTTTTAAAGGAATTAGGATATATGATTAATATAAATGGAAGACATACCTAATGTTGAAGAACCAGTAAGTTATGAAGACGCAATCTCTAATGCGGAAAAACAAGTGTATGAACTGTTCCGAGCAGGACTGTATATGTTTCCATCGGAAATAAGGATTTCCATACAAAATCACGATATTTACATGTAACCATCGAAATCCAGTTTAAGAATAAGAGGAACAACTGAAAAGACAGCCGAGGCAACTAATCCAGTAACTACAGGAATACTGAGATACAGAATACTTAATTTAATCAACAGAATTACATATCTGCTTAATGGTGTTGGAACTGACCCAACACGAGATGTTGAAATTACTTCCACGATAAAGCAGTATTGCACAACATGTGCAGAAATGAGATGGATCAAATTTAGACTATTTCTTTGGTATGTGGAGTATTCATCTTAAAGATAAAAACAAAATGGCCGAGCCCCGCGAAATTGGAAACACCTATCTCTGCACACTGTAAGTAAATACTGATACAAACCAGATATGCCTCTACTTAAATTGTGTTAAGTAACTTTTTTGGAAATTGGTAACATTCCCCTTGTTTTGTGCATCACTCATTAAACAAAGCTGTTACATTCTACTTAAGATTCATCAGAAGGTTAGAAAATAAAAAATAGTTTCGGCATTCGGGTTGGAAAGTACTTTACTTGCACTAATAAAATTTAACCACACATAACAAAAATACATAAACAAGTTTAACACCTTCTTGTAGTATCAGTTAATATATTTTATCTCTACTTGGTGAACCTTCGTGATATTTGACTAAAACCATATTTCTTTTATATCACCTTTCTCACTTTACTTGGGGCCCCAGTATTTTTTATATTATATTATATTTAGCTCCACGATATTTTCTTCTTATTATAAAACATAGTCTTTCTATAATATTATACCATAATTATTTCACACAAAATACTGACATTTCTTTGCACAATTTAATCTCTGAATTTCTCGTCAGAGCACTCAAGCGAATCATAGGCACTATAATGCGAGGACAGTCGTAGATAACCACTAAAATGTTACATCTAACTCGTTAATTTTTTATAACAAAAACGTCCAAAACAAATGTTAATACAGTAATCGAAAGATTTCTTCCTTTCAATAATTAACATTGATAGTTAAAAACAGCCATTGGAATAAAAATACTGGATAGACCCTACCGAAGTAAGCTTGATTCTTGGCCTTATGGCTTCCGGCGAACTGCTCTCTTTCTTTACCCCGTAAATGTACTAACAATCACTATTGCTATCCGAATTCTCACATAAAACTGCAAATAAACTCTCGAGCTGTATTTTTGAACGAACCAATCAATTGAGTGGCCAAACAAATACATAATTAACAAAATATTTTGTTGACATTATAATTTATTTTGGACCAAAATAGATGTTTGTTTATTCGAGTGTTTATTTTGTCGGATGAACAAAATTAATTGGGTGTCTTTTCAAGTTTCGTTTACTCAACAAATTATTTGGTTTGAGCAACTAAATATGCTACTAAATATACGAAAAAATATTTTGTTCACCTTTTCAGTGTACCAACGGCGTTCCGACAAGTTGCTGACGAGTGCCGCCATTTTGTTAGAGTGTGCGGCTGAAGTTCGCTGTTTACAAGGTTGTTTCATACTTGTATCCATAACGGTTCTGTGCCCACGATATGTAAGAAGCTACTTTCTTCGCGAAAAGAAATTTCAACCAACACTACGCTTTTTACAGTTCCCTCATGAGCCTGTTTGAGATTTCTAAGGGCAGATGCCCAAACTTCACGAATATTTCGAGTATCATCAGGAAGAAGGGCAATTGCCATGAATTTGTGAGAGGATTATTTGGCAAGTGCGTGAACATCAAATGGAAGGAAGTCGACTTGTGTGACTTATGCCGAGCTTACTTGAAAGCCATTTGCAACCAAGGTAAGTGTTGGTTCCATGATGCCTAGTCCTTCGCATATAAAGCTATTAAAGCACAACGGAGATCGTGATTGAAATGCTCTGCATGTGATGGAGGGGGGTGGGGGGGTAATGGTGACAAGGTGATGTGCTTAATACCAAATGAGAAACACATGTCTATAAATCAATTGGATGTGAATTGCGACCCATTATCGGAAACAATAGCTGAGGGTAAACCAAAATGTTGGAAAACATTAACTTGAAGTGCTCATATCGAAAATACAGAATCTGCTTTTCTAAGAGGTACCAACCAAACTAATTTCGAAAAAGCATACTCACAAACTAATAACATGTTACTCCTAAGGAAAGGACCTACGAAATCAAAAAAAGTTTTTGCATAGGTCTTCCAGAAACTTCTGATGCCATTAAACCTAAATGTGTATCCTGAGCAGGGTGCTCAGGGCGCGTAGATGACACGCCTTTACTCTGTCTGCAATTTCTCAGTTTATCTTTTTCCAAATAAAATGTTTCCTGATTGCTTCAATAGTTTTGTATGCTCCGAGGTGTGCACCTACTGGGGAAGAATGGCAGTACTCAAAAATCATGGGCCTTAATACAGCAGAAAAAAAAACAATTTGTCTCTGATTTTCCCTTTGAATTACAGTAGAGTACATCCTTAGAAACAACATAAGGTTTCTGCTCAATTCCAGATTTAAGATTTTCAATGATGACTTTTAATTCCTGATCTTGTTCCGGATAGTACTCAATGCTTTCAAAAGCTAACGGAAATTGAACCAACATGTTGCAACTTAAACTGTTATCGTTAGGCTCAGGGCAATCCACATTTTCGAACATCCGAGACAATGCATCTGCTACAGGGTTTTGTGTGCTCCTAATGTGCTGAACTTTAAATTTTAAAGAAGAGATTCTCATCACCCAGCATCCAAGTTTTCCTAACTGACGAGGATGGGACAAAAGCCAAGACAAATCTTGATTGTCAGTTTCCAACAAAAATTCAGCATGTTTCAGATACTGTATAAATTGTTATGTTCCAACACAACGGCCAGACATTCTAACTTGTAAATGGTTGAAGCCTTTTTCTCATGCGGATTGAGAGTACGAGATGCAAATGCTATAGGCAGCCTAACACTATCAACTTCTTGTAACAATACAGCACCTATGGCAATTCCTTATATGTCCGTTTGAAAATAAATTGTTGAGCAAAATCTGGCAGTCTTAACATTTGAGGGGGGAGGGGGGGGGGGTGTTATGATGTTCTGTTTGAGAGATTCAAATGCATGCTGTTTTCCATTACCCTATTCAAATTTTGCATTTTTCTTCTTAAGAATATTCAAAGCAGCTGCCTTTTCTGCAAGATTAGGAATAAACGTAACAAGAAACTGTATCATTCCTATAAATCTAGCTATACCTTTTTCATCACAGGGCTGTGGAAAACTTCTTATGGAGTTGGTTCCTTCAGGGCCAATAGCTATTCCTTTTTAGGATCTGGTGTGGCCAAGAAAAGAGATTTCACTAACTGCAAATTTTACTTTGAAGGGGTTGACAGTCAAACCTACTCTTTTTCTAAAAGCCCTAACACTTCCTTCAAATGTTCTAAATGTTCCTCAAAGTTTTCTGAGTGAATCAACAAATCGTCTAAATTATTTTGTACAAACTTAAACTTGATGTCATGGAAAATTTCGTCAGCAGTCTAGTCAAAACCTGAGCTCCCGTTGCCAGACCAAATGGCACTCGGGTAAATTGATATAAATTCCTAGGTATGAAAAATCCAGAAACGTGTTTTTAATCTTTATGGAGGGGAAATTGATGATATGCAGAGTTTAACTCAAAAGTGGTGAACATTTTGCCTTTACCAAACCAGTCAAAAGCTGAATGCAGTTCGTCAAGGGTACCGACAGAATTTAAATTTTTTTATTTACCTTTCAATAATCCAAAACTAAACGTTGTTTCCCTTTGGGATTAGGGACCAAAAATGCAGGGCTAGCATACCTGGCTGTGGATCCCTCTATTAGTCGTTTGTCTAACAAATCCTGCATTTGTGCCCTCAATAACTCAATTTTAGGTAGACTTAAACATTATGATTTATATTTCACTGGTTCTTTATCTGAAAGCTTTATTTCGTTTTCTAACAACTTGGTTAGGCCTAATTCACTTGTCAGGACCTTACGAAACGTATTACACAATTTTGTAATTTCACTTTGTTGACAGTCAGCTAAATAGCCTAAATGATTGGAAATTTCAGTTGCACACTCTGCACTTACTTTTGTAGAATGACTTGTTACTTCAGGTTGATGACGCACGAAGTTAACCTTTATTTGGGATGCAAATTTAAAAAAAATGTGATAAGCTTGCATGTCTAATATAAACCAGTTTTTCTCATGAAATCAGCCCCTAAAATACAATTTGTGCTGAACTGCTTTGAAACTAGACACCTTTTTAACCAGGTAAAGTGAGCAATTTTTATTTTCAGCAGAGCACTACACGTAATGGACAGAGGTTCATTTGATGCCGTATAACACTGTATCTTATTTGACTCCAGGGACTTTACTAACCTCGACTCCAGTAGAGACCTAAAAAGCACGCCCAATATGATTGTGCATCAATTTTTGCTGAACCAAAAGCAATTTATACACGTGGTATACAAGGAGGCACAACTTCTACCATATTTGGGAAATGTACGTGACACACACTTGCTTTTTCCAAAATTTCAGTTTTTTCCATTGGTGCAAATTACTTCTGAAACCTCAAACTAATGCTCATGGCCTGAACTATGTGAGCATTGTACTGTGCATTACTATATTTATTCTGACTCCGAGGATGACTGCTCACTTGTACTCCTCATGGAGCACATTTTTTTAGAAACCTACGATTTTGTACAATGTGGCCTACCTCGTAAAAATAATAATAAGTTGGTGGTTATTGTCGTGAAGTGTCACTGAACTTATCTTTTACATTCTTGTCACCTTCTTGGCTTATATTTGGAGGATTCTGAACTGAGTCCTTCTTTTATTGCCTAGAGTCTACTGCATTTACCTTTGATTTATACTGAGGCTTCCTAGGGTAAAAATGGGGGGAATAAGTGGGAACTGGTCTCTCATGTTTTTGGTCTATGTAACCAATGTTTTTAGAGTGTATACAAATCTTGTCTAGTCCCGCAAAAGCATTGGGCTTCTCCATGAAAACTAGTCATGTATGCTCATTTCATGTAAGACTTTTTAACATTGTATCAACAATTTTCTTTTCTGGTAGACGAAGCCTAAGTACTATAGATGCCTCCTTTATACTGTTTACGCACACTGCCAGCGATTCATCGTTACCTTGCAATCTGTTGAAGTGTTTTAGTCTTGGTTCTGTGAGTAACCTATCTGGCACAAAGAAGTGTAAAACATCATTATGGTATATGTCAAAAGTTACAACATGGGCAATAGATTGTTGAGTTCTCTCACTCAAAGGTCCTTGTGTGAAAGGGAAAAGAACCTCCAAAAGTTGGTGTTCAGGTATGGTGTTTCTCTGCTGGAGCCTAACAATTAACTTTATAAATCTTAAAAATTTATTAATATCCAAATCTACTACACGGAATACTTTCAACATATGTTCTAAGGGATGTGGAACTTTGGCAAAAATGGTGGAAGTTGAATGATAGGGACTAGGATACACTAAGGTTGCCATGTTTACTGTGGGCAGAAAAGTAGAAAAACATTATGTGTGGTAGGAAGAAGGTTTGGATTATTTACAACTGTGTAGGTAGTTCGTACTACAGGTACTGGGTAGAAGTGGTGGCTTTGGGAACTGAAGTGCCAACAACAGTCAAACTTGTGAAATGGTCCTCTAATTGTGAAACACTGGCTTCAGGTTCAGAGATGCTTAACATTTTCCCTCAATTTTTAATACTTGTCTGGCAGTAATTTAACATGTTCAATGCCGTTTTGTAGTGAGGTAACGTTTTCCTCGCCTAGTTCATTCTTAGCTATGATTAGCAAATTACTGGCATGCTTTCCAATGTGTGGAAGTCTATGTTTGGCACGTGGACTAGCCCAAGCAATCTGATCATTCTCAAGATTTTCCTCTAGCGCTAATAAATTAAACAACTTAAAGAGACAGCATTCATAATCATTGTTAAAATCAATACCTACCAATTTGTCGCTGTCAGGTAATATAACTGCCTGAAGGACAGACCACAACAGTTTGCGTAAATCAGTCAAATTACCTTGTGTGGGTGCAATGCCAGGAGTTATTAACTTGTACAACAATTCATAGTTTTATTTTTATCAGGTGTACAAGCACAATAGTGCCAGCCATCATGCTGCAATTACTTATTAGCTAACACAACCCAAATTTTTTTTTATTGATTCAATAACACGAACACTTTCTAAAATAATGGGTCACCATCCCAATCACCGTTCCAGCATGCAGGTGGGAAAAAGTTCGTGCGAAATATATGCACTGAAGAAGAGATTCCACATGGCCAAACAAATAACCACCAGCTGCTGCTACCACTTTATGCACCACAAGTGCAGAAATGAAGTGGATCAAAGTTAGATTATTTGATTTGTAGGTGGAGTGTTCTTCTTAAAGATGAAAACAACAAAATGGCCGAGCCTTGCAAAATTGGATATCCCTACCTCTCCACACTGTAAGTAAATATATATATGAACCAGATATGCATCTACTTAAATTGTCTTATGTAACTATTTTGAAAACTCTTAGCATTCCCCTTGTTTTGTGCAACATTCATTTACAAAGCTGATCCATTAACCTTGAGATTAATCAGATGGGTAGAAAATGAAAAAATAGTTTAGGCATTCGGGTTGGCAAGTACATTACTTGCACTAATATATTTTGACATCAACAAATTTAACACTTTTTATGTAATATCAGTTAATCCCTTTTCTTGATATTTGTTAACCTTTGTGATATTTTACTAAAACGAACTTTCCTTTATATTGCCCTGCTCATTTTGCTAGGGGCCCATATATATATATATATATATATATTAGACACACACACATAGAGCAACATTACTTTGTTGCAAGAAAATTTTTTGTCTAGGCTGAATATAAATTTTTAGTGACATTATTTATTCTTATTTTGTTTCACAAATATCCATTTAAAAACAACTTTCATGACACTTTAGAAAAAGGAGTCCAAACGAAAATTCTTGTTGAAGTTGAGTCCTTACAGTTAAAAACTTCCATGGGCTGGCCGCACTTAATGGCAAACTAAACATACATATTTCCTGTCATTTTCTGCAGGACCAGGAATGCACCACAAGGCCTCATTGGCTGTTACATCTGCACAGCTACATGGACATCCTTTTCGCAGCCAGGTCGAGAACTGCTCCACTAAACATTACACAAAAGGGCGTTTAGAATACAAAAATCCACGAAACAAACACTTTCCCAATTAACTACCAAAGATACGTGGCAGTTTACTTACTGGCGGCAAGTCGGTTGGATCACTTAAACATATTCAAAATTGGATTCCAGAAAGAGAATATTTAATGTTGGAGTAAGTTGTTTACATATTGTATCATGAAGGAAAAAAAACAATGACAGTTCCAATGAAGCAACTTGAAAGGACTCTCCAATGAGTATAACATGGATACCATTGAAATACAAACACAAAATTAGAATTACATTTTTTGTTTTAAACTGTGTTTTGTGCATTAAAAATATTATGTTTATCTCCACAATATTTTTTATTAATATAAAACATTACTAGAGTCTTTCTTTAATTTTAGACCATGATTATTTCACACAAAATAATGACATTGATTAGCACAATTTAATCACTGAATTTCTCCTCAGAGCACTCTAGAGAGAAACAGACACTATACTGCGATAACAGTCGTAGAGAACCACTAAAATATTAGCAATTAGCTCATTAATTTTTATATGACAAAAATGTACAAAACAAATGTAAATATAGTAATCGAAGGATTTATTAATGAACATATTAGTTTATTCCAGCAGTTGTAATAAATGTACTAGATAGAATAAGGTGAGCAAATAATCGGGACTTTGCTGCAACAAAATTACTTTATTAAAAATTCTCTGGGAGGGACATAATTTTTAAAATCGCCATCTTACTCGTCCAGGCAAAGTACAAAACTTACTAAAGAAAAATACATACCTAAGAAATGGCACTTGAACTCTCACAGACTGTAAAGGAATTTTATACAGTGCTTATGGCTGGGTGGAGCAATGCTACCGATTATACATTAAAAAATAAACCTAGGCAGAAAATATGAAGTTGTTATACCGTTAAGTATGGTATTTGGATTCACTGGAGACTTAAAAAATGCTATATTAAATGTTAAACAAGAATTAGTTATTATGTTTGGTAACACTCATTTGAATGCCATGTACAACATGATCAATAACGAGGAAGGTGAAACATTTGAATTGAACACTGTTGAATGGTTAATGCCACATATTAAAATTAATACTTGTCAACATTAAAGCATTTAAATTAAATCGAAAAAGGGAAGAATCTAGACATTGCATTCAGGTAGTGGGGGTTGAAGATGTTTCCAACACTACCAACATCACACAAAGTCTTGTGGTATGTGAAATACAGTTTTTTAATGAGAAGCCACAATATATTATCATTTGTTTTCATACAATTCAATAAAACCATTTAAAAGTAGACAGATCACTATTCGATAATTGTGATATGAAAAATATTAAACTGTACCCAAACAGTCAAGATTATCTCTATGTGGGTTTAAATACAAACTTTGGTAATGGGGTATTCCTTATTTTCTCCAATATGTATTCAAAGTTCCAGGAAACATTTTATAACAAAATCAACTAACCACTCTTAGAACCCGAAGCATTTAATACCAGAGGATAATTATTAGTTTTTGATGTAAGCAAAGAAAACAACACCATTAGTTATAATGTTATTGATTCAGAAATTGAAATAATTCTAAATACACCCATTCTGGCAAATATGCAAGCTTATGATTTGATCATTCATGATATATTGGCAAACTGTAATGTAAGAGATAAGCTGATGGAGATAATGACTTTAGTTAGTAGATGATGGACTATGGTAGTGACGAGATGTTTTGCAATGTGCAAGGTTTTCAATCTCCATATAATTTTATCATTTAATAATATGCTATTACCAATATTGGAGAAAACAGCGGTATTCAGTTTCAAACCGCCACTTGACTGAAAATATTTAAGTTCCAAAATACAATAAAACAAATAGATGGTTACCAAACATCATCATGGTTTAACATGGGAGAGTGCATGTATGGAGTATGAGAATATAGAAGATATTTGCAAGAAGTATTTAAATAACTGTGAGATATATGCATGTGGAGTTGAGCAAAAATGGATTTTGCAAAGTGTTTGGAATGGGAGAATAACAATTATTAAAAAATAATTTAAATGTCCATCTTTCAAACAATAACATAAACCATATAAATGAAAATCGACATTCTTCTCTGCTGAGGAAAGCTTTAAATAAATTATAACTTGGTCATTGATGACTGATTGGGGTAAAGTGGATAAAGATGATTCTCCTCTGGAGTCTCCAGTGGAAGTTATATAGTAATTTGACACTATGTAGGGTGAGAGAACATTGTGGTCTAACAAGTGAAATTTAGTATATAAAAGTATTTGGTTTGTGCAAACCTGTACTGTTTAAAGATGAAACAAGACAAGAATGAAGTCACGTGATCATGCATACAGAAATTATAGTATAAATTTAATATTAGCCAGTTATTTGCACATGGCAGCAAACCTTTTTGAACTGGTTTTTGAAAGCAATAGTTTTGGTATCTTTGTGTAATTCCTATTGTAAACATGTCTTTCTTCCACTCAACTGGTTTTTTTCATCTCTGTCACCCCTGAAAACTTAAGTGTAAATTACCATTATTTGTCTAGCGGAATATACATTATTTTGGAGAGAGTTGTGGTTGATTGTTTCATTTCAAAAATATCTCATTTCCGCGAGAGGGTGAAAAATGTAATGATTTAACATCTTGTCCAGATATGAAAAAATGTCCTGTATACCATATGTGTCCAAATACAAGTCTACCAGCGACCATCGAGGAAGCGTATTGACACTTTTATGAAACTTTTCCTGATTTACCAGAATGAATAATATGACACACACCTGAATATATAAAAAATGTTCACCATCAAACAGATGAGAATACTACAAGTGTATTACCAAGGAGAGAATGGAAAATAAGTGATGTTAAAAGTGATTTTGCAAAACCTAGTGTTGACAAAATTTACTCTGTAATAAATATGTAACTAAATAAATGATTTGAAAATATTTTTGTGTTTTACTGACTTTATGAATGCATGAATTGTAATATTCACTTATAAATAATTCTGACAATGAAATTATGTTTAAAAATTTTATTTTATGTAAACTTTGGTTGCATGCATTTTACGATAAAATCCATTTGTGTTTGCACATAAATCTTAAAGTTTGTGTGCAGTATAATTCTTAAATAAAACATTAGTAATTTGAAAGTGATGTTGTACATAAAACTATTTAAACATTCATTATAGAATTCATACATATTGTGTTTAAAATTAATAATGTACTCGAATTTGTTCCCATTTCTCACATTTGCAATTCCTAGAATTTCTTATCGCTGTCTCTAAAAGGTGTGTAACTTTCAGTTTCATTCTAGACTTGGAATTGTATGGAATCAATAATGCATCTGCTGTGTTGCTTCTGTGATAAAGAATTTGCAGTTTTGCACAGTATGTATCGACATGTAATAACTACCTGCAAAATGAACAGTTCGACACAAGTAGCTAAGCATTCAGCTCTGCAGTCAGCTCCACAGTCAGCTCTACAGTCAGCTACGCACTGAACTCCACACTCAGCTCTGCACTCAGCTCTGCAGTCAGCTCTGCAATCAGCTCCGCATGTTTCACCTATTACACTTGCTGCACATACTCCATCACTCCATAGCTACATATCTCCACCTGCTTCACCTACAACATTTCCTACATCTGTTTCAAAACATCGATATGTTTATTCAGGGTTGGCAAGTAATTTGCTTTCCTGCTTGTCTTCATCAGTGAAGAATTTATTGTCAAACCTCAGATATGAGATACTGGCTAGTGCATTTGCTGGTAGTTTAAGTGATGTGCGGATAAGTAATGACAAAGTAGATTCTGATGTAGATTTCGGTAGATCTTTCACAAGGCAAAGGATCTGTCAGTTAGAATTAACTACAGCATCACCCTAGCCTATTATGATTAGTGTAACCATAGCATGCAAGTACCTGAATTCTTTAGTGGTGCAGGGAGGCACTATGGATACATTTTTCTTTCAAAGTAAATCTCTTCCTGTCATACATTTGTCCGATATTTGCACAATTTATAATGAGACAATTATGCCTTACGTAACCAACAAACTTGTTGAATTTACTGTGCATGGAAGCAGCTGGGCTTTGTGGCTAATATTGCATATGGATGTTCATATTTCACAATGTAGGGCATTTGCCATTGGTACCATGCACTCTAAGCTACCCAAGTTTGTTGCCAATAGGAAGGCCTGCATTCCACATGTGGCAAATCATCACAGTAAATCTTGTCCTTATCGAGATATCGAAGAGCTCTGTTACATTTGACAAGCCTTTATACACTGGTGTTGCCATTATCGACCTTTCGAAATCGACATTATATGAATTTTATATTCAGTACATGAGAACAAAATTTCCTCCGCCAGCCTTGCACCACTTGTATTCACTATAAAATTGCATAATAAACATTACCCCACTCATTACTCACCCATAAGTGAGTAAGTTAACTGACACAATATCATCTTCAAGTGAATCAAACTTCCAGCTGTAACACGAGTGAGCCAATCTACTGACAGCTAGTAGCTTACAACAACTAACATATAATCTGAATGTCTAACAACCAGCAAACCAACACTTCATTTAACATTCGCCACAAATAAAAACATCTTACAGATTTGACAGTAAAGAGTTTGTCTCCTTGTGACAATATCTACATGTCATTAGCATCGTCCCCAGATATGGGATTCACTAGGTCACCAACAACATAACATCATACATGCTTAGTGTAATGTATGAATGTATATTTAAATGAATAAGAAATTGTTGAAGTCATGCATATAAAGAAGATTGTTTGTTTATTGTATATGTAAATAAATATTTGAAGAAAAATTTAATTTTTGTATATATAACTAAATATTGTGGTTGTTGGAAAAATGGTATATATTTAAATGTATTTCAAACTGAATGTTTGTTTCATTTACCTCCAAACAGAATGTATCTCTGGAATTTTATAAAACATTTATATTAGAGAAATGAATGAATCAATGTTTATGCAAAAATATAATGTATTTCTTTATCAACCTATGGCATAACTTTAAACAGTGTTTTAATTAAAATGATTATGTTGATACAATGTACAAAACGTTTAGTTAAGTTTACAGTAATACAATGTGTGAGACAACAAAACAAATTAAATTTTAATTAGCTTGCATACATAGCTAAGCATACACATATTTTAAATATCATCGAATAATATTAATGTTTACGAAACTCAGTTTTGGGGTTACCATGGGGAACACATAATTATTCTGTGTACCAACATAGCAAAAACAAAAATACCTCTTTATTTGATATGTTTGCAGTGATCAGAAATATTTGTGTGTGAACACAACATGTAATTTTAATTCACTCAGCCTAATGACTGTGTTCGCAAAAACTGGCATATAATTTTGTCTGGTGGTATTCTCATGTCAGCAAGCAATACTGTCTTACTATGAAATCAGTTTGCTTGAATATCACCTACAACAGCAAAATCGTTAATATTTAACACACTTAATACTTGTGTTTACAGAGAATTGCAATAGCACAAACGATTTTTGCCTTAACTGCACCCCACAGGAAACAAGGCCAAATAAATATACAAATCACTGTTAGTATGTGAATTTTAAAGGTGCATGTAACATTTAATTAATGGGTTATAGCAAACACAGATGGTTTTCATGGGATATTTAAAACACCTAAAAATGTACTTTACTTGATATCTGCACCATAGTGTAATTCAATTCATTTACTGTGTAATTAACTAAAACAGAGTATAATGAAGCATGAATTATATGAACTATTTCGTGTGATAGAATTTTAATTCAGGAACCGAAACGTGTTTGGATGCTGCCTGTAGTACACACGAGTTTCGGAGCCAGCATTTCCTCTAGCCTCGATTCAGAAATATGCAGTCACTGCCATTTGGAGTGAGTGATGGAGTGCCTTATTTGGTCAGCTACCTCGTAGTCTAAATACATGTTTTCTGCCTTGGAAGACAATGACCTGCACTGCCACCATTCTCACATGGAAGAGAGAGAGAGAGAGAGAGAGAGAGAGAGAGAGAGAGAGAGAGAGAGAGAGAGATTGTGGGGAATGTGTTTAAATTTAGTTCTCCATCCATTGTTGCCCGGTGCAGATGCAAGACAGGTTCGCTGGAGAGAGCAAGCAGACATAGACTTGGGCAGTGGGCAAACTCACATCTCAGAAATGCTTAGCTTTCGTTCATACTTATCCTTTGCTTCATAACATACTATGTGATAGGGGACATATCAATAGCTTCCCATGTTAATATAAGCAATTCGGTTCGTACATTTATTAAATGTTCGATACATTGAACTACGTGTAATTGGCCACTGCGAGTCGATGTGATCAAAGTAAGGTGCTTGTGTCGGGCGTGGTCAGAAGACGCGTATGTAGGAGCAGGATCTGGCCGGGCAATCTTTCATAGGATCACTGTGTGCAGATACACACAACACGTATGTAAGAGCGGGACCCAGTATGCTTACTGTGTAAAATATTTGGAATTTTACTAGGGAAAAGTGCTAATGTGATACAGTGCATGGGTAACGAATTATATTTCAAACATGTGATTATGACAAGATTGTGTTGAATTTTTCTAATGAATACATGACAATTGGAGTTAGTTGTTTTGTGACATTTTGGTGATTTAACTTTTTGGTGGTAAATTAAATTCTTTGTGCATAGTTAATATTTAATTACTTATTTGTATTAATGAATGTGTGATTAACTGTCTCATGTAATCGAGGATAGGTTGTTCTTTGCTTGTGTTTAAGTAGATATTTGTTATTCATCTTGTTTTACTAGTATTTCGTTGTGTCTACTTGTCTGTGTGTCTTAGGTGTTTGTGCTCCGATGTGTATTTTTTAACTCGTTAGTAAGTTTGTATTTGATTGTTGCTTTTTACTGAGAGCAGATGAGATTGAAGTGAGTTACGTGTGTGTCTCGAGTCTATGCGCTATTGTTTGGTTTCATGGAAAATATGTTGGAGGATATGTCGTTATGAGTTAGGATATAAATGTCAATTTTGTATGTATTTCCGATTCTATTAAGTATATCATTACTTTGTGTGACACCTGGATAGCTAGGGCAGTAAGTGTGTTTTAATTTTGATGTGAAAATTGGGTAAGTTGGCTGAAATTCGTGTGGTTATGTGGATTTAGGATAATTCGTTATGTTTCATTTGTAATTAAATATGTTCTCTTTGTGCTAGTCAAGGAGTAAAGCTACTTGTCTCTTTGCGATTCCTTAGTATTTTATTCATTACATGCGTGTGCATTTTAATGGCATTCGATGAGTGATTTTGGTTAGCAGTTGACTTGTGTGTAATACTTCTGGGCATTTCGTCCCTGTGTTTAATGAGTATGCGTATATTCCACATAGGTGTGTGATTCAATCAATACTTTTGGTTTATATTAGTGTGATTTAATATGCGAGTGCTTAGGTGATCCGCAGAATTGTATTAAGTAATTCAATCTTTGGTTTGTAATTGAGCGTATTTTCGTGCTCTTTTGCATTTCGTTCCTTGTGTTTCCTAATTATGTTGTACATTTATATGCTTCTTTGGAATAACATAAATTAGAACGGAAAATTTTTGGTTGTTCCTCGTAATTTGAATTTGTATTCCATTCGTTGCGAGTTGTTTGTGTAATGTAATTGTCAATCGGAATAAGTCGTTTTAATGGATTTGTGGTAAATTATGTCATATTTGGGGCATTTGATGTGTTTTTCATTTTCATCTTAGTATCATTTCATATTTGTGGCATGTGGCATGTTTTTCATTAGTTTCTCTCGTGTTCAATAAAGCATAATTTTTGTGTTGTGTGTTTTGTATGCATGTGATTTCGACGAAATACTATTTTAAAGCATTCATTTCGAAAAATGCGCTTCACATATTTACGCTTCTATCTACATTCAGACAGCGAGCTAGACAGACCTTGTCTGCTGCTCTTTCCCCCTCCTTCCCTCACCCAGCTTCCGATCAAGTGCTGCACCACCTCATTCCTCCACAGGCATTCAAACTGAACGGACATGACTTTCTGCTTCTTCTCCCATTACTCGCTTGCATTCTATCCCGACCCCTACTGAATAACACAATCTGACAGAAAAAATGTTACCCCTCACACCTCAGTACACCACTGGACATCCCACATTCAACTTCGATGCTGCTCTCCAAAAATAACGGACCCTTATCACACTTCTACACCAAACTCATCATATATTTATCCATTCTCCAACACATTACAGCTTAATTACCTGTTAGACCTCCAAGAGTCAACATCGCTCTCCAAAAACTGAACAATATTTTACATTAAATAAAATAATAAACAAAAATAAATAAAAATTACATAAAAAATCATAATTTCCCAAACCGTTTCTAAAATGGATTAAGACACATTAATCCTTAATAGTATTTATCATATTCGCAAATTAATTGGTTTATGATGAGCCAATTAATCGAATTAGTCATTAATCCACAAAATTCATTTTTAAATCCACTTCATCTACATGTAATTCACCTTGTGGGCCAGAACGCGCCCGCCCCTATTACTGATATAGATATTATTTATGTTTTTAATTGCACAATTTATGTTAAAATGTTAACTTTACTATAGACATGAAGTTTAACAGAAAAATTATTAGTGCAAAATATTGTATATTATGTTTTAACTTTGAACATTTCATTGACACGGTTTGCATATATGTTTACAGTGCTATGATTTTGCTTCTTATAATTCGCTTATATACTTCTTTTGAGATTTTCAAGAACAAGGTGTCAATTTTAATTAGGTTTTTGACTACGGTTAAGTTATAATTTATATATTTTTTGTGTTTTTTATTGCATAATATGTATATCAGTAAAGCATGGTTTAGTGTCATAATGCGAACTATTACCATGGATGTTTTTAAATACACATATTTAAGAAATTAATCAGTTGAGCTTTGTGCTAGCTCCAAAAAAAAAAAACATGGCCGAATCGAGTTGACTAAGCCGGTCATAAAACTAAAGACACTTTACTGTCATGGAAACATTACCACACACTATAATATAAAAACGTATTTGTGAATAGACATTATCATGCACGATTGAACAAGCAAATAAATGTAGAATGAAATATACTGCTAGTATGTGTGGGCACGTGAGCACAGAGCATGAACGAACAACTAACAAAAAACTTTTTAGGGGGGGGGGGAGTCCTTGCGTCAATTGTCGAGGGAGGGTAAGTAGCCCTGTGTACACACGGCAACAGTGGAGTTTTGTAGCAAAAATATTTGTGGAAAAGACAAGCACATACACAAAGAGGAGCACTAGGAGAAAACTTGCTACAACTGAATGGCAGCAATGAAGCACTGCATTAAAAATTATCTGTAAGTTTAACTGTGTTCAGAATTACTTGACTTTTATCATAAAATTAAAATATTTCATCTAGATGGCATTAGAAATTAGCACATTTTCTGTAGCTCCGAAAATATTTGACAAATAATTTATGTTTTCTGCTTTAGGTAGTGACCTTTTAAACACTAGTTCCCTCGTGATGGAAGCGTTAGTTTACTTAAAATGTCCCACGCGCGCATAAAATCTTGAATAATCTTTCCAAACACATTTATTTTAAACTTAACTTGAGCAATTAGCTAGCGGTAGAGCAAGGATTCAGTTCAGGTTTACCGTAGTAAATGTAGGAAAATGTCGTGTACGCCAAAGGAAACATTGCCGTGTGAGAATTTTCAAGAAGATTGTATTAACGGTGTCAAGTGAAAAACTTTATTTGAGATTTCTTAGCGGAAATTAGTGGTTAAGTCGTAGAATTTGAAGGTCTTGAAGTTCTCGATGTCGGCGACTCTGGGGCATTTCTCCGGATTCGCAGCATCCCTGGGTGACGTCTTCCCTATATGTACGGAAGGCTTACGGTGCTAGCATACAGTTCAGTGGCACCTTATCGGACGTAATACGAGTTCTCGTTAACCTCTCCGGAATATACACGGAGGGAGGCGATCCCTAGACCTACTTCTTACTTAAAATACCTCGCGTCATCGTCTCTATTAGATGGTCTGCAATTTCAGGGATGCGAACTCGGATTTCCCTATGAAAAACTAATTTTAAAAATTTAGTACACAGCCCACCTGAGCTCACTACCTAACGTCACGTAAAAAGATGTCTGTCTACCTTCTCGAAAACTTCACTTAAGAACGTTCTCGCGTTCTTTAAAAAACTAACCAATCACGAGTGTTACAATAAAAAATAATTTATACTACCACTTAAAACTTACCCAACGATAAAAAATGCATAGTCATATGGCCTTGTAAATACACGTAAACACTGTAAAAGCAGAAAGACATACCTATCAATGTGCGGCCAAATAAAAATACTGTTTAAAACAAAATACATATTATGTTCTATGCTTCAAATAATATTTGAAAAACTAACGGAAATTTTGCGAATATCTGCGAGATAGTCTGGTAATGCCATGTCATGATGAATTCTGCTTATTAATTTAATAATTAGAATAAAAATTAATTTACCAACATAGCAGATTGTATTAATTATATTAGTTTCTTCTATAATGTTGTGTTTTTGAACGATCACCAGCTCATGAATGGTCATTATTAAATAAAATAACATTTTTACTTTACCTACAATCATAACTTGATACTACATGTCACTTTAATGTATTTTATTGATAAATGTATTTTCTCACAAGGCTATACTTTCCTGTCTGGTTGTGCGTTTGTGTGTATGCCCGAGATCTGAGACCGCGCTTATTTTCACCAGTCTGGGCATAGATTTAGTAATTAAGATATCATATTTTCCAATACAATTTATAACCACACTGTTGTTCATTTTGAAAATGACAGATTTGTAGTCTACTTTCCGAACGAAATATAGATTTACGAGGTCACTTATGTGTATCTGTGCACTGGTGTGTGTGTGTGTATCTAAACCACACGCTAAAAACTTTTTAAGCCACGAATCAAATGTTACCACATTCGATACAGATTTAGTAGGCTAATTTGTAAGGCCATCCTACTATTATAACGTTTGATCTCTTTAAACCAATTTTATAGGTTGTTAGTTCACATGTAATAATTTAATTTACATATAAAAACCAACCCTTCACATCATATCTCTGACTCTACCAAATCGATTACTGCCAAATTTGCCATAAAATAATACTCTAGGTGGTTATGTAAACAATTATGATTTCAGAGGACACGACACTTATTTTTCAAAAAGGCCATATGAATAACGAAGTACCTAGGTCATATCTCGGAAAACCATCAACCGATTTCTACCAAATTCGGCAAACAGGTAACACTATGGTAGTCCATGTAAACTGACGCATCTTAAGTAGGGTAGACACTTTCTTTCAAAATTGCAACGATATAAACAGTTCAATTTAGTAAGCTGAATCTACGAAAGCGTACATCAAATTTAAACTCAACTTTTATGCTTATAGTATCTTTTACAACCGTTGAAAGTGTCTACATGAAGCCTCTTTCGGCTGCAGTTTTGCAACATAGAGCCACATTCAGAAATAATTTTTCTGTGTCAAATTGGAGAAACAATCAACCGATTCCTATTCAATTCTGCAAACAAGTGGCACTATAATAGGCCAAGCAAACTGAAGTGTATTACGTAGTTCGGACACTTTCAAAATGAGCGGCCATATAAATATTTTAAGATTAGTATGCTGTATTTATGAAATTATGTGCTAAATTCTAACTCATCTTAGTATGTTGAAAGAACCTATTACACCCATTAAATGAGCCTTCAGAGCGTCTTTTGTTTCCCATTTTGAAATATTGCGCCACATTGCCTAATGAATAAATACTTCGTGTGATACCCCAAGGAAAAAAAAACAACAAATTCCTATCAAATTAAGCAAAATGGTAGTACTACAGCAGGAAAACTAAAGTTATGGTTCAGATATTTATTTAAAAAATGGTGGCCATAAGATTTAGCTTATTATGTGATATATACGAATCCATGTACCCTCTCTCAACTTATCTTTGAATGCTGGCAGTATCTATTACAACCGTAAAATGTATCTACACAGAATCTCGTTGTCCTCTATTTTGTAAGATAACACCACATTTATACAGCCTTTTGATATATCTCTATTCCCACAAGATTTTGCACACTATTATTGTTACAGTAGGTCATGTAAGGGACCTGTTTTGACAGTGGTGTGTATATAAGTAATTTGCATTACTATGTTACCTATTTAACAATTTAATCAGTTTCAACCAATTTTTGGTTTACATCTATTATATGTATCATACATATGCATATAGATCGTATATTAAGCATTTTGTAAGACAGCGCCACGTGATAAAATGGAACACTTATGCCATATCTCGGAAACCAATCAAACTTCTACTCCCAAGTTTTTCCCACAAGTAGAGCTGTAGTTGGCAAGGTAAACTTGCATGATATAAGTGACTATGACATTTATTTTTAAAATGAAACTTTAAAATGTTTGTAGTTACTATATAACAAATCTACCAAAACTTAAGTATGATTACAATGGAAGTTAGTGCTCCTAGGCCTACCTCTATTATGTAGTAGTTGGTATCACACCGGCTGATGGTAGTAGTGTTTCTTGGCATTAGTCCGTAGTAAGGCGTGTGTGTATTTGTACATGTCTTACTAATCTTCCTGGTACCATAATTACATCGCTGTCAAGAATATGTCAATTCCTACTTATCTATGATATTAGCAAATTCATCAAAATTAATTGCGTCTATTTAAAGGAAAGTATGCTCATTACTTACATTTGTAACTTCTTGTTAAATGATAGATGTGTCTTGCCATTTAATAAATACTTGATAATTTATGGAAAAAATTTGACTACATTTGTAAGCATTTGTGAAATATTCATTTGCTATAATAAGAAATATAGCGTAATTTCATTGAAAATTAATTTATTGCAAAAAAACGAAAATTCAACATAGTTGGTGAGACCAAGCACAGGTAGTAGTTGAGGGACAATCAGTATAGCAAGCAGTAGAAAAACAACTGGGGCGTGAATCAGCCCATTCAAGTTGCATGCGGGAGCCTGCGAAGGGCTCGGTGGAGTCAACCCTAGGGCATTTAGTAGACAGGGGAGGCGCCCTCTACAAGGATGAGAAGCAATAAAAACTGAAGATGGGCTTCCTGCTCTCCTCTTCGTCGCAGCGATAAAAAAAAAACCTCGCGGCTTCGGCGTGCATTTAGCTCGATGGAAAGAGCAGGCGTCCCTCCTCGGCGCCACAACAAGCCGCCGGACAATAAAACCCTCAGGGAAAGTGGGATTCTTTGAAGGGCGGGTCGCCATTGTGGCCGGAACTAATAGCGCATCGCTATTGGCTCGCCTCTCGCCGCCTCGCCATGTCACTGGCTGCTGGATATAGGGCCACAAGGGTCGGCCAATATACGCACTCGCCAACCACGGCAAGTATTTCCTCTCCGCGGACTTACATTTAGCTCCTAGAAATTCCTCCGCGAGGACTTGCTGCATCCACGTCATAACTTAAAACTGTTCGCAGTTCATGACAATATTACATTCTGTATAAGTTTCGAAATAAACACAGAAATAAATTATGACTTTCATAAAACACTGATTAGTTTTTTTTCCCTCCACAACAACCACCGTATTTTTGGAAAATTCGTAACGGAAAAGCGTTTTTATCCACCACATTTATACATTTCTGCAATGTGCAATCACAAAATATTTTCAACATAACTATGATTACTATTATGTTAACTGGACACAAACTTTCTAATCTGATCACATTGGTTTTGTACCACGTTTTAACACACTTAGTTTATGCTGGGGAGTTGCTCTAGTGAGTCAGAATACAGTATACATTCGACCAATGATGTACCCACACATTTTATTTAAGTTAAATGATTTCAGTATCAGTGCAGAAATCTCGACGTAATCCTGTCTGAACTTGCCAATATATATTTGATTAATAAGATTATTTCAGAGACTTGAACCCTCAACAGTATCTGTCCACTTATTAGGCCTACTCTAAATCAGAAGTAACCGGCAATGAATACTGATTACGATTCAGTGTGGCGTTTTTCACAAATACCTCGGCTTAAGCATACTTCCAGCAAATAGTTAGTGCAAATACAAATGAAGAACTCAGAGCAAAGTAAACTTTATTTATAAAAGTAGTAGAGCCGGGAGGGGGGGGGGGGCCTTCAGATACAAAGGGATGCCGCCATTTTGAGTGACCTAATTCATTTGATATCAAAGGATAAATCAAATTTATTCATAGAGTTAAATGTATTGAAAGGGTTATTTTTTCATCAGATAAAAAACAATTACTGTTTACTTGGTGCAAGAGTGTTCTAAGTGTCAAATTCATTAGTTTCATTGTTTCTTTTTGTGAGTGGGAGCAGCTCTGGTATATGTCAGCATGACGACTGACACTCGACTGAGGTGGCAGCGTGTTGGGGACAGGGGTTTATATGTGGTCAGTTTTGCCCAAGAGTGGCATAAGTGTACTTTTTTTAGGTTTGGTAGTGATATTGCTCGTAGATGGTGTTGGTAGATACGTGACTTTGAATGTTAGTATTATTCCAAATGCAATTAAACGTTAGAGAAATTCAGAGTGTTTAAACGAGTTCTACGTGTTATAAAATAACACGAGAGAGAGAGAGAGAGAGAGAGAGAGAGAGAGTGAGAGAGGGGGGTGGGGGTATAACTACCTCCTGGCCTCATAAAGAAACAAGTGCAATTATGTGAGTCCCCAGTATTAAATTATTACGCGATGAAAATTAATTAAACTTAAAGAGATTAACAATGTTATTTTACTACCCCAAGCTGTATGTTATAGGCCATCCACGGTAAAATGATAACTTTTAAAGGCCTTCCCAAAATGCATTAACTACTAATAAATATGTTTTATTGCAAGCTCAGACCGTAACTTTTCAGGGTGGTGAATTGTATACACTGTGTGTAGTATACACACTGCACTGTTTATAATAAATAGAGGCGGGGATATTAAAATTGGCTCAAAAGGAAATTTTAGCAGGGCCTTAAAACGTGCTCACTTTACCGTGAACGGGCTATAGAAATATAATTTACACGAGATAATTATAACGACTGAACACAACAACATTAATAACATCTGGTGTCGACAACTATGTGACTATCACAATTATGTGAGTGTGCATTATGTAATTAACGAATCAAAAAATGTCTCTATATATTGAAGGTCTAACAAACACAATAACAAGGCATATGTGGCACTACTTGATGCCTCTTGTACATACCTGACATGATACACGTTCTTCTGCGTGTGAGACTGGTGAGGGAATTTAGAAACATAATCCACACATTAAACAATATTAATTTATGAACACGCGTAATGAAATCGCACCTCTCCCAAAACATGTATGTCCGGCTCGGAGGCTGGTGAAGGAATGGCGTCAGTGTATGACGTGTGCCAACTTATATACATGGAGCTTGTGAGCGAGTTGAGATTACGGCAAAAAATTCTGAATATGATTGACTAAACAATTTACGCATTATTCATAAGCATCCTAATTATATCTAGAAAAAATGTATCCCTACCAGGCTAGTATTAACGACATGCAATTTAAACAGTGAAACACATAAACAACTTCCCACAATACAGAACGGTTTAGCAATTCCAGTTAACACAGACGAAGAAAGATTTCCTAACTCGCATTCTGAATTTTAAACAGACACAATAGCGTAATAGAAATACACTTACACTACTTGACGCCACTCGCACGTACCTTAAGTATTTTTAAAACACAACCATCCGCCTCAGAGATTGGTGAATAAATGAAGCGATATTACGTCGAGAGCCTGACTATATATACGTGGAGCGCGTTCGGAGGCTGACATGCGACTAAGGTTATAGGTACTCGGAAATAGATGTGAATACGATTTACGTGACAAATGGATAATAATTATGTTTACGATGTATATATATATATATATATATATATATATATATATATATATATATATATATATTAGACTAGTTGTATAAACAACGAATTAAAAAAACACTTATTGAAATCGCATCTCTCCCAAAACACATCCGCCCGCTTCGGAGGTCAGTCAATGAATGACTGGATCGTATGACGTGCGCCTGCTTATAATTTATATATATATTATATATACGCGGAGCGTGGCTGCGTTGAAATTTATGACTGACAGAACCTATTTCCGTATCAAGTTACATCTACCAAACACACAAACGGGGTTTACCCGATAAATGCACTATCACACGAAAATTTATATATTTTTTCCGATAAATTAAAAGCTTATAAAACTATTTCACACTATAGTTTATAAAAACTGTGAACGAGATCTGAACCCCGGAGCATATAATATCGCTTAATGAGAATAGCAGCTATCACACTCCGAAGCCTGGCGAAGTCGATAAATACAATGTCCCATCTATGCAGGTGGAGGCTTGGCGAAGAACTAACATGGCGGCAGAGAGCTAAAGCTGGTCACGTCGCTCATGGTTGTAGCCCCCCCCCCCCCCCCAACCCCCTTTCTCAAGGGCACAGTACAACACCACCTCCTCTCCAACGCAGAGTTCGTTTTCAGAGGGATTATCTGTCCAAGGTCACACACCCAATGTTGTCGATCCAAGACCATGCACTCCCGACCCCCTCCTTTCCCCGTCAGACCGGAATGCGTCTTTTGACCAACAAAAACTTCAAGGACACTCCAACTGCTAGACATCCCTCAAGACTACAAGTTGGACTCTCCCAAAGTGGTGACCTGTTTGCAAAACTATGATTTACCCTTGAACTGTGGACACTCCCGAAAATATGCCCTGTCTGGTTATGTGAGAGGAATAGTTATTGCCCTACCCGACCCAACCCCTGACTCACTGTACCTGGAGCTTGTCAACAGTCTGAAAATTTTTGTGCGCAGGGGATGTTTGAAAAATCCTCACATGTAGACTCTCAAATGTTTGAACATTTGGTGCAAACAAATATATTTTAACAACTCTCACAATTTAAATATTGCACATAATTTGTGAGAAAATGTATAAATTTTGGTGAACGACTCGAATGAATAATACATATAAATTTGGCACAAAATGTATAAATGTACAAATACTAACCAAACGACTTGAATGAAACAGTCCACACACTTTGTCGAAGAAAAACGATGAAATGAACGCTAAATTACTTATCACAAACACAGTTTGTCGATCCGAAATAATTTTAACAAAAAATCCATTGAAAACATATCACAGAGAAAGTTAAAAAAAAAAATCTCGTAGCGAACACATGTAGACTAGCTTCGGAAATCCACATTTACGAATCGTATCCGAATAACGCGCGCAAGCTTCAAAATAATGGAAAAGATTTCTACACTGTAAGATATCGCAATAAAAGTTTATCGAATCCCGTACTAAATACTAGTATAGAAAATAAATTCAAACGTTAATCAACAATTATTAAAAAAGAAATAAATATATTAACGCGGGTAAAAAATATTCTAACTCCGATTGTATTTTCTGTTACGAAGGTTAAATAAGCGAAAAATGGAAATATTAAAAAAAATATTGCTATGAAGACTGTGGGCGAGGTATGAACCCCGAGCAGATAGATAATGATCACCTAACAAGCTTGCGGGTTGGGGAGCAGCTACTCAAAGCATGGGGTCAGTGTGAATGCGTAAACAGAATGGGTCACCTCTGTAGGCTGGTGCGACTTTGTCCGTCTTTTTCTATCTTGTAACAGACTACTAACTGATGAGGGACGACCTCGCTCCTTTGTCGAGTGAATACAAGTACCTGGCAAACTATCTTCAAGCAACAAGCCTGTCTCGTGTGGGACAAGGACTGCTAACAATACTTTAATTTTATACATGTCCCAGCTGTAGGATCCTACAGACTTCACGTAAAGTGTTAAACATAAAATTAACTGATTTACACAATGTGTTATTTAAATGTCTTTTTAATATCTCGTGAAAAACGTCAGTGTTTGTTAATACCCATTAACTGCCCCTTACATTTGTATTTAAAACTCGTATACTATAAAAACATTATTTATGCCATGTTGTTTTCAGATAATACACAAAATCGTTTATTCATTGTGAATCTCCATACTCGTTACTGTGTTCAATATTAACGATTTCGCAATTTTAGGTGATATTCATGCAAACTGATTTCACAGCAAGACAGTATTGTTCACTGTTATGGAAAGCACTCAGACAAAGTGATTTGCCAATTGTTGCGTACAAACACACACTCGTTAAAATGAGTGAATAGAAAATTACGGATTGTGTTCGCTGAAAACACATCAATTAACCAGGTAATTTTGGTTTTGTTATGTTGAAATACCATTTTAAAGATTTATATTTAAAAAAAAAGGTCACACCGACGAATAAATAAATTTTCTTCACATAAACAAATCTACAACTCCTGGTGGATAAAGTAATACATTATCTTTTTTATTTTTGTGTTAATAGTGACTCACTCATTATTGTAAGATATATGTTTATAAAAGTTTAGATCTACAGTTCGGAGATAGATGAAACACACATGTACTTTGAAATACACTTTAATATATCCCATTTTCCCTACAAACACAATATTTTTTTACACATACAAAACACATTCTTCATAAAACTATATATATATACTATCAAGAGTGAACCAATCAACTGACACATAGTATCTTAAAGTAACTAATCTGAAATTCTAACAACGAATGCCTCATCTAGAATCCGCTGTGAATAACAACTTCTCACAGATTTGGAGCATTGATGATTTTATCTTCCTGCAACATCAACCAAATATTACCAACATCATTCCCAGAAAATATGATTGAGTGTTTTTTTTATTGCTCAAGTTAGCATTAATTTTGAGTTTTCCTCTGCATAGAAGAATGTCGAATAAGATCCATATGTTTTACACAATTGTTTGAATAAGGGGAAATTGTATTCTTTTTGACTATCTATTACTTTCCTACTATACAGACTTTCTAAAATGTGTTTTCGCTCAACTCCACCTACATATATTTCAGAATTATTTAGGTAATGTTTGCAAATATCTTCAATATTCTCATACTCTATACACTCACTCTCCTATTTTAAACCATAGTAGGTAGCCCATCAATTAATTTTGTTGTATTAGGGTGTTAGATACTTCCACTCAAATTGTGCTTAGAAGCTGAATGCAGTTGTATGTTCCTCAATGTCAGCAATAGCTAATTCTTTAATGATATGTTTTTTTCTGCAGATTGAAATTCTTGCAAATTGCAGAATATCTCGCTGTAGCCGTGGTTAATCGCCTACTGACTCAATTCATTATTTTCACCAGCTTCTCTCTTACATTGTAACTTGCTAATATATTGTGTATTATCAGAGTGTAGCTTGTGAATTTGATGGAATTGGAGTTTTTGCAATATTTCAATTAGTGAATCAATCATGCTACTTGTAATTGTGTCGTCTTGCTTGCTTACATCAAACACAAATAACGCTCATCTACTTTTAAATGTTTCAGCTTTTAGGATTGGTGAACTGTTTTTGTTATAATACTTTTCCTGAATCTTTGTATACATAAAATAAGAAATAAGAAATTCACCATCAGCAAAGTTAATAATTAAATCCACATAGGGGTGAACATGACTGTTTAGATATAGGTTAATATTTTTCATATCACAATAATCAAATACTGATCAATCAGCTTTTAAATTTGTTTTGTTGATTTGTTTGAAAACAAATGACTTTGTATCTTGTTATTTCCGACAAAAAAACCTTGATTTCACAATCCACGCTATTTTTTGAGCTCGCAGTACAGTTGGAAAAACCTCTAAACCCTACAATCTGAATACAATATCAAACTTCTTTCCTTTTTTGATAAAATTTAAAAACTTTACACATTCACGAGTGTTAATTTCAATATGCCGAATATAATAACTAATTCTTGTTTAGCATTTAATATGACGGATGTGTTTGTAGTCTTCAGCAAAGCCCAAAACCATACTTAATGGTATAACAACTTTGTATTTATACCTGGGTTTATTTGTAGTGAGTAATCACTAGCATTGCTCCACCCATCCATGATTCCTGTATAAAGATTGTTTACAGTTCTTGAGAGGTAGTTCTTTAATATGAAAATACTTCCAACATCTTGTGTTTGATCTATTTCCACTCCCTGTAGCAGATATGCAATTCTGTTAATTAAGTTAAGTATTATATTTCTTACTATTTTTGTAGTTGCTGGATTACTTGCATTGGCTGTCTTTTTAATTGTTCCTCTAAACCATAAACTTGATTTCGATGGTAGTGTATAAATATCATGATTTTGTATTGTAATTATTATTACTGATGGAAACGTATACAGACCTACTCGGAATGGTTCATACACATATATTTATATATTGGTGATTACATTTTCATAACTGATTGGTCCTTCGACATTAAGTATGTCTACCATTTTTAATAAGAGTAAATCCTAATTTTTTAAATACAATTCGTTGCCTTGTGTTAACTTCATGGGTAACACATTTGAAGTGAGCATTTTATGGTTGTGTTTACTTCTTTTTATACTTCCTTTCTTCGAAATATGTTCCTTAGTGACATAGTTGTTAAAAGAACATCCTTCTTTTCATCCGAATTTAATGTTGTACATAATATCTATTATGGTTATAATGCACAACAGAATGCAACTGTTTATATGGCTTTTTTTTCAAATGTAAACAGGTGGTAATTCCTTTGTTTCAAAAACTAATAATTTTACCATCTTGATCGACAATTGTAACAACTATTGCTTCAACATGAATCCCTATTACTGGAAGATATATCAAATTATTTGGTTTTTTAATTATTTTATACCTTGGACCCACACACATCAATTCATGTATTGCATTTATCAGTTTTCTATTCAAATATCAACCACCTACTATATTAACATTTGTACGACATACATTTACTGATAATATATTAACCTGTTTTGATGACTCGTGTAATTGATTAGCTGGATATACTCTCCATTCATAACATAACATATTTGCAATTGAATTGTCTTTCAGGAAAACGAAATCGATGTTACCACACATTGCACTACTTAATGTCTTTGGATTTCCACATAATCGGAAATGTACATTTTCTGATAATGCCACTTTAATTAATGTTTCTATGTCATCCAACTCATAAAATACTACCTGTATCACAATCTTGTAGGTTTTTTTACCATTATTAGCCGTAAATGATTGGTTATGCATATTAATGTTTGGTATGCTGTTGTAAGTAACGAATTCGATTAGACTTATTTGCCCATCTTCATCTAACTCCAATGCAGGGAAATATACCACACAGAATTGTGACGAATTTCCTCTTAATATCAATGTAATTGTCATATTACCATTGTGTTTTACTATTACACTTAAGTATATATTGTGTTTATAGTCAAAATATGTAAACATAAATGTCCACAATTGATTGTATTTGGTTATTTTCCTGTTTTCTAAGTGTACATTAATTGTGTGTTTTTTAAATAATTGCATATTTCAATTGGCGGACGTAAATCACAAATAAAATAACACAATAATTGATTTACATTCTTAATTAATGCAACTCAATGTGTTCCTTTGTTTTGTATCGAATATAAATTAACTATAATACATTCACAAATATTTGGTTTTGTTTGGTAGATGGTCTCTCATATACACACCTTGGAAACAGGGGATATCCAGTTTCTTTACAAATAAATTAATATCTTTGTTCGCGAGTGCACCTTTTGGCAGACTAATTAGGACATTCTAGGTTATTTCCATATTTGGTGTTTTTTCATCCTTGTCTAATATTATAAGGTTTCAAATACATTCCTTTATCGTTTGATTTAACTGCTTTACTAATTGCCGAAACTCCTCTGAGGATTGATCCAAGTGCTATTAATGCTGGAAATAGCAATGGAAAGATTCTTCCTTTCTTTGTTTTTCATTTGGTTTTACATTTTAGTCCCATGCCTCTCTTCACCTTTGCCTGCATAATTTTATCAATAACCCAAGCTCCAAGCTTTTCACCTGTAGATGCAGATGGATTCTTCCTTATATTTGTAGCTTTATTGGCTAGAATTGTATCAGCTATATGTCATTCTTTCAAATTGTTTGCTCGATTGTAAACTATATCGTGATCTTTACATGCATTATCCAGAGAGTTTATTCCTTGATCGTTCTGTGACAAAAGTTTTGCTAGTTTAGTGCCTGGTGCACAGTAATTATATTTTTGTAAATGCATTTGAAAATGGTAATTTCTTAATCAATGTATTAAATACACAATACACCGCATCCTTCTTTGATACATTTAGTACAAACCATTGTATTCAACTGAACACGAACCCATGTATAGACTTACATTTAGAGTTTTATGTCAGTATGTTACATTAGTTTTACATTACTACATTACATCTATATGTTACAATATATTACATTAAATTACAATACTTTGTTAGTATGTAGCAATACATTACAATATATTATGTTAGAACATTACAATACATTAAGTTTAGTATGGTGCAATAAATTGTGCTATGTTACACCAACACATCACAATATGTTACATTATGATATGTTATGTTAATACATTGCAATATGATACATTGTATTATGTAAGTATGTTACAATACATTATATTGGTATGTGGCAATACATTACAATAAATTACTAGTATGTTACAATATGTTATGTTAGTATGTTATGTTACACTATATTATTTTATACTGTCTAATTGTGTATAAATGAAGGTTATAGAACAAAATGTACATATGCTGGTAATTGTAAATATGAAAGAAAACATAGTTTAAAGCATTCTCTTACAATCAAATATATGTTGTATAATAAGAGGTCCTTCTTCATGGGGAAAAACTTGTGTTATTATGTCACTGTTAGAATATCCAAATGGACTTAAATTTGAAAATGTGTATGTGTTTTTTAAAACAATACAATTATAGAAATATGAACGATTTGCGACCATATTGTGGTTATTTGAATGAATGCTATATTTCCCTTTTAAAAATTAACAAGATATAGTGCCTCCAAATAAAGCATTGCCCAATTCTGTATTTATTTTTGACAATGTTTGGTGTGAACTGCAGGGCGAAATACAACAATATTTTAGTTTTGATCGACATTCAAATGTTGATTGATTTTATGTATCACAAGATACGCATGTATTCCAAAACATAATTTCTGTGATAATGCCAATATCGTAATTGTGTTTAAAATGGATAGTATAAATATGCAACATATTTACATGATCATGTTTTAGGCAATATGACCTTTACAGAGTTTAAAGAAATGTGTTTTTGTTGTTGGAAAAAAAAAATGGTTTTTTAGTAATTGTACCAACGCTTCCCCTATATAAAGCCAGATATAGATCTGGTCTTGACAGTTTTTTACTTCCAGGCAAAGAACAATGACTATTTCATGGTTGGACATAGCAGTATAAAAGGTAATCATTACAATAGCTGGTTAATCAAAAAACCAGTTGGAAATTGTGATTTGAATGGACATATAATACTTAATATAGCTATGGCTGTGAAAGATAGTGATGCAGTAAATAAACGTTATATTGAAGGCTTAAAAACTATTTTGCTAAACATATTTAAATCGAAATCAAACGATATTCAGGAGAAATTAATAAAGTTTGTGGATTTAAATGATAATGTTTATAATTTGCATAATTGCAAACATTTTAACCAATATTAGCAATGATTTGCAGAGTAATAAAATTAGAATAGAACATTTAAAATGATTTAGTAAAGACTTTAGTGATATGACAGACATAGTTTTTTCAACACAACTTACAGAAATGCAAGAAAATTTAAGAGCTGTACTTAATGAATTGGTAAGCAATACTATTACAAAACAACTTGAAACACAAATGGAACAAATAATGCAATATATAAAGGATGGATTCATTAATAAAAAAATGGTTTAATTATGCAAACAGATATGAGAAAACAAAATTATGATTTGAAAACATGAATAAATTATTTTTGATGTGATTTAAAACCTAAAACTGTAAGTAATTAGATGTAAGTAATTTCAATCGATAAGATTGAAAAGCCCAAACTATTCGACCTACTACATAAATTCGAAAAGCAACGATTTAATTCATATATATATATAAATAGTTTGAATTTAATGTAATATAATCAAAACATGTCTGTCTCTGCTTCAGAAATACACAACATCATACCTGCTGTAAAAGAGAAATATTTACAAGGCAAACAAGCTTGTATGGAACAGGATGTTTTCAAAGAAGAAATATTGAAACCTGTTACAAGTTTAATGGATATGTTGCATTCTGTGTTGAATAAATGTAAAGAAACAGCTTTGGAAATTAAACTGGAAGAAAAACATCTAACAAATAAAAACCCAACTCTTTCTCTTTTAACACAACGTTATTTATCTTTACAATATTCTTCACCTCTGCACGATACAACGTTTGGTGTTAATCGACATGACAACACCTAGTTCCTGGGAGATTCGGTAATTAAGTTTTTCCTGACAGTAAAATTGAAATTGGTGATTACATAACTAATGTGAGTCAAGGATTGTTTGAATTATTGTTTAAAAGCATTCCAAATGGATATTCCAATACTGTTTTACAGAAATATAAAGAACTTATTCGTCGAACGAATGCTAACATTTGTTCAGGAAATCAAAACCATCCGAAAATACATTTAATAGGAGATATAGTTGGAAGTGGAATATAAAAATATGAAGATGGTGATCGTTTTTATCCTGTATATTATAAAAATCCTAATGAATTGGTCGATAGATTAAAACTTCTTATCGCTTCGAGAGAGCCTGGGAATAATTCACATATAAACGAAATTATTTCTATTATTGAAGAGTTGAAATAATATGGTTATATTACAAATGAAGTTTAGTAATGTTGCTCAAGAGCTTCATGATCCTGCAAGGATAAGGCATCCTAGAAGAAGAGTTATAACTCGTGGTTTAAATGATCTTTTTCAAGCCGATTTGTGTAAAATGACATTACTTTGCTCATGCAATAAGGGATGCAAACATATTTAAAACATAATAGACGTTTATTTGAAATATGGTTGTGGCATACCTTTGAAGAAAAAAAAAGGGAAACAGGTTACTGGTGCAATGAAGATCGTTTTGAAAAAGCTAAAGCCAAATTCGCTCCAAACCGATAGAGGAACCTTTTTTTTTTCTGCACTGTTCCGGAAACTAATGACCGAATATGGTATTAATCACTACACAATGTATTTGGAGCTTAAAGCCAGTGTTGTGGATTGTTACAACAAATCGATTAAGCAGTTAATATATAACATTTCACATCGAGGTACTTACAAATGGGCCAGTTATTTTGTCTGAAATTGTTAAATTTTATAATTCCAGACTTCATAGAAATATTAAAATCGCATCCAAAGAAGTTACGGATAACAGTTTAATGAAAATTATTTGTAACAATGTTAAAGTCATCGACAAAAGAAAACCAAAGTTCAAAGTTGGTGAATTCATAATTATGTCGAAGCAGAAATAAATCCTAAAAAAAACTACTGTTAGTCGATCTTACGAAATATTATAAATAATTTCAATTAGACAAACACATCCCAGACTGCATTGCCTAGAAACCTGTGATGGAGAACCAATAAAAGGCAGATTTTAAGCACATGAACTGCAGAAAGTCAGTTCTCCAAATGAATATTTGATTGATAAAATCATTAAAATGAAGAAAGATATGTCCTTGTTTCGATGGAGAGGATTCGCAAAAGCACACGATTTGTGAATTATTAATCAAGATCTTAAACGAATATAGTACAATTTTAGTAAATTATCATAATAAATAAAAGAGTTTTAATTATATTTGATATGTAAATTTGATTTGATAAACCTTTGGATGGGGATTGGATGTACAATTTACTGTGCAATCAATCTGCTTGTTGAATGGATTAACATTTCATTTGATTAGGATTTAAACGATCATATGTTACATTTTTCTTTTTATTTATGATGTAATTCATTGTATTTGGGTGGTATTCTGTTGCATTTGATTCCTTTTAAATGTGACATAATTGATTGTTTGTGATGTTACATTTCTTGGAATTGGGACATCATTTCGTGGAATTTTTTAATTGAAAGGTATTTGGAGCATGATTCGATTTTAATTTTATTTAGAATTTATTTGTAACAAGATATATTTCTTAGAACTTGGATAATGTTTCCCGGAATTCGTTTCTCGGATAAGATTCCTGTAGAAATTCTTGTTTTTTATTTAATTCTGACATAATTGATGGTTTTAATTCAGTAATGTTGGAGTGATGGTTTGTTTTATCGGAATACATTTCTGGATTCACAATTGTTTGTGCTAGGTTATATTTCTCTGCTTGTAATGATATAGTTCTTGGAAATTGCTAAGTTTTTTAAGAGGACAAAATAGTATTTCCCACACTAAAAAAATATTTTAATTTGAAAATCATTATTAAATTTATGAAAATCTTTATTTAAAATGTTTTGATGGTGTAAACAATTTCTATGGTTTAAAAAAATTAATGAATGTTTTTTCAGTGTAAATGGTTTTTATGGTGTACACTAGTTTTGATGGTGCATGCTAGTTTTCACAGTGTACACTAGTCTTAATGTTGTACACTACATTGATGGTGTCCAGTAACTCACAGTACTTTATTCAAAAAGCACAATTTAAAAATGTAAAGCTTTTAATACTGTGCTTAAAATTTAATGAAATATTGTGAACAAAGTGTTTGCTTTAAAATTTAAAACTTGTGGAAACGAGGCGAGGTGAGGTAGGTCCTGGAATATGGTGAATTACACAGTAGACGTGAGCTGCAGATCTGTAATATGCACCACAGTGAGAAGTTGATGGAGTGGTGTGACCAGAGGGGGAGTGGCCAGTCTCCCTCCCACTGGAGCACGTGCTCGCAGGCCACCCCAGGCTGTGCACATGAAGGGGAGGTTGTTGGGTGGGGAAAGGGGAATGTGTGCCTGGATGGTGGCGCAGTGCAGACAGCGACACTTTTCTTAACCATTTTTCATTCTCTCGCCTGCTGAGGTTCATCCACGAGAAGCTCAAAACTCTGGCCCGCACACACAGTATTTTAAACTGCTCCTCTCATGCCTCATCCTCATCAGCTCTAGAGATCTCGGTTTCACTCGCTCCCCCAAGCCCTTAACCACCCTCTGTCTGGCTTTGACCATGAGGCTTTAGAATGACTTGTCCCTGTACTTTTTTTAAAAACACATTGCTCTAGTCAGCTGCCTTTCCCAAATAAATTTGGAACTAATTATTTCTTAACATAGAATATTAAACATTACCAAGATTATATTATATTTTCCTATACAATACTATAGTTAAAATTCTAGACAAGGGAACATACAGAGAAATCTACACGTAAAAGTACACACATAATAATTTAAAAACATTTCGAACAAGTTTGTTTAACATATGTTTTAAATGTGTGAAAATAAAGATGAGATTATAACTTGAGTATTGCTTACATCTAATAATGATGTTCTAAGTTTAACTTGTGTAAGTGGAAAGATGTGTGTTTTTCATTACTTAAAATTTTTTTTAGCGATTAAAAAATGTCTTAATGTTGTATTGGTATCAAATTTAATCATTTATTAGTTAAACATTTGCTGGAAAATTGAATAAAGTTTGCTGGAAAATGGAATAAAAGTTTACAGAATTAAAATATAAAGTGTTTTAGGTTAGAACGCATTTCTTAGTGATGAGGAAAATAAAGTTTCATCGGCAGGACTTGTGAAATTATTAATTTCACTGGGAATACTCTAGGCTCTTGCATCTCGAAAAATAAGAGGAAGGTTCAATGTTCCCGCGAAATAGCAGTTTGTAGGGAGGAGGATTGGGCTAGCCCATGTCAGTAAAAAAATCTGTTGCTGCCCTCTAGACAAAGCGGCCCATTGACCTTGAAGCAAGCCTCCGCTCCTCGAAGAGGCAGCACTCTGGGGTAAAGGGCCGAGCCTGCGTGGACCGAGCATTTATCTGGAAACTCAGTCTTCACTCGTGTAAGGGGATGGGAGCTGTTTAACCTTGAATCGACAGGGAAGGCTTTGCAGAACCCTATGTTGACAGGGGCAGTCATTCGAAAAATACTCTCTGACCTTGAGGAGGGCGGGTTTTGCAAAGCGCTGTGCTGGAAGGGGCAGTTATTGGCTGGTGTAGGGAGAGGGGGTAGTTGCTGCTAAGCAGGTTTTTGCAAGTGTTGGATCGATGGCAGGGTAGCGTGGACAGAGCATCGCTCTGAAAACGCATTCTTGGCCTGTATAAGGGGAGAGGGTGCTTGGTCTTGGGCAGGACCTCTCTTTTCAGGCAAAAATGAACTCTGCATTGGAGGGGCGGAGGTGTGTAGTCAGGAGCGACACTGAGGCTTCTCGCTGATTTCTGCCATGTTAGTTCTTTGCCAAGCTTCCCCTGCATAGACGCGATATTAGATCTCTCGACTTCACCGGGTTTCGGAGTGTTACAGTTGCGATTCTAGTTAAGCGATATTATATGCTACGGAGTTCAGATCTGGTTCACAGTCTCTGTAAACTATAGTGTGAAATATTTTTATAAGTTTTTATTTATCGGGGGAAAATATATAAATTTTCATTGGATAGTGCGTTTATTGTGTAAACTCCGTTTCCTTGTTTGTTAGACGCAACTTGCTAGAGATTATAGGTTCTATCAGTCATAAATTTCAACTCAGCCATGCTCTACATATGTATAACAGCTTATAAGTAGGCACAATTGATACGATCCTGTCTTTCATTGACTGACCTCCAAAGCAGGCGGGTGGGTTTTGGGAGAGGTGTGATTTCATAATGTATTTCTTTTAATTTGTTGTTAATTCAACTAGTCTAATTTATATTTATTACTACGTGTGTTGTAAGCATAATTTTTATGCATTTGTCACGTAAATCATATTCACATCTATTTCTGAGTAGCTATAACCTTAGTCACTTGTCAGCCTCCGAACGCGCTCCACGTATATAGTCATATTCTCGACATAAGATCGCTTCATTGATTCACCAGCCTCCAAGGTGGATGGATGTGTTTTAAAAATACTCAAGTAACTTGCGAGAGGCATCAAGTACTGTACGTGTATTTCTTATACGCTATTGTGTCTGATTGAAATTAAAAATATGAGTTTGGAAATCTCTATTTGTCCATTTTAACTGGAATTACTAAATCGTTCCATATTGTGGAAAGATGTTTGTGTGTTTCGCTTTTTAAATTGCACGTCGTTAATACTAGTTTGGCAGGGATACATATTTTCTAGATATAATTCAGGATGCACAAGAATAGTATGTAAATTATTTAGTCAAATATATTCAGTTTTTTGCCATAAATTCAACTCGCCCGCAAGCTCCACATATATTAAGTAGGTGTACATCATATACAAATGCCATTCCTTCACCAGCCTCCGAGCCGGACAGACATGTTTTGGGAGAGGTGCGATTTTATTATCCGTGTTAATAAATTAATTTCTTTTAATATATGGATTATGTTTCTAAATTTCCTCACCAGTCTCACATGCAGACAGACGTGTATCATGCCAGGTATGTGCAAGAGGCTTCAAGTAGTGTCACACAGATCTTTTTATTGTGTTCGTTAGCCATTTAATTTATAGGGACATTTTTGATTCGTTAATTCCATACTGCACACTCGCCTAATTGTGATATTCACGTAGTTGTCGACACCAGATGCTATTCACATAGTTGTGTTCGTTTGTTATACTTCTCTCATGTAAATTATATTTCTAATTTACGGCTTGGAGTAGTAAAATCAAGTTATTTATCTCTTTATATTTAATTCATTTTATTGCATAATAATTTTATACTGCAGAATCATGTAATTGCACTTGTTTCTTTATGATACCAGGAGGTAGTTATGCGTCTCTCTCATGTTATTTAATCATATATGTAGAATTCATTTAAACACTCTGGATGTATCTAACTTTAAGTTGCATTTGGAATAATACTAACATTCTAAGTTGCCTATCTACTAACACCATCTACGAGCAAGATTACTAACAAACCAAAAAAATTACACTTATGCCACTCTTTCACAATACTCACCTTATATATACTCCCCATTTATATGTGTGTGTATATATACATACACACACCACGTCCCCAACATGCCGCACCTCAGTCGAGTGCCAGTCGTCGTGCTGACAACTTCTACCAGAGCTGCTCCCCAATGCACAAAAAGAAAGAATGAAACTAATCAATTTGACCCTTAGTACACTCTTGCACCAAACACACAATAAATAAATTTAGATCTAATGAAAAACTAACCCTTTCAATACATTTAACCCCTTTCAACACATTTAACCCTTTCGATCATTCAATCCTTTCGATCAATTAACCCATTCAGACATTTAAACCCTTCAATCAATTAACCATTTCAATCCATGAATCCTTTCAATCAACTCTATTAACTCTTTGATATCAAATTAATTAGGTCAATCAAAAATGACGGCATCCCTTTGTATCTGAAACTCCCCCGGCCCTACTACTTATACAGGATGGGACTTAGTTCGACCGACAAACTCTTATACGTGATGGGACTTAGTTCGACTGACAAACTCCGTAAGATGATTCCTAAATCAAAAGGGGGACATGGGCTCTTTAAAATCGAGTTTTTAAATTTCATTTTGGCGAAATATTAGAAACAAATTGGAATTAAATTAAAATTCTATAAATTTGTTTTATCTTGGGGGACCTTCAACCTAGGAGCAAACTACAGTTAATACTCATCACCATAATGAAATAACAGACGTAGCGAACACCATTTTGCAGAAAACATTTTACCACTAGCATTAAAAAATATTTGATGCTGGTTTATTGAGCAGAATGAGACCTGAATAACAAAAATGTCCCTTTTGTTTACACTGCCCAAGGGCCAACCGTCATCGTGTTAAAGGTACACTAAGTATAGGCTGCAATGATACAGTGCCTAGCATGTAGGCAAAACTACCTAATTACGCGTATGGTCTGCTGCTGTGTCGACTGCTACAGACGATTGTGGAGGACATTTTAATACTCTAAATACCTTTTAATTTATTGATTACAGCAGCGTTGTATAAAAAATTAAACTTTTAACGTTTTCCCACTTTGCTGGCAGCCTTTTGTTGCAACTATGAATAAATTTATCACACTAAAATGTTGTTTATCTGAACAGTTCTTTAAGCTAGAATTTTTTCAATAAATGACTGAAAAAAAATATTTAACTTAATTAAATCTGCAAATAATTGAAATAAATAATACCTGAATAATGTATCTGATTTTTCATTTTGTAACATCTAAATTACTGTGAAAGTCTCCCTCAGAAATCCCCAACATATTTAAACCACATACAACAAATATGGTGTTGACTGACGTAAACGCTTTGGTTTACTTGCCTCCGTTGGAAAAAGCTGGTATAAGAATTTATGCATTAGTCCGCATGGCAATTGCATGATTTTTTTTTTTGTGTAGATGGTTTAGAATTATAGAAAATGTAAATGCTAAGCAAAAAATTTTTTCGTGTAAAATAAGTACTTTGTAATTCTGTAATCAATATATATTTTTTTTTATTAGGACTGCAGGTACATTTTACTTTAATAAGTTAGTCGATCCGACATAAATCACTTAGACAATGTATAAGCTGTTCTTCAAGGTAAGGAGTTACTGTGCGGAGATGTTATATATAATGTAATCCCGACAAACAAGTCGCTGGCTGATTTCAAGCAACTCTTCAGCAATACTGCTATTCGGATAAAATAAAAAATTGGTTTAAAGGAAATGTACGTCTAATAAATGTAATAGCTGATTCAATGAAACTAGGGAAAAATCACATTTTCCAAGGATGAATTAAAGCGGCGCTTAAACGTTATAGGGCCAATAGCTAAGGAACAAATTTGGTATGAGCTAACTTGCTTTGTAGTTTTTGAAGGCTTCAATTTCTAAGCGTGGCATAAATACGTTTTTCGTAGGTAGGTAAGTCGGTGCTAACGTATGCAAGCAGCTCAGATAAGCAGGAACGAGGAAGGAATCTGTCATGGCCTGTAGGTAGTAAGCAATCATTCTAGCATTTGCCTGGAGTGATTTCGGGAAACCTTGGACAAACCGTAGTCAGGAAAGCCGGACCTAAAATCTAAACAGGGTCCTCTCGTATGCGAGTCCATAATGTTACTATTACGCCGCTTTACTCGGAGCCTGTTTAGTTTACTATGTTAAACCGTCCCACAAAAGTGAGTTCTTTTATAAGAGGAACTGAAATGACTCGAGTTAATAATGACACTAATTCTGCTACATGTATTGGAAGGAACATACGACATTTGCTTTTGTTAACTAAATATTACAAGCAACTATGATTGCGTTAAAAAATTCTCAAACATAAACCTAGTCCGTAATGTATATGAAAAAACAGTATTTTGCATTATCGTAAAAAAAAAAAACATTGTTTTTATTCATAAACACGGGTCGATTTTCTGATGGCATAGTCAAGAATTTGGAGTCATACGTTTTAGTTTTGAGCCTCTCGTTTCGTCATATTCTGGTTCCAGAAACAAACAAATCCTCACTCCTATTGGACCATTCATGAAATGGCGACAGTGTCTCTACCTCAAGAACTCAAGTGCTGCTGAAGTTTTAGGTTTAAGCTTTTCTCTTAATAGAAGAAAAACGAATTTTCCCTTATTTCGTTTTTCACCAACCCATTTTTTTTAAATTTGAAATATTGATTATTTAAATTTAGCATTGCAGCTTCCATAAAATTAATTGGATTTATGTAATCAGCCATTTGACAGCCAGTTTTAACAATTTATTTATCAGACATAAGAAATTGATTTAATATGCTAGGTGGTTTAGCATCGATGGCCTTATTCCTTTCCATATATTTCTGCTTGGGGCACGCTCTCAACTCATATTAATTTTTTAATGAAAACATTAATGCTTAAATTCATACTTTAGTGTGTAACATCATTAGCTATAATTTCCTAGTGGCTAGTGTAATATGAATCCAAAGCACTCTGCCTGGTAAACTCTTAAATCGTTATTGAATTTTGAAGCCACCATGACATTTTCTTTTCGTAACATACTAATGAACTAAAGTAAACGACTCTCAAGCAAGCTAAGCTGGTTTTTCCGAGGAAATCAAACAGGTAATTGATGAAAGAAGTTGAACTGATGTTCAACAATACTCTGCAATTTCATATAAAGTACATGTGACTTAATTATTACGCAGTAAATAATCGTCAGTTTCATAATACATGTAAATATGTCATGGTTTTTTTTAGTTACAGTAATTTTTTTTTTGCTGAGGAATAGGCCAGAAAATTATATAATACTATGTTTTTTTTTGTGGTTTGAAAGACTGTGAAATTAATCACATAATGCGTCAGACGAGACGAAAGTTTGCCATCTCGACAAGCGAGTTAAGATCTTTATGAAGGAGTCGTGAGAAGCGTGTTTTCCAGAGTGCACTCGACATGAAGACCACTAGAGCGCGCTGCGGTTCGCGGCAAGAGAGGAGATAGGGTGTTACAGTGCAAGCCTCTTCAGCCACCGCCCACTGATGAGCTGTTGTCTGCCGTCCTCAACACACTCTCCACTCCCCCTCCCCACCTCATCCCTTTTCTCTGCTTTTAATTGCTATGCTCTCCGTGGTGGCGCCCAGCCCCGCACACCCCCGCGCAGTCAACTGACCGTCTGCAACCCGCCTAGCAGGGGTTGCCACCCTCCAGCCTGCTTCTGTCTGGCAAACACACCCGCGTGTCTCCAGTGAGTGCGCGTCCCTGGAGCTTCCCTGTCATCGTGTACGCCCGAGCACAACCGCTATGCCACAATCTATTCAGCGTGACAGTCTTTAAATATCGGCTTCAACTGTTACGCAAAAGTTCTTAGTTTATCTGACATAATTTTACTTTCAGAGGTGTCATTGGAAATGTTTGATTACATAAAATTTACAGTTTACTAGTTGTTTAATACTTGTGCATCTAATTTTCACTGTGTGTCATTTCTGGCTTGCAAAAAGGCAGGAACGTGTTGATAAATTATAAATATGTTCCTCAATTTTTACAGCAAGCAGATAACACATTATTAAAATTATGGACAAAAGTATTAAACACGTGGTAAAATGTAATATATCTATAATCATACATTGTTGGTTATTACTCGAAATCCTTAACTATGAAGCGAAAACGTAGAATTTCTGCAAAGGGGTGAAACCAAGACGTAACCTTTTAAGGCAGTTCGGTTTCCTGTACGTTCCATGCTATACAAAGTGTTTCCAAACAACGCAGTCATCCTCTGACAGGTTGTTCCTGACGAAAACATAAGAAACTGTGGGCACCACTTTTCTGTAGAGTGGTTATTAAGGAAGGTAAGCACCCCCAAAAATTAAGTATTTAAAATGTTCTCGTTATAAATATCAGGAACTACTTGCGATTAAGCAACAAATCGGTGAAGTGTTTTTTGTAAAACGGAAATCTTACACCTTTAAAAATTCGGTTGTTAATATCATCCATGTTCACCAGGAAAATATCAAAAGACAAATTGGTAACCCTATGTGTGTGTGTGTGTCTATATATATATATATATATATATATATATATATTATATATATGTGTGTGTATATATATATATATATATATATATATATATATATATATATATATATGTATGTATGTGTGTGTGTGTGTGTGTGTGTGTGTGTGTGTGTGTGTGTGTGTGTGTGTGTGTGTGTGTGTGTTTGATGGAAATATTTGCAATCTTTTTTTTTTTTAATTGCGATTGCCTGTACTGCTAAAATTAATTAATTACTGCATCAAATTAATTAAACTTTATTCGACCCAATCAAACTATGCCTTACCACCGAGAATGTGTATTAAGTGTAATGTACTATGTTATTAGTAGCAAATGTTTTTATTTGTAACAAACACAGTGATTTGTACGCCATCATTAATCTTACCGAATTTAATTGCCACACTCTTAAGAATTCCTGGGTAACAGAGTTGTTGTCTGCCCACACAGACGTGCCACGTCACCCTTCGAAAAGTAGATACTCATTTATTAGTTACTTTTGGCCTCTGAATGTTTCATTGAGGAGATGCTATGTGCGCGTGTTGACTTCAAGCATCAGAGCCTGAGGAAGAATAACTGTCAGAGTTATTATTCTGTGATAGTCATTTTGCAACTCCAATTCAGTTTATGAATAGTTTTTAGAGTAAAATTTTCTGAGGCGTAAGATATTTTATTAATTAAAAGCATCCAATTTTGTTTTTTAAACTTACTTAGTTCCTTACATATTTTAATTAATTAATTACTTAACATCTTGATTGACGGGCGCATAACCCTTTCCACACTGCCAAAGTAATGAACGTCAGACTATGAGTCGTGTAAGGTTTTTCTGTCTAATTTATATGAGGAATTGCCAGACATTGTTTGTAATAAACATTCAGGGACACTACAAAAACTGTCAGACCACTTGCTGTAGTAATGATCACAGTAACTGCTGTTGTCAGCATTATTTTCTGTGAAATATTTATACTTGTAGGTATATTTAATTCAAAAGTCAAATTATACATGATAACGTAAAAATTAATAAAAATTATTAATTCAGTAGTTTAATTAAAATTCACTGTATTCGTTTAAATCATGTAATAATACGTATACGTATATTTTTAATTCCTGGAAAAAATAACAACATAAAATATTTATTCGAAATATGTTTGTATTACTCGTGACTCTGTGTCGCCATTTTATGGAGTATACCGAGATAGTGAAGAACATTTATTGTTTCGTTTGAATAATTTTATACAATATATTTAATTTTCTACATCAGAGGTATGTACCACAATTAGGACCAACTTTATACTAAAACCAGTATATATTTAAAGGTATTATAAATTTTCTATAGGTAATAAAATATATAATAATTCACTAAGCCAGGATATGTTACAAAATAGAGTTAAGAACCGTTTAAAAATGTAAAATCTGTTCTTTATGAGGCCAGTGATATTTTCGGAAAATTGAATACATTTGAAATAGAGCCATGTTGACCCTGAACTAAAACACAGACCTTCGTATACAGTACTTATCTGACGCGCACGTGGCCACGTTCCTTATTGCGCTCCTCGCGTTTTTGCAAGGAGCACTTTAACTTTATAAATGTGAATCAGATGTTAAAAGAAAGAATGTTTAAATTATCTTTAACATAAAAACATTCATTATAATTTCGATATTTACTGCAAATATTAACAATGTAAAATTTTGTCACGAAACTGTCTGCAGCTTGATGTCTTCGTGCCCTATTTTGTATTCTTGCGTACCCAAACACTATTTTTAAACCCTTATTAATATACTCCACACTGACACGGTAAATATAAACAAATAACATTTCGTGAAAATTTGGTTTTTGGTATTTTAATTTCATTCGTATAAATTGGATTTTAAAAATATTTTTATACAATTTTTGAAAAAATTTATACACCTCTCTTTATATAAGTATATATAAATTCTAGATTACAGGTATTCAATGGTAATAATTTAAGTTTTGGTCACATGTTTCCGAAATACGTTATATAGCTCAAATTCAGTCCAAATTCAAAATAATTGTCTTTAAAGCAACAAAATAATAATTTCTTCATATCTGTGACATGTTTTTACGGCAATGTAAATTTTTTTGGCCATATTTGTTCAGATAAGTTGTTAAAAAATTTAATTTGGCTGAAATTATATTTTATTTTCATATTTTAACTATAGTAGAGTTTTACATAACAATTATATAATTTTTAGATTAGTTATTTTTCATTTCTTCTAATTTTTAATTTAGTGTGTTTTATTTGTTACCATCCAAAAGAAGTCAAGAAGATTATATTCGAGTATTATGCAGTATATCAACTATTGGTTTACATAATGGTTTCGTTTAATCAAACAAAGCCTATAAAACGAACATCATTCAAACATATTTAGTAAATACAATTAAGTGTTCGATTTTATACTTTAGATATTCACGCATAGTGAAACTTCCCATAGCTCTCGAGCGGTTTATTTAACATTATATTTGTTAACATTGCTGTGGCGCAACATATTATGCCAAAATAATGTGTAAAAGAAACACATCTACAGTTATGTAATGGTACTGTTAGAGTCTTCTTAAAGTTTGCGGTTGCTAACGTTAGCATAAATATGACTATTTTATGACATTTGAGACGAATATGCAGGTTACAAAAGCACAGGTCTCGTGGCCTTTTGAGGGACTGTTTTCGCGTATGTAAGTAAAATATACTCATATTTCGCGTTCCGTAACCTCAATAACTCAGATTCAGCAAAAGTATATATAAAGTGATGAGTCGGGTGCAGGTATCATGTATAAGGAGCCAGGAGCCATAGGCCACCTCGGTTATCGAGGCGGCCTGGGACGATCATGTTATCGATAACGTTGATTGTTTCACCCCAAATGGCACTTCTGAAATTAAATATTCAACCAAAAAATCACTTTCTTCACCAACAAAATTCCAAAAAATATAAAAAAAAATTAGGTAAATGGATCCGAAGCTGCTCGAAGCAAGACCCGAAAAATCCTTGGACGAGGAAGAGGATTAGGGACTCTTAGCTGCATGAGTTAGCCAATCCTCAGAGTAGAAGAGGATTTGGCACTCCAAGCCAGGTCCAGTGGACCGGGTAGGATCAGCGTACCTGGCCCCCTCCCCGACCAAAAATCCTGCACCCCTTCCCCTCACAAGCAACGATCATCACTATCACCACCTGCCACCACCCCTGGCTATAATCATAAAGAATCGTAGAAATATATATATATATATATATATATATATATATATATATTACAGTGTATGTATATATATATATATATATATATATACACACTATAATCTAGAAACATATAACGTTTGCCTGATACTCGCCCTGCCCACCTAACCAATAACCCCCTTCTCCACAACATTACTGCCACTCCACCCCCCAAAAAAACGCAATCTTAAATTTTTGAGTTTAATCACCAAAAAAAAATCCAAACATTGATTCTAAAAATCGTGAAATATATAATCATATGTCTCACTTCCCTTCCGCTTACCTCGCCACCCTAACACACCCACTTCTCACCAGCACCCTGCCAATCATAAACAATCAACAAAAAACGAAAAAATCGAAATAAAGTAATAAAAGTTTACGAACATATTACACCACTGACTCCAACACCCATGTTGGATGCCAGTGGCCCTAACCTTAACCCCAATAACTTATAAAACAAATATAATTGATAAAAAAATGGAAAAAATTCTTAAAAATCGACGAACATAATACGTTACTGACTCCGACCACCATGTTTAATGTTGGCAACCATAAACTTGGCCCGAATAACCTTGAACTCGGAAAATCAAGAAAAACGTTGGAAGATTACTAAATAGTAATAGAACATCGACAAAAATTACATACCTAATGCGTAAAATCAAGTTGGATGTGCATGACCCCAAAAGTTCGATTCTCATAAATATGGCAGAGTACAGCCACTGCCTCGTACGATTATCAGCAGACGACTGAACGCGCACCTCTATATTTATTTGGCTATATCACCGATCAATCTTACAACCATCAAAGCGAATTATTGACTTTTTGTGGGACAAATACCCACCATTCCCGCCAACACACACCTCGTCGCTCCAATTCACTCGCCACTTACTTAACATAGCTCAGCCCCCATCAACATCTACCCTTGCCACGAACCATTCTATCAACCCGCCGCCTCCCCCCCCCCAAAACTAAACCACAATAACTCGCCATAGCTCGTCCCCGCGCCTTCCATCCTCGCCATCACCAACCACACAATTCTCCACTCCTCCCCTTTTCTCTATACGAAGCCCCAACCAGTTCCTGAAGAGACGTAACTCCACCCAAGACTGACACTTGACAAGATCAATTCTTGCGAAAATGGCTAGAACAGTGGACAAGTTCAACCCATCATACCACCCACCCATACAAAAAGTTGAGACATCCAATCTCGAAATAGTCGCCCAATACGAATGACCAAATCATCCAACCAGTTGCGAGATATTCCTTAAAAAATATTCCACAGTACACTCGTTCGCCTTATAGAGCCAATTTTTTTTACCCGAGTAAGGCATTATACTTCAGATCCTACCACGATCCCTCCTCCTACACTCACTCGCATAAATTTTATCTACAAAAAATTCACACCGCTTACTTAATAAGTCTTTCAGAAAAGCAGAACGTACTGAATAAACATGAAACTCACATTATTATGTATGCACAAATTTAATTTATTTACTTATTATATACATTCTATCTTTCTATATGTTTCATACATAGATATTTACATTTCTCAAATGTTTTCAGATCATGAGTAGTAGCCAAGAGTTTCACATGATATAACACCGATCCTTACAGTTCACAAATGATTGAGAAATGTCGTTAAAGTGCGAAAAATCTCTATCTTGTTGCAAAGTGATCAAGTGTCTGAGTCTGTCAACATGCTCATTCTGGTCTTCGGGAAATAGGTGCCAGTATCCTCAGTGTTTTCTGCCATTTCTATTATGCTCGTTGCAGCAAATGAACGAGGGTTCTTGACGCCTTCTGTTCTCTTCATACCACTTACCAAAGGAGAGTCGTTGATGAAATATGTGGGAATGTCAAACGAGAATCATCATCCTTCTGATCATATACTCCATCAACACCGTCTTCATAGGCATTATCACTAATGCAGTTTTCTTGATCGTCTTCATCTCCTGTTTCATCTACAATATCAAGTTTACTTTTCTTTGTAGGAGTTGCATGGTCATCATCAGTATTTAGAGCCGACGATCGTTTATTTTGAAGTTCGTCGATTTCACGTGAAATCTTGCAGGTGTACATTCCACACATACCGACTTTACTGCGCCCATTCCATCTTTAGCATTGACTGTCTCATCATTATCTCCTGGTGAATCAGTATCCAACCTTGCAGTAAGAAGTATTAGCGACATCACTTGCTGGCTCCCAGTAGACGAACCCTTGCAGAGCTAGAATTGTTCCTTCAGAGTATCATCGTGCATAAACTGTATGGTACCAATGTCGTAATGGTTCATCGCGCGAAAAGGACACTTCGTACAGCTGGTTCTTTCAAGTCGCCAAGCGTGACAGTTTTTTATGAATATCTTTCAACTTTAGCAACACAATTTTTCATATAATTTCCCAGCAATGGGAGAAGGTAAAACCATAGAGATAAGCTCTAAAGTAGGCACTCTACAATCATTGTCTTGCATCATATTCATAAAAAAACTAACATTATTTCTCAGCAGCAACTTGTGTATTTACTATGCCTAGCTACTGCCCTATATATAAAAAAACTAACATACACTATCTACCAAAAAGTAATTGGGCACCTGTCCACAATGTTTGCTCGGTGTTTGTCACCCCATCAGGATCTCGTAGGGCCACCTCTTGCGGTGATAATAGCAGCCACCCTGACTGGCATGTTCTCTATGAGTGTTTGCAGGACATCCACGGGGATTCGTCGCCGTTCCTCTTACAACCATTCCATGAGCTGAGCAATGGATTTTGGCCGCGCCTGACGAGCCCTCACCCGGCGATCCAATTCGTCCCAAAGATGTTCTATAGAATTGAGGTCGGGACTCTGGGTGGGCCAGTCCAAACGGCGAACATTGTTGTCGGCGTACCACTGCATAGTAGTAGTTGAAACATGGCACCTGGCATTGCCATCCTGGAAGTAACATGGGTCCATTCCGTAAAAACGCCACAATGTTGGGAGCATTTCATTATCCATAATGATACAATAGGCCTCTATGTTCATGCTACCATGGACAAACACCAGCGGTCCTACGCTGAAGGCCGTGAAAAACAAGTCAACTAACGTACTGAATTACCTATCTTCATGGGCGCCCAATTACTGTTTGGTAGATAGTGTATTTCATCACTGAGATTTAAGAATTTTTACGTATCCATTCAACCAGACATTTTATCAATTTCCTTGATCACATTACCATGCAATTGCATCTTCAACAGTTTTTTCCAGACAAGTTATTTTCTCAGCTTGAACTCATGCTTCGCAAATGACCCCTTCTGCTCCGCAAATGATCCCTTCATGCTCCGCAATTGACCCCTCACACAATCCAGGCTTCTCATTCGTGTAGTGGTTTGATAATTTTTTATGCTGTTAGTCAAATGGAAGGAAATAAGTAAGTGCCTATTTGCCAAGTGGAATGGGCCCGTTTGTTCTCAACTCTAGATGATTTACTGAAGCCAGGCTACAACCCGAAACATTGGAACCCATTCGTCTTCCTCTTGGCCTTACTTGTGTATACTATCGTCAACAGTGCTTTCTATTGTGTTTACATTATACACATAGCTACATTCGAGGTATTTATAGCTCTAGTTCAATATTCGTCATCGTGGAGCTCTGGTTTCGAATAGCTACAATCTAGCCACACCGCCGTATTTTTCTACCTCATCGACAAGTTGGTGTATCATATTAGGTTTCATTCTTGACAGGAACAAGTATATATCTTTCAATGTAATTGATGTATTAGATCAAACATATTATTTAAGAAAACCCCTGAATGCAGATTGCTTCAGAAAAATTCCATTAACACGTTAACAGAAAGCTTCGGCTCGTATAGCACTGACGTAGGTTGTGTTGTACAGTCAAATGTCGTTGATGCAGGTCACGACTCCATTTTCGTTTTATGAGATACCCCTTCCAAATCGATGACTTCTAAACAAATAAAATATTCAATATTTTTACAGTAAAGAGCCCGGCTTCTGCTCACAGAAGGCATCCTGTCATATATGTTAAATGTAACAAATGTGGGAGTACTCTGATAAAATCCACATACCCGTTCGCTCCAGAAGAAAACATGCAGATACCTTCAAAAAATGAAAAAAATATATATTTTTTCATTTACTTATATGCAGATCCTCTCAAGACCTCGTTGTTAAGAGCCACCTAAATCTCTGAACTCTTTCACTGCACACCTCACATAATTTGTTATATGAAATTAAACAACATGACTAATAGGATAATGGGAATTCTGGGCCATCGGCACCTGGAACCGGAGCTCGTAGCTGTTCATGCTGTCCTACCGATATAGAATTCCGGTACAGAAAGTACTTTATACTTAATTGTGTGTATTTATATTTTATATAAATTAATATATATTATACGCATACTTACGTATGTTCCCATCTTATATATTATTCTATACATAATTATGTACATCCATATCATGTATATACGTAGAACCTGCGTGTTTTCTTCTGGGGCGAATCAGTATTTGGGTTTTCTCAGAGTGATTCCATACAACAAAGATGAATTGTAAATACGAAGGCCTGCCTTTGAGCTCGGAGTTCATGGAACCACGATCTGCATAATCAGCAACTGGCTGTCATCAGTACCATTTCTGTGATCGAGTTTTCACATATGGTCAAAATGCCCTTCGGCATGAAAGGGTGGTCTGCAAGCAGAGTCCTTTCCGCACGATAAGGCATTACGACATTGGTCCCATGCAGTTTTTGTAAGGCGATACATTAAAAAAACATACCAATATATCCATTGACAAGTATGGTGGGGACCTGCCATGATGCTGCATTGTTCAGTACAAAATACAAGTTTTGCATCAACCAATGGCGAAGAGTGATGACAGCCTGCTGTATTTTTAGGTCCTTTTAGTGCTAAATGAAAATACAGTTTACCCAGGAAGTGATTAAATATGCCGAGGGACATGGATATATACATTTTAAAGTGAGATTTTTAAATTACAGTTTCACCTTTCAGCTGTTGAGGTAGAACTATATTGTTTCTTTTTAAAATAGGGGGAATTAATTTTAACTTGCAAAATACATGGACCGCACGTAGCACCGAATGCACCGCACTTAGTACCGCCTGTGCCACAATGTGCACCGCAATCAGCACCACACGCTCTGTAATCAGGTTCATATGCTCCACAATCATATCTCCAGTCAGCTATGCATGCTCCGCAATCATCGCCGCTCGCTCCGCAATCATCGCCGCTCGCTCCGCAATCATCGCCGCTCGCTCCGCAATCAGTTCCGCACGCACGGAAATCGGCTCCCCACGCTCTGCAATAGCAAACAGCTCCGAAATCAAGAGTCATTTAAGAGTCACTATCAGTTATTTTTGAGTCATTGTGAGTCATTTTGGAGTTTTAGGAGTCAGTTGTCTTCTTTAAGTGAGACCATGATTTAAAACTGAGCGAAGAACTTGTCTGGAATACTCTGTTGAAGATATTACTACATGGTAAAGTGTACAAGGAACTACCTGCCTACCTGCCTGTGTATGATGTCTCTCAATGCCTTCACGTGATTGGTCAGCTGCAATCACGTGGCAACCCAGTGATTGACTGATCGGGGTTCAAAAAATGTCTTAATGGTATAATACAATTGTTTCAAAGTCAATATGAAGTCATAGGGCTTGTATACGCGTATATTATAAGCAGTTGGGTGTCAGCTGAGAGACTTAGTTTGACTATGGCTGTCATTAAAGTTGGATAGTCCCGGATAGCTTCTCATGTAAGTCTAATTCTGTATCCGCAATGTCTTCAGGTACTCCAGAGCTAACGGTAGCTACGGTAGTGCCTTCGACTTCTTCGGGAGTGGTACCAGCAGTGTCGTCGACTTCTTCGAGCGGCATTCCTATATAGTCCAGGAATATTAGTCAAATGAGGGCAAGAATCTCGGAATGAGAGATAGTCAGCTATAAACTTGTATAGACCTTTATTTTGACACCCTGAAACTTGTCTCAAAACCGACCTATCGTAGGGTGTCCGCTACCACAGATATTTCAAGGTCAAAAGTCAAAAAATCTATTTTTTACAAATTTATTGCAAATATCTCGTTTCTTATGGGTTTTATGCTATTTGTATTTATTATAAATATTGTAGAGGATTAAATTATCTACAACTTTTGTTTAAACATTTTTTTTATATCTTGAACCATTTTCGAGATAGAGGGCAGAGCGCGTGCAGTGTTTAACTACTTAGAGTATCATTCGCGGTCAACCTGTAGTCCCGATTAAAAACACGGCATATAAAGTTGATAAATTATTGATAAATATATAATTCTAAATAATTTGCATTTTTTATTAACTATTACGTTATAATTAATAATTTTTTCAATAATACAGTATCTACTCATTTAATAATACTTACCTACTCGTGTACTTATAAAGTTATTAAGGGAAATTAATTACATTTTAAGTAGAAAATAATTAAGTACATCTATATTGAAATCCGTAAACTTATAGATTCTTTTAAAACGTTAAAAATTATACCTGGGACAACGGACCTCTATTGTATAGTACGAACCTTTCTATTTATAGCCAGAAAGGACAGATGTTCAATTGCTTACTCACGACCGGTTTCTTTTTCAAGGAACCACTGTTATTTGTTAGTTTTGAATCGTATCTTGGTAACTACGGACGTACAATTTTAAGAGTGATGGATAATTTGTGTTTTATATGTAAAAAGTCAGATTCGGAAGGTGAATCATTAGTGAATCTAGTGCGTGGTATAAAAACTCTGAGAACTGCAAGTATCGAACGAAACGACGGTCTTATTGATTATTTGAAAACCGTAACCTCTGTACAAGTGCATGAAAAGTGCCGAACTGTTTACATTAGCAAAAATTGTATATTAGCAGCAAAACGGCGACTAGAACAAGATGAAACTACAGCTTCTCCAACTGTACCGCATAAAAGACTAAGTGAAGTGTTCGATTTCAAGAAGCAGTGTTTATTTTGTGGTGAAATTGCTGACGAGGCCGCAGAGACAAAGAAAAAAGAAAAGTATAGACGCAAGATAAGTGCAGTGAGTACTCTTGAGTTTAAAGACAATGTTATGAAAAAAGCAGAAGAACGTGGTGATACTTTCGGAGAATTGGTGAAAAATCGTATATTTTTTCAATATGATTTAGTTGCTGCTGAAGCTAAATACCATGCTGTTTATTATACGAATTTCTTCACAATTTAAGTACCATCGTCTCATCCGAAACTTCTTCAAGATAATCAAGTTTCAGAAACTATGATAGAGATTTTCAATTACATAGAAAATAATAACGATTCACAATTTACTCTAAAAGAGCTTAAAGATGTCTTGACAGGGTATGTACCAGATGATAAAACTATTATTTCAAGGCTACAACAAAAGTACTTAACCAATATAATAATTACGAAAAAAGTAGGAGCTTTTACGATCATTTCTTTTCGTGATTCACTCGCTAATATTTTATCAAAAGCTTGGTACGATAATAAAAACTTAAATCCTCAAGCAGAAAGACTAAGAACTGTAGAAGCTGCAGCAGCTATTATTAGAGAAGACATTCGATCATCCATTGTTGAAACTAAATCTTATCCGCCTCCCAGTAAAATGTTGGATGATGTTAACCAAGAAATTCCAAAAACTTTATTGTATTTCTTAGAAGAAGTCATCGTAAAAAAACAGGAAAGGAAAGGTAGATCATTTAAAAACAAAATGTACTTCAATAAGCCATGCAATAATGGCTGCCATCCGGGAGCGTTCTTTTTCATCACAGCTACTATTAAGCCTTTCTGTATTTCTTCACAGAAGATATGGATCTAGAAGACTATTGGATATTTTATCTAGCTTGGGATTTGCAGCTTCTTATAATCATACTATACAGTATGAAATTTCAGCAGTTTATCATCCACAGCCTCGTATTTTATCATCAGAGTCAGGTGCACTTGAACAATATGTTGGAGACAATGCCGATATAAATGTCCATACTCTTGATGGTAACAATACTCTTCATGTTATGGGAATGATCAAGACAGTAACTCCAAAAAATGCTGTTATCTACGATGAACGGATACAAAAATACACAACCAAACCAAGTGTGAAAGAGTTGGCAGCCATATCACATGTATCTCTTCAAGTTTATGAAAAACCAGTTGTACCTGGATACAGTAAAGTTCAAGTCGAAAATCTACACGATCATCAAGCATTCACAGAAAAAAACTTAAACGGAGTTGATTTTTTGTGGTTATATGGAAAGTCGAGGGATATCGCACCGTTGCCAGTGTGGAATGGTTATCTTGAGCAGCTCACTAAAAATAACAATAATTTTTCAACATCTCAGGTTATGTTCCTTCCTTTATTTAGTTAGGAAGTAATTAGTATAAATAAGATTAGAATTAAAAAATAATTAAAGTATTTCCCTTAATAACTTTATAAGTACACGAGTAGGTAAGTATTATTAAATGAATAGATACTGAATTATTGAAAAAAAATATTAATTATAACGTAATAGTTAATCAAAAATGCAAACGATTTAGAATTATATATTTATCAATAATTTATAAACTTTATACGGCGTGTTTTTAATCGGGACTACAGGTTGACCTCGAATGATACTCTAAATAGTTAAACACTGCGCGCGCTCTGCCCTCTATCTCGAAAATGGTTCAAGATATAAAAAAATGTTTAAACAAAAGTTGTAGAGAATTTAATCCTCTACAATATTTATAATAAATACAAATAGCATAAAACCCATAAGAAACGAGATATTTGCAATCAATATGTAAAAAATCGATTTTTTGACCTTTGACCTTGAAATATCTGTGGTCGCGGACACCCTACGATAGGCAGGTTTTGAGACAAGTTTTAGGGTGTCAAAATAAAGGTTTATACAAGTTTATAGCTGACTATCTCTCATTTCGAGGTGAAACCCCTAATATTCCTGGACTAATAGTAGAATCGCTATCGACCTCTTCGGCTGAGGTACCTAGAACACTATTTCCGCCATTACCTGCTTCTTTAGCTCCAGCTCCACTACGTCGTTATCAGTGTTACTTTTGTGATAAGACATTTACTTTTGGCAGCAATGTACGGCTTCATATAATCTTCCATTGTGCCAAAACTCCCTGTCGTATGTCATATTTGTGAGATAGGTGCGATAAGCATTTCAGCCGTAGCGACAGTTTACTTAGACATGTAAAGACCTGTAAAAGCGAAGTGCATTTCTCATCAGTACAAAGTTTGCTGCAAGCAGGTGTCCTTTGACTTCGGTACATGTCGTCAAAAGTGTAGTTACCTACATAATCACCCCTGCACAGTGTGTCGGTGTAATAAATTTTACGATATTTTCGTACAAGAAAAACACAAGCGTGAATGGCGAGATGTATGAAAGACTATAAACGTACAACATTGTTGAATGTTTTGAGATCCATACATTAGGATTGTTTGGATAGTTTTATTCTTTGTGTTTAAGTTCAAGTGTAAAGGGAAATGTTACCTGCACTCAATATGGTGGCAGTAGTCAGTAACGTAATGTACTCGTTGACTTCTAAGATTTTTTCTCAAATTTTGTTTTCAAGGTCATTCATCGCCATGAGTCAAGGTCAAGGTTACTTGCAAACAATATGGTGGTAGTAGACAATAATTTAATATGCTTGCTAACTTTGTGATTTTTTGTTCAATTTTTGTTTTGAAGGTCATTGGTTAAGGCCAAACTCACCTGCAGTCAATACGGTGGTTGTAATCAGTAATTTAATATGCTCGCCACACAAGAAATTTTCCTCGAGTGTCATTTTTCGAGGTTATTCAATGCCATGGATTCAAAGTCAAGGTCACCTACATCCATTATTGTGATAGCAGTCAGTAACATAATATGCTTGCTGAATTTTAAGAATTTTTTTTTATTTTAAAATTTAATTTGAAAAAAAAAAAAAAAAAAAAAAAAAAGGGAAATTTTAGGGATAAGAGGGAAATTGTTAGGGGGAAATGACTGCTCGGACCTTAAATTTTGAAATTATTATTTATAATAATTTTTTGAAATTTCTAATAAATATTTTTTTGATTTTTTTTCATTATTTTGACTTTTTACCATCGAAGGTCATGGTTCAAGGGTCAAAGGTCGTACATTAATGATCAATAGTCACTTGCTTCCAAGATGGTCACCAGGCGATCGAAATGACAAAGCACGAACAGCTCAGTGTTTCAGTGCCAGAAGCCGATGGCCCAGACTTTCCATAATCCTATTACTAAGATGTTTACTAATAATTTATTTTTTTATGTGGTTTTGACACTTTACCATATACATATATAATTACCGTTTCTCAAAGCCAGTTGGTTTAGCCATTTTTTTTAAAGGAATGGAGGTCTTAATTAAGTAAAGAGTAATTTAAAATTTACTATTTTTTTACAATAACTGCAAGGAAAATATTCTCGACTCAGTATCTCACAATAAGCTGCAAACCACTCACTATTTACAATTAATAAATTCAATCAATACAACCTCGAAGAAATTAATGTAATTATAGAACCAAAATGAACCCCTACAAACAGTGTATCAAAACTTATGCAAATATTCTATAAATTGTATTTCCATATTTGACAGTTCCATATTTACAATAAAGTCCGTGTCACATATTCATACAGTCCCACCTTAGTTCAGTTCAGATTCTACAGTCCGAAATGTTACAGAGTTCCTCGAGCGCCTTTATGCACAGTGGCATTGAACTTGTCGGGTACCACGCCCTATCGTCCGTCCACACCACAGGAACACTTGTCTGCTGTCGTCTCTTATCCCCCGTCGTCGTCCATCCTCTCCGCTGATGTTCCCCCCAGGCTGCACCTGATGAACGCACTTCCGCCAGATGGCTTCCACAAAAGACTGCCGACCTTCAGCTGCGGTGGTATTTATAGTGTCGTCGGCCATAACCGATAAATTACTCCAGATGCCAAGTGGCGCTGCGAGACATAGTTACTAGAATATTCTTGCTCGTCCTGCGAAGTTGTTGGCTCCTCCGGCAAGGGCGTGGAGGGGCTGTGACGCCAGCCAGCGTCTGGGACAGTCAGTGCATCACATTAGTCAAGTCTGGCATAGTATTATGTATAGACAGTGTGGATTTAATCCCACGCTTTCTCTTGGACTATCATCAATCTTGTAACTTAGACATCGCGGCGGTGAACAGTTTTTTTGTAAGTTTATATAATTCAAAATAAATTAATTTTTCTTTATTTAATAAAATTACAATTAATTTGTTATACTGTTTGAAAAACATCATTGTTCAGATTTTAAGAAGTTACCACCGTAAATAAAAAGAATGGTAAGGTTAACAACACATGGTTTATTGTCTCGTAAGTACTGTGCATGTATTTTATTCGGACCCCGAAAAACAAATAAATTATAATTGTCACAAAGAATTTTTAAGATCGATTGCTCACACCTGAGATATTTGCAATTAAAGCTCGAGGATATGTGAGCACTGCGAAATATGCCTGTCACAAAATGATTCCATTTAACGTCATAAGAATTAATTAGTGTGTCACTTTACAAAACTTAACCCAAACAAGTCGTGGCAATCAAAATTATTTTCATTAAGACTTCAATAATGGGATTATGCTTCAGGTTATACAGACTGTCAGTGCTCCATTCTAATGGCTTACGTGATATTTACAATAAATTAATTGTCATTCTGTTATTAAACTGTTAATGTTTTTAGTTGTTAAAAATAAATTGTCACCAAATGTGCAGTACATGCAAGGAAATATGCCTCATACGACGAACAACAGAACTGAGTTACGTATATACATTTAAAATGCACTACCTCCCGTTTTCGACATATCCTTGAGTTTCAAGGACGAATGGCTAGGATAATGAAGCTCTCGAATTAATTGCCACCAGAAAAGTAGCATTCCTGCTGCAGTTAGGAAATTCGTTCGACTTACACAAGCACAGATATAACATGAGATGTAGGAAAAATCCCTTTTAGCGAGATCGTTTGTAAGCTAACAACTAAAGAAACTCAGGTGATTATAGAAAAGTG